>JAIFZK010000007.1:12755000-13367500 GCA_027481765.1 Tenualosa thibaudeaui
CACAAACACAGAGCAAGATTTGCATCTATTATATTTGTCATATTTCTGAACAACATGGCTGGATAATGTTATTTTTATACACATGACAAAGAGAAAATCTTAAGAGCTTAAAAGTATTCAGAATCACACACACACACAAACATCAATGAAATACACACACACACACACACACACAAACACACACATTCGCAAGACCTGTAGCATGTGCATAAACTGATACAGATCCTCTGCACATAAGTCATATAGATGGAATGTGGAATGCAGCTGAAGAGAGATGACATAAGCCTTTATTCTTGTGAACCAAAACACTTCCAACATCTAGGCTGTCTCTTATGACATGCATGTCCCTGCATTCCCCTCTCCAACACATACACATTCAAACACACACAAACACCCCCGCAATGGAATGAATGCTCATTCTAACTGCTTATGTGTTGCATTCAGTGCAAAGCTCTTCCACATGGAAGTTTGATGGAAGAGCTCCATCTGGATCTGAAAATGCACTCTGCCGCTTCCTGTGTTGGCAGCTTTCGGTGGACATTCTCTGTGGTCAAGCTCTGTGTTGATTGCAAGAGCCACTGGCTCACTCACCCCGGCCAAAGCCAACCTCATAGTCACCCATCAACAAAAGAGATTTAGCAAGCTTTTGCCCCTGCGCCAGCTCTGCACATTTTTTCAATTTCAGACAGCTAGTAAACACACTATGTTTGTGTGGCAAAAACAATAAGGTATGCTGCCTAGGGGTATCGCTATCCAACAAAAAAGGTTTGCCCTTCCCATTCAAGTCATTCAACATTCTATATGATTACAATGAAAAGGACACAGATGAGTCAAAACAGAAACATAAGTTACTGAATCTAAGGTGTTTTTGTGCATGGAGGTGCTAGCCATGCCAGCTACATTGATTTACATTTTACATTTATGCATTTAGCAGATGCTTTTCATTCAAAGCAACTTACATTTTGTCAACTATCAATTGTTCAGGGCCAGTCTCCGTTAACTTAGGGTTTAGTGCCTCACTCAAGAGCACAAAGGTGGCAGCTGGGATTCGAACCCACAACTTTCCAGGCTACTAGCTTGCTATCAAGATTCTTTAATTGCCACGCTACCTCTGCCCTATTCATTCACATACATTCTCTACAAGATGTAAATATAAATACCTCACCTGTGTTATCAAGTTCTAGCTTCCTGGCTTTCTCCTTACTGATTGTGTACCAAAAGATGTTTCATGACACAGTCATCTAAATAATCAGTCTTTTTCCACCAGGAGCCTGCAGCTCAGGGAACAACAGACACATGGAACAGGAAGTGGTACAGATCTGGCAATGATCCGGGCCTCGTGTGGTATGTCCACACCAGAGCCGATGAATATGTTAAAACTGCAACATCTAAACAGAGTGGTCACTCTAAACACAGCGCTGTTTTGCTTTGACAGGCCCTCCCTGAGGGACCAGAAAGGCAGCTACTCTTACATGCTGAGATCAATAACACACCAGCACTAGCTATTAAATAATGCTGACCAGAGAGTGTTTGCCATCAAGACATCAAAACCTTCCTTTTGACCACTCATTCACTGTTGTGTTTCTGTCACGTCAGATCAATACAGCTGTTGACTGTTTGTTTAAACCTTTTACTGGGGAAAAACTCTGACAGCAGCACTGTATGTGTTTACATACAACATTTGAGGGTATGGGTGCTCATGGGTGCTATGTATTTTAAGCTTTATTGTAATAAATATGTAATATGTTGATCCCGCCCTAAAGCAAAACTGAACCTCTCTCTCCGTCCTACAATTGTCATTACAAAATAAAGAAACCTCTTGGTAAACAGTGCTCTGAATATTGTCAGTTAATAGAGATGCTACTGCTTTCCATAGAAGGTCAAGACGGTGAAATAACTCATTAAAAATTCACAGAGGGAGGGGGCTGGGTTGTGTATTTTTTATGTGTGAATGTGTGTGCATGCATGTCTGTATGCATGTGTGTGTGTGCTTTCATGTGTAATTGCTGTATGAGTAAAAGGGTCCCTGGAGCATTTCTCCTCCACTGAGCTTCTGTGAGCGAACATGCAATCAGGAGGAAGGGAGTGAGGGAGGGAGAGAGGTGAGGTGAGACCCCTCCCACAGCAGCCCCTCTGCAGCTGCGCACATCTGCCCTCATCCCCACCCATCTGCCCTCTCCTCCCCACATCACTCCTACAGAACTGCCCCTATGAGGAGAGAGTGTATTATAGTGTATTCACAGCCACATGCCATTGGAGACATTTACAAGTAAGGCTCATTAACAGGAGCCATTTTGAGCCTGTGTCGATGTACACAAGGGCAAGAGAAATGAGAGAGAAAAGGGTCAAGACATGCATGATGCACCACACCCGCCTCTTGTGAGCTTGGGTGACTGGGCCTTGCTGTGCTTTGTCGAGCAAAACAATGTATTTGTGAGACTACAGCTCCACCTAGAGGCTGAAAAGTGCACTTCCTCTGTTTACAATGGAAAAGTTTTGGGACTTGGGGGATCTTTGGGTAATTAGCTGCATGTTGGACTGCTGCCAGCAACACGTGTCTTCGTTTAGCAGCAGAGTTGAAAAATAACTAAGTGTAATGCTAAATAAAATAGTGAGAGTTGTCTTGATTGACGGACAGATATTTTAAAGTCTCTTTGACTAAGTGCCAGTGTATTTGGGGCAGAACCTGAATATGATACGGCCGTGACCATGGTCAGGTGAAATAAATAGAGCACAGCATGTGATTCACAAGGGGGGGGGCATCCAGTAAACAGCTAAGGAAGAGCTCACTGTCATTTCATATAAATCTAAGGGGCCCATATTTTGAAAATATGACTAACTTTTTTGTGATGTTTTCATGACTCAGCAAAAGCAGATCACTCAAGTAGACACACACACAAACACATCTCTCTCTCTCTTTCACTCACACACTCGCTCGCTCGCACACAGACACACACACAAAATACATGTTTGTAGATGACATGTGTTTTGTACCAGGATAGGTTTGTGGAAATTTCAATCTCAGTTTCAGTGCTTTCCTCTGGACTGACTCCTCCAAGCTCCCGTAGCTCTCCCAAGATTCCCTCTGCCTTAATGAAGAAGGACTCAGCTTCCATAAGGGTATAGATAGTCAAGGGATCTTCCTGCTATTTTGGTTTCATGAAACACCTTAACAGCCTACTGTGCATTTAACAAAACAGATTTACTTTCTTTTCTGGAACTGCACGGCCTCTTGTAGTTTTACAATTTAAGAATTAGCATAAACCTCCAACAAAGCAAAATTACAATAATCATCATTCCTTCATCTGACTTTTATTGTAATAGTGGCCATACAACAATATCTATCTACAGTGCATTTATACAGAGCAACATCTAGTCACCAGTGTTGGCACACAAAGGCTCAAAAGGATATTTTCCCAGGAGGAGGGCTGCCCCGCCCTGAGTCTGATAGGTACTGAGCAGGCAGGTAAGCCTGGAGACCCGCTCCTCCAAGGGGGTGGATGAGGGCAAGGAGAGTGGTAGGATGGAGAGGGCCCTGGAGGCATGTTCATGGGCCTGAGCTGCCCATCCTGGGGAACCCAAACCAGACACAAAAGATTTGAGATTTTTCTGTTATTCCTGTTTAACATATTTCCACGAAATACTGCTTGTCATTTCAGTCCCTGTCATTTCAGTTTATTGTGGAAGACATGTTTCAGCATTAATATCCTTAAAAGTAATATTTCCTAGCCTTAACTTTGGAGTATGGAAGACAGGCTGATCTTCTATAGGGCCTTACAGGAGATATAGAATGGAAAAAAAAATTTGCCTTGTCTTGTCTTGAAGAGGTTGTGCATGGCCAAAGAGTTATCATGAACGAGTCATGATTGTGCCCTCCCTCAGATGTAAATCTTGAACTTAGAAATGGCCACGAAAACATGGGCGAACTAGAATAAAGACTACATGCGATGTCAAATATCACAAATCAATTGTAGTTCAACTGCAGTTGCCAAAGAGGATCATTCTAATACCAAGCCTAAATATAAGGTTGTAATTGGGCTTGTAAAGTTGCACAATTGCAACTTACTTTTCATACATAAAAGTTGAATGCATTCTATTTTAACATCAGAGAACAAGGTACACTTCATTCATCCATTCTATGTCACCTTTAAGTTAAGAAATAGTGCAAAACAAGTGACACTGTGTGTGTGTGTGTGTGTGTGTGTGTGTGTGTGTGTGTGATTAATGTCTCAAATTATTAAAATAATTCTGTTTACGGTATTTTCATAACTGTGTATACAGAAGGCATCATCATAATCAGCTTAACAGCAGAAATAGTCATCTGGAATGCTTTTCGATTAAGATGATTCGTGACTGAAAAATGCTTTGTGAAACTACACATGGTTGCAGGAACACCAAGACTGTGAAACGTCATCACGTGTAGATTAATTACTGACTGAAGCCATGGCATGGCAATGGTATTACATAGCCCTTAGAACTCTTTTTTTCTCTGTCTTTTTTGCTGGGAATTGTCTTACAAATCAATGGGTATGCAGGACAAACTTTTAATTGTCACGTAATACTGAGAACATATTTCTATTCCATTTTATATTTCAAAGTTTTTGGAATCCGGTCATCCTAACTCATACTAGAAGCACTTGTATAACATAAGGAAGTTGTGTTGTTTGTTTAGTAAGCTTTCAAGGTAATAGATTAGTGGGATGATCACCTTTGAACTTGAGGTATGCTTTCGCAAGTCTAGCATAGGCCTCAGCTTGTTTCAAATGCCCATCACCATACACTAGTCGAGTGAGGGCCAGAAGACGCACTGTCTCTTGGATGCATGCATCAAACTGGGAAGAGATGAGAAAGGCACTCGATTAGACATTCAAAATGAACAAAGTCTTGTAGTCTGTATACATGCAGATATATACAGGTATTTTCATCCTAACTGATAAGCAGTGTAAAGAATATGTCAAATCAGTGGGAAATAACCTCTATGAAAAGCGAGAAAACTTAACACCGTGCCATGCAATTTCGATAGAACTTAAAACGTACAGCGAAGGCACTACAACTCTGTCCTACCTGCTCGCTCTCGGTGAGTTCATATACTTTGCTGATGCACTGCGCTAACCTCTGCTCCGGGGTCATCTCTGAAGACACCATCTCAACTGATCTCTGCGAGAGACAGAGACCTCTCTCACCCCGTAAAGATTCTCCAGAACTCCTGCTACTGCTGCCAATGCTGCAGGACAATACACGATTAAGAAGAGTTAGATTATAATACAAATCTAAATCTTTCTAATTTAAGTAACGTCTGAAGGAGTGAATAAAGAAAAGTAGTTGTTTAAAGTAAAAATGCTATATAAACTGACATTAAAGCAAAGGTTTCGACTGAAAATATAATTACATTACGCACGACTCTATCCTTTCACTCTGGAAGTTTTCTGTTGAATTTAATAGGAGCTCAGCCCTGGGTTGCGATGTGTTCATTGAGTGCTGCTTTCAACAGACGCTTAGAACTTATTATTATAATTCAAATACCAAAGATGAACAACATTTCCAGTATCGTGCGGTATAATACCCGTCCTTTAATCGATCGTTTTAGGTATCTTATGTCTGCGAAATTTCTGTGTTTTCTACAAGTCTTTCCTGCAACTGTAACCAACGCTAAGAAATGTCAACAAAAGCTGCTATTGGTAGTCTTTTCTCCGGCTGACTAGGTCATATGACCAGGACATATTGTAGGGCGTGTTCAAGAATCAGAGCGTGTAGAAACGATGTGTAGCGCCTTCTGCATTGTAAGTTTTTTGTGGTATGCCTATACGCCTAAACCATGTACTAGACATTCAAACTCCTTATCAACTTCTTCTGCGGTATTGTTCAAGATAAGATATTCGTCTGTCATTAAACATGGCAAAATAACAGCTTTCGCCATTTTCTGGTAGTGCGATGTGGATGTGTGCTGCTTAATTGCAATCTAAGTTTTGTTTTTCTTGTGCCTTTTCCCATCTTAAGTATACCTCTTAGCTTCCAGGCCTGGACTTGGTTGCAACCACTCAAGCCTAATGTAACGGCTACTTGGATAATCACAACTTCAAACCATAAATAAGATGAATAAAACTGCTTGCCTTTCAGTAGACTTAGCAGCTCATAAACTCTTTATTTGAGAGGGAATCATCGAAGGGCATTAGGGGGAATGGGGGATTGTGATACTTATTACACCATTACTCTTTGGTTGGAGAGAATTTTACGAGTTTATACTCAATTGGCCCAGGCGCTTGAATACACACCGACCGCAGTGTATTTATCTGACGTCGGGAAGAGGCCATCATTTTCCAATTGAGACATTTAATAAAAGCCCTCTCCAGCCAAGTGGAAATCTTGTTAGAAGAATCCTTATCCATCATCATTTGCCAGCCTCCCAAGGCCTGCGTAATTCTCCGGCTGGATTGGCCAAATTCCGCCTTTTGGAGTGTCTGAGAGGGTGCTTGTTAGTGGATGCAGTTGGTAAAGATCCAGTTAATTATCGTCAACTCATTGTTTTTGACACAAGATTGTACAAAAAAAACTCAGTGAGGTAGATCACTTGCCTCTTAAATACTGTTTAAAAGGACCTGAAGAATAATACTATACCCTACGCTTTAAGCGCATATACGTATCGCCAAACCTGAGTAAATTTGACTGTTTTTAGCTATGTTTTCCCACAAATATGCATATTGTATCATTGTAGAAAGCTGACATCCTTAAGGATCGTCGCCTTTTCTATGCCTTCAGAGGACCAATAGGTGGCGCTAAAGTACTGTTTCAGCCTCTTGTTGCCACTGCTCCCTGCATGTAGGCTGTCCTGTTTGAACAGAATCACTCTTATTTACTGATGAATGATGGATTGTTTAGTGTAATTGAGACTACAGCTGTTTCTGCACCTGCTAAGTATTTGATATAGTGGCCTGTTTCTTGAGCGTTCTTGTCCCATTCATTACAATGCGTCTAACAGACTGCGTGTGTCAGAGAGGTGAGAGGGCCTCCCCAGGTAGCGGCTGTCTCAGGGACAGATCTGGTCTTTATGCAGTGCCGAATGATCATTTCCTGACCTGGAGCATTTACACTTTAATGCCAACAACTGCATTCATACCTGAATGCCCACGACAGAGCATCCATTTTACATCTCTTCAATGTAACTACAGTACATTATCTATTTATAATTGTGTAAGCTAGGAAACATTTTAAAACTTTTTATAATGTGTGTAGACCAGTTGTAATAGCGTGTATAGACCTGTACTGTAAGTTGCAGTACACTGCACATATTTATCAGAATACATAGATTTCAAAGGGATATTCACAGATAAAAATAAAGAAACTGTCACCAAAAAAGATACAAAAGTGTAGGCAAAGTGCCATACATTTCAATTGGTAAATATGCAACAAAGCACCATTTGCTTGACTTTGACACGTACATTCCTGCTATTTAATGTCTGTCGTTGTGTCTGTTAGATCTTTCAAATCTACATCTCAAAACCTTCGGGGCATTTTCTATGATCATTTTAAGGTCAGTGGAGAGAGTTTTCTGTGGCAAAGGCTCTCACTTGGGTGAATAGCAGCACATGACAAATACTGCCATGTGCTGAGAGAAGAAGTATTGATTTTCAACTGCAATGAACCTCCCACGCACAGAGACAGATAAGGGGGAGAGAGAGAGAAGAACACTCACTAGAATGGTGAAATCCTCCGTTCAGTGCAGTGTCTACATGTTCAGTTTGAGTGATGCTCTGATCTGTGGAGCATCCTGGGTCTATCTTGTTATATATTGTGTGATTTCTTGCCTGCCCTTGTGTCAGTTTATTATGTAAGGGGGAAACATGCACTACAACTGAGAACTTGCTCTCAGTCCTGCTGTGGGAAAGCTATAAATTCCTTTTAAAAAGCCTTAATATCCTTCTGGATAAATAACATATCTCTATCTATCTATCTCTAGCTTTATAATATCCATATATTTTCTTGAAGAGGTGTCTAGGGGCCCTTAGGATTTGCAAGAATAAGCACTGATGGATTTCAAATATAAATCTGTTACTATGTCCTATTGTTGTGAATTCAATGTAATTTTTTTTCCAGTTGCGTAGTTACTGTGTCACAAACGGCTTTGGTAATGCTAATAAATGCCCTGCTGGCCTTTGAGTGTGAAGGTACTTATATCTTGGCGACACAATGCTCTGGCAGTCTGATTCTCCGGCGGCAGAGTCGTAATCTTTCAAGAAAGTGCACTGTGTGCACCATCAAGCACCTTGTGCCAGGACGGCATTCCTGTGTCGTGGCACATCATTAACCCTACCCCTGATGTTGGTAGCATAACATCCGTTTACATAGTGGGACCAGCAAACAGTTTCTCCCTGTGGTCTGAAAGTGTATCTTTGACATGGCCATATGCCATGGACTCTTTCCCCCTGCATCAGATTGCTCAGTCAAAGGGCCCCTCAAACGGATGGTTGTGCGGGACGGAAACCTATGCCGCCCTCTTAGGCCATCTCCGCCGCCAGACTGACAGCAGTGTGTGTGGAATCCTCTGAGCAACAACAGCCGGTTGTGTTTCGACAACCTCTCTCTCTCTGCCTGCTGAAAGAGATTAGTCACTATGGAGGTAAAACAGCAGCCGGTTGTGGGACAGAGATGCTGCCAGATCTGTGCCAGCTCAGAGCCAGATCTGTGCCAAAATCACCAGCCATCTGGAAAGGAGTCGGCAGGTTAAGAGTGGTTTCAGTCATCTTGACAGGCACTGTGTAGTTCAGCCTGGTTTTTATGTTATTTTATTTTTTTAAACTTGTTGCAGTGCACACCTTATTTGCAAGGTGACTTATTATAGCTTCTTCTGGTTTCACAGCTTCCGGTTGACTCTGGCAAGTCATGAAGTAAGGCAAGCGAGCGGTTTGTTTGTTTGTTTGCTCGCTTTCTTGGCCGTCTCGGGACGTCCTGGGCCCCGCCTGCCTGCCTGCCTGCCTGGCTGCCTTTGGCCCTGCTCCCTGGCGGGCTTCTATTTCTGAAAGGCGAGAGGCTCTTGATGGGCCTGGCAGGGCTGGCAGAGGCGCGAGGCAGACCCTTCCTCTCAGCCTTGGCAGGCGCCCCCGGCCCGCTTTCTCCCCCGGCTTCCTAATTTAGTAACGGCGGGTAAAAATATGCGCTAACGATCAGGGTCTGGTATGTCAGGCTGCCGTCCAGCAGAAGAAAGGGAGGAGTGGGGAGAGAGAAAGCAACTGTGAAAGAGAGAGAGAGAGAGGGAGAAAGAGGAAAAGATATAGAGAGGGTGAGAGAAAGCATGAGAAAGAAGGGGAGAGATAGCAAAAGAAAGAGGAAGTGATAGAGAGTGAGAGAGAACGAAAAACAGAAAGAGAGGTAGGGAGAAAGGGACAGCATGTTTGAGAGAAAGAAGAAAGAGGGGAAAGGGTGACAGACACACAGTGTGCTTTGTGTGTAGTATGTGGGGACAGAGAGACTGAAAGAGAGATTGGAGAAAAATTAATAGTGTGGAAGAGAGCTGGCTGTGAGTGAAAAAGAGCGAGAATAAGAGAGAGCGACAAGAGGAAGTGAAGAATGAAAAGTGGAAAGGGAAGAATGAATTAGAAAGAGAGAGGAGGAAGTAAAGAATGAAAAGTTGAAAGGAAAGAGTGAATGAGATGGCAGTAGAGCGAAAGAAAAAAAATGTGTGAGAGAGAAAGAAAAGTTGTGTGAGGCCTAGAGCAGGGGCCTTGTGCATCTGTACATCTGTGGTCCGGCTGGTGTTTTTCACACCAGTGAGAGCATCTTCAGCCAGTACTGCCCCAATCAGCAGCTAAGTGCTTCAGCCCAGACCCACCCCACTGATAGCAGTGATTATGAAACACACACACACACACACACACACACACACACCGACACACACACACTCTCCTCTGTCTCTCTCTGAGAGTGGAGGGGACAAACACCACCAATGTGCTGCCAGGAGGACACTCACCCTTAACGTTTTGCTCTCTCTCTCTTTCTCTCTTTCTCTGTCTCTTTCTGACTGTCTTTCTTTCTCTGTCACTTTTGTGTTTTTACTTTAACTCGTTTTTTAATTGACCTTTTCTTTCAGTGTCTCTCCTGTTTCTGTGCCTTTGTGTATATGTGTGTATATATATATGTTTGTGTGTGTGTTGGTGTGTATGAGAGAGAAAAAGGAGAGAGAGACAGAGACAGAGAGAGAAGGAAAAAACTGTCAGTCTTGGACCTTAGGGCCTGCTGGTTCTGTCCAGGAGCAGTGAGTCATCTGCGCATCTGAACACCCTGTCAAGCATGTGTGTGTGTGTGTGTGTGTGTGTGAAGGGGGGGTGTCTGTCTACACCTATGTGTGTGTGTATACATGGCTTGTGTGTCTTTGTGTGTGTGTGTAGGAGTATGTGTGTGGGAGGGTGTCTGTATACACCAATGTGTGTTCGTGTGGTCCTCTAGGAACAGAGGTGCAGCTGACACAAACTGTCTCCCACCCACCTCTCTTTTAAACCCCCCACCCCAAAGGCTGCAGGCCTCTCAGACTGTTCTGGAGAGTGGAGCTGTCTCTTACACGCCTTACTAATACCATTATAATAATCATAATCACATTTTATTTAAAGCACCTTTCCCAAGTACACTGGACAGTAAAACAAAACGAGACATATATAGTCATAAATGAACATAGAGATAACATGTAGACATAGAACACTAGTTAAAAGACACTACAGTTACAAAATTGGGTAACACTTTATTTGCAGGTGTCTACATAAGGGTGACATGAGTCTGTCATTATCATGAGCTGACACATATCATGAAGATTAATGACACTTCATTAGTGTTTATTACTGTTTTTTCTCTCTCTCTCTTTCGTTCTCTAATTTTTCTAATGTCTGCACCCCAAACAGCATCAGCTTTACATTACAAAAAACAAATAACACTCAATGACAACATTAAAAATGTGTCATTAATGTTTGAGGTATATGTCATGTCATACTGATGACAGGCTCGTATCACTCTTATGTAGACAGCTTCAAATAAAGTGTTACCCAGAATTGATAACAGAAACGAAATCAAATCTCATAGTAAAGTCGAGTATGGTGAAAAGGCCAGGGTGAAAAGGTGAGTTTTAACTCATAGGAAAGTCGACTATGGTGAAAAGGTAAGTTTTTCACTTGGATTTGAAAGTGGAGAGTGAAGTGCACTGACATGCAAGTGTGAGGGTGTCTCTTTTTTGTCTTCTCCTCTTCCCTTCTCTGCTCTCCACTCCTCTCCTCTCATGTCTTTTGCTCTTTTCTTCTCTCTTTTGCTGTCTTCCTCTCCTCTCCCCTCCTCTCCTCTCCTCTCTTCTCGTCTCCTCTCCTCTCCTGGTCCCAGGTGTTCTGTGCTATGCTGCTGGGCTCCACGGGGCAGGAATGGACTGAGGTAGCCTCAGGGGCCAGGGCAGGGACAGCTCATCGCCACAAGGTTGTGTGGCATTATGGCTTAACTCTTGACCTGTGAACGATTGCTGTGTGATCTATTGATCTCGCTTAGGCACTCAGTACTACTGGTTCATGTCTAAATTAATCCATTGAGCAACCTGTGCGTACTGTGTTCGGCTTTCTGTGTGTCGTGACCTGACATGATATATTGCAGTTGATTCATTGACCAAGTCCTTGAGAATGTGTGCATGTGCATGTGTGCATCTTTTGCATGAGAGTAAGTGTGTGTGTGTGTGAGATTATATATAGAGAGAGTTGCAATTCTGTGAAACAGTCACCAACTCTCACATTCACACTTACACACATGCACACAGCAACTGATGAACTACTGCCTGATATGTCAGGCCAGCGTTTGCACTTTTGTGTGTGTGTGTGTGCATGCAAGGGAAAAATATAAAGATCTTATGTATTTCTTAATCATGTTTCAAGATTTGTGTGTTGTGTATGTGTGTGTTCAATATACAGAGTGTGTATGTTACTTCTGTTCATGCTGTGTTCTGTATGGTTTAATGAATACTTTGATGCCCTACACCCTTATTATCAGGTCCCATAACACTAAAAAATGTACTTCACAGTAGACTTCACAATTCACAGTGGAGTACACAGAATAGTACAGTATTTAATGGCCATCGGCATTACCGATTTTGCCACAGTGGTTGTAAACTGTCAGAACGAAGGCGTGTTTGTCTTTAGAGCCATTGCTTCTGCAAAGAGCATTTGTCTTCTTGTGGCATTATGTATGTTTAGAGTGAATCAAAATGAAACGCTTGTGGTTAAAAGTGCCAACACCATTCTCACACTGCAGACACAAGGTGTTGCACTGAGACATGGTAACAAAACATTGCTAGCTGCTTTATCTTTATTTTTAAGATAACCATTTCCACCCACTGTGAACAAACAAACAAGACCAGCAAACTTGAAGGTTGCCATATTCATTACAGATCTAATCTGCCCTCCACTTCAGATTTAAAACCACACTCTTGACTTGGATAGATTGGTTTTGCCTCGGGTTCCTCTGAGCTTCCAAAGGACAATGGTCAAAAGTGCTAGGTGCATTTTTTAGATTTTTTTTGTCCACTCTGTTTTTGGTTTCCCAGATTTGTTTTTTGAGTACACTGCATGTGCAATGGTTCCGATGCCACCTTTCACCTAAAGTTATGAGACTGGCAAACCAGACTCCCACACCTCCTTCAGGGATTGAGATAGGATCTCTCGCAGAAAGTTTCCCCTCCTCTCTGACTCAGTTCCATGAGATTAACCCAGTGGTTATGCACCCTTAGTTTCAGAAGCCTGACACTGCAAACGGTAGTTTTTCTGTTTTGCCAACAAGGAGTTTTCATGATTAATTTAATGACTTGCATTATCATTTGAAGTTGTTTTGCGTGTAGTTGTAATAACAGTGCATAATCTGATTGTCTGACAGTCCTGAACTCATGCAATGCCAATGCCTCAGAGAGTTTATTGAGTGTTGTGCACTTTTCTTTTGTATGTTGTATTTCAACTGTATTCCAGATGAGTTAATGGATCTCAATTCTGATTGTTTTAGACCTTGTTATCATTCCAAACACCAAGGCCAAGACCAAGGCCCTCTCAGTAAGTGATTTTCAACCAGCAGGTAGGTAAGCAGGAAGCAGTATGACATTATTTAATTATGACATACAGACAGTAATGATCATCTAGTTATTCACTGCACCCACCTTCACCTTTTGGAGTCCATGTTTGAGGTCACCTTCAGAATCTGGTTCTGCCACCTCAAACTGCGCCTGCTCATTATGGCTCTCTTCAGCGATGTAACATTTTGTCATTTGTTGGGGCATGACATTGTTATTGACCCCATGGCTAATTGTTTCTTTTTTCCTGGATTTGAATGTAAAAGCTCTCACAATGACTGTCTGCATATACTGTTTGTGCAAATTATTCTTCATTGGAATATATGTATGCCTTTCAGCATTGTCCTATGTTCAATATAGAAGATTTTTTTCTTCAAAAAAGTATCAAGGAAGTGAGTCTCAAGGGATCTTACACAAACTCTACCTTGCTTGTGTCTTACAGAGACTGGTCAGAGATAGCTTGAATTTTTGTGTCTTTTCGTTCAGGCTTTGAAAAAAAATAAACCCTTTCATTGACTCTTTTGGGTAGGTGAACTACTGAACCACTGGCCTGCAGCACAAAGCAACACAACAAGCTCCTCTTGCCTTTACAAAAAAAAACAAAAAACAAAACAAAAAAACACCCTGGGTAAGGAGTTGGTAACTGGGTCCAACTTTCCGTGCCGTATCGATGTGCGCTGTGTTTTTATCACTCCTCCACTACAATACGCGGTTTCGCCTTTATCTCGATCTTATGATTATTCATAATGATCTGAAACTGAACGTTGGAAAGCTAGAGCGCACGGGCTCAGCTGTAAAAATTGTCTAAGTGGTTTAGTGCTTCAACAAAGGTGTTTTCTTCTGACTCGCAGCGCGTATGCTAATGTCTCCACAGCTGCTGCACTTCAGATAAAGAAGGGCGCTCCGTTTCCCCGCTCCATGTTTTTAAAACCGAGGTGTTTGCACAAGTAATAGAGCAGAGCAGAGGACAAGCCATGGAGCCAAACTAGCTTTAGCCAGGGGCCACTGCCTAAGAAAAAAGAAGACACACACACACAAACGCACTCAGCAAGGCCATCCAAAGTGATGGCACGATAACCATAATAAGCTAAAACCCAACTAAGCATCCCACCATTCCGGCTTCTCCCATTCACAATGGTTTCACATTCAAATTGTAATAAGTTCTTTTGCAGTGTGCAAGCCTCGGATGGCTTAGAGTGCTGTTTATCTTCTGGAAACCATGGCCTAAATTTCGAGGCATAAGCACAGAACAAATGCCTCATTGTCTCCCAGCCAAAGCCTCCAATCTCTGTCTCTTATTCTGTGTCAGAATCTAAGATTATGGAGAGCTTTTGAGGTGTTCTTGTCTGTCATTGTGTGTACAACAGCACAATAAAACCAATAACCATGTTTTGTTTGCCTCCAGTATGTAAATGCCATTGTAATGAGCATTCGAACATGCTCGAGGCTTTGTCGCTAAAGCCAGCGAGCTCAGTAGTTCTCTACTCTGGGCATTCCAGGAGCACTATCATGTGTAGGTGGGTGGAGGATGGGAGGTGGTTGTTTTCTTCTACCTCTTCTTCTTTTTGGTTTGTACAGTGGGGGTGGTGGTTGTTTGTTTTCATATGTGTTGAGTCCTGCCCTCATTAACTACCCCCAGACTGTGGTGATTCAGGAAGCCTGCCTGCTTGCCCTGTCTCTGGGGGTGTCCGGGCCTCTAACCCTGGCACACTGGTGTCAACCACAAGAAAATGTGTGAGGTGCCCAATCGCTCGCTTGAGGGGGGGAGGAATTCACAGTTTATTGTGCTAGTGGTGCAGCGAACTCACTTGGGCACATTTGGGCCTGTTTGCTGAATGGCCAGCCTGTGGTGATGTGAAGGAATTCAACAGGCCAATGAGTATAAATAGCTCTTTTGTCTCCTTTCTTCTTCCTCCTTTTCCTCTTCCTCTTCTTCTTCTCACCTTCATGTGTTGTCGTCTCCAGGTATATACTATCTACAGTTTTCATGTCTGCTTTATTTGGTAGGCATAGGCAAAGGCAGCCATGAGTTTATGACCTCCTGTGTACAGCCACCAGGAAGAGGCTTTAGTTCTTCTTGTTACTAAGGAAATCACACACACACCACCACATCTCAAAGTGCTGCCTCTCCACTTTAGATTTCTTTCCAGTCATGTTCACTATAAACAAACTACTAGCTGATTTAGACTGACTTACATCCAGAACAGATCTACAGATGTATGTCAGAGTTGGTTTCTTTAGACTCTCTTTCTCCCCCTCTCTCTCTTTCGCTCACTTTCTCACTCTCTCACACACACACAGACACACATCCTATATGTATAAACACTCACACACACACACATTCCTCAGGAATGCATGAAGCTATGTAGTTATGGTAGGAATTACTCAGCTGTTCCCTTCTAGTGGACTCCTCCACTCAAGTCTACTTCTAGACCAATTACGGACCACAGTGAAATTTACTACACAACCAGTAAGTGGCAAAGATACTGGTAAACAGCTGAGCAGCTGTGCAGGTTTTTCTGTAACCTGAGAGCCGCCCAGAGTGGTAAACTTCCTAGCCTGTCGTTGAGAGTGAGGCTGTGAAGCTATTGAGTGTGTATGTGTGTGTGTGTTTGCGTGTGCATTTCTGAGTGTTGCATGACCTTTGCAGCTCCTCAGCAGTGCCGGGCTTAAAGACATGGGGGTCGTGTGATGTGATGCAGCAGTATCAATAATGGAAAAAAGGAACCCTCCCCACCTCCATCATCACACACACACATACACACACATATACATAAACACACAAACACACACATTCACGCAGACACATACACATTGGCACACTCACACACACCCTGCTGCTGCTGGCTGAGATGTGGGTCAGAGGAGGCCCCTGGCGGCCGGGGGGAGATTGATGAGGAGGAGCACTGTGCCGAGGAGGTGTGTGTGTGAATGTGTGTAAGGAGAGCCATGGTGCCTCTGTGGTATATACACACACACACATATGCTCATAACTCCCCGTGCCACCCCCCTTCCCCCATCCCCCTGTGAGCATTCGCAGGCTCCCTCCAGCATAGCACAGTCTGCCCGCTCTTTAAATGACCTTCATATTATCCTTGTGTTTTTTCAGCTCACACAACACACACACACACACAAACAGACACACACACACACACATGCAGCCATTGCAACCACCTAGCCCCCCACTCCTGCCCCTAAGGGCCCATGGATGGAAAGACACTCTCTTGCTCCCTCATTAGTCTGTTCTCCTCTCCTTCTTTCCTCCTTCCTTTCTTTCCTTGCCTGGACTGCTTGTTGACTCACTACAAAGCCTAAGGTGGGATAAGGTTAGGGTGTGTGTTTGTGTGTATCCATGTGTGTTTATGTGTGTATCTGTATTTGATTGTGTGTTTATGAGAGTGTGAATTTGTGAGTGTGAGTAAGGAGTGTATGTGTTATTTGTGAGGATGAGTGTGTAGGTGTGTGTGTGCTATTTGTAAGTCTGACTGAGCATGTGTGTGTGAGTGTGTGTGCATGTGTGTGTATTCTTCCTCTAGCGCCTGTGTGGCTGGGCTGCAGGTGTGGATCTGTGTTAAGGATGAGTGGCTGGCTGGCTGAGGGTTGCTGATGAGGGCACCCTTGACCCTCTCCGGCGAGACATGTCCCGTTCTGTCTGTGAGGCTTCATCTCCATAGCCTTATTACAGCACAACCTCACTGGCCCCCAATCAGTTCACAAGAATCCATGATTATGACTCATGCAGATTATGGCATAGTCGCTATAAGCACTTTAGACATTAGTGTGATTATAGGTTAGCTGGACACTGACGCACATAATTATAATTCATTAGACCTGTGTTGTGCTGTACTGTTCTTCAGCTTGGTAATAGAGGTGGTCACAATGCAACATTGCATAATGGCAGTGTTTTTCACTCTGTCTCTCTAAAATTCATAAGTGGACACGCACACACACACACACACACTCAAAGAATCTGTGTTTTTCACATGTAAAAGCGTCAGAGTAAAAACACACTTAAACACACACTTATCGTGACCATTTTTCATTAGATACCTTCCCTGTCAGGAGACCCATTCAAAAGCATGGCGCTGGGATGTTTTCCTGACTGAATCACGTATGTACACACCGACACACCGGCCATCCATCAAACCCAGTTTATGTTCGCACAGCAGGCTGTGTTTGCCTGCTGTCCCGACCTGTGTATGTGCAGCCGTTGTCCGCTGCCGTGAGTCAGGCCTACGAGAACCTCCACAAATTGAAACCCAAGACTCCTATCAATATTTGCCCATGCCGAGGTATGTCCATCCCTGTGTGTCTGTGTGCTTCTCAGACTAGTCATCTCCTTCTGTGAAGCGAAAACCACAGAGCATGTCTTCATGTGCTCAGACACACACACACACACACATACACACACAGATACACAGTCAGACATATGGTTTTAGACAGATGAACTCACACGAAATGAAGACACACAGACACGCAAAATACAGACACACAGACACGTACACACACACAGTAATAAATATGTTTTGTGTTATGAGTGATGTTTTTGGACAAAGCAGATCTGCTGCCTTCAGGCCTTGTGTTGACCTTATAATAACAAGCAGAGTGAATTGTGGGAGTTTTCACTGGCATGTGAATGAGTCTTTTGTTTTTTTTTTATAATGCACTCCATCAAACATCACTTTGCTCCAGAAAATATTTTCACTGTTTCAGTGTGAAACAACATTGACTTCTTACTCTGATTGACTAAAAATCACCAAAAGTCACTTTTGTCCCTCTAACATTAGTATGGTACTCTAAATGTTTACAAACACTAGCTTGCTTGTAATGCCACACATATGCAAAATAAGATGACATCATTGGTTCTTTTCAACCAGCTTTGTTATTGCCATCTTTTTTGGTTTGAAATCAAAGAACTCATATACACACTTATACAGACATATACAGAAAGTTTATTTCTACTAGAAAACACATTATACCAAACGTGGACCTAATCTTAAGCATTACTTCCTGCACCATACTAGAACATCTCAACCAGTAGACTGTAGCGATGTGCCATTCCCCATACAACCCCTGCTGTTTAGTGTGAATGATTGGTCTAAAAGCTAGCGCACACCAGGACGTTAGCTGGACTTCCGATAACGTCGAACCTGACAATGTGTGTCTTTGGCCGAAATTTGAGCAGTATGTGCAAAATCGGCAGGCTTCAGCCAGCTGGTTAGTGGCCGAATTTAACATGTTGAATCAGCATCAGAGGCATCGGCAGTGATAACTGTCAGTTGGCGTTGTGGTACTTTCTCTTAAGTCTGCCTGGCGTGTGCGTGCTATAATGGTGTAACTGATGTCATCCCTGCTATCCACACAGGTGGTTTCCTGTCAGAGGGAATATTAAGGGGAAAAAGCCAAGGGGAGGGAGGGCTTCAGATCAAAAGAACTTTGACGAGCGCTCTTCTCACTTTCCCCTTCCACCCCCCACCCCCCCCACCCCCACCCCCCATCCCTATAGTCTGCCCTCTCTTTCTCTTTCCTGCCAGGTTCCTCAGCTTACTGAGAGTGTTCCAGATATTTGGAGCCCATTCCCCTGCCTTAGAGATGGAAAATCAGAGAAGGAGCTGGAATGCATAGGCAGAAACGAGACAGAAAGAGAAAGAGAGAGAGGGAGAGAGAGAGAGAGATGGACAGACAAGTGAAAGAGAGAGAAAGAAGGAGAGAGAGAGATAGAAAAAACACAGTGAGCGAGAGAGCCAGGGAGTGAAAACAGGGTAATCAAGCCGGTTGGAAAACATAATATCTCATCATGTTTGAAACAGCAGCAGGAGGAGAGAAATGGTGTGAAAGCAGTGGGCTAGGGGACGGGCAGAGGCAGGCGGGCAGGCAGACAGGGAGGCAGGGCCGTGATGGATGAGTGGAAGTGAGCCGGCGGGCTCGTCTTCCCTCCAGAAGGGCAAGAGCAGTCTGACTGATTGGGTGGCTGTTTGCAGGGAGGCCTCGGTGCACCACATCACACCACACTGCTGCCCCATTTGCTTCCAGTGGAGCTTTCTGGAGGGGCCTTTGATAAGTGGGGTGGTGTGAAAGTGTGTGTGTGTGTGTGTGTGTGTTGTAGGTGGGGTGGGGGGCAAGAAAGAGGAATGAATAAAAAATCTGGAGTAAAAAAAAGAGGAGAGGAGCGGAGAAGTGCATGTTGATGAGTCAGCGAAGCCCCCCCCCTCCCTCCCCCCACTTCCACCCACTCCCAAAAAGAAGCAGAATCAGCCTTAGGGAGAGGATCAGAATAATCCTCTAATGTTGGTATTTATAGGCTTTAAACAAAATTGGTGTAAATCTAAAGTGGTGCCACTTTCAGTTTATGTTTGCCTTTCTCTCTCTCTCTCTCTCTCTATCTCTCTCTCCCTTTCTCTCTTTCCCTCGCTCTTCCATTAAAAGGTGCAAATGTGTGCATTCTCCTTCTTCCCTCTTAGAGACATTTGCAAAGAACTGCCCTCTGGTTTATCAGAATGTGGTGTGTGTGTGTGTGTGTGTGTGTGTGTGTTTGTGAGTGTGTATTTGTGTTGAGGGAGTGTGTGGCAGGGTGGGGGTAAGGTGAGTCACATTGCATGTCTGGTTCACACGAACGAGGATGCTCCTAACCTGAAACGATCTTATCGGCGGGGTTAAAACAGCGCTACTGACGTGCACACATATGACACCCACATGCCCCGAGCCAGAGTGGGGGCCTCGGCAGGGTCATGTGTGGAAGTTCACCACTTGCAGCGCTGGGGCCGAGCGTCCCTCGTGACTTTGGGTTCAACTCCAGTGTGCAGCCTCGTGTGGTCCATGGGAAATAAACACTCACTCAACGGTTGGCAGCGGCAGACATCGATTTATGCTAATTAACACTATTATCGATCCTGACTCATGTTTAAAGCACCGAAAACACTCAGATTCGTAAACCTCCATCATACATAGTCATTATGGGTGATACTTTAGAGCAGTTGAATTGTGACCTTTCAAATTTTGATGTGGGCTGTTTTTGTTTTAGTTTCATCGTTTTGTCTTACAGCACTGTTATTGTAAGCATACTTGCTCATCTCTGTTGATCAAAGTACAACCTCAATCAGGAGAAGTTGCCAGTAGTTGATGCACTATGGCATGATCAACACAAGGGACTTGGGATGTATCTAAAGAAAAAGGAAAATGTCTTCACCTCAAGAACACATTTTGCACATTGTAAATTCACATAATTGCCATTTGCTAAACAGCACAATTGTATGGGAAATATCCACTGAGCCACCAGGAGTCTGTTTCAGAAGGGCCCCTGCGATTAACTAGTCAGTAGTTACCTTCCTGCTGCTAAAAATGACAGTTGGCTCTGTCAGCCCAAGGGCAATTATCCTTAGGGGTGAGAATATGGTTAAAATTGTCTATTTTGTGGATGGATCTAACAACAAGACTTATACTATTAACAGTTTCATAAATTGCAATGCCACTTATGTTGTACATAGACTGGAATGCACTTGTGGTTGCTTCTACATAGGCCTCACTAAAAGGAGACAGATACGCAATCAGAGTTGGAAATATGAATTATCCAATGGCCATACATTATAGAGAAGCACAACATGGGAGGGACTCAAGTTGACATGTATTTGGCATTGAGGCTACACGCATTGATGCCGGGGAGGGGATAAAAACAAACAGCTTAAGCAGAAAGAGACATACTGGATATATTCCTTGAAGGCCACCTGCCATCCCGGGCCTCAGTGAGGACTTTGACTTTTCTCCTTCCTTATAACTGTGTTGGATGTTCCTATGCTTTCCCTTTTAAGCGATTTGATCCTAGTCTGAGTGATGTTCTCATGTTTATGAATTCCTTGCTGCATTGGAGTGTAAATGACTGATGTATTGTCTTTTCACTGATCCATTATCTGGATTCTTACAATGAATTGTGATGTATGGCTTAATTATGTCTGCTTGTTTATATCTAATGGGTATTTATCCATATGTATTGTGGTTGCTTCAAGGGACACAAGCAGTACTCTACCAAACTTTTCTTTTGTAACACAAGCGTGCATTGACACTTGCATTACAAACTAAATATTAGCAGCCTAGAAAAATACTGTCTGCTCTTGTTTGTGTGAGTTGGTAAATACTTTCTTAGATGCGATGCTGGAATCAATTGCGTGACCGCCAGAGCTTATTCAAGTCTGATTTAATGGGTTGCTTCCATGTTGCGCACCAACTCCTTGCTGAGTGCCTTTGAACCCGCTTCAAACAATAGCAACTACAGGCATCAGTGTTTTGTTGCACTCTGTGCCAGCCATGTGCGTGGCATATGCTAATGGAATGATGTAAAGCTGAATGCTGTGTGTGTGTGTGTCTGTGTGTGTGTGAGTACCAGTAGCTCGTGGTCATTTCCCAGAGCACGGGCTTTGATGTCGGTGCGAGCAAGTGAGTGAGTGGGAGGGAGGGAGGGAAGGGTTGCTGGGCCTGACGAGAACGAGAGCAAATGGAAATGCTACAGACATGAGCGGCGTTTCTCGACAGTAGCCACATGAAAAGGGCCTTTGTGGCTGTGCTGGCTGACCCGACACATCTGGGGCAGCCCCCCCAATCCCCTCCACACACACACACACACACGCACACACACCCCTCCTCGCTGCCTTTGGCCAGAGCGAAGTAATAATAATAGTGAATAAGATGGCTTCCTTACAGCCAGATGTGATGAATCACAGGATGGTAGAAACTGGGAAGAACATAAGTGTGTGTGTGTGTGTGTGTGTGTGTGGGTGTGTGTGTGTGTGGCAGAGATAGGGTAAAGTGGTTGTCAGCCAGTCAGACCTTCCCCACATGTTGTGTCTGACCATACGCAAATTTCCCCCTCTAACTTGATTATTCATAACCAGTAAATGCCTCGCAGACAGAAGGCTTGTGGTATCCCAGCTGAGTCATATTCAGGGAGGCACTCAGCACACTGGCAGCTAATAGACCTGGCCTTAAGCGAAACTCCAATCATGGCGTGTGCCCTCCCCAAGTGTTTAGGTAATTATAATACCTTGTTGTTACCTACTAACGGGCAGCCATCCCACCAACGTCCCACCCTCAAACTTTTCCATCTTTCCCAGAGAGAGAATCCAAGATTTATGTGCTGGTGAACACTTGCCTGTTTCCTCTGGACTGAATGACATTCAAGCTCAGTCTGCTCGAGGTGTTTTTTTTTTTTCACTTTTATTCCCCCTCTGGCATAGCTTTTTAAACATCCCATCCAACTTCTTTCCTCTCTGTTCTTTTCCTTTTATTTTCTGTTCTTTTCTTTTCTCTTCTTTCTGTAGAGTAACACCCAGCCTGTTAGGCAGTTATGTCTTATGAAAAGCCACCCCCCCCTTTCCAACACACGCATACACACACAGACACACACACACACACACACACACACACACACACACACACACTTACTCACACGCATTGTGAGCGACCTGGCACATGGAGGTGATGCCTGGGGGGTGACGAGCTGCTCCGGTGGCGAGGTTGTGCCGTCACCCCCAACGGTAATTGCCCTAAATGTCCCCTATTAGGGCGCGGCGCTCTATCTTCCTGTGGATTTTAAATAATACCACTCATTTTCTGTCTGCACTGAAGCATCTCATTGCTGTGCCTCCTCCTTTTGAAAGATTGCCTCTGCTCTCATCTCACAGTCTGGGCTGCTATGGCTGCCGCTGCTACTAACCAACCCCCCACCCCACTCCCCCACAAACCGCCACCCCACCATCCTATACCCCCTCACCTCTCACTGCTTGCCCGCCCTCCTCATTGCCTACTCAGTAAAGCATATCTTTATCTGCGCCCGGGATGAGCCGCTGCCTCTCCCAGGCACTGGGATAATTGACTGTATAGCTTAACAGCTTAATGGAAACAAGAAGAGCAGAGGTACAGTTACTCAGGCAGAGATGTTATGGGCCGACGCTGGGCAGGGTGTCCTGGGAGTGTGTGTGTGTGTGCATGTGTGTTGTGATCAATCTAGTCTCAGAGGTCCTATGTGAATCTCAGGGCTAGAATAGAATGTGGGCTGCACAGTAATGATATGTAGGTAAGATACTGTAGGATCTTGCGTCAACAACATTATTTGAAAGGGGGGTGTTAACAATCTACCCTCCCTGTCCTTGTCGATCAGTAATGTCCTAATGACTCCCCATTACTGTAACCTGTGTGCCACATGTCTCCATGCATCACATGTGGCAACTGTGCAACTGCATATGCCCAGTTGAGCCATAATGGAGTAAGGCTGGTGAACAACAACAGCACATTCATCAGTTTCCTGTCTGACATTTACTCTTTGCGTGTTGGTGGATGGTGAGGTATCTGTCCTTCTATGCCACATAATTACAGCCGTGAGGAGTTACAACACACCCGTGTATGTGTGTGTGTGTGTGTGTGTGTGTGTGTGTGTGTGTGTGCGCGTATGTTTTGTGCCGTGCTCCACGGTGGCATCAAGGAGAAGATCATTAATGAACACCTGGAGATGAACAGCTTGTGCTTCCTGGTTAGGGTGACCCTGCGCAGGGCGCAATGAGGGACGGGGGCCGTCCGCTCGTTGAGCCTGACTGTCGTGAGTGATGTGGGAGGACACGTTGTCAGAATTGGGGCGCTCCAGAGAGCTGCAGTTTGTCTCTTTTGACAACACTGCTCACCTGAAGGGCCCTGTAGAAAAAAAGCCTCTGCACAGACACTCTCTTGTGAATGGCTGGCAATTGATGTCCTCCTCCCTGTGCTCTCATTTATCCTCCTTCCATCTCTCCTTCCCTCCTTTGCTCTCACGTGCCTCGTTAATCCTCCTCTCTCCTCTTCGTTCTTCTCCTTTTCTCCTTTCCCTTCTCACTGTCTTCCTGTGCTGGGTTATGAATGCTTTTGACCATCTCCCTCCTTGCTCCTCGCTCCACCCTCTCTTCACTTCTCTTTAAATCTATTCTCCTCAGTTTTCTTCTCCTCTCCTCTCTTCTCTTCTCCTCTTTTCTCTGTGTAAGTCTTCTCTGTGTAAGTCTTAGCTAGTGCTAATAACAATCTAACATGAGCAGATATGAGTGTAGATATTGTAGACTGAATTATTGTTCTTGGACAGTGTGGAGGCAAAAGCTATGTTCGGCACTCTCCCTTCATTGGTGTCCAAACGGGAAATGGGAACCATTGCAGGCAGCCGTGTTGATAAGTCCTGTCAATTAAACGAACCTGAGCACTATACGGCCCACTCGCTATGGCAGAGGAACAAAGGGAAGGCAGAGAGGGGAGTTTCAGCAACATATGGATTCAACAGGATGCATATGGGTCTGCATGAGGCTGGGCCTTGGCAGAGCCCCGGCATCCTCTGGAAGTGGTGATATGTGTCCAAATCCACGCAACAATGGACTGATGTAATCTACAGGGGAAGGGGCTGGTGTGTGTGTGATAGGTATAGGCCTCTGGAGGAGAGCCTATAATAGCAGGTTGGGTTGGATTATGTTCCATGAACTTTGACCCCTCATATCCTGTCTTGGTGTTTCTTGTTAGATCTGTCCCCCTTGGCAACTGCCTCATTCACTGCCCAAGCTTTTAATTTGCTTTTGTTTTGTTCATTTATTTATTTAATATTTGTTTATTTTGTGTGTCTGTGAGTTTAGTTCGACACAAAGCTGCTATTTCTAGCACAGCTCAATGTGTATTTTCACGTTCCTGGTTATCATGTATATACAGCACATGGACCAACGTGTGCCATCGTTACATCTTAGTGACAATGACGCGTTCCATTTTTGGAAATGTACGCTTATCCTTGCTGAAGGGCCGAACAATAGGAAGGAGTGGAGAAATCCTCCTGGTTTGAGTTGTTGACCACATGTTGCCTCAATATGGGTTTTGCAGGTGGCAGGATTTAGATCACTGGCCACTGAGCGGGTACAGCAAACCTCTGTAGAACGTCCAACCACCAGGAGTTCATTATGGCTGAGCATCACAAGACCCAGTGCTGCGATTTGGGCGGACAAACTAATTGGACAAGAACTTGAGAGACATACTTTTTTCTGATGTTTTACCGTCTGGTTTCACACCAGAATTCTCTGCCCAGTCCAAAAACACAGAACAGGCAAGGAAGTGGAAGGAAGGTCCAATGGCCTGTCGAGGTGTTCAGACGACTACAAGTGTTCTGCATTGAGTTACGTGGCTGTTTTCATTTGGGCAGAGAACTCAGCACCCCCTCTTGAAAAAGTCTGGGGCCTGTTCTATCTCTCACAGTTCCTGACACACGTCCAAAACCACAGCACCATTTGTGCCTCTTGAAACCGGCATTCCAGGTGGCTCGCACCGTGAAATCTCTCATGAAACAGTCTGAAACCGTGAGCCAGGATCCCCTGTTCTGTGTTGCTGTGTTTCAGTTCTGAGCAAGGAGCAGTGCAGACATGAGATCATCAAATTAGACTTGTTGAAAAATATAGCTGCTGCTCTCGACTTGACACAGACATAACAAGTCAGTTTCCCTCCCTTAATGATCAACCTGAGATGCTTAGCGTTAAGGATCGTGAAGAATGCAATTGAAATTTTATGGCTCTGAGGAATCTGCAGTCGGAGGACTTGGAAAGACAGAAGAAAATTCTTCTCCATCCACCATATAGCTGATTATATTGTCATTAAAGTAAAGTTTTGGTGAATGGAGGGGAAAAAAGTGAAAAATACTAGATAGATTGTGATAGACTCTAGATTTCTTCTGCCTCTGTTATTAAGTCTGTATATAATCTGTTTATTCTGATTGTTCTGCTGTATGTAATGATTGCTTTGGTGAGAGTGCAAGAAAAAGAGAGAGAGAGAGAGACCTTTTTTCGTACTCTTCCTTCTTTGTCTGTCTTCTCGCTCTGGAGGGTTGCTCTGGAGGGTTGCTCTGGAGGCCCATAGAGACTTTCATTCCCTCAGTGGAGTCGGCCATGTTGGTTTGCCACCGTTTACCCCAGGCTCGTTCCTACCTCAACCCAAGAAGCAACAATAGAAGAGGGGCATGCAAGACACCCAAATCCCAACTGCCCCCTCGTCTGTTCGGCGTAAACAACCTACAAGCAACACCTCCGCACCCCAGCTCCCAAACAGACAGCCCCTGTGCCAACCACCCCCCATTCCCCCACCCACTCCCTCCTCCACCTCCTCCCCGGCTCATTTTTCCCTCTGCTGCTCCCCATGCTCTGCTCTTTGTTGTTTCTGTAGTAACAAGCAGCCGTCTCGTCACAGTGCGCAGGCAATGTACCGCACAGGCACTCATACTAAACAATTTCTGCTGAGAGAGACACAGAGTGATAACAACCTCTAATCTGCAATGCCACTCAGTCGAATACATGTAGACACACACACACTCTCTCTCTCTCTCTCTCTGTCTCTCTTTCCCTCCCCATCTATTCACTCCTCTGTGCAGTGCTGGGGTTGGGGACGGGTGGGGGGTAGAAACAGTCATTTAGGGAATCACATGCCTTTCTGGTGCCTTGTCTCATGTACGTTGAGCTACAGTCTGCATTGGGTCTCCTTGGAGCTGTGCAGTGTTTACAATGGGCTGTCAGACTTGGGCCAGTGAGACTCTCTCCATCTCTCTATCACTAACAGTCACTCATTTACACACACACAGACACACACACACACTCTCTCTCTCTCTCACTGTACCTTTTTCTCTGTGTCTCTATATCTGGCAGTGATATAGTCTTTCTGTCTCTACCTCTCTATTTATTTGGCCTCAATAGTATACTGAGACTATCTATGCCTCCTACTATCTTGCCTCTGTCTCCACCTCTCTGTCTCTGTAGGTTTCTGATGTTGGCCACAATGGTACAGTGGACTTGGCATGTGACTGGTATCTCAGTATCTGTCAGGATTTATGAGATTCATTACTTTTCTCTCTCTCTCTCTCTCTCTCTCTCTCCAGCTCTGTCTCTCCATCTCTCACTCTTTCATTTTGGACTTATTGAGCTCTCTGATGCTCTTGCCATCTCTTTTTTTGCTTTTTGTCTCTTTCTTTTGAACTTAACAGTCATATACTGTTCCTCTCTACCCACTGTGTCCACCCTTCTCCACCCTCTCTCTCTCTCTCTACATGCATCCATCCTCTCTCTCACTCATTCTCTTGCTGTCTCCCCATCTGTTTGCTCAATTTCTACAACCACATATCTACCCCTCTGTCTCTCTCTCCCTCCCTGTCGCTCATTCTATCTTCCTCTCTCTCACTCTCTCCATGCTTTTGCTCTCTCTCTCTACACTCATCCTCTCTCTTTTTCTTTTCCTTCCCTCCATTTACCCAACCTGTATGTTCTGCTGCTGTTCCTCAGCTGTGCCTGTGCATCAATGTACCCTGTGTCTCATGCAGACGCTGAGCTAATTGAAAGCGAAGGCTGGCTTGGTGCTGATCGGCTTGATGGCCTCATCTAGCCTCGCCGGTAGTGGGTGTGCCACCCCATGCTGGGAGTTTTCGTGGAGAAATAGCAGTGCTGTGGCACAAAAACACAGGCCGTGCTGCGATTACACTGGCACACTGCCAGCACAGCCTGTTGAAATTTATTAGGGGGGAAAAAAGTGAGAGAGGGAGAGAGAGAAATTAGAGAGAGAGAGGAGGGAGAGCCTCTTCATCTCCTGCGGGTGGCCTTTCTCATTCTTCATTTAGAGGCGGAGGAGAAGGAAGTGTCAGTGTAGGCTTGCTATATGCTGTATAACATCCTTGTCCCTCCCTTTCTTAGAGGTCAAGCTTACCCAGTGGTAACAGTGGTGTGTGTGTGTGTGTGTGTGAGAGAGAGAGAGAGAGAGAGAGAGTGTGTGTGTTTGTGTGGGTGTGTGTGCCACAACACCATGAATTCAGAGTATTTTACACACACTAGCCTCTCCCAGCACTGATGTAATCTTCGAAGAGATTCTGTCATGCAGCGCCCAAGTGGGCTAGGTTCCTCATTTTCATTCGTCTCCTCTGAGTGGCATCATCCCCTCAGGATGTCTCTGCCATCAGCTCGGCAGGGGAGCAACGATGCAAGTCGGCCCGGTCATTTGGTCCTGCTCATTGGCCCCTATGGACACACATCGGTCGGCCATGCCAGGAAAGTCTGAGTGGACGCTTGTGGACATGCAGGGACCCCACAGCAGAGCTTGGGCAGGGAGCTGGTTGATTTATGCCAGGATGACATGATTGGAAGTGGTGACCGAGTCAAAGTTGTGGTTCTAGCAGTGGTGGGCCGGTGGGACAAAGACAAAGCCTGAATTGGTCATGGTGGTACTGGTGATTTTGTTGCTCGGGGTTTCAGGACTACCGAGCGTAACACATACCTAGCCTTCTGCCCTTCTCAGTTCAGGAAGAGTAACCTGGTAGCATTTCTCTTCCGGAACTTTCCGCCTGTTTGTTTGTTGTTTGCTTGCTTGTTTGTTTATGCCCCTCGCCATACTGTGATGGTCTTAGTCCTCTTTTTGGCTGCTCTGTCTCCTGTGCTGTTTCTATTGTTTCAATCATCTCTAAAGTCTCGTAGTCCATCATGTTGAGTACTGTTGTTTGAATGGTGGCCAATCCTAAAGAGAGCATGCAATTTGTTTTGGCACATTTCTTGAAGCTTTCAATTGTCACTTTTGCTATTCTTTCTCTGTCAGTGTTTTTCTCCTTCCCCAAAGCTCTTTTTGTCACTTCTTTTTCGCTGACTGGATGGCGATGGAGTTAGTAAACGCATACGAGAGAAAGGAGAGAAAGAGAAGAGAGACAGGAGAGAAAGAGAGAGACAGACAGTGAGAGAGAGAGAGAAAGAGAGGGGGAGAAAGTGAGAGTAATCTCCATTCTTAGCCGTGCTGATCTGATGAGTTTCCCCCACTTCTGTGTCCTGAGCCTCACAGCCTAATCCTCTTCTCCGAACACCATGAATCTGGTTTCAACAAGAGCATGTGCCATTGTTTACTCCCTCATCCCCGCCCTGTCTTGCTCCAAGGGAAAACCACTCTGGGAAGAGAAGCATCTCCACAACATACACAATTCCTACAGTCTTGATGGGAGAAAAGGCAGAAACAATACAGTCACAACGCACAATGATTACCAGTTGGCATTCAAACCTTTATTGTGTATTACAATTCAAGATAAATAATTAGGCCACATAATGAAACGATAATATCATACTCAGTCTGAAATTATTTGCACAAATATGAGACAGTGCTGTTCAAAGTTTCCTATTCTACCAACCATCAGGATGTGATCTTGAGAATGACAACATTAATATGAGAGTTACAACTGTAATAGCTGATTGTGTGAATTAAAATTCTGTAATGCTATATCACTGCATAGTAATTAGCTTTTATGGGTTGCCATGAGAGCCAATATGTTTGAATTGATTCGTAGTCATTGTCATTGTCTGAGCACAATGCAAAACATATGAAAGATGATTTGTTGTGAGAGCCTGACATTTCCAACGTCTGAGTAATTGATGATATTTTCGGGGACCAATGTTTACTTGCAATAATAATGATTTACGTTGGCTTCAATCTTCACAGACACTGTTCAATCAGAGAAGCTTGTTGTGGCAGGTGATGGTGGGGAGGTTAGAGACCATAAAAAGTCTGTCAGAGTTTGCCAGATAAGGTAGAATCCTGGAACAAAAAAAAAAAAGATTCCCAGTGGTAAAAGAAAAAGATAGAGGTAGAGAAGAGGGGAAAAAAGCATCATTTGTTAAATCAATGTTTTTGCTGGAGGAAATCTTCATGCTCCAGTCCTCAGGTCCCAGCGGACCCAGCCCTCGTAGACAGAGCGGAGACAGGACATGGATGATGCGGCTGGTGGGTCACCTTCACCTCCAGAAGAGTAGGAGGAGGAGGAGTGGGAGGAGGAGGAGGGGGAAGGGGTGGGGGAGGAAGGGGAAGAAGAGGAGGTGAATAGATAGGAGGAATGGATCACACGCAGGTGGGCCTTTTTGCGAACTACATTTGTTTCCTAGAAGACCTAGTTCCTGCGAAAGGTTAGGTAAACATGACTACCATAACAGATCGTATCAAGCACTGCATCTTTCACCTTGCCAGGCTAGCCAGCCAGATCAAGGGAGACACAACTTTGCTCTTTTTCTCTTCGTAAGCATCTTTTGATGATGGCCAGGACCCTCACACAGGCCCATACAAAGCACCCTCTGCAGGAATAAATGTTTAAGCAGGTGCATTTAGTCGAACCAGACAAGGACAATGACACATGGGTCACTGCTGCCATTTCCTTTTGTGGCTATTTATATGTTTTTCATCATTGTTCCCAAAAGCTGCCCTTTTGTTTAGAATGGATCCTGTCTCATGGTGTAATGACAAAGTGTGGACCCTTGCTTTCAGCTTTTCTCTGCGACCTTCTGAGTGCAAGGCTACCTTTGTCTTGAACCACCACACATACACACACACACACACACAGACTTCACCACACTGTCCCAGCACACCTTACATCATTAACCTTTTCTGTCCGATCCCAAATTTCCCTTAGAGATTCTGCCTGCCTCCATGCTCCATCATGTAAAGCCATTGACACACATACTGTACACACAATGCAAAATGGCGGGGAGGGGAGTGGGGGATGGGAGGCAAGAGAAGAAACACAGGGTTTCATTCACACTGTGCCATTTTTCCTCAAAAAAGGCATGAGCGTGCTAGGTAGCGTGAGGAATGACAGTGTTGCATGAGATCAGCTTATACCTACACTATGCCCTGCAGCAGTCAACCTCCCCCCCTAACTGTGCCTGTGTATACAGCATACAGTCCATACATACTGAAGGCTATGTATGTATATACACTGCTAGGGGTTGAGGGAAAGGGAGAAGAGAAAGGTGAGTGACCAAGTTGGTTATGAATAGGCTCTGGGCATCTGGGCACTACTGTTTGTTGTGAACAAAATAAATAATAAAATAAATAAATAAATAATAAAAACTAATAAAAAAATAAGAAGTTCTGTTGAAAGTGTCTTCTAACAGGTTACTTTTGGATGGAAGTGAAGTGAAGTCAAAGAGGGTGTCCTTTTAAGGTTTCTACTGTTTCTACTGTGCTTGAGAAATTCAATCTCTTTGCAATCTACACTAAGAAAACTAGCACAACCAGCACATGCACTAGCTCACTACTCCCTGCATCAGTAGATGGCAATAACTAATTACATGCACTAATCTCCATAGAGACTGAACCACTGACTCTCCCTAGCCCTTGAAGCGATCTCTGAAGCTTCACTTTTGCATGGCCAGTTGGTTAATGTGTCCAAGAAGGCTTGGGTGAGGGAGAGATAGAGCCATCTTTTTCTCCTTCCGTGGGCCTTCTGGATTTCCGTTCCCTAATCTCCCATGATTACCCTTTGCCACCAGGTCCTGGTCATTAATCCCCTCCCCTGCAGTGAGTGACAATAATCTCTGCACACTGTGCAGGGGAACCTGCTTCATTTGTCACTCTGTCACCTGGTGGTTCTCACTCGGGAGAGGACCAGGGACCATTTATCTCAGAGAGAGAGAGAGTCTGTGTGAGAGAGAAAGGTGTGTGTCTCTATGTCTGTGTGTGTGTGTGTGTGTGTGTGTGTGTGTGTGTGTGTGTGCATGTGTATGTGAGAAAGAGAGAGAGAGAGGAAGACAGAAAACTGCAAAGGAGTAGCAGAATGAAAACCGTCAGCGAGTTTGGCTTGGAGAGAGGAACCTCTATCTCCCTGTACCCCAATGACTGTCTTTTTTCTTTCACATTCTCTCATTTTCTCCCACACTCTCCATCTCTCCCAATCTATCTGGCCATTCCTCCATTGCTTCCTTTCTTTCTCTGTCTCTCTGAGTTCCCCCCCACTGTCCCTGCCCAATTCTTCTCTCTCAGAGCCTCTTTTCTTTCTCCACTTGCCCATCTGGAGCTGCTGTGAACTGGTGACTCTCCACACAGCCACACAACAAACATGTAGAACATGGAGTGATCAGGACACTCTGCATAATATAGCCAGTCATCCCTTACTGGCCGTCATGTGCACTGGGCACTTATCACTGCATAACCAGACACCACACACAATACAGATACAGACACACAACACAGGTTGATAATGTATTGTTTGTGTCTCTGTCTGTGTGTGTGCGTGTGTGTCCTCACTACATTATATTTTACATACATATAATATATTTTATCTATTAAGACATTTATTGTTGTTGTTTATGGTGTGGGAGGTCAGACATGATCATGGATCAGATTCTTAAACAGGTTTCTGTAGTAATGATAAATGGACTGCATTTATATAGCGCTTTTCTACTCCTATGAGCACTCAAAGCACTTTACAATGTATGCCTCACATTCACCCATATACATTAACACACCGGTGGCAGAGGCTGTCATGCAAGGTCTCAATCTGCTCATTGGGAGCAATCTGTGGTTCTTGAACCTTCAATTTCAATTTGTGGGGCTTGAACCTGCAGCCCTCTGGTTGCCAAACAGCACCTTTATCAATTGCGGCACCGTCACCCCATCAAGGAGTCACTTGGATGTGAATGTGGTGCAGCTGCCAGTGGACTGGTATGAACTACACAGGGGGGAGCCACTTGCACCACAGCTCTCTCTCCAATTGCCCTGTTTTCCTCTGGAGAGGCGGATGCACAACAGGGGCAGACACTTGCAGTGAGGCCTCCAACTGTGTTTGCTCTGTCACCATGCGCCTGTCTTTACCCATTCTTTCTGTCACTATTTCTCATTCTCTTCATCACTTCTTCTTTCACCCTCTCCATCCCTCTATCTCTTTTGCTCTCTAACATTCTTTTTTTTCTCATGCTCACTCTATCCATTCTTCCATCTTCCCTCTCTCTCTCTCCATCTCTATCTCCATTTCTCTCTCTCTCTCATTCTCTCATCACCTGCAGCTACACGGCACAGGCAGCTTTGCTGATGAATAAATTTGTATATTTTAAACCCTCCTCCTCCTCAGTGCCAGCATCCCCCAGAGGCCCCCCCCCAACACACACACCCAACTCCCTGTGACTCAACTCCCCAAGTTCTCCTCACACCCTGTGGAGTCATTAGCTGGTCTCCTCGCCGTGTTGAATCTTTAATCATCTTGCATGCGGCAGATAAAAGAGCACGTGTACCTCGCTAAAATTTGAGTTCAGCCAGCCCGTTCTCTCCCCCCACCTGCTTTGATGTGCTTGCAGTACTTGTGAGGTTTGAACCCGTGAGTACCTCTCCCCGGTGTGACTCTAGGAGCTTCAGGAAGTGTGTGGTCCAGCCTGCGGGAGGCTCTGACTGGGTCCCACATCCAGATATTATGGTGGACTCTGGAGGGGAAATCTTGGCCACGTGTGTGCCCTATCTGGGCTTGAGCAGTTCTTTGTTTTGGTCAGTGCAATTTTATTAAGTTTTCAATCAAACACAAATATAAATACAACAGACAATTAATAGTCAGCACTAAGCAGTTTGCAACACTTCTGAAGACTTTCAGTCAATATCTCCAGTCATGATCTATTAGCTCTCCATTATCTGAATACATAAAATAGAAAATGGAAATAAAATAAAGAACAGAGTTCTTAAGCTGCACTGTGGTTCTGAGAAGTGGAAACAAATAAATCAGGGGCAGCCTGTCCCCTAAAATATTCTGTGGAGTTTTTTGGGAAGCACAGGAGGGAGGCCCATTCTCCATTATCTACCTTTAAAGGTGTCCTGCCATACATCTATATGGTATTTCACTCTATGAGGTCTCCAAAATGGTATTTAACTTTAGTCAGGCTGAAAACAGTCCAAGAAGACCTTAACAATGCTATATGCAACCTATTCAAAAAGCTCTAGTGTAAAGTGCCTTGTTTTTCTGTTTTTCTGATAATGAGCTGTGCTTTTATTCGCTGCTGTAGCATGTCAGCGTAGCAAGGCGATGACGAGTGAATTTACATTTTATCAGGCTTTTTACATTAGTTTGCTAATGTCAGAATTGCAAGGGATGAAAAACTAAAAGTGTTAAAAAAATTTCAGAGGAAATGAAGGAAGACATACACTATGAAAAGCACATTCATCAATTGCTTGAAGACTGTAAACAGATACTTGTAATGTGTAGGGTTTCACACTAGCCAATGTGAGGCAAAATTTACTGAAATCCACATTTTCATCTGGCTTGGGTCAGCCCCGAAGCCAAGCACACAAAAGACTTAAGAGGCCAAAGCTGACCATGAGCTGCCATCTTGGTCTTGAACTGATCCTGTAATGTGGGCAGCAGTCTGATCATAGTTTTGTGGCCATCAAAATTATCTGGACATGTTTATACACTAATAACTACATTGTAGTCTGTATACTAGTCTGTACACCTTTCACTGACATAGGACAGCCGACCAATTGCAGGCTAGTTAGAGTGCCACTGGCCCAAATGGAGGATAAATATGACATCTCCTCCATTGTTCAGGACCCTCCTTTTCTCTTCGCTCTACCTCTCTACACTCTCTGTCTTTCTTGACTCTACTCTCTTTACTCTAAATCTACACTACATTCTCTCTCTTTCTCTGTCTCTCTCTCACTTTCTTTCTCTCTCTTGAGTTTGTCTTGTATTTCTTTTCATTCTTAGTTTATTCTTGTTTTGGGTTATCTGGTTATCTCATTTGTAGATGTTTTGTGACTTGCATTCAGTTTAACTGCTATTGATACATTTGAGTTTATGGGTTACTGTTAAATAAATCATCCATTATTCCACCAGTTTATATATCTCTCTTCTCCTATGCCTAGTGTCATACATGCTTCTGTCCAAAGTTCAAGAACACGCACATTTGGGAGACAAGGCACAGACCTTCTGTTTACGAAGCCCATTGTATTGTTGACAAGTTGACAAGTTATTCTTTTCTAAATGCGCTGGGCACAGAAATAATAAGGGACTTGCCCCTAACCTCCTGTTATTCAGCATACTAAAAACGAGATGTTTCTGTTCTGCCTGTGATCTTTATTTCAGGGATATTCAGTGATCTCACTTGAATTTAGTAGGGCAGCCATTAATCAAACACAGGAGCACATGGATTGGGCAAAAATGCAGTGCCATCCGCCAATGGCTGAAGCTTGATTGATCTTGCGTAAACTTGATCAGCTTTTTAGATTCTATTACATTTTCACATGTATCATACAAGTCAAACTTGTGTAGACCTATCACATTTCAAAAACAACAGGTAAAAACGGTTTTGTGTGGCAGGACTCCTTTAAGACAGACCATAACACATGAAAAGAGACAACAAAACAACAAAAACAAAATCAAACAATCAGGGCTAAAATCGGTTCTGGAGCTGGTTGTAAAGAGGGTGACACAGAGGCTCAGAATGCATTGCTTTCCCTCAAGCCAAAGGGATGAGTGTGCACTGCCTTGTGCTTTCCCCTCTTCTCTTTCCCTTTCCACTGGACCAGGTGCCCGCCTGCTTTGTACCAATCCCCTCCCTGCCCACATTCTAAACCCCCCAGCTTTAGGCCAAATGCCCGCAGCTTTCCTGGCAATTGGGATTTGTCTGAGGGATACTGATCACAAGAGCTGCTCCCAAAAGGGGGCCTGGCAGCTCCCTCTGGCCTCTTCTGCCTGGATACAACCAGGAAGCCGTTTCATTCCTCTTCTGTCTCTGTCTCTCTGTCTCTGCCCATCAGGCTGTGAACTTCTGGACAGAAATGAAATGAGGGGCGCTAACACCCACAAAAGACTGAAGTTACTCTGCAGCCAAGAACCTCTCCCAATGACAGGCCCTGTTAGTACGGTAGCTTATCATTGCCCCTTAAAACCCCTCTATAACACACACCCACACACACACATAGAAAACAATCCAATACATAGAATACACTTGTGCACTAATGCACATACTGGCAACAAACAGTGGCATGTGGTCACGAGCAAATACACAGGCATGCACACACATATATACAAACACCTTATAATGTGTGTCATTATATTCATTGGTCTAACACATCTTCACATATAGTAAACGTTTACATAAATATTTCACACTTTCACTCATACAGATACAAACAGACACATGCACACACACAAACAAACACACACACACGCACACCCTGCAGCACTATGGCTGCTGCATTGGTGTCAGGTTACAGGTCAGTGGAGACACAATGGTGAGGTGTGCCCATGGCACAGCTGTAAAAGGCAGAACACAATGGTGCTGATCACCCTGTTCACTGGAACACACAAACACACACACACACATACACACACACACACACACACACACACACACACACACACACACACTGGCATGGCATGGCCCAGTCTGTCAGCCAAAACTCAGAGCCTGGACTCGATTCTGTTCAGCACACTGTGCTGCACAATAGTAGGTGTGAGGGAGGTCAAGAACAGGGAAATGGCTGGGAATTCCCAGCTTGCTGTATTAAATATGGATCTTCTATTTCTGTACTTGAGGTAATTCTAACACACACTTTGTGTATGTGCATGTGTTTGTGTGTGTGTGTGTGTGTGTGCCTTTTTGTGGCAACTACTAGACATGCAACCAAGTCACCCAGGGCAGCCTTCTACAATGCATTGCTTTTGAATAGTGTATTGTGTCTCCCATTCCATTCTTGTTGTTATAACATGCTTATTCAAGGCAAGTTCCTCAGTGTGATAACCTGTTATTACCAGGGTCACACCAGGTGGGATGCTACATTGTGTTACTGTAATGACAAATGGTGCTTAAATATGAGAAATCTTTTCTTTTCTCTGGTCTGTGTGAGTGCATAAATATACTGTACATTGTTTTTCACGTTTCACCATTGTGATTGGCCTGTAGCTGGGTATATACACTTCTGTGTGAACGAGCTGTGAAAACGTTTTTCCTCTGGTGAAACAATGAGAGGATTTGAAATGTGTGCTTCAACACTGAATGAATTTAAGATTTATTTCTGAACACGCAATGGGATCCTACGCAATTGTGTATGTGTGTGTGCGTATGTGTGGGTGTGTGTGTGTGTGTGTCCTGATGTATTTGTGGTAAATATAACTGCAGATATTTTGCTCAATATTAATGCCTTTATGATGCAAAACGAAATCACATCAAGTCATGACACGGTGCTACGCCGGGCATTATTGTGATCATGCCTGCCGAGACCCCAGCTCCGTCTCTCACCGCTCGAGTGTGTCAATCCTGTTTCTCCTCTCAGTGTATGCCCAAACTCCATGCCTCGTTTCCCATTACAAGGATGCAACCAAAGAGGATTGTGATCCCGGGGCACCGGGAACACGATCTGCTTGCAACACCACACGACCGCGGCACAGAAGAGCGCAGCGCAGCGCAGCATAGCATAGCGGTCCTGAGCTCATTCAGTCCTATCCATGACATCCTCCATTTGTTCACTTCTTTCTTTTTTTTTCCCTCTCCTCCTTCACCCCTTTACACACTAAGAAATTTAAATCCACTCATCTATCACAGTATGCTTACACTCCACCAATCTGTTTAGGGATGCCAAGAGTTTAAGAAGGGAAAGGGGAGAGAGAGAGTAGTTTATAAATGGAGGTCCTGCATCATGGGCTCTGTCTATGAATTATGGAGATGTCGTAGAAAGGCCGATTTGTTAGAGCTCGGCATCGGGGCGCAGTGTGATCCGCCTGCCCTCAGGGGCTAGCGGGGGGGCGCCGCTCTGTGCAAACACTTAAATCTCTGTGGTGATCGCCCAATCACCACACAGAACAGTGGACAGCCAGAAAACACTGTTATTTCACCCAAGACCTCGTTTGCCCTCTCAGATGCACTTCATTTGGTTTTCGAATTTGATACAGGCCAGCAAATATTTGCCTGTGCACACATTACCAATGTTTGCTCAGGATGTTTCAATAAATAACCTGGAATGGCATATTAAACGTAATAAATGTTAAACAGCATAGGCAATTATGCACTTCACATATCCGACCCTCCGCACTGAATACGTTCTTTGTGGTCTTGGGCTGTATTTTGAAACATTGTTATTCTTCCGCTATAGTGCCACCATCATTTAAATGCAAATGTTTAACATTTTATCATAAGCATTTAACAGATTAACAGATGACACGTTACTGAATATTTATGGTCGTTGGTTTCACTAAAAAAAGTCCAGAGCACATGAATGTTTACATTCAGACACTTTTTCCCTCTTTAAAAACTTTAGAAACTCTAGTGGAAATTTTTGCATCTAAGGTGTTCCACAAAACTGACCAGGAGAGTCTATTCTTTCTATTCTCTGCCCCCAGTTCCGGGGCTGCACTCTCTTTTCTCATTCTTTTTTCCTTCCTCTCTTTCATTATCCCTTTCTTTCTTCCTTTCCTTCCTTCTATCCTTCTTTCTCTCTGCCTCTCTTTCTCTCTCACTGAAAGTCTGTCCCGGTATCTGGTCGGGGTGGTGCATGTGTGCCGTACACAGCGTACTGACAACAGTGTCCTCCTATTGTTTCCTCCTTAAATACCAAGCTGTGATGAACAAAGGAAAAGTGAGTACAATGGATTCAAGCCTTGGGTGCCTATGGCAGATTCAAGGTTCCAGGTCTATTTTTGATAGTATTCAAACCAGTTTATTCTCCAGATGCCACTTACAATGGCATTTTCCACTTTCAGGATTGTCATCATGCATTGTCTTTAATGTGAATCAAGCATTTACAAATTGTTTAAACAGGGGAAGGGAACTAATGATAATGGCACTGAGACCTATGAATCTACATTGTACAATACCTGTGTGTCCACGGGGTGATATAGGCCAATGATGAATGGAAACTGCTGAGAGAGCACAAGAGCATGCAGGTCAGTTGTGGTAATGCTCCTCACTAGACCACGCCTGAAGAACATTAGCCAGGCTAGCACTGCCACAGTACCTTCACAGGGAACTCTCCAAAGGCTTTGGATTCTCCAACTATTTTTTCTAGCAAACTATCAGCAAACAGAAGTTGATTGCAGAACCAATGGGCATTTAAAGTTTGACCAAAGTGCCCACCCAGCACAAAGTAAACGTATGCCTATTGAGAGAGTCTGGTCCACCAATTTAGAAGAATATGGTTTCAAAGTTTAACCTTATATTTAGCCAACGCCTCTGTCCACAACATGGGTCGGGATTGGGATTAATTGTCAATCTGTTATTACTGCTCCAACATGCCTAATTTTTATTGATTGATTGATTGATACACATGTATGGTGTTTCCCTGGCATTCCTAACTCTACCTCTCAGGGCCTGCACAAAACAAAACAATGGCACATATGTTGTATTTGGGTATAAATATAGTAGTAACTATATTGGGTATAAATATAGTAGTAACCAGTAACTATAAAGAAGATGATTTATTTTAAATTTCTAAAAAATATATCTTAATCTGACTAGATGGATTGCATGTGCAATCTCATTGGAGTTAAGATATATATGTATACAGGAAGGATTAGTGTTTTGTGGGAGGTCTAATGGCTAGTAAAAGTCTAATCTTCGGCAGTGTGAAAGACAAACATTCATTTCAACACCAAGTGCTGATAACACTAGCAGCAAATGTTTACCAGAATTGTGTGCGGGTGTTAAGTACTTGTGGCAGAGCGGTTGACTGCCTTCAGCACCACCCTAACTTTACTCAGTGTTCTTGCATGAGGTGTAGGCTTGGAACCTTGTGTATGTTAGATCACCTGATGCAGTGGCTTGAGCTTTAGAGCCACCATTACCACTGCCACATACTCACGCCCCAGTTGGTGATGGGAACGCAGCCCCCTTTCTCACACACATGAAAACGTTAACACCCACAGCCCAGAGACAGTCTTCAGGAGCCGCCCACATTCTTCACATTGTGCCGCTGGGACCCTCATAGGACACACACAGCAGCTGGGGACATTGAGAGCAGCCTGGTGGCTTGTGTATGTGTGTGTGTGTCTGTGTGTGCTTGCGTATGTGTAACAGGGTGTAACAGTAGAGGTGTATGTATGCATATTATAATATGTTCAAGGCTTGTCGCTAATATAGGCATGATGTGGGAATGTGTTTGTGTGTCTGAATATGTTTATGGATATTTACACACATTCTAATACTGAGTTTTACCTTCCCCATCTCCTCGCTCTCTCTTTTTCCTCTCCTCTCTTTCTTACTGTTCGGTATGTCTGTAGACCTTTTTACACAGACCCCACAATAATGACAGCAAAAAAGAGACAACATTGTGTCATGTTCCTTTGTTTAAACAGAGGTTGCAGAATGCATTCAAATTCGCATTGCAGAACTAAGAACTAAGGAAGCTAGATACATTGTTATTGTCAGAGGCCACAATGTCCTTAAGTCAGCTAACAGTAATAATTACTGGGGAAATTTAACTTCAATCTTTGAACCACTTCATTAGCTAAAAATCACTCTTAACTAACAATCATTGTTTTTACTAGCAACCATGTCACAGAAAATTTAATTGTGCATTTAAAAGCTTACTTTTATTAGCTTAGCTAGCAAGCAGTTGTGGGGGTAGAAATTGGTTGATTTTTTCCCCCCACATCACATTACTGACAACTCAAAATCTTGAGCTAAAAATTATCACAACCACTTGGTCATTAAAATAAACTGTTCCAAAAGACACTTTCCCATCCACAGCAAAATAGTACAGTATATTCATGCTTATCATGCAGTCTTTTGGCTGCCCAATTTACTCTGAAATGGAGACGGCATGCAGACTACTATTCAGCTACTGGCAGAATGGGGGATCAGCACAATGCCTCATTTTATCTACCATGTGCACAAAAAGGACATATGTGCCACATGAAAGCAGCAAATATTCTATTCCATTTTAAATGTGTGTATAAGGGGGCACAGAACAGCTGCTGAACATGAGATGTGTGTGTGTGTGTGTGTGTGTGTGTGTGTGAGTTCCTCCCTAGCCCCAGTCCCAGCCCCAGGTATCTGGCAGGGCTTAGTTCTAAGAGCCACGTCACTTTAGAAGGGCCTCTGTGACCACTGGGCTTGAACAGCTGTCACACAGAAACATTCCGACACGATTTTCACCTCTGAGCGACGACAGAAAAATCTGACATGAGCGACAACATACAGCCGAAGAAGAGGGAAGGAAGGGGAGATAGAGGATGAAGCTGAGGAAGAAGAAGAGAGAATAGAGAAACCCACATGGTGTGTTACATCTGACTTGATAGAAGATGACTTGGCCGGTTCTGTCTTGAGTGAAATTTAGGAAGCATCTAAACAATCAATCCAAGATCAAGGCCAGATGCTACGCTATTTACCTGAAGCCATTCAGGAGTAGAGCCCATTCAGAAGTGAATGTGTTGGGAGAAAATATGCACATATGTAACTGCGTTGTGTTGTTACATAAACGAAAACCTGATATCAAAGTCAAACACGGGCTTGCCTGCTTGTGCAATGGCTACCCCAAGGACACTCCTTCTACCTTAGATAAAGGCCAAGAGATCTGAGCACAGCCTGCTGCCATGCAAACCTTCACGGTGGCCCCTCCCCACTGTTCCAAGGGGACAGATATCCACGCGTTCTAAGCATGCTTTCAGAAGTGCACTCATGCCGTGCCAAAATCTTTACCGTGATCAGTGACTCATTTGACATAATCATAGAAATATATGTTTGCAACAGACAGTATATTTGCAAATATATGTATGTATGTACAGTATGTTTACATGAACTTGTATGCACTGATATACATTTAGTATTTATGTGTTAATGTATGTATGAATTTATGATTCATTAGTGCCTGATTGTGTGTGTACATGCTAAGAATATATTAATTTATTCTGGTACAACACAAGTGCAGGACAAGTTGAAAGAATTTTGTTAATGGTGGCTTCTGTTACTGAGCCTTCAGCACACCTCCTGACCTCTGTGAAATATGGATGTAAGGCCCAGCATGGATTGGATTGAAGCATGGCTGATTAACTCTTCAGGGCTAATTTACTCCTGCATCCATTCCCACAGAATGACAAATATTGGCCCTTCTTCAGAGGTGGTTAGACCTGCCAAGGAAATCTGGGGGAATCCAGGGGGAAAGCTGTGTGTGTGTGTGTTTATTTGTGGATTTCTTCTGGACTGTACCAAACTTTAATCACCTGAAGGCATTGATGCATTGAGGTAGAATATAACCGTTCTGAACTGAGGGTCTATAGCCTGGCAGCCTCGGTTATAAGATTTTCTTATGGCTCCAGTGCTTCAGAGAAGGGCTTGAGAGACTCTCTTTCGTTTCCTGGCAACGTGCATCTTGTCAAGTGGGAGAGGCGGAGAGGTTGGGCATAGACTGTGCTAGCTGGCGTCCGTGTGATTAATGGTCAGGGCGTATGCTACAGCGGGCATCCTCCGAGCAGGCACTGATCAGTCTCCCTGTAATACAAATCTGACACACGCTTGGCTGCACCCTCCTCCACCTCCACCTCTTCTTGCCACCTCCAACCTCTCCCACCCCGCTCCCCCCCAACCCTCACCCCTCATCTCCTCCTCCACCTCATGTCTGCCCCACCTGCTCCTTCGACACCATCACCATCAAGACCTCTAGACTCCTCTCTGCCAAGTGTGGCGTGCCGGCGTTGGCGCCCATAAATCACTCCCCCAAACAAAACAGGCTTAATCGGTGACGTGCAGGCCTGACACTGAAATTTATTACCTGTTCCGGGCAACCAGCGTGAATCCCGCCAGTGTCTGCTTTCTGTTTACCTAGGTGAAAAACAGAACATAAACTAGGCACAAAAATATAAATAAATAAACAAACTAAATAAAATGCACAGAAAAACACATGACTTTAGCTAAGTAGGGATGACAGCGTCTGTCTCCATAATACCAGAGACAAAGCATTACAAGGATTGTTAATTTCAATGGCTTATTACGCCACAGAATGCTCAGGCTTCTCCTGGAGCTCCTTTGCCAAAAGGACTTAAGGATTTTGCTCATGCACATTTGTAAGACACGAATGCCTAAGTCTCTTTCATGGATTAGGTTGGCATAGAGGGTGAAGAAGAGGGAGTGTTAGTCTGTGGTATAATTTAAATTGCCTAGTTGCCTTCAAGAGCGCTGCAGGGGGCTGATGGGACAATAGCACACCTCTCTATAATCCTTGAACACAGGCAAATGTAAACTTCTTTTTCTATCCTTGTTTTGTGGCAAATGGAACACAACAGTATGTGTGTGTGTGTGTATGTGTGTGTATTTGTATTCAAAAACAATTTAGTCGCCCAAAGAAACATGGCAGTCTACCATTGCTTTTGCAGAGAATCTGATTTAAAGTGCTTTCTATGACAGGATGGCAAGTGCTGTGCAGAAATTCTACCTGCCTTGATTTGTTTGAATTAAATAAATGAAACCTTTAGAAAGATAAACATCAATCCAAGAGTCTTTTATGCACTTCATCTCAAGCAGAATCTTGAACCCCAAGAGTAATTTACATCTGGCCAGGAAATACTTTGAGGACTTAAAGATGCTCAGGTTCATCTCAGTGACTGCTGTGACGCATTCAGTAGTTGGCCACAGCTGTGCTGGCAGATTGGGTATTTCACTGGAGATAAAATGAACAACATCCAAATCTAAGTAAAAAGTTGACAGAAAAAAAATTGTCTGCTTCCACTCTCACCTAAAAGCAAACTGCAACAGCCTTGCCCTCTGTGTCAGGCTTTCATGCTGTCTTGCCACCTCCGCGCACCCAAAGACCGCTTGAGTAGGAAGTGACAGCGCTTGCTGGATGGCTGTGGTGATGGCACATCATCAACAGAGAGATGACTGCTTCAAGACGTGACACCAGTGGCACTGCCAAACACAGGGATGTGGAGCGCTGCGTTTTATAGATCAGGGGTAAGCTGTGGTGAAGTGTGTGATTTGGTTCTGTTAAAGTTTTACTATACCCTGGCGGCATCTCGGTTGTGTGTGTGTGTTGTGTGTGTGTGTGTGTGTGTGAGTGTGAGTGTCATTATGTGTGTGTGTTGTGTGTAAGTGTAAATGTCATTGTGTGTGTGTGTATGCGTGTGTTTTAAAAATCCTGACAGGCTGTCATACCCTACCTGCCTGTTGGGGGAAAGAGGTAGCTGATATAGGCCCACTCAGAGGTTTCTACGTTGATGTGCCTCTCTCTGACACTGAATGTGAACATTGGTGAATCATCCACAGAAGCAGAAATAGCCAGCTTTGGCCTTCTCATGACAAACTGAATTGACAGCTTTGTAAACACAGAATGATGTTCCGTAGGGCAGGACAGTGGCATAAAACATAGACCGTTGTATTATGGTTGTGTCGTATGTATTGATGACTACCTGTCGATACGCAATTCAATTTTCCGGCACCCTTGTTTTTCATGCATATTGCATGACAAAGTGTGAATCTCTTGAGTGATGAAAAGAGCCTTGTAATGCATTAAGCACCTCAAACAGCCCTTAATGTGGTTTCTTCTGCTTTTGGCATCATTGATCTCATTGCCCGCCAAAGCTCTTTACTGTAGTGATTTATAGCTGGGGTGAAGTGCATGTGAATATTGATTCTTGTAATATTTTGCTAAGGCAAAGTGTTCAATGTTTGGCCTAATCTCACAGCACTGAGCTGTCACTCTACCGGTCTACACCTTTTTTGTCTCAATTGACATGCTGTTAAGACATTGAAAGCAGGCATCTATATCTGTAATGTCACAGACCATCTGAAAGAGTGGTTGCAATAAAGCTATCCTAATACACTGGTGGTCAACTGGTTAGAATGGAGGTTTATTATTATTACAGGTGTCTAACACAACCGCACATAATCCTCCTGGAAGTCCAAGTTTTCTCATTAGTTTCGATTGGCTCTCTTAAACGTTTCAGTCATCATTAACCTTGGTGCTTTAAGTCAAGGCCAAGCTGCCTACGGCAAGGGCAGTGAACAATAAGCTGTTTTGTTTTGGTACTCAAACTGAAGCGACAAAGGCACTTTATGCTGGTAATGGTTCAGTTTAATAAAGTCAGATTGCCTCATACAAACAGTGAATGCACCACTATATCAATTGTACCAGATCAGGAATTCCATTAAAAACAGCAACTGTGTGGGATGGGAATCCAGATATAATAGAGTAGATGTCTCGTGAGACCCAACAACAAACTAATGTGATTCATTTGGGACTCTGACAGTGTTATGTGAAGTCTCATTCTCACCAGCCATCCAAGATTAAATGTGAGAAAAACTTTCATGGTACAGTGTTGCCAACTATATCACCACCCCCCCCCAAAAAAAAAAAACAAACAAAAAAACAAAAACCAACTCAGACACACACCAGTTAACAGTTAGCAAGCTTTTATCAATGCCACCTCAGCTGTGTTTCATATCGGTTAATAGTTCAGCCTATATAAGATAAAGGTGGAAAATATGACCATGTCACTAGGAATGTAGTTAGAGAGCTACGATGGGAAACATTTAGCAGAATTAAAATGTCATTTGCAGCACAATTATATTCAAATGGTAAAACAAAAACAAAGGAAAAAAAACAATCCAGTATTGTTACTGTGGTTAGATTTATTCACTTGACCTCCAACTATTGCTCATATTAAAAGTAGCCAATGGATTTTTGTATTTAAAAAATATGTTTATCAGCTGAAATTCAGTCGATGCCAACTGACAACATAATGTCATGGAGAATAATTTGGCAGCGCTGTTGTATGATTAATGAAAGAAGTCCTGAAATTAAGGACAGAATGACTAATGGGTGCAGGAGTTTCATTTCTGACCTTGCTCAATTTTTAATGAGCTCTCTACTGTTAATGCAATATTGCTGGCCCATTGTCAAAAAAGAAGGTACAGCCAGCACTGTGCTGTTGCATTTCTGAATATACGTGTTGCCATAATTGAAGAGACAGAGTTAGAATGTTGCCTCAAGCTGTTTGCTGACAGGTATAAAAACATCCCGAAAACAAACACATAATTTCTTTTGTGCTACTTTGTCTAGGCCTGTATGAAGAAATGAACTGGGGGAAATATAGTGGAAAAAAGAGAAAAGAGTTGTGTGGTCCCTAAGGATTCCTTGCTCGTTAAGATGTAATCTTTAATTTAGTGTGTATGACTGTAGACACATTCTATGTAATAAGTGCACTGGATTCAACACTGTTTTTAAAGTAAAAGGGCAAAATTCTTGTGAAAGTATTATTTATTGTGCACATACTTCATACTGTATGTTTTGCTTATACAAGTAGGCCTACAGAATCAAGTGAATTCACACTTCAAACTGAAAATTCAAACAGGAAAAAAATTATATTCAATGTGCTTTAGCAAAAAATAGTAGAGTGAATTTATGAACATATTCCACTCATAGTCAGTCAGTACTAGGTAGTCTAACTTTTAAACTTCAGAAGTTCTCATTACATATCTCCTACCTCCACATTAAAAAATGACAGTTGTGTGCTCCTGTGTGATACAACCAAGGCAGGCTGTGGTTAGTGTTAATTACAGTCAGTAATGAGAGAACTGAGCAAGGCTGCGAGACTCTGGGTATTTTTAGCTACTCTGCATAGTTATCTGACGATGAACTTCACTCTGCACAGAGACAGAATGCATGAGTATGCCTCACCGCAAGTTTGTAAATCAGTTTTACATGTAGCATGCCACATTTCTGGCATGAACAGCAATAACATGCACAGAGACACACACACACAGGCGCAAATGTGCGCCCATATGTACACACACACTCAAGCCCCCACATGCACACCCATACAGTCAGAGAAGGAATTAAAAAGAAAACCCTTTACGGATAATTTGTGAGGGCTGTGGAGGCACTCAACACTCGACAGGTGATTCTTTTTCAGCGCTGATCAATACTGCTCGCTGGCTGTGAATAATGGAGACGTTCTGGTGATCAATTATCTCAGGCCATGGTCTGTTAAATACCCTAATGAGTCAAATAGAAATTAATAAGAGGCCTGGACAGGGCTAAGATGTCATTGACCTGCTCTCTGGTGTCTCTTCATCCCACAGTCACAGCAGAGCTTGCATTTATTCTTCATTAATATATAGAGTATCGAGGCCTGTGATCTCTCACTCACAGTAGACTGTACACACAGTGTGTTTGCCCAGGGCTTCTCTTGGCCGACTCCCTCTCTGAGGACAGATATGGTTTCAGCAGTGCCTGGCCCCGATGTGCGAACTGAAACAGCATTCAGAGATGCTAAGGTCCTGTTGAATACAGGCCTTTCATCTCTCCTTTTTATGCCTCTCATTAATTCAGGCAAGGCAGATATGGAATGTAGTGGGAAAAGTACAGAGAGCAACATGCGCATTCAAAAGTTTTTTTCTTTTATTTTCTAATTGACATTTTGAATCTTTTGACTAGCTACATCTATATACTTGTGAAATGTTAGGATTTGTGATGCAATTGCATACTGAATATCAGGTGACAAGTGACGTCAGAGACAAAACACTGATTACTAGGTGACACAAACATGAGTTTGGATTACCCATAGCCTATATGTGTCTTCCAATTGTGAGTGTTGGTCCAATGTACCAGCAGTGGATTAGGAGAGACATACTAGGAATTTTTAGACAAGTCTCCTATAATGAGACAGAAACAATGAGGTGGTTATTTTGGAGATCTGTGGAAACTGCTTTAGAGGGCTGTTGGGACTGAACTATCTGTGCTGCCCATATTTGAAATATATCATTGTTGCTTTACTCTTTTAAATATCAGTCCCCATGTCAGACTGGACTTTGGTGGGTCTGAATAAAGTTTGATGCAAAAGCATCGCGCCGCACAAGCCTCTTTTTAATTGGAAGCTGGGGAAGGGTTGTCTCGGTGCTATTTGTGGTCTGGCGATACTCTGAAAATGCCAGCTGTCTCGTAGAAGATATTTTGTGTAACCCACTGCAATTTCTTTGTACATCTACACTTATAAGAGTAAATCAAACACAATCATTGTCATATTCACAGTCAATATTGCCTGTGTATTTGTTAGACTGTTATTCGGTCTATCTGGAACTATTTTATTATGTATATATGAGTTAAAATGACAAGGACCTCAAAATATTTCTAGTTTAATGACAAACTTGTTTAGACAAAATAAATAAAAAATATATTGAAGTGATATATGTGAAAGGGAACACAGAACGTTACTGTACAGGTCAAAAGACTGAGATAAATTTGCACCAGTTTCATATGAAACTCTGCCAATGCCTGTGTGACCATTTTGAAGCTCATGTGATTAAGTTCTCAGCAGCATTTTCAGTGCTTCCAATTTTTCTTCAGGACGACAAGTCATCTGACTTTCTGCTTTTGGTTTGGCACATTTTCGCACTTATATTAATAATTCTAACATATAATGCAAACGCACCCAACACCCTCGGCATGCGTGAGTGACAGCTGCTGCTGGTTCAGCCATCCCCTGAGCCAAGCCCTGTCACACAACGCATGCCCGGCATGTCCATGTCCATCTGGGATCCCAGCCTTCAAACTGCTGTCGCCCTGCCCGCTCCGGGCAGAAAGACCCAGGAACGAGAGGAGGCAGCGGGTGTGAAGTCAGGCCTCGCAGGGGCAAGAAGGACGCCATCCAAAGCCAGCTGGTCTGGCTTTGAAAAAGCAAAGGAGTGAGAGGGAGTCTAGTCAGGGGAAAAAGAAGGAAAGATAGAAAGCGAGTCTGGGGTAGAGAGACAGAGAGAGAGAGAGACAGAAGGGGGGCAGAAAGAGGAAAAAAACAAGAAAGAGTTTTTTTAATGTGAAGGGAAAAAAGAAAAGTGAACCTACACACCTGAGGACTCAGTCTTAACAGCAGGTTCTGTGAAGGCTTTTGTGGCACGAAAAGAACAGGTGAGACACATGGCACGGTGTGACACAAGGGGCGGGGCACTAAAAGGATGTTTTGACTCAGGTTGGATATTTATTAGCTGGTGCAGCAAGCCAGTGCTGCTGAAAATGAACAGGTATCAAGGTGTGTTGCTGCGGGACCTTACCTGAATAGTTGTATTATTGACAAAACCTGTGTTATAAATTTGTATTCTTTACAAAGCATGCTTAAGGTTGAGATGCATAGATAAGAATGACTAATGTTGCATTTTTGTTTTGGGTTGTTATTTTCTGTAATTTGAAAATTAACAACTTTATACAAACATTGAAACCATGTTTCAAAACTAAGACAAACATACAGATAAAAAGAAACAAAATGTGCATTCAGAACCAAAATATTGCTCCAGCACAATATTTATGTTTTAAAGAAGGACACTTGGTTGTGTCTCTAATCTTCTGACCACAGGTGGCTGGGAATTTGGTGTGGTGTGCAGGGGGTCTAATGCAGCACATGTTGGCAAAGCAGAGTCTGTAGGTCTCCCACACTGGCTGGCAGCACTGTTTTTATATACTGACTCACAAGGATTCAGTAAGGATTCACACAGAAATATGGTGAGGGAGAAATAAACCCACAAAAATTCAATGAATGTCAAGACACAGAGGGCATATAATGAGGGATTTGAACACTATCTGTTGCCACAGTCGGAGGATTAGAGGGGGGGGGGATGCTGATAGTCAGTTGATAGGCTTCATACAATTACTCAGATGAGGATGTGTTTTTTCCTGTTACAACAATGACCAGTATAAACTGTGCCTTGATCAAGTTTCTAGAGAGGAGGCAAGTAAAAATTTGGGTGAAGGCCTGCAGTGAACCAATCTCATTGTCTAAGCTTCTCTTTCCTTTTGAGTTCCATTTACAAGTGACAAAATTATTAATCCATATTCAGTTTCCTCATGTGAATGAGCTTGCATGGTGAAAATATAAAATGTGTTTACATTTTGCTGTGGAATAACGTTTTTTTTCCTACACTATAGATTTTTAGGATTTAAAACGTTGAAACGTCCAAATCAAAGATTAAAATTCTCCTACATGGAATCAGTGTATATACTAAATACAAATTATATTGTAGATTGTGGTTTTCCTGAAACACTTTCTTGGATAGTGATAGTAATCTGAAGGACCAAGTGCTTTGGATAATAATAACTACTAAATATCAGTCACTAACTACATTTTTACTTTAAATAGCATTTTCACCCCATATAGGAAACCACCACCTCCTATTTCCTATTTCTTGTTACCTTTTATATATCTTCATAGCTCTGGTCAGCTTGACCTGGAGCCACAGTAGTTTTGACAGGTTCTCACAATGGCACAGGTGGGGAGCCATATTCTGTTCTCCTCAGCAAGCTACAGCTGTCTGGAGATGTTACCTTAACATTATTATGATAATGGGACTGTTGAAATATTAGGCTTCCACCTCTATCTAGCCTGGGTTAGAGAATATCACAGCGTTTCATAAAAAGGCCAACACAGTTTCTTCAAAATGACAAATTAAAGTTGCCAGAGATTCACTGGAGTTATTATATACACATTTATGTATGTTTTATCATTAATAATCTATTGTGAAATGAAAGCAAAAACTAAATCACTGACAGGACTTTTGCATGCGCAGTCCCTCTCTCTCTCTAACACACACACACCTGGCAAAGTTGTTAATAAGTAATAAATATTGTGAGCATAATCTGCATAATCAAAGAAGCCTGGAGAATCCTATTATTATAGACACCATTTAAAATCACTTTAGAAATAAAATCAAAGTTCAAAGTTGCTTTTATTGTCAATTTCTTCACATGTACTTGACATGCAGAGGAATCGAAAATACGTTTCCCACTGTCCCATGCGTGTACGTGGACAACAGTAAAGTGCAGATGCAGAACAAGACAGGACAATTCTAGTCCTAGTTTGTATAAATAAATAAGTGCAAGTAGCTTAAGTCCCAGTTAATGCCCAGTTGAAACACAAATATGGTTCTATGCAATATTTGGAACTGAAATACAATGTCATTCCTTAAATTAATTCTTATTTACAATAAATCTGTAAATAGCATTTCTAAAGATCTAGCTATTTTTAACTAGCTCTGAGTTCTATACACTAAAAACTTTCCAAATGTTGCCCACACAGTATTTTTCTTAAATTACTGCATGTTAACTAAAAAAGAAATCCATTGTTGTACTGCACACTATATAGCTTATATATTCATTTTGAAACAAACAATAAACAAAAGATGTCAGACCAGACATAAAAAATGCATCCTTTGTGATATTGTGTCAATAAAGGCCTAACTCCTTGTTCGAGCAAATTCCCATTTCTGAGTGCTGTGTCTTTAAATCCCGGCAACAACAATTCTAGTACTGTACCCCACCTCTTCCTTAGATCCTGCAACTACACGTGACACCGCCACATGCGACTTACGCTTCGACCAACTCATTTCACCAATTGGTTACTGAAGAACCGCTTAGAGATTCAATTGGTTTAGAAATATGTCACTTCAAAATGCCCGGTCCTATTGTTGCTGTTTGTCTTGCAGGCATGACGTCAATCGTATCTAAGGGAGCGCAGTTAGCAACCGTATTTAATTTTAAAAGGACAAATCTTATAAAATGATATACGTATGGAGTTTTATTATAATTTATATAGGTTGTATTCATGCGACCCCTGAACCTGCTCATATCGCCTGTGTCAATCCAACAGCCACATGTCACAGTGTGTCTGAGTTCTAAGCTTCTTGATGCACGAGCATACTTTAACGCTCTTGCCTTCAGACTTGACAGATCTCGCTATCTCTGCTCAATCTAGGTGTGTCATATAAGCGCTTTAGAAGTTTTCTGTCCTCATTTCATGAATTTCCTTAATCACACGTGTACACTTTTAGATTACTTTTGCTATTCCACTTGAGACAAAATAGGCCTATATGTAGCTAGCCTACGTATATAACTCCTTCAAAAGGCAAACACGGACCAGGCTGTAAGTTTATTTCTTTGTAATGTTGATGAGACACGAGTAGGAGGAGGTTGATTTCGTCTGGCGTTCGTCAGATTTGGGGAGGAGCCTCTCACTGACAAGAGACTGCTTCTTCTGAGTTTGTCAGCTCCCTAAAATAGAAGCCCGTGTGTCAATGTGACTGAAAATACATTTATGTCACATCGTAGCCGCTGGAGTCACTGATACAGAGTATCTATATACAGCGAGGGACTGTGGAGAAAAAGGTGAGTAGCAAAAAATAGCAACAATATTACACCGAGGACCTCGACTTAGTGGAAGAGGGAAAGCGCAAGAGGGAGACGTAGAGTGGGACAGGGGCAAATCTAGGCTTCAGGCAACTAAATGAAATGTTAACTGTGAAGTTGTTAGATTTTTTTCTACACTAACTTGTTACATTTATTATTTTATAATAACTCGTAAACTTTTCCCCTAAAAGACGGAGAAATTTAAATCTGTTTAGGCCACTTGTTTCCTCATAGCGTGTTTTCTATCGCCTCTGCTGAACTAACAGCGCTGTTGACGTTCGCTGATACATTAAAGGAAATACAATTTTGTGTCGTTTTATTACAACTTAAGTACATGAATCACAGTATAGCAACTAACACCGTCATCTATACAGATACATTGTATTAGTCTGCATATTGTTTCCTTTAAATTTGTAAACTAGATGTAGCGTATATGAAGAGGCGCTTGATAAACAGGGTTAAAGACCTTTACAATGCCAATTCTACAGTGGACGCATGTTAATGTTTATAAGGTAAGAAGGCTCTGAGAGTTCGCTAAAAGTGCAGTTCATTTCAAAGACTGAGGTGTATTGTATCTCGCTGACAAACTCAACGATATATGAACTAATATTTTGGCACCCGTCTAGCACGTACCGCTGTCACTTTCAAAAGTCATTCAGTCATGTTACAGTCACGCCTTGCGTTGTTTGGAAATATCAAATACCGAATAGGCTTGTAATCGGATGTTGACATGCAGGCCTATATGCACTCCGATTTCTCTGAAATTACGGTTATACGCGGCATTCTGTAGCCTGTCAAATATTTAAAACTAACTTGAACATGATTATTAATCTCTACACTAATTATACTCTAATATAATGCTATTAAGTACCGAGTATGATTGATCATTAACGTATAATCAATAGGGGTAACTGTCGCTTAAGTTCGACAAAAGATTTTATGTGTGGCCCATCGTCATTGAGAATAAACAGCCAAATATCTGTAGTTTTCGCATACAAAACTACCAGGTCCGCCATTCGTTTCTGTTTATAATGTTCACAGTGACGGACTTATTTGCTGTTAATACTTAACATATATATATATATATTGTGCTGCTTTGTCATTCTTCCAAACAGCTCAGGAGCTACTCAGCTACTCCGAACTATGAGACTAGTCTCTGAATTTATATAGGGTAGCGGTTATAGTCTTAGAAATATATCAGTTGTTTCCGGAAATGTCGCAATTTCATGTGTCAGGAATAGCCTACCAGAAATGATATTTGGAATCAGTCCTGTAATTCAACCATTTGACTCCGCCAGCGCACGTTATTTGGCACCAGCGCGAAATCTGGAACATGTTTTACTTAGCGGGCTGTCCCTATTACTGTTTGTCAAACTCATTAAATGATAAAATTCAAAGCCCCTTTCTATCAGGGGGTCTTCAGCTGACCGTGTGTTTGCTGTAGTCCCTTGTTTCTTCTGACCCAGAAAATATGCACTGCGGCGTATTGCAAGTGCAAGTTAGACTGTGGATGATTAAAATCATAGCTAAGTTGAGAGGGAGGTACGGAACTTAAGCGACACAGTCTGTCCGGAGGCCTTCCTTTCAGTGGTGTTTTTTTAGTTTTATTTGGCAGTTTTGAATACACCACTTATCTTTGGACGATTTGTTTAATAGCCACAGTTTATTTACAAGTGTCAGTATATTGCAAAGAAACAGAGACAGCTATATTGTTCTGGGTTCACGACTATTTTGACCATAAGCTTGGCTAAGGATGTCAGGGAAGCTCCGTCAGCTTGGGTTTTACTTCTTCAGTACAAGCTGCAATTTTCTAATCAGTGTAGGAGCAAAATAGCCCATGATGACTATGTCCAGACCCAGAAGGTTTGATGATGTGTCCTTCAGTGTGACCTCATTTATTGAGCTGTCATACCTGCTGAATAATGTGTTTATATCACCCATAATATTTTTGCATTAAAAAAAATCCCCCATGCTAATGAAATAGCAAAGCATTTCATGCTGCATTTACACAATTGTCCACAGTTCCAGAATTAATGGGTTCTCAGCATTTGCTTGTGCTCTCTGTCTGACTTCATCCATAATTGTAGTGCCCTGGAGAGAGGCAATCAGGTCATGCAACGCAGTCATTAAAGTGACCTCAGGACCAGTGTTCGTCTGTCGTGCTGATTGTTTGCCTTTTAAAGAAGGCTTTGAAGCCAGCAGTCAGGAGCTCTGGTGACACTGACTGCATAGATTTCCACCAATTTCGAGTCCCTGAAGAGCCACTGATAATTAAGAGGGGAGTTATTCCTGAAATTACGAGTAAAAAAATAAGCAATGGTACAGTCTGAGTTAGTCTTGTTACTCACTGAGTGTTTGACAGAAAGTGCTGTTGAAATAGACATTTAGTTCATAGTGACAAATATTAGTGTAATTTCCCCATCAGAAATGTAAAAGGAAATGGGCAAAGGCACTGTCAAGTTATTATTCCATGCTAATTTTATTTTTCTTTGAGAAAGTTTCTTTCTGACATGTCTTATTATTTTTCATGTTTTACAGTTCATTAATACTTTATCTAATAGAGGGGCTTGTGAAAAAGCAAAACGTTGATTTTTGTGTTCACTATTTTCCATGCTTTGCTGTCTTTGGTTAACTTTTCTTCTCCAGAGTAAATAAAAATGTTCAGTCATGATTAAAATTACACTACGTTCATGGTTTGTATTACAATGTTGTATAACTGATCAGTCATTAGCTGATGCCAGTGTTATGGTTTTCTGAATTTTCCAAAGTGAAAACTGTAGAGAGAGCCTTCCTAAACACCTTTGCAGGTGCTGTTAACAAATCCGTACATGATTCAGTAACTATACAGGACTCATTTAGGTTTCTTTCTTTCTTTCTTTCTTTCTTCACTGCTAAGAAAAAAACATTGTGCACTGTGGACATTTTATTTTACGCACACACACGCGCACACACACTTCTCTCTCTTGAGTGGAACCTCCCCACTAATGTCAATTGTATTTGTGTTACAGGCTCTATAGGCCAGTCTCATCCAATCTCTTGTCATTAGCTTATTTAGTGCCCAGCCTTAACTAACACAGGGCCTTCCGCAGGCGTACAAGGAGCATGGTGTGATGTGGCATGTTAGACGTGCGGCACACGTTGCACATAACTGTGCTCTCTCTCCCCTCTCAGTGACCAGTACTGAAATGAGATTGTAATGCAACTGATAAATCATGATGGGTTTGTCAGAAGTAAATTATTTTGTGTTGACATTCATATTGTCTACATGGACATGGGTCTGTCATTTATAATAACAGAGAGCACCATGTTCTCCCTGGTCGACAGTCAACCTTGCATGTTTCTCACTCATGCCTGTTTGTAATGGTTCAGCTGTGCATATGGAACTAAACTCTGCCTTCCTGGGGTGAACTCTAAAGGTGGTGATCAGGGTGATGGTGGGTGGAGAAACTTGACAGAGATGAGAGCTGCATGTGTACTGACGTGCATTTAATGTGTGTGTGTGTGTGTGTGAGAGCGAGAGAGAGACTATAACATGTGTTGGTATGTGTGTGTGTATGTCTGTGTGTGTGTGTGTGTGTGTGTGCATGTCTCTGTGTGTGTGTATATGTGCATATGTGTACATGTGCAGTATGTGGTGTGTTGATGAAGATTGTGGATGGAGGTGGGGGTGGGGATGGGTTGTTGGTTACTGAGTCTCCTACTGAGCTGTTCGCAGCACTTCAGTATCACAGGCTGGTCTCAGCTCCCTTGCAGGAGACAGAGAGTGGAGAAGTGGAGGGTGTGTGGGCGAGTCTGATCTGCAATTAACGCTGCTTGTCAGAGAGGAGAAGGTTGGCGTTTACACCATGCCTCTGAATCACTGAGCGAGACACTTTCTTCTCTCCCCCCTCCCAGGACAGCTTTTTTTTTCCCAAGGAGGAGAAATCAGCAGGAAGCACTAACAAGAGGGAAGCATTGAAGAAAAGGAAGAGTGTGCAAGGAAGAAAGAGAGAGAGAGAAAGAGAAAGAAAGACAGAGAAAGGAAGCAAAAGACTGGAGCGGGATATTCTTGGTCCAACAAAGAGGATATCGCAGCTTTGATATTGGGGTGAGTCTGACTTTTTTCCTTTAGTATCTCCACCATATGAAACAGTGCTCCAATCTGTCACCATTTTCATTTAAATGAGCATGCCAGTGTGCATTTTCTCTTTTGAAGAAAAGAAACTAAAGATGAAATGCTGCATGTCGTCTCTTTAAACTCATTTCTCACCCTCTGCTTGACCTCATAATTCTAGTCCTCCCCACCGGGGGGAAGGGAAGGGTAATGTCCATGTAACACGCTGAAATCATATGTCTGTGATGTAGCGTGAAACAGAGTAGCGTGCGTGCGTGCGTGCGTGCGTGCGTGCGTGCGTGCGTGCGTGCGTGCGTGTGTGTGTGTGTGTGTGCGTGTGTGTGTGTCTGTGTGGGTGTGTGTTGGTTTGTGCACTGTTGTGGGAGTGTATCCAACATGCAAGTTTGAACAACATCATTGCCTGCTCAGAGAGGTGCAGTAACAGAACTAGTTTGTGTGCAGAGTTAAGGTAGAGTAATTTAGGTGGACCTGACTAAGACTTTTTGACAAACACAAAGTTATCATGAAATGTAAACATGTAGGATAGGGCCCGCAGCCTGTATTATATATGCTGGTAATTTAAGTGCAGTTTTTCAAGAATGTTCATGAAGCATAGCTGCTTCTCTATATAAAGTTGTGCTTTTTCTAGAAAGGTAAATTTGATTTGATTCTGTGAACCACCTTTACTGTACATGCAATACATGCTTTGGAAGTTATAGACAAAGGTGTTAACTTTCAAAGGTGTTAATTCATTAGTAACCAGTGTGAGACTTATTTGTAATGAAAAGAGATAACAGTAACAAATCACAAAAAACACAAACACAACTGTAGTTCTGCTGTCCGCTTGACAACCACTGTATTTGCCTTCTAATGAAAACAAAACCATGTCCAAAAAACGTGGTCATTGTCTGTGTATTTCGCAGCCATGATTCACCAGCGCGCCCTCATATAGTGAGTCCATCCCTCTTCTCAGAACGAGGCGTGAAGGCACTTTGGCAATTGTGCTCCAAATATTTCCTCAGATCAGCTCTGAGGAATGTGCCATACGTCTGCTCCCAGTCTATTGCTATCTCAGTGTTTTTCCTTTTTGTCCTGAGCAGAGATTTTTTTTCTCTTCTTTTTTTTTTGGACACGCTGTGGGCAACATGATTCATTGTTCATTGGAGCACCGTCACTGAACTGGAGATTCCAGCATTCTCCTGTGAGACCTGGAGGTTGAGTGCTGAATCTGGAACCCTGCAGATAATGCTTTAGCCATGGCTTGCCTGTGTGGGCAACCAGCGCCATGCTTTTAGGCTCCCCATCTGGGAGCCATCTCGTGGCATCATTTATTGAATAAAGAAAAAAAGCTGGACACTTTTGTATTTAACACTTAAAAGTGTAATAGTATTCACATGCATGACTGCCGCATGTGCATACACACACACACACACACACACACACACACACAGCAACATAGTGCACTTAGCTTTGTGTTGCAGAGCGCTATCCCTCATCTGCTGTGTTATCTGTGGTTGCTGGAGCACTCATGCTAGCCTGAGGAATGCACAGAGTCCCGTATGGGGTCACTCAGCAATCAGGCTCCTGTGGGGACTTCCAAAACCAGGAATCTCTGGCTGCCTCTCGGCTGTGCACCGCAACACTCTTGTCCCACTGTCAGTAGATTGTGAGCATATACTCAACCGGCAGTGGTAAAAAAAAAAAATCCACATATTAGATCTTTTCTCTTTTTTCTGCATCTTTTCATTTTGTTTTCTTTTTCTTCGCCTTTACTCTGCTCTGCAATCACATGAAACAGAACTCATGCCTGTCTGTAGTAAATAGGGTCCCACTGGCACTTGCCCAAGAAAACCATCTATCAGGTTAGAAGGCTCCACGGTTATAACTTTATTAGACTGGCCCTTAAATTGGAGCGACGATGACTTCCAAGCCATTGAGCTGGGGATTTGCGTCCAGACTTGGCAACAATTCTGTGCACCAAATACAGTTTATAAATACTGCTTACTTTCACAATAGATAAAGTTTCAATGTGAATAATTATTAAATCATGATCAGACACTTCCATGCAGAAGAAAACAATAAATGAAATGCTTGGTATGGCATGAATACAGACTGTAATTCAGTCTAAAATTAAGTGTCTAGACAGGTCTGCTGAATGTATTTTGGTTGATTCTTTTTTTGTTTATCGCTGGGTAAACTTTTTATGGTCCATAGACTGTCTGTCCTTTTTGGTTTTTGTTTCTGAATTGAGCAATTGAAAAGGAGCTCCTGTGAAAAGTGTGGTATCTGTTTCCAATATTACAAAATATTGCAGATTATTAAACAACAGCAAATTCAGCAAAGTACATCATGTATTAATTTTCCTTCTGTATGTTCACTGGGATTAGTCAAACTGTATTTCAGTGAGATTCAGTGTTTTCATATGGTACATAGTTTTGTTGACTTTGACATAGTCAGTGAAATGGTTTCTTTCCAAGAGTTATCTTTCCAATGAAAAGTCTAAACTGCACAGCACATCTGTTTATGATCATGACAAACAATAAAGGTAGAGGCACATGTAATTTGGCACTGTTATCTTTGATATATGTGAAGCATTTTTACACAGAACAGACAGTAAATCAGAATTTTTTGTAAATATCTCTTTTTAACTTTTTTGTTTTATCCTCCATTACAAGCTATGGTCACAGCTATTACATATAAAGGCATTTAATTGAGTTTTGGAAAAATTATACATGACATACATGACCCAATAAAAGTATTAAAACAAATCCTTTCTGTTGATAAATTTGGATATATCAGGTTTTCCCAAGATATCTCCATCATGACCACGTGTTTGATCAGCAAACACTGGCCAATTGCACACGCAAGTGCGTGACCTTGCATGCTCTACCTTGTAACGCACCTCAGCAGAATGGCTGTGCCATGACCTTTCAACTGGCTCGACCTTGGCTGCGACCTCGGGACGTTAAGCTGCCCTATGCCAGCTCAGTCAGCACATGTGCTGCTGCTGCTGCCGTTCCTGAACAGGGGCAGAGCAAAGAACAGTCTGGAATGTGGACAACAACCTTACTGGCGGCTGCCCAGTGCCCACCTTCCTTATCCTCACCCTCGCCCGCGGGGTTTGTAGGTTGAGGACGGTGCCCTTCTTGCCTACCTCACCCTCTCTTGCCTGTGCCTCCTCTACAGCTGCCACTCGTGGCTGTGGTGGAGCATCAGTAGCCAGGCTCACGCTGCCAGGGCATTAGCCCCAAATCTTCTAGTAATCCTCTTTCCGACTCTGATCCCCCTCTCTCCTTGGCCTTTCTACGTCGCTCTCACTGACCACTGCTAGGGAAAGGGTTAAGAGTACAGTTCAAAGAGGAGTTAGAGTGACCCGGAGGTTGTGAAAACAAACACTGGCGTTCACGGGCGAGGGGGGGAAAAAGTGGTGGAGAAGGGGGAAAAAAAGAGAAAAAGAGAAAGAAACCGATTGTGGCAAGTGCAGCAAGCGTAACGTAAATGACCCGTTTCCAGGTGTGCTCATTCTTTTTGGAAAAAAGGGAAGAAAAATCTGAAACAGAGCTTTCTAATAAGGCCAGTGTGTGAGACTGGAAACAGTCCTGGAAGTTTGATCGTTTCTCACACAGAAACAATCTGTTCACAGCGGTCTCTCATTCCTTTGTTTGTTCATCCAGATCATTGCTGTTTCAACGATCTCACTGCTGACAGACCTGAAGTTTTGATCTATTATTTTTCTGATGCCAGTAACTCCCCACCTTTGATAGAGATGAATGTTTGTTTTGCTTTGACGTTCTTTTGCTAGACCATTTATTTCACTTCCCGAGGCACAGCAGACACAGAAAATAAGTCTTCATATTATCGTAAGCCAAAGGCTGAGTCACCCTGTTGATATCTGTGTTAAGCTCCTCTGCAGCGGTGGTCATTTTGAATCCTGCATCCTCTGCCTTCATACAATCAGGTGTGGGTTGTTCTTATAGTTGCTAGCATATCAGCAAAGCCAAGTGTCATGGTAACACTGTTAGCTACTCTCTTCTCAAGAATTGTTCACAAGGAATATTGTATATTATCCTCACATCACAGCTCATCATTTAGCTGAGGAGTAAAGAGAAGCAATTTTGCTTCTTGCAAAGTGATTCTGCTAAACTCAATCAGTACTTAGAGATAGAGGGGTATTCAGAGAGTGCAGACAAAACTCCACTCCAAGGCCAAATTCCATATCTCATTAACACAAAATGAAGCTAAACTTATCCAGGCATCTGATTAGTCAGATCCACAGATTTCTAATGTTTCTTCCTTGGCCTTGGTGTTACACCTTTCCACCAGTTTTTGTGAATCAGAATAGGTTTTTTTTCATAATCTTGCTGAACTGACAAACCGTACCAAAAACATAATCTTATTAGACAAGGTAATAACTCAGGAGGAAAAAAAAGCTATTGATTGTGCACACAATATGACAGTAGCATAGTTCTATGGAGGTTATATATTTCAAGTTCAGCCCCAAGCACCCCCTTGCTCTTTTGCCCAGCTATGACAGTGTGAGGCAGAGAGGAAGATTATGCACCCCTGTGGTTTTGGATGGGGGCTTGTGAGCATGTGTGATGATGGCGACCAATGCGAAGGGGTGGGGGGTCGTGGAGTGTGTGTGTGTTTCGTGGGTGGGGGGCGGTTGCACCTGCACCTGTGTGAGGCCACTGTAGGTCTCTGGCTGCTGGCTGTTGCACGCAGGGCACTGATATGCATGTTTGCAAAACCACAGGAGCATGTAACGCTGCATGCACAGGATATGTGAGCCCACTATGAAAATTATAAAGACTTTAGAATGATGTGTGTAAGCTGTTTTCTCTTTTTGACTTGTCTTCACTGCCCTATTACAACTAACTCACTGTCAATTTTCCTATTCTAGTTTTGCGAGATTTCTCAGACAGACATAGTAGCACACCAAAACCATATTTTGTTGGCAAAATAAATGGTGTGTGCATGTTTTCAAAAGGTGTTGACACCAGATAAATGTGCTTCAGTTTGTCAGTTGATGCATTCCCAGGCATTCCTGAATTGCATGTTTACGTCATAGCAAACTGAAGGCATGTTAGGCACTCAAAGTCACAAAAGCAGACCTGCCCACCAGCGCAGGGAGTGTCCCTTTTGTGTGGCGTTAGTGTCGCGGCCTGCAATGATCATTCCAGAGCTGGTTCTCAGGCCAAAACGTGTGCATAAAATAACCAATTGTACATGGCATTGACGCTGCTATACATGCAGTGTTATTTCATTGTGCATGTTTTGTTTGGCTTGTTAAAGAGGAAGTAAGTGCACCAAAAATCTCTTTAAAGCATTCGAGTGAGTTGGGTGATTGTGTTAGAGGCAATGGCTTGACCCCAAAGCTTCTTGTGCTAGCCTGCCTGCGATGCAGTAGGAAGTCCAGGGGGCCTCCTGCAGCTGTACCGGGCCCTCTGTGGCTGCAGGAAGAGAGGTCTCACATCCTTGTTTTTCCCCCAGTCTGTGAACTGGGCCGAGGGGATGTGACCATCACCCTCTATCCTCCAGGCCTGTCCCTGTGCCTGGTGTTTACAGCTGGGGAGGGGAAGTGACCTAAACGGCTGTTGCTGCTGCACCCCAGACGGCGGCAAGACAGAGTTCAGACCTCCACCCAGTGCTAGGAGGGGATAAGGTTGAACAGGATGGACCAGATAGCTTATTTGATGTCAGTTTTTTTTTGACACACCAAGAGTCTTATTTTTTGTCTGATCTGCTCTATTTATTTGCTGCATTAGGTGTCACTCCAGGCAAGGGGCACAACTGCAAGCCTGTCTTTGTTTGCTGGGCATAGATTTCTTGGACAGCGTGACATGCAGCATTAATCTAGAGCACATGGTAAAGTTGCCAGTGAAGTGCTCGGCATAGAGTCTGCATCACACTAAACTGCAGGGAGTTTTAAATTACCCTTATCTCCTCAGTTGGCACAGCTGTAGCTCCTATTGTGCGTGACCTTTGTGGTTTGTGACATGTCATCGTCTGTGGTGCTCCTCATAAGAGAGCTCATTCATTCTGCATTTAACTTTTTACGCATGCCTCTTTGTAGCTCAGTCTTTCATGTTTTTTGAAGGAGGCTTTCTCTTGAGCTCGTTTAAAATATCAACCCTAACCTTTGGGGAATCTGGAATGCACTTGAGCAAAGCAAAAAAGCCCAGCTTTTTTTTCCTTTTAATAAGATTTCCCTTTCTTAATGTTTAATTGCAAACTCCTGTCTGCCTCTTCAGTAAAATCTCTGTTGCTCTAAAAACGCTGTGTGCTTAAGTCAAAACACCACCCACTCTGCATTAGTCCTCAAAGTCAGTAACTAGCCAATGTGGTCCATCTACTTGTCAATAGACCCGTATAACCCCATTGCAAGAAAATTAAAATGTGAGCCAGACGATCAGGGGGGCTGACAGCCTGAGACAAACGCAAGGCAATGCAGAGCACTTGACCTCTGCCTTGTAAGGAGAAGAGGAAGCTGTGGGCTAGGAGGTATCAGTTGTAGAGCCCATGACCTCATCATCCCTCCCTCCGTCAGCTAATAGGCCTGGCAGCACTCGACCAAAGGAAAACATTACACCACTCACATAGTAAACCCCAGCGAAATTACAAAATCACAATGGGTGCCTGGGACAAACAAGAGAGAGAGAGAGTAGTCTTGTTATTGACTTTTTTTTTTTAAATGAAAGCCCTTATGTTAATTAAATTAAGCAAAAGAGTTGTGACTTGTGAGTTGTTATTTAGACAGTTTATTATGACTATAAAGGCAGTCTTTATGTTGCACTCCAAACAGCTTAATTTAAGTCTAATTGGCTAGGGTGGTTGTGGAAGATTATCTCTCTTCAGTGTGTTTTTTAATAATGCCCATGTGTTTGGTGGCCTTCATGACAAAGAAAGTCATTCTGTGGCATTTTCTGCTCTCTCCTTAATGTGAAACAGTGATTAATTGCTGATGGATGGCATACAAATAGATCAGTATAAAGTTGGTAGGTAAATATTGTCAGTTATTTTCACCATGTCTGTGTGGGTGTATGTGAGTGTGTTTGTGTTTGTGGGAGAGAGAGAGAAAGAAAAGAGAGAGTGCGTGTGCATGTGTTTGTGTGGATATATCTCTAAGAGCGATTGAACGTGTGTGTGTGCATGCATGCATGTGTGTGTGTGTGTGTGTGTGTGAGACCAAGAGTGTTTGTTATCCTGATAGGCCAGCTGCCAGCACTGCCCTCTCAGGCTCTTAAGCCTTGTGAGTTCTCGTAAACGCTCCTGAGCCCTGCCCCAGCCTGGCCTGGCCTGCTGTGCTGTGCTCTGCTGATCCAGGTGAAATAGTAAACGCCACTCCATCGGTATCTCAGCTGTTCCCTGCCTGTACTTGGACACTGTCACACACCACACACTCGCGCAAGCACTTGGCTTGGCCCCTCTTATCTCGCCTGAGGCGCCACCCCCTCCACCCCTAATTCTACTCCCCACGCCCCACTCCCCCCCACCCACCCACACACAGACACACACACACACACACATTACCACACACACATGCACACATCTCTAGTGTCACACAGAAAGGAGAGCTGAGGCTGCCCCACCAGTGGCCAGGCCAGGCCACAGTCAGTGCTGCGGGCAGTCAGGGAACAGTTGGTCTGAAAAGATTCCTGGAGAGGCCAACAGCTGAGTCTGGCCCTCCCTGTTCCTCTCCTTCTGCTCCCTCATCTCTCTTTCACTCTCTCTCTCTCTTTCTCTCGCTTTCATGCTCTCAGTCACACTTGATCATTGCTTGCTCTGTTTCAGCCTTGCTATGTCTCTTACTCTCTTCTGATTCATTCTGTCTCTTTCTTTTTCCCTCCTTCCACCCTCTGTCTATTTCTCTGTCTGTCTATCTTCCATGTCACACTTGCACACAGGCGCTCACTCCCCGGCCCTGCTTACACGCCCTCCTTGCACTCCTCCATGTAAGCTTCCTGTGTTTGTTGATGCTCATAAGAGAGGTATTTGTAAGAGGGCTTTTTAAGCCTAAGTCCTTTCTCGTTGTCCTCTTATAATTAAATATTGTCTTGAATGAGCTCAGGTGCTTTGCCAGAGGAGGAGGAAGCGCTTTGAAGCCGTCTATGTAAATGGCGGCTTGAAAAACACACACACAGACACACACACACACGCACACACACACACGGAGCACAAGATATGATAATGACTGCGCTCCTCTCTCCCAGTGTTCCCATAGTCACAGAGTCGGCTTTCACACAAATGTTACAGCTAAACAAAACAGCCGCACAAAACGCAACGATGTGTTGAAAAACGAACCAGGGCTGGCGTTGAGCAGAGTTCTTGTTTTTGCTGCATAACTTGAAGAATTTTCTAAGGAATAGTCTTCATTGAATGGTTGGCTTGCATTATAAAAAAGAAAAAAATTGGAAAGGGAGAAAAAAAAGCTAAAAGTGGTGGTGCATCCAGCAGACCTTTATGTAAGCATGCATCTATATTTTAGAATGAAAATTGTTCCTCTGCTGCAGCTTGGCCTGACAGACAGAGCTGAGCTGAGCTGCCTCTCTCCATCCCACCCTCCCACCTCCAGCTCCTCCCTGGTTCTCTGGGGTGTCTTGGTGTTGCTGTGGCTCAGGGTTTGTCCCTGCCCAAGATGCCGCTTTCCACAGTCATTTCTGCCTAGTAGTTAGCGAGGGGAAAAATGAAAATGACCAGTGGTTTAAGAACTGAAACAGCATAAACAAAACCAGCAAACACAAGAATGAATAGAAGGGGAAAAAGGGAAAAAAAACTTTACTGACTTTACTTTAGCCCCCACAATGAGTCGGACAGAGTGTGAGGCCAAATTGACTTGGGTTTTTCTGGTCCTCCCCTTGAAATTGTAGGGTATGGTTGAGCTCTGTTCCTTTTTGTTGTTTAAAAGCTTCACAGGCATGAAGACAAGGCTGAGGCCTGTATGGCAACAAAAATTAAAAATAAAACGCCCACTTGAAGTTCTCTAGAACCTTACATCAACAGTCGTATCATTCTGTGTGCCCATATGTGAATGCTTTTTGTAGCTTTTTCAGTTTGTCAAGTTCACTGGCTCATATTAAATTGTTGAGAGATTATTGTGCATCAATTTATGTATCACACACAGGAATACACATACACACACGCACGCACACACACAAACACACACTCTCACAAATCTCATCAGTTCACAACCTTTCACAGTTTATGAGTCAGAGCTGTCCGCGCTGCTTGGGTTGCATAAACCTTTTATATAATGGAGCATTGTTGAACTGGGGGACTGTGAAGAGGATAAAAATGTCATAAGGGAAGAACATATCAAATATTTATTCTAAGCTGTTTGGAAGTTTTTTTATGTCCATAAAGAACAGTAGGTAGATGGCTGGGTAGTCACAGGGTGGCATCCTGGACAGAGGCACTTTACCTGAAATGGGAGGGCGGAGAGTTGCATTCTGTCGAATGGATGCAACTCCTTTTTGATGTCTGTTGATATAGAAACTCCATCAGCATGGTGTCACTGTCAGTGTGTATGTGTGTGTGTGTCTGTGTGTATGTCTCTGATGTGAGAAGCTGTCTCATGCTGATGTTTGGATGATGGTGGGTGTGATTTGAGTGTCGGCGCAGTGCAAGGAGCCTGACGCGGGCGTGTGTTAGTGCGTGGCGAATGATGTGCAGACTGATATCCGAAGACAGAGCTCTCTCTCCCCGAGGAGGTGGATCTTCATTCATCTGCGCTGTTTACCGTTTCTGACTTGCAGATCGACACTACATCAAAAGGCTGCCATGGCACTTAACGCTGCTCGCATGGTGCCTTTAGGAGGGGCGGGGTGGGATGAATCGTGTGTGTGCGTGTGTGTGGAGGGGTGTTTGAGTGTTTGAGGGATTAGCTATCTCTGGTGAAAACTCCAAATGTTGATGGACAGCTATGCAGAGACACTGCCAGGGATGCATACCACCACATCAGAAATCCACATCAAGTCCCACAAAGACAAAAAAAAAAAACGTTTTAGGCTACCAATGTGAGAAAGAGAGAGAGAAAGAGGGGGAGATATGGTTGGTTTTGTGTGGAAAATATGAAAAACTTCCCCTCTTAAGATCTTCATTTGGGATGCTGCATGCATGGGACTGCCTTGAGCTATGATGACTCTCTTATTAATAAATGCATGAAATGTTAACGGTAGCTTTTTTGGTATTGTTCTGCATGTAAGATTCCGCACTGCTTCATTCTCTGTATAATCTGTATCTACTTCATAACTTCCATTTGATTTCCTTTATTGCTCACCTTGAAAGAGAACTTCAGCGGAACAATGTTTACAGCTTAATGAGAAAAAAAGAGAGTTTATAATTGGTCTGAGTTGGGGGGGGGGGGGGGGGTCCTGTCTTTAAACTGGCATGTTGTCATAATGAATGCCAAAGATGAAAGAGTTTCTCCTCCTAGTGTAATGATCCCTTTCACTGAGATGTTAAGTGGCTTGGTCACTGCCGTGAATATAATGTGACATATCACTGATATTGTCATGTGCATGTATATATGTGTGTGTGTACGTATGTCATGCTGTGTGTGTGTGTATGTGTGACTAAAATGGCTCAATCTAAGAGCCATGAATAGACATGTAAGGAATCTCAGTTACTCATCACATAGCGTGTGAGCATGTTGCTTAATTTGACATGGAAATTGTAATTGGGTGTTTTTTTAGGGCTCACAGTTCTAGGTAAAAAACTGTTTTATGTTTTATTACATTGTCACGTTTCCTAATGTATATATTTCAATTTTCTATACTGGTTGGACTTGCAGAGTAATAAGAGTGAAGTCATGAAGTCTGCTGTGGTGTAATTGGCACAGGATGCAGAAATGCCTAGATTTGAAAAAAACCTTGGTTATATGTATATGCAGAAACTGCACAGATTTCAGGAAGTATTATGTAACTCTCACTGATTAGAACTGGCTCAGTACTAAATATATAATCCTGGCACCAATTTAAGTGTGTCTGCTGGGTTTAAATCTTTCCAGCCAATAGTACATCCTTCCTCGAATGCTGCACATCTTGTGTATTTTTGACAACATTGTGACTATTTAATTTTATGGATTACAAACACCTTTCTCTTTCTCACTGTGTATGTACATATGGGTGCACATATGTGTATGAGTGTGTGAGCATTTCACCCACCACACCCCACCTCAACTCTCGCACCTACACACCAACCCCCCCCCCCCCACACACACACACACAAACACACGAATACGCAGGCACACACACCCACACACACTCTTGCCCAAACAAAGTTAACAACGACAGAACTAAGAGAGTCAAGGGGAGAAGAGAGCGGATGGAAGAGAGAGAGAAGAGGGAGAGAAAAAAAATCAAAGTCGCAGCACAATTAGCACAGTCCCGTATTCCAGGAGGAGGAGAAGTGAAATGGATATAGCTGTTTGGAGAGGGTCATCGCTTTATCCTTGAGAAACTGAGAATCCATTCATCGGCTTGGCTTGAAAACCTGACTGACGCAAATGGATCACTGGGAATAGGCGCGTCCCAGCAGTAATTATGTTACAACGCAGCTACCACTCATGACCAGGGGGTGGGGGCGGGGACACTTCTTCTTTCTTCTAAGCACAACTTGTGTGGGAGTGTGTGTGTGTGTATGTCGGGGGGTGAGTATGTGTCTGCTTTCTCTTTCCTATTACGTTACACGCAGACACACACACATATACAGAGTCAGACACACTCTCACAGACACCTTCATGTAGGAGCTTTCTCTGAGACTTTTCCATTAGATCTTCTCAAACAGGGCTCTTGATTGACATTTACCATATGCTGCTGAATCCACTTCAGTGGGCTTATGCTTGCCAGTTGAAACTCCATTCAAAGGGCAAACCAAATTCAGTCTGATTGCTTACTTCTTCTGGCAGGCAGGGGCTTTGGTTAGAAATATTGCAAGTGATTATCTGTGCCACTGCATCCTGGGCATGTATGTTTTTGTTACCCTTTCTTGTGGTTTGTCTTGGTTTCATCCAAAACAGATTATGGAATGAATATTTGATCTCAGAGAGCAAGAGATAAAGAGAGAGAGAGAGAGAGAGAGAGAGAGAGTGAGGGAAGACACAGTAAAGTTGTCTCTGTATCCCCCTCAGGTATTCTCTGCAATGAAAGTCACCTTGGCTGGTACTCAGCGCCTACGACCTTGCTAAAATCTGTGATTGATAGTGTGGATGCCGTCGTGTAGTACTCAGTGATGTCTGACTCCTGCTCTACAGTATGCCTTGTGTGAGGAGGACACAGCATCACTAAACACAGAAAGCCTTTGTAATTTAGTCTCCTTTTCTAAGAGCCCTCCACTAAATTGGGGTCCTCCTCAACTTTATTTTTAGGTCCATGCATAAAAGTGTAATTGATCTATTTTTTTCAATTACTGACAAAAAAAGCTAATCTTGTGGTTATCCCTTGTTTTTTAATTACAGCAATTACAGCTTTATTATTTATCAGAGAGGCCTCTCTTGTTTGTACAATTAATGGTTATCGTAACTAATCAATCTTCCATGTGAAATGAATCTTCAGCATGATTCAGAGGCTTTCTTGTCTTGGTTAAACCTTTGTCACATTTCTTTGTGTGATGGCAGTGGCGACCCATATTAAAAGCAGACTCTACATAGTTCTCATTGACACATGCAAGACAAGAGCATTGAGACCAAGCATGTCCTGAGAGGGTTCTTCCTCACAGATGTCATTTTCAAGGTGATAAGTAGCTTTCTGTGTCTCCCTTTCTTTTATCTCTCTCTCTCTCTCCCCCTCTCTTTCTCGTCTCCTCGTGTTCCTTTAGGTTTAGGTTATGTGCTAGCAGGAACAAAAATGCTCTGAACTTTCCATTGATCCAGTGGTGGGATTAAGGTTAGGGTCAGGTAGTAGCAAGTAGTAGCAACAGTAGCAGAGCTGCCTCTGCCACAGATTAAACATTCACTTTCTGCATCCTCAGCTCAAAATGCTGAAAGCCTAGCTAGCATCACATGGTAGTAGCGCTACTATGTAATATCTCATTCTCAGGCTGCATCACCACAAGCTAGATTCATATGGTAGCATTATAGGCTAGCCCCAGGTGTTAGCATTTGCTAATGCTCCCTGTATTGTTGGAGTTGAACTTTCAGTGGGACTTGGAACTGGAAACACAGTGAGGAGCCAAGAGTCCCAAGCCCGAACTTGAAATGACAGGGCAGTGTATTGAATGGTATTCATTCACTAAATCATTTTGTTCCACAGATGTTTGGTAAGCAGAATATGCGTTCATCTGTCTGGGAGTTTGCCTCTGTTTGTCAGCAGTCTTGCTGTCTGTCAGTCTGTCACACCCTTGTTAGAGGGGAGTGTAAGTTAATTGCATCTAACTACAGAAGTGAAGTCCCAAAAGGCATTTTACGAAACCCCAGAGGTAGGCAGTCCACACAAACCCACTCATGTCTGCAAGGATATGATGACTAATATGATGTTAGCTCTATTTTTATAAGTATTGACAGGAGGAACTATACCATTTTCATGCAGGGACTTTCCTTGCCCTATTGTTAGTAGGGATTACACAGTGGTTCTGCATATGATGTATTTTTTATGACACATTTCCTCCATATTTCCTGCATGATTTTACTTCCATGTCATAAATTGGAGTAAGGCACCCTGTCTATAATTTTGCCACGAGTACAGCTTCAAAACAAGTTATTTCAGACATTTACATGTAAAGAGCTTTGACAATGACTTAAATTCTATGCAGTTACAAGGGATTAGTATTTTTCTTTGCCAACCAAATACTACGAGGAAGAGGATTTTACGTTTCAATTTACCCCTAAGCAAAGGTTTTTATTTCAGTTACACGTGTACAATTTTACCCATGACAGTGTCACAGTGTTTGAATTCTAATCATCTTAGCTTCTGCTGAATGTGTCTCTGTATAGCAGCTGTCAGCATCTGAGAATGGTGTATGTCCTTAAGCGATGTTATAGAAGGGAAGGCTATGATGGTGCAAATGGTGTGTGCATATACTTAAAAGTCTATTGTCTCATTCTTTCATCACTTCCCCCCATTCTCTCATTTTTACAGACACACGCACACACATACACATGCACACGCACACACACACAGACACACACATCCGCTCAGTGGATCATATTAATTACATCTCATTAGTTGCCTTGGAAACTAAGGTGAGGGAATAAAAAAGTGTGACAGAAGAGAATGGATAAAGTATTAGAGGGAGACTTTTAATGCACACAAGAATAAGACGGGGGGTGGGGGGGGGAATCAAAGAAAGTGAAAAAAAGCAAAGTGAGAGAGAGAGAATGGAGACTGAATGAATGTAAGGGCTCCTGAGGCGTCAGTGCACTGGCCGATTGGCATCAGCAGACATTAGCACCATTGCTCCTGTGGCTGTAGCTTTAGCTGTAGCTGCTGGAGGGGGAGATAAGGCAGCCAACACAAAAGGCTGCTGCCAGAGGGACTTTCCAACCCTGTAGCCTGTGCCTGTCCCTGCCTGAAGTGCCACACATACTGTACGACCATCAGGAAGGATGAGAAACCTTCTCTCCCCCTCTGGCTCTCTCCATGTCCCTTTCCCGTAGTCTAGTTGTTTCTTTGTGTAAACCCTTGGGTTTGCTTCTCGCTCGTTTTTCAGTTTGAATCCTTTCCTCTTCCTTTAATATCTCTTCTTCCCTCTCATAAACTGTAATCACTCCCTTGTGCATGTAATATCTCAATAGCTCCTCAACAACTCAAAAATCTCCCAATATCAACCTCTCCTCCATGATAATGCTTCTTTGTTGTTTGTTTATAAAGCAGCATGTGATTCCTTGTTGTGCAAGTCAGGAAGTGTTTTTATTCTCCTTATCACTGAAGGCCAAAACATGGAAATGATAAGTGAATAGAAAGTAGGTTAGAGTGTATGGCAATGGGCACCCCTTTTGGTCTGTATTTTGACCCGGCTGTGTTGCACAATGAACTATCCCCTCTGTGAGTCCACAGGAGCTGGGCTGTTGTTGTTTAGTCTCTGTGTTGCAGGCAGGAAGATATTGGGGGGAGGGGATCACACCGGAAACATGCCCTGCCCCCTTCTTTTTCTTCCCGCCCTGTCTGTCTCTGCATCCTCCCACCTCACATCCACCCACCCACCCCCCCAGTAGTCATCGGGATGCAGAGGGGGCCTAAAAAACAGGAAGTGAATAAGCAGGAAATGGAGAGTGTGCACTGCCCACGGCCTGTGGTCAGACAGCAAGCCCCAGGGTCCGAGACATGGACTGGAGCTGGAGCTGAAGCTGGAGCTGGCGCTGGAACTGGGGCTGGGGCTGGGGCTGGGGCTGGGGCCCGGGCTGTGCTGCGTTGCACTGCACAGGAAGGCACTCTGTTTGTTCTACAGTCATCCTGCTTGTGCTCATCTGTACTACACCTATACAGCACTATTTAGAAGAATCAGCAGATGTGTTGTCAAGCTACTGAACCCTTCCCAACCCCCACCCACTTAGTCTGGCAAAGAGCAGGAGTTGCTTGTTGTCTGACTGGTAGCTGTGTTTCCCGTTGTGAGAGAGACACAAGAGAGAGACATACAGAGAGAGACATAAAAAAACATTTATTGTGTCACAAAATCTGATTTCTCAAAGCATCAAGCTAAACTGCTTGCTCCAAATTCACAGAGAGAAAGGTGGCAGTGGAGATTCTGGCTGACATTTTTTTTGTTAAATGTCCAGTCATGGAAGAGTGTTTTTGTGCTGCGTGGTGTTGTTATAGCCCATTTTGCCAGTTTCTCTGGAGCTTGGATCAGGGTGTATACCCCCCTGATAGTCTCACTGTAGGCCGCCAGTGGCACCTTTGAAAGGCCTCACAGCAGGGTCCACACCACTACCTGTGGCAGTGCCATTTACGTTAAAGTTTAGAGAGCATTTTTTATGTAGTTTGTTATGTTTAAACTTGGCTTTCAGGTTTTGATTCCATCATTTGCCAATTAATAATTTAGTGATTTATAAGTTTTTTTTTGCCTATTCATTCACTTATGAATCATTGTTTTTTCCTGTTATTTTCCTTAGCAACATTCTCTCCATTTTTTTTTCTCTTGAGATGAAAAATCTTATACGTTGACTTCCACAAAATTGACAGGTTTACTGAAGTGAAAGCCTGTGTTTGGGTGTGGGTGTGTGTTTGGGTGTGTGGAGTGAAACAGGACTAGTGACGATTAGTGGGCTCATCTGTCCTCATAAACCCACTGTAAACTTCCCACCAGCCCAACAGGTGTCTTCTATTGTAGGCAGTAAACGACACCCCAAGCTGCTAGACTTGCTCCTCACACTGGGGTTAACATGGTATCAACACAGTTGCTTCCTCGCTCTCTGTTCGTATTTCTGGGCCATTTTGGGATGTTTAACCTAAAAAAAAGCCAAAGCAAGAAATGCCTATTATCTGTGCTCAGAGTCTCTAGTACACTGACTGAACTGTAGCAGAAATATTGCATGCTAACCTGCTACTTTACCTGTTTTTTTTTTTCTCTTACAATCACATTTTTTATGACCTGCATTTGGAGACTTTCTCACTCACTGGCATGTATCGGGCAGTGGTGGCATAGTGGTTAAAGAACCTGGCTAGCATGCTAGTAGCCTGGAAATGGGTTCAATTCTAGGGGAAACTAGCCCTGACATAACTGATAGTTGACAAATGTAAGTTTCTTTGGATAAAAGCATCTGGCAAATGTATCTGTGTTTCTTAGTACTTATGGACTACTGGTGATTGACTCATTCAAGGGTTCTTTTGGCACAGATTTTTTTTTGCCTGTGTCTATTTATGGTGCTTTGGCTTCGTAGACGTTGTAGTCGTGGGCCACGTGTTTCCCAGCTGGGCTCGCTCAGCTGTGCTCATAGATGAAGCCGGCTGCTCAGGTCTCACCGTTCGTTCCGTGGGGGCATGTTGTCATATTGATTTTTGTGCCGCGCTGACGCAGACTTACCCCTATAGAGACATGTACCCCAGGCATCGATTCCCCCGCGGTACAAATGTTTGGTAAGCACCTCTCAGAAATGCTGGACTTGTTTAAATCAAAGATGTAACTGGAGCAGGTGGACTGTATCAAGGTCTTTCAATTCAATCCAACATGATTGAAATGAAATTATTTTATTGTTTACAAGATTTGACTTCTACTTTGTACATTCTACTTTGGTGAAAGACAGAACATCTTTTGAAAATGAGAGTTTTCTAAAGCCTTTTTGTTTGCTCAGAGAACATTTTAAGAACCCTTTTGGCAAAAATATGAAACTCTTTAAGTAACTACTGTGTGAAAACTTGTAAACCATGATGAAAGATTATACCCTAGCTCATGACACAGGAGAAGAAAAGTTGCTTTACTTACATGGTTGTATTCATGTTAGAGTGACACAGGTCTACATTTGAAATGAGTGTGTGTGTGAGTGTTTGTGTGCTTGTTTTATGTCTCCCTGGCACAGTGCAGCATTGGCTAACCTCCCAGTCCATACTGGCTGGACTAATCCTGCAGGGTTTAGTGTAGCCATGCACCTCTCTGCCTAACCCTGTCCCTGTAGGCTACACGGATTAGCACAGGCCACAGTGCTCTCGCGCCGGCACACACACACACACACACACAAAAGACCTGCCCACAAGCTTGCCCTCCTCGCCCCCCCTCCCCTCGCCACCTTTCAGAGTGCCAGGGCTTGGCACAACACACCAATCGTCCCAAGTGATCTTTCACACCATGGGCATCTGTGTGTTATGCCACTGCCAAATTTAGCTCAAGCAAATGCATGTTGGTGGAAGTGGTGGCTCAAAATGACCCCCTTTTATATAGAGGCACAGGGTGTTGATTGACTTTGCCACCTGACGGTTTGCCTATCTGCAATTGCAATATTTTGACATTGGCAGTAAATGCATACCATCTCAGTTCTTTTAAAACTGTGTACATTGTAATCAAAAAGCATTTCAGTCTTGTGATATAGCCATTTGTACTCTAATATGGTTTGGAAGTTGGAAGTAGATGTGTCCAAGATGTGTCCACAGAGGGCCTGGAGAAGATCTCAGACACGAGGGGATGTTTAAAGAGGCGGCAGTTTTTTCTTTCCCCAGCACTGCTGTGCACACTGTCTGTAGCACAGGGACTATAGTCAATCACTGTCTACACACTTTCTCTCTCTCTCTCTCCTCCCTCTCTCAAACACACACACACACACACACACACACACACACACACACACACACACACACACACACATCCCTCCTCAGCATACATCTTTCTCTCCTTCTCAGTAGACGTGACAAAGCACAGAGAAACAAACAGTAATTTCAAAACAAAGCCAAACAAAAAAAATCATCAGAAAGATGTAGCCTAGGCAGAGATCTACTCTGGCAGATGTGAGAGGAGAGGAGAGTAACTCATCATGCCACCTTTACTAGTAGCCCCACTACGCTGGGGCATCAGAGCTTGTCTTTCCCTATTTCCCTCATAGAAATGTCAGGACACAACGCATTATGCATGGTTGGACCTGCTATCTTAGAGTGCAAACATGACACCCTTGGAAGAGAGAGATGGGGAGGGCCCACAAGCTCTGCTGATCTAAAACAAACACACATACACACTAAAGCAACCCCCAAAAAAAAAAAAAAAAAAAAACTGCACACACACACACTCACAGACATGCACACACATGCATACTCACACACACACACACACACACACACATGCACATACACACAGAGGGATATCCATCTTTTCTCTACTAAGGCCACGTGGACAGTTGTTCAAATGGGTTGTAAGCCTCTGACAGACAGATTATCCACTGCTTTCATTTCCATTTGTTTTGACTGACTTAAGGAAAAAAAGAAAAATCTGCCTAGAACCAAAACGCCATCGCTGTTGTTGTATGTTCATCGTCATATCCCTACTGTGATTACTGTACCACTCGGGCTCACATGACGTGGCCTTAATACCCAAGCACTTGGATGAGAAGGGCCCAGGCAACACCAGGGTGAGAGGCCGTTGCTTCCCATTGCTGACAGACCGTAACTGCTGCTTTGCTTAAAGGCGTAGAAAACAAAATCCCTTGAAACGGCCGTGTCTACTCACAATGCGCAGGCATGCAATAGAGCGATAGCAGGTGCAGATGTTCTCAGGGGAAGGCGCTTTTTTGGCACGGTGCGGCTCCTTTTCGCAGCACAGAAAACTAAACAGGACAACCTTACCCGCCTGCATTTCAAATCCATGCTGTTTTCATCCTCAGCATGAAGTACGAATATGAAACAAATGAAATGTTATGCAAATAAAGTGTGTATTGTGTGTGTGTGTGTGTGTATTGTGTGTGTGGGGTATGAGTAAAATGCTACAACAAATGGCAGACGTCTGCCACATGGCCTTTCTGTTATGCGGCCATAAAGCGAATATTAGCATGGCATTATTACTCTAGAGCGGGCTTGCCGTAGGCAGGAGTAGGCTGCTGCTCTTTTTTATTGTTGTTCCCAGAAAGGGAGGTTTGATCATTTGAATGGAATGACCGTCTGGGATATGAAAATATTTCTGTAATGGAGGTGGAAGCGGAGCGTGTAGTGAGCCGTATGCAGAGTCACGGTAGCGCTATTCACATACAGAGCAGCTACAAAAAAAGGGAAGTGCACTAGGGTGATGGTTTGGAGGTGGGGGTGGCTGGAGGGGTCACGGTAAATGAGAAAGAACACTGCCACTCTCACGGGCATGTTGTGATGTGGTTTAGGGAATTTTTTTTTCTGTCCTAACCAGAGCTTCGCGTGGTAAGAGTTTCCTACTGCGGCAGGGATGTGTGTGGGTTGGTGGTGAAGGTGATCTCATTCTAGGGTTGAGTGGTGGAAGTAGCACAATACACACACACACATACACACACACACACACACACACAAACAGACAGACAGATGGGTACTTGGACAGACATGTAAAATACCTCTGGTTTCCCCAGTGAGAATGACTTGGCTTGGCAGGTTTAGAGTTTAAGGCACAGGGGTCACAGAATGGATGCTATGGGGCCTTGAACACAAATGTGGGTTACACTGTAATCATACATTTGCTATTTGCTACATTTGAATGTTTATGACAGCAAAGCCCCAAGGCTGATGAAACCGACCTTTATAAGACACTAGCTAGCTTGAGCTCTGCACATTATAAGACTGAGCAACTATGTGCCAGTAGCATTTCTGGCTGTGTGGGATTTTTCCAAGGTGTGTGTTTTCTGTGTCTGCGCTCCGTGGCATCGACTCAAACCCCAATTCATCATGTCGCAACAGCTCTGTGGCTGGCTGGAGGTGGGGAGGCGTTTCTCGCAGGCTGGTGGGGTGATAGTGAGGGCAGGGGTAAGGGCAAGGTTATGGGTGAAAGGAGGGAAAGGTGAGGGCAAGGTGGTGGTGATTTTCACACGTGAGAACGGCAGCCAGATCTCCAGACTGAGAGGATTTCACCTGGTGTTAAGAGTTCGAGTCAGAAGCCGAGTCTTGGTGTGCTCTTAATCATCTTAAGCGAAAAGCTGGCAGCCAGCGTTAGGAAGAGACAAAAGGATGGATGGATGGGTGGATGGATACAAACAGGGGCAACCTGCTCTGAGTCTGTTCTACTGTTTGCCCCCATCACCACTTCCATACCCTTCTCATTCCCCCTCTCGCTTTACCTTTCTATTTTACTCTGGCTCTCATTCCTTGCTCTTTCATGCTCTCTTTCTCTATTTCTTTACCTGTCTGTTTTGCTCTGTGCTCTCATTTCTTTCTTTTTCTCTCTGTTGTTCTCTCTCTTTTACACTGTCTCTCACTCTTTCCTCTTCAAATTCTCTTTCACACTGTATCTCACCCAAGGAAGTGGCTATCACACTTGTGGAGGGATAGTCATGCTATTCGCTCTATATGGTCTGGCTGTTCTTAATGTGTTCATTTGTGGTACAGTACCTCTGTGAAGGAATGGAAAGGAAGGAAGGAAAAGTGTGAACTTCCTCTGTCGTTCTGTGTCTATCTGTCAGTCTAGTAATAGCCTGTTTCTTTCTTTCATTCTGTCTTTCTGTCTTACCAAAACTCTTTGAGGTAGCGCAGGTGGTGCTACTGTCAGAGTTGAGTCTGATATCTTTTGGGTGCATTGCATATTTTGCACACAACCTACTGATGCTTTGATGTGTGTCTGACAAGATATCATTGAATGCCATGTTGTTGTTGTTAATGCTGTTTTCTCTCTCTCTCCTTCTGTCTCTGCCTCTCTCCATTGGCTCCAACACCCCTCCTTTTCTCTCACTTTCCTCTCTATGCAGATTGCCGTGTGGTCACGACAAGAGAAGCTGTGAGACTGCTCAAGCAAGTGGGAGAGGAAGAAGGCTGAGGGAAAGACAGCGGTGAGACAGTGAGAGAAAAAGAGAGAGAGAGTACAATGTGCTAGGAGGAGCGAAGGAAGACAAGCTCGGGTGTTTTTCTGATATTCTTGTGGTGTCAGAGAGACAAAACAGAACGCAAAGATGGGACGGAAGAAGATACAGATCACGCGGATCATGGATGAGAGGAACAGGCAGGTCAGTATCGACACCTCTGACTGGCTGAAAGCTAGCACTATCACTGTTCAGTATTGGTGCTGGCACTGTGCCTAAGCACTCACCTGTTCACACAAACTCATTTGTCCATACTTAGCTAAAATGCGACACTTTGTTTTCCGTACTATGGAGCAATCACATAATCATGTTCTTCATTACATTTATGATTTCCTGGAAGGGATGCTGAAATCGTCATGTCAGTCAATATTTTCTTTTTACTGATTTCATTTATTTTAGAAATACTAGGCAAGCAGGGATCAAATCAGTTTTGCACAGGCCATGATAAACTCTACCATAGAGGCCTGGTATCAATTGCCTTCAGAACGGCACTAAATACTCCTCTAATGCAAACTAAATCTAATCCAGCAGCCACTATATCAGTGCACAGGCAACAAATTGCTAACTTAGCTGGAAGGGCCACGATTTGTTTACTGGTCATTGGGTCCATTTGTTTATTTGAAACATCACCCCAACATTGGCGAGAGCCACAGCCCCTGGGCTCCTCCCACTCGATATGCGTTGGGCTAAACAAAGCCTGGAATGTTCCGCGGCGTCCAGCCCTCGTAAAAAGCAGGCGAGTGTGACAGGTTTTGGGGCAGAGAGCAGCGCTGGTCCGGTGTTTACAAGAGCACCCTGCAATTTCAGACCCGCATGTTGATGAGGCAGCAGAACTGGGCCGGAGGAGTGGGCCGACCACACGGGCGCCCTCGCTTTCTTTCTTTCTTTCATTCTTTCTTTTGTTCTTTCTTACTTGCCCTCTTTTCTTTTTATGCTGTTCCTTTTCTTTCTCTTGTATCCTACTCTTTCTGTCTCTTTCTCTCCCATCCGCTCACATTCATTCTGTCTTCTTTTTTTCCTTCTCTCTCTCTCCATCTCTCTCTCTCTCTCTGTCTCCGTGGTGGAGTGCTGCTGGTGGGCCTCGCGGGGGCCCCTGGCTCTGTGCAGTTGCAGCTGGTTGCTAGTAATTAGGAGCCACCACAGCACCCACTGCACCCTCTCATTAGTAGGGCGGGTCAGCGGGACACACAGCACCCTTCTCTTTTCTCCCATCTCTCTCTCTTTCACTCTCTCTCTCTGTCCCTCCCTTTCTCACACATACACTTTTACTCACTCACTCACCCGTCACTTTCTCGTTCTTCCTCTCTCTCCATCTCTCTCTTTCTCTCTCCTTCTCACCCACACTGCAAACTGCCATGAATGAGGCTAGCCACAGAGACAGCTGGTATTCACACTGTCTGTGCTGTTTTTCCCTCTCTCTCTGTCTGTATATATATATATATATATGTATATGCATAGTTGCAGCGTAGTCTAGTCTCATCTATGTCACCCTTTCTACCGTCACTATTGCAGTTTCGTCGCCACATCTTGGAACAATCCAATCCATACCACTCAAACACTGTGAGAATATGGGCTATATTGGGGTGGCAGTTTAATCAATGAGTGAGCTAGCAGTTGCGCGCTATCTTCAGTGCTATTAGAAACAAAAAAAAGATTGAGATGAAACCATCGGTTCCTCCAGAACCCCGTGGCTGCCAAGTCCAATAAGATGCCTGACGTTCGCACCCTCTCAAAATCATTTGCGCTGCCTTGCTGGTGAAATAAATTTCATGCCATGCACACCGAAAGCTAATTGAAGTCTCTTCCACTCTCCTGAGGGTGATAACATGGCAGCTCTTGCCTCCCCCTGCCCCGCACTCAGCCCCCCCCCCAAACCACCACCACCACACACACACACACATACACCTCCCCAGCACTCATCCATACCTCCCCCCCCCCCCCCACGGCTTCCTAGGCCAGGCCCTGACTGCCACTGTAGGTAGCAGTTCAGACGAGTGTGAAACTCAAGTCTACAGGATGGGGCCAATTATCAGCATAACACCAGGCTGAGGGCAGGGATCCAAATGAGGAGACAGACAGGCAAGCAGTGGAGACATCAGCCGAGGCAGCTCCTCCACCATCTGTCCTGACCTATGACATCAGCAAACCAGCAACTGGGGGTAAAAACACCAAGAACAACAACAAAAAAGAGAGAGTGATAAACAGTAAATAGAGAGAAGTAAAGGTAGATGTGAGGAAATAAAGAAAAGGTAGAAAAAAAGATGTGTTAATCAGATACTTGGAGTAAAGGGAGGGGGGGATAATGATGTAAAAATGTGAACATTCACAGATGGGATGTGGCCCAGAGGCCAATCACTAAGCCCCTGATACCAGATTCCCTGGCCTGTAGTAAATTGGTATCTTGTCAATCAGCTTTGAGAAGTCACACCTCCTTTCTGAGGGAATAGTTATCGCTTCCACACAGGCTGTAGCATTAGCGCAGTTTAGCTGGCTCAGCAGAGACTTCGGCTCAGGGACGCAGAATGAAGTCTGTATTTGTGTCTGTGTGTGTGCGTGTTTGTGTTTGCTGTGCCAAGAGTGTACTTTAGCTGTGTAGTTTCCGTACATGCAACACACACACACACACACACACACACATGTTTTCTTATTGTGAATGTGTGAGTGTGTATGTGAGTCTGATTGTGTGTGTGTGTGCGTGCGTGTGTGTGTCCCTATCTTTTTCCCCACGGATCATGAACCTCACAGTCTCCTCTCTCGCTCTCTCTCTCTCCGGGGAATGTTGGGAGCACCCAGGGGAAGTGTCCATTAGCATACGGGGCCCATTGCAAGAAGACAATTAGAATCTTTATCTGGCTGGCTTTGCCGCCAGCAATCAGTATTCATGGCATTAAAATGAAACAATGCCTTAAGTGGGCTAATTAAATACCCGGGCGAGGCGGCGCGCCGCACGGCAGCGTCGGGGGCTCCTTGCATCATTAGGAGGAGTGCTGTGGATAGGCTCTTGACCTTTCGGGATTCATATGGGGGTGTGTGGCGGAGGCTAGGAGGTCCGTAATTGCAGTATCTATCAAAACAAATGGATTAGCTTCAAGTGCTAGCTTGGGCACAGGACGAATATGATGTGATAGTTTTTTTTTTTGTTTTTTTTTTGCCCAGCATCATGTATATGTGAGGCTTGTGTGTATTTAAGTGAAGCTTAAATATCTTTAAAGCGAATCCATATGGGTGGATTCAGACTGGGGGCAAAAAAGTAGGATGTGCTCTTCACTGACTTTACCGAGAGGTAAATCTTCTAAGTCCAATTGATGCATTGGGTATTGACTCTGGCATCGATTGGGTGTCTTGTGACAGCGGGGAGCATTGGAGTCACGCGGGCTTCACTTTGTGTCGGCCGTGTAAGAGCATCCTTTCCCCCCGCCAGGCTCCAGCTCTCTCCCTACTGCCCCTGCAATCCAATGAAAAATGAAAGAGTAGCCGTGGCTCCCGAGAGTGGCTGTCACAAGAGTAGATATGAGGAAGAGGAGGATAGAGGAAGGGAGGGAGGGAGGAAAGGGTGTGGGGTGTAGGATCAGCTCTTCAAATCAGCAGTGTGCATTGAAGGTTTGCTGTCAAGCCAGCTGCAGACCTGTGTTAATGAGGCAAATATGCAGGGAAAGGCAGAGATGACGGCTTATCTCTCAGGACACCGCCCTCTTTCATGCACACACACATACACACACACACACACACACACACACACACACACTCATGCACATTCTTTCTCCACCATTCACACCATCCATTAGTACACCCTCCACACCCTGTCCATACTCTACTATATTTTATCTGATACAGACAATACATGTGCACACACACATTTAAATACACACACAGACATTCACACACATGAATACATACAAATATGCAAACACACACGCACGCACACACACAACCTAAAATGAAAAACGTCATTATGTTCTTTGTTTGAAATGTGTCATAAAAGTAGACTCATTGTACCTCATCACCATCTGATCACGCTCCTCCCCATACCTACTGATCACTGATGCACTGACACCCATCTCCCTTCCTCTCTCGCACACACACCCACAAATACCCACACACTCTTTTGTCACTCTTTTCCTGTACCTCTCATTACACACCCTCCCTTCACTCTGCTTGTGTGCTCTCTGGGTTTCCATTCCCCCCCTCATTTCTCCATCCATGTAATTATCAGGCATGGCCATGACATACGCCTGTCAAGGCTTGAGTGTGTAATCCTGGGTTTCGGAGAGCGAATGAACAAACTAACGAACAAATGAGTGAGCAAATGAGCAAAGGATCGAATTGGGGTTGGGGGGGGTGGTGAGCCAAGTCTCTCTAAGGCAAATTACTCTCCCAAGTAGAAGAAACGAGTCTTAATTACTGGAGTGGACTCAGCTGGTGTGATGAGAGGTATTGGGGGCCGTGGTGCTCGGCGAGAGTGGCATGTGGCGCGGCACCGAGGCCTGAGAGTGTGGTGCCAGTGGTGCCCACCTGGTGAAGTGTGCCACCGACCAGATCCGGAGTGGAAGGATTAGAGTGGCCACACTGCACCTGGAGTCTGTCTTCTTTTTTTAGTTTAACTTTCAATTTTCAAATGTGCAAAATCAGAACTCGCTGACCAGCTGACCTTGTGTGCATGGCAGTGTGTGTTCAAATGTTGTGTGTGTGTGTGTGTGTGAGAGAGAGAGAGTGCATGTGTGTGTCCTGTATGTGAGAGAGTGTGTGTGTGTGTGTTTGTGTGTGTGCAAGCTGGAGACCTGCGTGCCTAACAGCGTCCTCTGTATGCCATTAGGCAGGCTCACCGGGGGTAATTGCCCAAGTCATTAAAAGTTTGATGATTTGGCTGCTGGCTGATAGTGTTGCCTGCCCTCACTGGCTCTCACTTTGGCTTCTGCATGTCATTCGCTCACGGGCACTCACGGGCACGTTACTCTCTCTCTCTGTCTTTCTCTCTCTCACTCTTTTTTCCCTTGCTCCATCTCTCTGTCACTCTCCCTACCCCCCTTCCCTATCACCCTTCCTCCTCTTCCTCTCCATGTCTCTCTCTTCTCATCACTCTCTTTCTCTGCCCCCCCTACCTCTTCTTTTTTTTCCATCAGGGAAAAAAGAACCCATACAGCACATCTCTCGCTTTCACATTTCTCATCCCTCTGCCTCTCTTGAATTTTCTGAAAGCTCTTGAGCCAACACTATTATTCTTTAATGGATGGAAACATGGTTGATGGGGAACATGGAGAGGTGGGGGAGAAAAGAGCAGGGGAGCGCAGGGTGCATGGCTGAGAGAAACGAGCGGCCAATGCATGTGTATAAAAAAAAGAAAGGTATGAATAGAGGTAGAGAGAGGGAGATAGAAAGAGAGAGAGAGAGTGCAGTGGGCGTAGGCTGTGTGTCATGTGCCGAGCGCTTTAAAACAGGCCCATTTAAAAGCAGCTGAAGTGCGATATTTGCAGCAGAGGGTGCTAGGTTGGTTCCCATTGAGTCATATGAGGAGGCTTTTGAAGGGGAATAGTGTGGGCTTCACGTGTGTGTATGTGTTTTTTTGTGTGTGTTCTTGTGTGTGTATTTCTTTTTATGTGTGTGTATGTGTGTGTGTGTGTGTGTGTGTGCACTTCTGTATGTGTGGCTCTGTGTGTGTGTGTATACATGTGTCTATATGTGTGGCTCTCTGCATGTGTGTGCCATTGTGTGTGTGTGTGTGTGTGCACTTCTGTATGTGTGGCTCTGTGTGTGTGTGTGTGTGTGTGTGTGTGTGTGTATACATGTGTCTATATGTGTGGCTCTCTGCGTGCGTGTGCCATTGTGTGTGTGTGTGTGTATGTGTGTGTATTTGTCTGAAGTTCTTGTTTGAAAAGGGTGCATAGTACAGAGATGATTCAGTCCCTGACCCCCCTGAGGCTGCTAGCAGAGGCAGTGCCTCTCGTCGTGATTCTGATCAGGAGGAACAGATGCGCAGTTTCAGTAATGCTTGGTTTCATCGCTCTTCACCATCTCAGGCCGACGCAATCAAAGCCGCAGACCTTCGGGCGGCAAGTCATGCTTGAGTTTAAATGTTATCATGCCATGACCTAAATGCAAACCACAGATAAAAAGTGAAATTTTACACATTTGTTTGATATGTTGATTGAGCAGTGCCTCAGCAACTCTGTCAATACGCAGACACAAAAGCCCCTCTCTGACATCGCAGACCCTCTCCAACGTGCTGTCCAAGGGCTGACAGATATCTCCCCAATTTTCTAACTATCTGTCGAAACGACTCAGACCCCATGGATAAGGGGGGTGTAATTGGTCAGCTTGCTTTGTTTTAGCATCTTGCTACCCTCCGTATGTATAGTAGTTAGCAACAGGCTAGTTCAGAGTGCAAGCTTTGCAAATAATCTCAGACATTGTTTTGAATACAGTGGAAAAATGTCCTGATTGTACTGTGTCTATATTTTAGTAAGGTTTTGATAACTTAACTTCGTTAGCAGGCATTATTTTGCAGGCAAGTATGTGAGCAATTCACAAGCTAAGACAACAACTGGCTGACAGAAAACTCGCAGTGCAATGTCTTTATTAAATGATAGAAAGACAAAGCCACACAACTTTTACAACTTTTACACAACACGGATACATGTTGGAGAACAGTGAAAGGTAAACCTTTCCGTGAATGCAGTTGCATGTCTGAGTACTGACGGAGTTGCACAACCATAAATTGAGATTGGCATTTCCATTTGAGATTCATTCTGAAATGTAGTGGATTTATTTTTTATTTATTTATATTTTATTATTTATTTTATTTTCTGGAAAGTCTTATGGCCAAGCATCTAGACGACTACCATAAGAGATTTAAGCTTCAAGAGATTCAAGATATTTCCAATTTGAAATTTCCCAATTATGTCCCAGTAAAATTCAGAAGCTCAGAAACTTTGACTTCCAAACTCCTACTAGGACGGTAGAATGCCACTCAAAGCCAGTGTTCCCACTTCTAAGCCCAGGGCAAGTCTATCTACCATGACTAAACACAGAAGTCGGAATTGAGTTGACTGGAATGCAGAATTAATCTGCTCCACACACTGGGCTGAATCACTTCAAGCTTGCCTTCCAGGTCAGTAGATACAGACTTAAGTGTGTCACTGTACATCTGTGTTGTACTGTGTTGGACAACAAGAATACTGTATGTACTGCAAGTGTAGATCAGTACTCTACTGTGCATCTAGTTGTCTTAGAAAGCACAGGCAAGTACAGTATCACCAGAGGAGATACTTTTCAAGGTCAGATTGGCTTGGTAACTTACATTACATCATCCGTAGGCCTGGCTGAATGTCCTGATCTTGACAGGGAGGTGTGTAATAGCCAGTAGACTCAGTTGCAGTTCTCGTCCAAGGTCACTTGACCAGAGACCCAGCTGGTTAGCCCAGCCCTGGGGATGCTTGTGTGTTTTTGTGTGTGTGTGTGTGTGTGTGTGTGTGTGTGTGTGGAGGGTGGGCACTCTGTGGGCTATGTGCGGAGAGTAGCGGGGGAGCTGGAGGACCTAAGGCCAGTTCTCCTCACCCCGCACCCCCCTTCCACTGCTGTCCGTGTTTCTGTGTGTTTACTGAGAGCTGATCTAGCCGGACAGGAGGGAGGGACCTCTGCCTGTCTCCCAGCCCAGAGGACTCTTCTGCTGGGTAGCGACAGCCATCAGCCAGGGGGGATCAGTGTGTATGTGTATAATGTGTATGTGTCGGTGGTGATGGAGGGGAGAGTAGAAGCATTTGCAGGTCACAATGCCAGCTGGAGCAATAGTACCGATGCACTCTATAACACCCGTCACCCCACTGCCTGACATGGAGCTCATTGAAGCTGAAGGGTGGCTCTCCCTTCCCCGACATGGACGACCCCCACTTCTCCCACCCTCACTCTCCTCCCTCTCTCGCTTCCATTCATCCATCCATCCATCCATCCATCCATCCATCCAGCCATCCAGAGAATATTGGCGCTCTGGCGCAAGGTTGTATTTAAGGCTCAGGCGTCGCCTTCAGTGGTCAGCAGGAGGGCTGTGGTCCCCTTGTGTGTTGGCTGTTGTTTTTCATGTCAGTTGGAGAGAGGGTGATGGAGCGCATGACTGACAGGCCAGTCCTTGTCACTTCTGGAGGAGAAACAAATACATGCAAACACAAACACTTGGCCAGACATGTACACACACACACACACACACACTCATACACACACACACACACACACACACACACACACACACACACACACACACACACACACACACACACACACACACACACACACACACACACACACACACACACACACACGCACACACACATACACACAGTCAACATGTATAGTATAAGAAGACAAATATACAGTAAACATGCACCGCAGCTAGAGTGCCAATTCAACTTCATCGGGTCAACTGCATACAGAGCCAATCGATAAATCACCTCTGAAGACATTGGTGTCACTTGAGTGAGAATGGGGTATAACAAACACACACATACACACACACATACATACTCAATTACTGCGATCACCTAGCATGCGCTAGCATGTCTTAACAGAGGGTATTACAGGATATTGTCCAGCCATGTTCTGAGATAAGACCCCTTCCTCTTTCCCACCTTATCAAACACTCACCCACTCCACCTCACACTTCAGCTCACAAATGCTCCAGGAACGAGCCAAATGATGAATCCTCTGCAGGAAATGGGTCTGACCTTTCACACTCCCTATCTCCCATTTATTATTACCAGTAGAAACACAGACATGCAATATCTAGTCTGTCGTATCTGCACAAAAAACAAACATGAAAGATATTGAAGTGAATTACATAGAGTCAGGACTCAGGATCAGAAATGTCACTCTTCTCCTGCACTTAATTGTTACATTTTCTAAAAAAAATGTCTAAAAAACTATTACTATTTTTTCATTTGCAATCTGTTTTCTGTGCTGCCATCCCACTTTATATATATATATATATATATATATATATATATATATATATATATATACGCACATACATACATATATATGTTTTAAATTTGAGATTCAGGTAACATAGGGACAGATACAGTTGGGTTAACACAATAACACACATCATTTTTTAATATATATAGATATATAATACTAGTGAGATATAGTGTTTTGGAATAGATCTCTGCATACACACACACACACACACACACACATATATATATATATATATATTGTGTGCGTGCATGACTCAGACCATATCTGCCATGCACATTTTTTATTTTGGTTTGTGAGAACTTGGAACAGAAAGACAGTCCAGTGGGAGACAAAGGTGGTGGATTTGGCAGCACACATGATGGCTGCACAAAATTAGTAACCCAGCTTCTCCGTTTGATGAGTTGAATTTTTCTTTTTTTCATGTTTTTTTTTTTTTTACATTTTCAAAAAAGTTCTGAAAAGGTCAGTGTTTCCATCCCGCTGTACAATTAGATGAGAAATGCCGCCGTAATTGCTGTACCCGTGGTATTGTTCAGGTCACTGCAATGACCTTATCAAAGACACACAGAGCACTAGCCATCTGAGAGGCCTTGAGAACTTTGGCTGGATAAGTTTAGTGTCCGTGACTCATGATGTTTTTGCTTTGTGCAGTTTCCAGAGGAATCTGGAAACTTTGCTGATACTCAGAGTGGATGATGGTTAAGGAACACCTGCTTATGTCAGTTGTAGTAGTCTCACAGAGCCAGCATCCACTGTATGATTTAAGAGCGTTTTGGCATTATCTGGTGACAACAAAATAAAAATTTCCATAATGTATGGAGAGCTTGGTGAGAATAAAAAGGTTAGCTTTTTCAAGTATGTGTGCCATTCACACATCACAAATTCCTTTTATTGTTTTCTGTTTGAATTTTCATTCCTACTCTTCAGTCTGCTTTCACATGGCATTGGTTTACGATTATTTCAAATGACGCTCTGCGTGCCTATCGTCACATTTAAACCTAAGTGGTTTTCTCGGATGTACATTGTCAGTGTCTGACTCTAATATCTATTTAAGCCCCAACTCTGCAGTACAGAAGTTCATATGAAATGGGCTTGTGTGTGTGGTGCATAGCATAAATTATCCTTTAAGTAGATTCCTCCCTCCCCCCAGTCCACAGACATAGTGCCAGCGCTGTAGATGGTAAACGCAAACAGGAAGTGGTTTCAGCACAAACACACATGTATGTACACACACAAACAGCCATGCACAGTTTCAGGTCTGACAGTGGCCCTTCAGTTTATAGCACAGAAGAGTGCTAGTACTTCTACTTATTAATCTTAATCTTAACTATCTTTGAACTAAAGCTATCTGTGTGTGTGTGTGTGTGTGTGTGTGTGTGTGTGTGTGTGTGTGTGTGTGTTTAAAAAAAGAAAAAGACAGAGAGGGAGAGAGAAAGAGAACATTGAGTGTGTGTCTGTCAGTCTGTGTGTGTGTAAGAGAAAGAGAGCGAGAAAGAGTGAGTACGTGCTTGTTTGTGCATTTGTGTGTCTGTCTAGTGTATGACAGACCCTACCCTGTAGTCTCCCCCATGACCTCTGTGCTCATTGTGGCTTTCAGCTCTGTCTCGACAGACATCTCCACACCCCCAGCAGACACAGGCTGCACAAAAGGGTTGATTTCTGGGGTGTGGACAAACCCAGCAGCCCCTCACGCGTGACTGCTACACTTGATAGCGGCTCCACGAGAGACACCACACTTCATCGTTTAGACAGCTGCATTCATTACTGCCCTTTTCGTCGGCCCTCCTGAGGCGAAAACAGGTTGGCACTTTTTACATGCCCAGCGTGGCCAACGATAATGTGATGGCATAGGTTAACTTCCTTTATATCGAGACTGTAAACAAATATGGCTCCTCTCTGCAGCATAAGTGAATTGGGTCTGAAACTGTGGATGCAGATGTGATCAGGGTGGAGGTGATGAATAGTGAGGGGGGGTGGGGGGCTCTGACCCACACTTCCTGCCTTCTGGGGCGAATGTGAGTGTAGCTGACTTGTGTGGCTGCTCTGCTATGTGGTGGTGATGCAGGTGTTAAAGTGGGCCAGTGAGCTAAGATCAGCTCCATCACACATACACGCTTACACACACATACGCACACACACACACTCTCATATTACTGAGCCACAAGTAATGAGAGAATGCAGACAGGGTGAGAATAGATTAACTCTTCTCTTCTCTCCTCTCTGACTTGTCAGTCTCCCTTGTACAATTTTTAGAAAATATGTCTCTGCTCTGTCTCTGCTGCTCATGTCCTCTGTTGGGCGCTGGGTTAAATGAAATGAAGCGGTCGCATGGGTCAGCAGCTCTTCCGTCAGCGTGCTGTGGAGCACCCAGGTGGAACAGTGTCATACTGTGTGCCTTCACCCAGGCTCTCTTGGGGTATCGCCACCAACTTTTGTGCATGCGCACACACATATATACACACACAAACACACATACACCCCTCTCACAAAAGCAAACAAGCGCACCTTACTAGCGAACCTGCAATGCTCTTTAGTGTATTTGAGTAAAGGGGCTTACGGACCACAGCAGCTTGTTTTGTTTAGTTTTTTTCTACTACTCTCACACTCCCTCCTCCTTCTTCTCGCTCTCTCTCTCACTCTCAGTGAGGCCCTGATGTTAGGCAGATTGAGTTGTCAACGGCAGGCAGGGTTGTTAATTTGGTCTGAAATAGCAGCCAGCCAAGCCCCTAATGGCTGCTGGGAGGGAGATGGGTCTCGGCGGGTCGGGGGATGAACAGGAGAGGGGCTCGGGTGGGGGGTGGGTGCAAGGGGTGCAGGCGATGCAAAACAGGGCGCAGAGGTGCGTCTGACTGCTCAAACACAACAGCGGCGGCGGCAGAGACGGGCACGACAGCACAGCAGCTGCTTATTGCTCTCGCAGGACTCTTCAGGTATACAGCCTGCTTTAGAGTCTACACACTCCGGCTGTCTCATTAAAGCCCAGCAGAGCATTATTCATGCCTCCTCATTGCACAGTCACTGAAGGGCCCCAACATAACCACGCACTGTTTGTCATAGCTTTTATTGCTGACTGCATACTTACTAGACCAATCTGCTGAGCGCATGAGTGTAAAAGGCGAGACAGAGTGGCAAATGGCAAGCTCGAGCATTTCATTGTTTATTTGTTTATTTATTTGCCCATGTTGTTTATCTCCAAGTGGGGAAAAAAAGAAAAACGAAATATCATATGGGCGTGTTGTAATGTGTCACCTGTGAAGCAGATGAGGGGAGAAAATTCATTTCACTCGCAGCGGGAGTCGCCCCACAGCCTGGCTGGCCACTAAGGCACTATAACCCATTGGATTATATGGCGTTATACCATGTTTTAAATGAGCCTTGCCGCAGGCTGCAACCAATTAATGTCGAACAAAGCCAGGCTCATCTGCTCAGCGTCTCTTAGTAGGTCAGTGAAATTGGCGGAAGTGAAAGCAGACACACTCTGCGTGTCCTTCAGCCCCCCACAGGCATGGGTTTTCGTTCTTCCTCTCTCTCTCTCTCTCTCTTCTTCACGTGAATCCTCTTTTTCAGTGACGCTTGGCTCTCGGGCCGTACGTGGCGTCCACTCCCATTTTTGCTCTCTCTGTGGGAGTCAGCCCACGTGAGGACCTCCTCTCTCCTCCTTTCTTCTCCTCCTCTCTTGTCCTCTTTCATTCCTATCTCCTCCTGCTTGTTTTGCTGTTGAATTCGGCTGCTATCGGCTCTGTCACCCTGGCCTGTTGTTTAATGAAAAATGGTACGTTTCTGTTGACTGTTGCTGTTTGTAAAACACAAGAGCCGAAAGAGGAGGCCATGCATTATTCATGGGAGCTCTCAGAGAGCCTGGCCTGACCTGTGGTCATGTGTGTGTGTGTGTGTGAATGAGGCGGAGGCAAGGGCTGAGGTGTGGGTCCCCAGCGTGAGGATCGCTGAATGAGCAAAGCAGGAGAGGAAGAGCTGGCACCCGCTCAAAGCCCAGAGCGACAGCGGCCCCTAAACAGGCACACGGCGGTAGTAGTCAGGCTCAGAGAAGTGTGTGTGTGTGTGTGTGTGTTTAAAGGGTGGGTGCACAGGGGTCAGGTTTCAACCGAAGTGAGGCATGACCTGCTGTCCTTCGCCAGGAGTCTGGTTACGACAGTGGCAGGCAGGCAGTGAGGGAGAAATGAGGGAAGAGCAGAGAGGAGAGGAGAGGGTCAGCACCGCTGTCATCTCACCCTGACCCTCTAGCATGATAGAGCGCTGTTCCTTTTCCCATAAGGCCGTGCTCGGCCCCGCTGGTGCTGTCCCCACTGGCAGCGGCCTCCTCTGCCTGACCTGTGGCCTGCTGTCTGGGGAGAGCCGCTGGCCGGAAGTTGCTCCTCTCAGCGCTTGTGCTGCTACAGAGGGGCAAGCACAGGACTCAGATGATACGCTGACACAGCATGCATCCTCATCCTCACATGACAGTCAAATCAATCATTAAATGTGTCTTATACTGTACTTGTCTGGGAAGGGGGGGAGGTTAATCAAGGCCTTAAATGACAGATATGTTCACTGTTAGTTTCAGTCATGTAACAGGCATGTGTACCCTTAATAACTTACAGTAAATGCAAACACATTATCAGTTCAAGTGTCTCTTTGGAAATGACATCATGAGCGAGTAATTGCTAGATTGAAGCAATAGATGTACGTTATCAGTTTGTGCTGAAACATACTATGGGTGTTATTTTCAGGGTAGGGCCTATGAGCGTCTGTAGCAAGTTGATTGTAAATGAAGCTTAAAAGACAAGCACATATAATGATTTCTCCTTTTTCTCTCTGTGTATGTTATTTGCAGGTCACCTTCACGAAGAGGAAGTTTGGCCTAATGAAGAAAGCTTACGAGCTGAGTGTACTATGTGACTGTGAGATAGCCCTGATCATATTCAACAGCTCAAACAAACTCTTTCAGTATGCCAGCACTGACATGGACAAAGTCCTGCTTAAATACACAGAGTACAACGAGCCCCACGAGAGCAGAACCAACTCGGATATCGTCGAGGTGAGTGGGAGAGCTGCTTGCATCATTTGTGTTGGCATTGACAAGCACAGATCCCGCACACAAACACACACACACACACATACACACAGGCTATCACAAATAACACAACCCCCTGTCCCCCCAACCAACACACACACACACACACACACATACACACACACACACACATACACACACACATACATACGCACACACACAAATGTACACAAATCACAATGGCATAAATCTTAGCCCATATACTGCTAGTCGATTGTAGAAGTAGAAATTATATAGAATCTTTATATAAGTGGGACCATGGGAATGGATCCACTAGCATGGAAAGAGAAGCCTAAACTAAACCTACCAAGAACACTTGCGACTTCACCGGAAATTTACTGCGCTTCAGTTTGATGGCTCTCAGACAGTGATAATAGCTGTAACCGCAGGGGCTGTTGTGATGTGTATGTGTGTGTGTGTGTTTGTGTCGTTGTGCGATGTGGTGTGCTGTGATGAGCTGGCAGCAGTGACCCTGTGTTTATGTGCACGCACTTGTGTGTGTTTGTGTGTGTGTGCGTGTGTGTGTCTGAGTGAATGAGTCTGGAGGCAGACAGTCGTCTGGAGCAGAGGACTAACAGTTTCCTCCTGGCTGGCGCTCTGATAGGGCACAGGACGCCTGCACGGCCTGATAAGTTCAGCTTCAGTTCGGGCCAGCAACTGACAAAAGGCATCTATCAGCCGAGCCGAGCAGGGCACAGCAGAGAAGAGAAGGAGGAGAAGAGAAGGAGAGGAAAGGAGAGGAGAGGAAAGGAGAGGGCCCAGTGATGCTCTGGCTCGTCTTAGCACTTAGCTTTTAGCATAGTGCCAGCAGAAACCTCCTGATTTCACCAGCTGGCTTTCTTTTCCCTCCGAGACTGACAGGCATACATCTCTCACCTGTACGTGGGAATGGAAGCTTTAAGGCCTGACTGTTATTATTACACTAAGTCCTCTCTTTAGTTCCGTCAAAGCCATAGGACCACACGTTGAGAAGTTGAAAAGTTGACAGGTTTTAAACCAGGAACGCCCCCCGTGCACTTAGTGGTTGGATCCATTAGCCTGGCAGACATTAGCTTTGCTTTTCTTCTTGGAATCACATCTCTTTCAAAAGTAGCACTCTAAGCCCGGCTCTGTCCATGCTGTGTGCGGCTGTAAAAGTGTGTGTGTGTGTGTGTGTGTGCATGTGCATACAGGGGTCGGCTTTTACACAAGGCCAACACGCCTCGGCCCCTTTGAACCCAGTAACAGTTTTTTTTTCTTTTTCTTTTTTTTTGTTCCTGTGAGAGATGTATGCATAGTGAAAGCCAAATTGTAACCGTTTACTCAGTAGTGGGCACACTGTAATAGCTTGGCAGCGAGAGTGATCTTTACACACTTACAAAAAACAGCATGGCCTGACTCAGGTGGGGGAGTAAGGGGTTGGGGTGGGGGGGTTAAGATCATTCTTAGAGGACAATGGTGGGATATGTGTGATGGAAATGGGGGTGGGTTGGAGGGTGTCACTGGTGGCTGTGGAGTCACTGACGCATTTGTGGTTTTGCAGTCCATTCAAAATACCCCCACCCCTCACACCCTCTCGCATACACACATATACACACACACAGATACACACACATCACTATCACCGCAACCCCCACCTCTACCCCCACTGGTCCTCTCCGACAGCTTATGTCCACACTCTGTCCCAAACGAAAAGCAAACACATTTATGCCAAGTCTGGCAATGGTGATAATAACAATGAAACGGCCCTGTTTGTTTTGAAAGCCAATATTCAAGGTGGACACAGACAAACCCTTGTGCTTGGGAGTCAGCAGCCGTGTTTTCCTTAAACAGGGCCCAGTTTTCTCAGATTTTTCCCGCTCTGCCGCGCCATAAAGCGCAGTGCTGTTTGACTTGGCGGCCGTCCCTTACCCCATACTTGCAGCGTAACTCCTGTGCTCAACAAAAGTCATTCGCTCGCTTTCCGCCATCCCTGAAAACCCTGGCTTTCTTACTTAAATAAAAACTCTTTTTACTTGAAGGAGTGGAGGGAGTCAGCCGTGGCGTGCATATCTTTTATTCATGGTGAAGCCCATGGCCCCTGTATTACATGCTCTGCAGAGCTGCAAAAGAATGCGCAGGCATTCACTCTGCCTGGACCCAGAGTCTATCGCTCTCTCTTTCTTTCTTTTCCTCTCCCTTTCTCTCTATCACTCACTTTCTCTCTCTCTTTCCCCTTTACTAAGCAGAGGCTCACCTGCATTAAAAATAAATGGAAGCATTCTGCCCTTACATAACAGCCACACCATGTCGAGTGCCCTCCCCTCTTGGATGAATAGAAAGTGGATCCCCAGAGTTGTTGTTCAGTTTAGTGTCCATCATAGAGTTCTGGTCTTCTTGCCCTTTCTTTTTCTCTTTCTTTCTTTCTTTTTTTCTTTGTTTTTCTTTCTCTCTCACACACATAATCCTTATCTCTCTCTCTCTCTCTCTCCCTCTCTCTCTCTCACACACACACGCACACTCTTTCTCTCATTCTTCTTTCTCTCATTCAGTCACTCCCTCTTCATTATTTCTTCCTGTGCTTCAGACATACTTCTAAGAGTGTCTAAGAGCCTGTTTTCTGCTGTTCTCTCCACAGACCGAACACATGCACAGATTCATCTGCTCCTCACTGCCACTGTTATGCTTTGGCCCGTTATGCCCAGCTACATATCAGTCAGTAGGGCCGTCGTTGTACAGCTGGCATGTGGAGGACACAGTGTGTTCTGCCAAGGTTCCACTGTTCTGTATGTGTGGAGTGGGCAAGCAGGCAGACAGGCAGGCAGGCGGGCAGACTAGGCCAGGGAAGGCAAAGGGAGAGGAGGGGATGGGAGGCTAAAATGTTGGCCGCAAGCTGGTGGCGAGCTGTTGGTTTCCCACGTCGACCCTCTGGCTACTCTCAAGGAGAGCAGTGCAGAGAAAACTAAAACAAAACAAAACAAAGCAAAAAAAAAAAACATCCACACAATGTGCCGTTGTTCCTGGTCACTCGGCCAGCATCTGCGCAGATGCATGCGAGAGACAAATCCCCAACACCACTACCACACATACACACACAACACACAAACACACAAACACACACACGCACACAGACAGACACACTCATCCACACACACACACCATTCCAGGCCTGCTGACTTTGTGGCTACGGTTCAGAAGTGAAGAGGCAGAGCAGAAGTAAAGCCCTAGATTGGCCAGGTTTCTGAACAGATTCACACACAAACCATCACACGCTGCAGCAATGTATCACACACACACACACACACACACACACACATACACACACAAACACACACACACACACACATACTCAAATTGAATGAAGTAAGCGGTATGACAGTGGAGATGATCTCCTCATTTGATTTCTGCCAGGGGGAGATTCTTGTGGTTTCTTTCACTCCTCCCCACCCTTCACAAATCAGTCAGTCAGAGACACAGACACAGAGAAGTTCCTGCTAGTATGCACGAAACTTTTCTCTACATTACGAAAAAAAAAATCAGGCTCTTATTTCGGACATGCTACTGTGAACTAGGCATATGGAATGAAAGAAAGTTGGAATGGATCGACAAACCCAGCATCTTGTGTTTAGGATGAGTATGTCTGTTTGTAATAGTTTACATGCAATGGATTTTTCCTCAAAAGTCAGTCTTGCTTTTCTCATTATGTAATCACTTTAGTTTGTGCTGTTGGGTGAGAAAGGCTCCCAAATTGTCATTTGATGTAATTTCCATCACCTCTTAATTTCTCTCTGTTTACTTTCTGTCTGAGAGTCTCCTCTCTGTCCCCTCTTTCTCCCTTCCTTCTGCACATAAAATGTGTCTCACATGGCAATCTGTCCAGTCATACACTCATGGAAATGAATAAATGACGTTAAAGTGATACGTGACGCACAAACAGCTCTGGCACTTGTCTTGATGGCCTTGCTGGAGAGGGAGAGAGACAGAGAGTGAGTGAGAGAGAGAGAGAGACTGTCCGAGCCCGCAAGTGAACGAGAGCGTGCATCCTTTCCAGTGTTCATCAGGCAGCATACGTTAGTGTTCCACACGAGGAGCCAAATCAAAGGTCACATTCCTGCGCGACAGTACCATCTGCAGATAAAGGCTCGGCCTTGCAGTGTGGGGGAACAGATGCCATGGTTTCCACAGATGGATGCTTGCCTGGGGCTCCGTTTGATAAGCAAGCGCAGGGCAATGGACTTTGTTGCAAGTCTGGCTCACAGTGGACTCCCAAGCATTGAATTCACATAGCTTTTGCTTGTAAAGGACAATGCACTTTTGTGCATTGGTGTATTTCTGTGTGTGTGTGTGTGGGGGGGGGGGGGGGTATGGGTGTTTATGTGCCTGAAAAGGACAAGTGTGTATTTGGGTATGTATGTGTGTGTGTGTGTGTGTATGTGTGCCTGTGTGGTATGTGTATTTCTTATGTAGTTGCTAGTAGTGTGTATTTGGGTATACGTGTGTATGCATATTTGTGTGTGTGTTTGTGTGTGTGCGTGTGTGTTTGTGTCTTTTCTGTGTGTGCTGTGGTTCAGTTCAGCTTCAATAACACTGCGGGCGACAGGTGAATTGTGGCGTGAAATCTCCCTTTGTGGATCCTGTCCCCTCTCCTGTCTGATTAAAAGTGCCCCTGAGCCCATCTGTGTGTGTGGCGCCTTTGAAATGGTCTGGCTTGATGCAAGGGCTTTTATTTACTGAGTAGCTACACTGGAGTGAACGCTAGCTCCTTGGCAGATATGACTGTGGCTATTTGACTCAAGAATAAAGATAATCTCAAGCCAAATCTTGACTGATTGTGTCAGGAGGGTGCTTAGTCTTGGACTATACCCTTTTCCTTTCTATCTCGGGAACAAGTTGAGATAAAAAATGTATGACTTAGTGTAGATAGTAGTTTTCCGAACTTTGCTGATAATACACCTTTACTTGACACCTATTTTCTTGACGGTGAAAATGGTTTCCCTTTTCCAAGATTTCTGGGCAAAATTGGAAGCCCTTTGAACTACTTGAGTGGGGAAAGTGGTCTAAGTAGGAAACACAAAGGACATAGTTAATGACAAGCTGCAGTAGAAATGTAAGCTGTTTGCATTTCTTGCTAATTTTGCCAGACATATATACTCCATCATGTCCATCCCTTAGTTTGTGACGGTTAGGTCCACCTCTATCAATGTAGGTTGTGCCGACCGAGTTGTAGGCAGACAAAGTTGCCTTGCTCTCCAGACATGTTCTGATCATTTTTAGCGCTCAAATGACTGTTTAAGCATCTGTTATCATGATAGGTGTCAGGCTGAAAAGCCAGCTAGCTTAGAACTCAGGTTATTCAAAAGCTATATCCTACATCTGTATTAAGACGGCACCATTTGCTAACAATGCTGTGGGTGGGTGAAAAAATGTTAATAGTCTGGCCGCCTAATGCAATGAGCCTTCCAGCGAGATGCAATTTGCTGTGAAGTTGTGTTCTGTAAAAGAAGTAAAAAAAAAAAAAAGCAACAACCAAATCTCCTATGGTTACCATTGTGGAGTTTTAAATCACATTTTATTTGTGAAGCAAATGAAAAAGCTGCTGCAGGTAATTAAAATAATCGAATCATCCATGCTGTCCTCTTCCTCCCCAAGAGGAGGTAATGAAATCTTCCCTCAGGGCCGTTCCTTATCCTTAGCGCCGTTGTGATCAGCACAGAGTCTCCACTGTGCTCTGGGCCAAGGCCCTTTCAAATCAGACGAGAGAGACCTCACCAGGAGATATGTGGCGTCTGGGACCTTTCCTTTTGATTGCTTCATTTTGATTAGCTCAATGTTTTTCCTTGGTAATGGCAGCACCAGCCGGACCTCTCGGACCCCCACACTGTAATGAGCTGAACACATAAAGCGCGATCCCCTAACACGCAGGATGAGCATTTGATGAAATTGAATTATGCCAGGTCTAATGGCTTCAAAATGACTGGGGGCCTGTGCTTTTTTCACATGGTAAACATTTCCTCCAATTGGATTAGTATCTACACTGTTCATTTAAATAGTGGCTAACCAAGTTGCAAATAGCTGGGCCAGTATGTAAAATGATTGACTCTCTTTTTCTTTTGCGGTGGTCCATTGCTTTCTCTTTGAGCAAGTGCTGAGCGTCCTTTGTGAGAATTTTCTCATCAAATCGGACACAGTGAAAGGCAAATTCTAGATCCCTAATGAGGCCGTTTACTGCTAAAAATGAAACACACATCTCCCTCTCCCATGCTCTACAGTACAGCACTGCCATATTAAACAATATGCAAAAGCATCATGACTTTTATATCCGTATATTTACATTATATTTCTATATATATATTGTATAAGCATATTTGTAAAATTACCATAAATTAATTTTCTACAGATTACTCTGTATGTGGTCAAGCTGCTTTTGTTCAGATTGAAACTGAAACTGAACTGAAACTGAAAATTTTTTATAGGATACAATGAATTGCATTGTGCATAATGTATAAAATATTCTATTATAAGACAGTTGAATGGGACATCACTGAGTTGAGAAAGAAGGGGAATTTCAGATGATTAGGATATGTAAATGTTGACCATTTCCAAATGTCAAGCACACGGTGGCTAGCTCGCCCCTAGAGATCCTGGTGTTTGCCATTTCGAATTTCCCTATTATTTCATAAGAGAGTGCTGGACAAAAAACAGCCTTTTCCCCAGATTTTTACACACTTAAATGTATGGGAATGAATATGGAAATTGTCCCAGGCTGCAAGCAAAGGCTTTCAAATAGTGGCACAGTAAGTTTGTCTTCTGTGTGCTTACGGCAGTGCAATTTTTTTAAGCTAATCTTTTCTGCAGGTTTAAGAGAGGGGTGAGCCCTTAAGCTTAACACTGCTGTGGGCCCGTGTCAGGAGAGGATGAGGCAGGGAGAGGGAGAGGGAAGGGAAGAGAAGGGAAGAAGCCCTGGTTAAGCATAGGGGGGAGGGGATATGGTCTGATATGGGACTTTTATTCATCATCTCTCAGTCTGAGACAGAGAGGGCGAGAGGGACAGAGAAGGAGAGGCAGGAAGAGGGAAGAGTGAGGGAGAGAAAGAGAGTGAGAGAGGAAGAGAGAGAGAGAATGAGACAGACAGGGCAGCTGATGTCATGTCACCAGGGGAATTTTTTGGAAGGGCAGCCACACTGCTGACATGAAGGCAGGCATACCCACAGCCTAATTGCCTTAGTAAGACCTTAGCTCATGGGCACCAGCTCCTCTCCTCTCCTCTCCTCTCCATTCGCCTCCTCTCTTCTTTTCTCCTCTCCTCTCCTCTCTTCTGCCCTGGCTGCCTCTAAGATCATTGGCCTTGTATCACAGAGCCCAGGGCTGCAAGGCTTTAAATAGGCCCGGTCTTCACCACACCCCTACTCTCAGGAGCAAAATGGCCATGTCTTGAAACCCATAAAAAATATATATAAATTCCTCTACTGTGTATGTGAAAGAAGAAAGAGAGAGTAGAAAAGAGACGAAGATAAAAAAAATGGCATAGGAATGCTTGCACTGTCAATCAAAGTGGGAGCAGTGATTAAGACCCCCGCTCCGACTTAATGAATGCAAATTGGCACATCTGCTGCCGCCAGCGAGCTGGCCAGACTGTTCAATTAGTGTGATTGATCAATTATCCTCCTTGCGGCAAAGCGGAGCAGAGAGGAGGAGGAAGAGATGGAGAACAGTGCCTGTGCTGGGTGAAGCTGTGAGGAGAGGAGGTGAGGAGAGAAGGGCCCACGTCCAGAGCCCTCCAGCCCACCCCTAGAGAGGACAGAGCCCAGATTTGATTAGGCTAAATTGATGATGATGGAATCACTTAAGTCATGCTTTTTCATTTTAACAACGTGCTCTTTGAATTGACTTTGACAAGTGAAATTGAAATCATGACTATTTTCCCCCCATGAGGACTGTGATATAATTCACTTTTTTAAAGGGTGGAGTATATTCCCTTTTTTCATGCTTTCATGCTTTTGCCAAGCAGTTAAATAATAAACAGATAAATATACCATTTGACAATAGCATCACTGATTTATGTGTGATTCATTAAGCAACCACCCTAACTACAAGTAAACCATGTTAATTTCTGTTCAAATCTATATTGTAGCAGTTTTGTGTATGACAGTGAATCCACTTCACAGATATTTCTATATTATTTTGTCATGCTTGTGTGCAGTAACTCAGGGTGAGATTGGTGTTGGAGTGGTTGTATGAAATTGATTGGGGCAGGCCAAGATAATGGGGACAGTCCCAAGAATGAAGAAAGGAACTCCCCAGTGGCTCCTTCTCTGCTTTATTGTGTAGCTGTGGAGCAACTGGTAGGAGTTTATGGGTAGATTTATATTTTAATCATTACATGCACTACAGTGAGTTCACATTAATGACATTCAGCTGACAAGCAACCTAAATGACACATTGGACCATAATTTTTATGGCCACAACGCTACAGGAAGTTGTGGTACATTTGGTTTAGACCAGTGGTTATGTTCTGTTTCAACATGTAGCTTAGGTGTGGGAAAGTGCACTATTTAGCAACCCACACAGGAAAAAAAACACACACACACGCACACACACAAATAGCAACATTTACCTCACGCTCGATGCATGCCAATGGTGTGCCCAATCCTGGGTGATTACCCAAATTCGAAAGATGAATATGTGAGAGGTCAGGGGTCAGGAGGCCTAATTTGTGTTTGATATGCACAGATGACAACGTGCAAGAAAAGAAGAAAGATTACATAATTGGTGAGCGCTGAACCTAGCGACTTGACTTTGGCTTGGCCTGTGGCCAGATTCCCTTTGAGGTCCACTAAAGCCGTGTTTGACATTTGAGACAGCTGAAGGGTGCGCATGGTTAGTTGCACTGGCCATCCCCTTTTGAGGGTCGCTGCTTCAAACACAGTCACAGACATGGAACATTTTTTCCCCTTGGAAAAATCATATTTGTTTGTCACACAAATATGGATGGTGTTACTTTCTGTGTGTGACTATAGTCATGAAAAAGGAAAAAAAAACTTTTTTGTTATTTCCTCATAATACACCTCAATTCAATTCAGTTTTGAGACCGTGGATGTGCCCAAGGTTCATTCTTTGAATCTACTGCAAGGGAGTTTTTCCTTCTTTTTTTTCTCTTGGGTGCTTGTTGCTAATGTCTGTTAGACTATTCTTCTATAGTACATCAGCATTTATGTTTATTTCCTTGTCTTTGTTTCTTAACAGCTCTCTTGCTGTGTGGAGATGCTTCGTTCACATGGTTGATTTTGACAAGGTAGATGGCAGATCTGGTCTAATTTCTGTGGTCCTGAAGGGGACCAGATTCACAGGCGTCTCGTCTGTATTTTGGGTTTGCTTCATTTCAATAATCCTTATATCTGGGAGTTCTCAGCTCCCAGCTCACTGGCTCTTTAATGCCTCATGTGCTCTATGTACTTTTCACCATCGTCGTCGTCTGCCTCTCCTGTCGGAGCGCAGCTAGCACTGCTGGGATATTAAAACAACTCTTAAGCTAATCAAATGTCAGCCCTATTGACACTGAGTTAGGAGTTTATTTTCTGAGGAATTCCAATATGAGCAAGAGAGAGAGAGAGATGATAGTTTTAATCATTGAGACGCTGACACATCAGCTGATGAATTAAAAAAGAGGGATAAAAGTTGTCCACTAGAACAGGCTAAGTCTGCCAGAAATTACATTAATTTGGTCCCCCTTTTGATCTATCTTTTGTGAACTCTTTCATTTTATGCCTTAAGTTAGCCACCATTGTGTATGAGATAATATCTGTTGCAATGCCTCAAGCGTTTAAGGAGCTGCTTTTAGTGTGATGAATCTGATGGGGTTTTCTTTTAATTATCTGTATAAATGACTGCAGACCCAACCTGGTTTGTTAGGGTTGAGCCAGTGGGTGAGGGACCCTTCAATTTGTTGGTTACACAATATTCTGCCGGGACTTTCAAAGTCTCTTTTGGTATGCCAGAACACTGTCTCATGCGTAATTGGAAATGATAAGAATAGATGTGTCACTTTTGGAGTAATGCGTCAAAACGATATAAGCCCCTTTGGTCAATGTCTGGGAATGCCGTCTGCTTTTGGCCCTGTTAAAGCCTCTGGGCGCTGAAACCAAGATGGGTCAGTCGTGAGCTGGTAGAACTCATTCCAAGCCGGCTTTCGGAGTTACAGCCTCCATTCGTCTTCATTAGCTTTAACAACCAGTGAACGATTCACCATTATCAGACACGAAATGGTGTCGTTAAATGCAGTAATGTCTTGTTAAAGAAAGCCAAATGTGCTGTCAGGTGGAGGCTGGTCAGACGAACAGGGCTCCTGTGCTTCTGTCCTGGAGTTTTCTCTGCTCTTGCACCATCCACCTACTTGGTCCGACACTACTATGTGAGCAAACACCACACACACTATTTACAACACTGCTTAGATCTATTCAGAGGAGAGAAGTACCCGGTGACCCACGAGCACTTTGGCGAAAAATAAGCAAGGAATCACAAATACATACATTGGGACCAGAAATAGTGCTGTTATCTTTGTAGGGCACAATAGTAATAACAATAATAGTGCTGTTGACCTGCCTTACCTCAGCTGGATCTGCAGCCTCTGGAAGGTGACTAGCTGCGGTTTCTGAGCCAAGATAAACACCATTCAGAGTACAAAGGGGAAAAGATCAAAGACCCTTGTAAAAAAGCTGAATTTGTCACTTGTGCTTCTGGTTAGCAGTTGGATAATAGCGTAGTCAAGCATTAATGCAATGAATAAGGAAAAAAAATACTCTCCCTGTCGAATGAAACCATTTATACTATAATGACAGGAAAATCTGGTTTGAAATGACTGTTCATGTAATTTCTTCTATTCTCACCCTTGACTTTCTTTGGCTCCTTTTGCTGGCTTGAGGACAGAACAGAGCCAGTGATCAAAGCATCCATGATGCCTTTGTGACTTTCCTCCGACCCAAGTCAAATAAACAGGCAGTGCACCTGGTCTAGTAATGCTACTGTTTCTCTGCAGCAAGCATCCTATCACCCCCCAGGAGTGAGAATGCACAGCGAACCTGTCTGTGTCCCTGGTGTCGCACACATGAGGAAAGGAGAGGAGGAGAGGAGAGCCACTGGGCCTAGTTGGTCTGGCTGAAGGCTACAGCACTAATGGTGTTGCAGGAAACCTCCCGCTGCTGCTCTTTTCAAAGTGCCCTTTCTTTAGAGGACAAGGACTCGCCTTCCTCTGGGTCCCCTCGGCAGACTGAGCACCGCCGTGGCTCCTCCTGGTCTGATTTGTCTTTTCTTTCCTCCCGTCTCTCTCTTTCTCTCTCTTCCTCTCTCCTTCTCCCTCTCTCTCTCTGTCTGTCTGTCTGTCTTTTTGGTCTTTGTTTCAACCACCGCAGCTGAACTCTCATTACCAGAGCTCTCTGTTCATCTGTTCTCCGTGCGTGCCCTTGTGAAGCCAGGTACAAATCATCCTCTGGCTCTCTCTCCCTTGTGTGCCGAGAGAGGGTTGCTGTGGAAACCCATTTTGGTATTTATGAAACCACAAGGAACTGGATGCGATGAAAGGGTATTAACTATTCTTCCATGCACAACAGAAAGCTAACGATTGAGTCTTGTGTGTCTCTGGCTGTTGTTTTTGTAGCAAACTTACGGACAATAGAGAAATGCAGGCCCCTTCAGTGCTAAGTGATGTGTGTGTTCCTAGCACCAACTGTCTTGTTTGTGTGACAAGGGCTTCCTTGGTGGTGAGAAGAACATGAAAAGATGCTTTCAACCCTGCCCACAGTATCTGTCTTTCTGAGGTCTGCATGTGTTTGTGTGTCTTAGCATGTTTGTCTCTCTAAGTGTGTGTGTGTGTGTGTGTGTGTGTGTGTGCGTGTTTGAGTGTATACGTGTGTGTCATTCACATTGCTGTTCAGCTGTTCTTTCAGCGTGTCCCTGCTCTCTTGAACATGGTGCTTGTTACCTAGTTACTGCCAAGACATTCTTTTTTCCCATTCTGTCGTTGACGTCACAGCTGTTTCTCTTTCTTTCTTTCCTTTTCCATTTCTTTCTGCCCTCCTGTTTCAAGTCTGGCAGAGAGGTATACATATGTACATACCTGATCCAGGCAACCAGTTCATCTTACAGAGAGTGCAAAGAAAAGCAGGCAAAAATAATGAAAAGGACTTCCAACGTCCTCGCAGGTTCTTTGGTAAACAATAGACTTCAATGAAACTAATGAGCTGGGCTCTAAACTCAAGTGCTTGGACATGGCATTCTCTCATCTGTGCAAATAACCTGCGCATTCATTTTGTAGTAGGAAGTAGGAACACAAAGAATGTTGCGTGAGCTAGCATGGTGTTTGTTAAACCAAACAACTAATTAGTCTATCGTTCTTGGCTCCCCAAGTTCCAGGATAAATATTTCATTTCTCTAGATGGCTTGGGGTAGCTAATTACTTCTTTGTATCTCGTGATAGTGGACCATTAAGTTGTCTTATGCTAGTTTGACTTGTGTGTTTATGGGCTAGAGTTTTAGATTTTTTTTTCTTTTTTTCTTTCCACTTTCCTGCCAGTGTAACGTTTACACTCTTGTCCTGATGATGCTGAGTGATATCCCTGTGCTCTGCACTGTTGTCTTTCGTGTAGAACAGACACTGCAGAGAGTGAGAGCAGGACAGTTTTATAAGGACCCGATACTGTACACAGGTCTTAATGCCTCAGTGCTTGGCTGGAGCCCAACTTGATTCTGTTAAAGAGATTTGCTTCACCAACTCCCCGGAGCTCATGTTCATCTGAGTGCTTTGCAGACCTACCACAGTTTGTGTTCCCATTTGTCTTAAGCTGCGTACCTTCGTCTATACAGGAGGTTCAGCCAGGGATGGTGTTCTTTCCCCCACCAGCCCTTTCCAATTGCCATTATTGGAGCCTTCTGCAGTTTTGCAGCGTCTTTCAGTTCATTTGAGTTCCCAGAAGCAATAAGAAGGAAGAAGTAAATGAGTGGTAGGAGAATATCAAAGTGGAAAAAAAATAAACACCTAGTCAAGCTTCAAGCATAGTAGGACTGAGCTCTGCGTGTAAATGTATTGCATGAGCCACTGATGGTGTCATAACTTCAGAGGCTTTTTAACTTTCAGTGCTCACAATCAGATTCACTCTTTGGACATTTATACCATGCTGTTTGTTGGATTACCTTGGCCTAGTTAACTTCAAGAGCCTTTTCAGTTTGCATGCATATTTGTTTTTAAATGCCACTTATGGATTTCCGTTTAATCCTCGACCAGAAGGATTGCATGCTCATTCAGTCCAGTCGGGGCAACTTCAGGAATTATGTAAGTGGTGATTATATAAGGTTTAATCAATACTTAGTTCAAGCTGAGCAAAGTATTAGCATGATCATAGTTCAAGATTGAGCTGAAAGAAAATCCTATTGCTAATGATACTTTTCTGTTGTGAAAAACAAAATATAGAGGAGAAACTAGCAACTCAGAGTCATGCAACTGTGGAAACTTTTTTCAGTCTTTCAAAGGCATGCTGGCATTCAGAGCTTTATCATGGAAATTAACTGCCTACCTCACACAATATAGATCTATGAATGAGTAGCACGTCCATAACAAACCTCTCTGCTCTCTCTCTCTCACTCTCTCTCTACTGTCCTATCCTTCTCCTCTCTCTGTTCTCCACATTACCATCAGAACTGCTCCCCAGACAGCCTAGGCAGAGATTGTGGCGACTTCCTCTCTGCCTATTGATTACACCCTTTCCGATGGGGAGAATGGCAAAAGCATCTCCAACTCTGGGAGGACGCAATTGAATGTAATTCGATAACATGGGGCGATGAAGTCCTCTGTTGCACTACATCGTCTCCACCAGCATGCCCCCCCCCAGCCCCCTCCCTCGCCGTTTTCTGGCTCTGTGGGTTCTGATTCCGACTGTGAATTGCTATTGGATGATGTAAGGCCGAGAGCCCCATAATGATTTCAACATTGCGTCGACATGAAAGTTAATGCCGCTCGGTTTTGCTCGATTTCAGCGTTCGAATTGATCTTTTGTTTGACGGTGCGGCTCACACAATGACCTGGCACAAAAAGTTATGTTGCTGTGTTTTTGATTAAAGTGCTTTTATACTCTTTGATTTTTTTGAATATTTATGTTGAACGCAGGGAACAAATTCGATTAATCTAAAAGCCTTCCAAGGAAAATTTTAACTCAGTTGACAGTGTTTATAATTTGGTTGTATATATGAATTGACACGCTATTACTGTAAGTCTTGGCTCTCTACTAGGTCATTGGCTTCAAAGGGGATTCTGGCACAGCAAATGTACATAGATTTAAAGTTTACATGTAAATAATAGTCTGTATTCTTATCTGATACAAGATTTAATGCAATATGTAGACATAAACATATTTGCTTGTGCATTCAGTCAAACCCTCTCACCCACACACATGTCCACTCATGTATACATGTGCTCACTCCCTAACACAAACACTTACACTAAAGTTAAGCGCCTATGAACACAGATAAGAGTTTGGAAAAGAGTTGGAAAACTGTGTGTGTGTGTGTGTGTTTGTGTGTGTTGGTGAGTGTGTTTGTGTTCAGGTCAGTTTGTTTCGCAAGGCCAAAACCAGATGACTGTTTTCTCACCACCTGGGTAGCAACACACAGCAGCTCTGTGCTGGGCCTGTGCTCCCTCTTCCTTTCCCTCCCCAGCCAGTCAGCCAGTGTGTGATGGCTTTTAACAGTAAACCCATTACACGCAAATGTGTTTACCTGCATTACTCTTCCCTCGGGAGCCTAGGCCTTCTCACAGACGAGGTGGACGGATTGCTGTTCATTAGAAGTCACACTCTCCCCCTCCCTCCCTTCGAATCCTCCCTTTTTTACTCCCTCTCTTTCTCTCTCTCCCTCTCTCCCTTTTCGTTTAACTTTCACAGTAAATGTGATACTGCGATACTGAAAGTATGTCAGCCATTTGGTGGCCTAATTTGGCCTGAAACATTAATGACAGCTCGGAGATGTAATACACCGCTGGGGTCTGGTGGTTAGCAGATCGTGAGCACGAGTGAGCGAGAGAGTGAGCAGGGCAGCCGTCACGGTTTGTGTGTCTGTGTGTGTGTGCGTGTGTGCATGCGGAGAGGGGTCTGGCTCGAAGTCCTCTGCAGCTACACGGCTGAGCGCCAGAGGTGTTCGCTCTGTCTCTTCCACTGACCCCAGCCAGTCTTTACATCGGGGTCTCGGTGTATGAGAGAAAGAGTGTAACGAGAAAGAGAAAAGGAGAGAGAGAGAGAGACTGAGTAAGAGAAAGAGAGAGGTGGGAAAAGAATTTTGTCCATTAGATGTGTTTGCATAAGAATTAGGTTGCCCTTCAACCCCTCGCCTTGTGTCCCTCTCTCACTGTCTGGCCACCAAGGCCTGGGGGCAAAAGAGAGAGAGAGAGAGAGGTGAGAAAGAGAAAGTGGTGGATGGCGGGGTTTGATTCGAGTGAAGATATGAGGTGGGTGTATTACAGCACTGCCGTTGTTAACGGAGGGATTGGAGGAAGGGTTGGGGGCAGTGGGTGTGTGTGTGTATGTGTGTGTGTGTGTGCAAGGGGTGGGATCCTGGCACGCTGCCTGTCTCTTGTGCCCAGGCAGAGTGGAGTGGAGTGGAGTGTGGCGGTTGTGGGGGGGAGGTGCGTGCCACAGATTGATGAGGCCGGGGCTGTGGCGGGGGTATAGAGTGTTGCAGAACAGCCAAGCTGCTGCCACGTCCTGCCCTCTCCGCTTTCCCCCAGCCTGCCTGCCTTATCGGAACTCCTAATTGTCCTTATGAATATTTTAGAAGTGAGCTGGAATGGGGGGAGGAGAGGAGGAGACAGGAGGAGAGGAAAGGAGAGGAGAGGAGATGGAAAAGAAGGAGAAAGAGAGAGAAGGGAGAAAGGAGAAGGGGGGTATGCTACGGTTTCCAGGGCTCTGACAGCTCATGATCGACTCTGTAGGTTGAGAAGGTTGGGGTGAGGAGAAAAGGAAAAAGAGAAGGAGAGACAGAGAGGGGCAAAGAAAGAGAAAGAGAGAGAGAGAGAGAGGATAATCTTACTTTAGCTGAATATGCCATTCATAGAGTAACCTTTCATGGTGTTTTTTCTTCAGTGGTTTGATATTCTTAATGTATTATGTGAATAATAAATAATTGGTTACTGTTCATGACACGGCACTACAGTAGTTGCAGATGAGGTCAGTGGCTCCTGGTTTTGCCTGTCTTAGGTCAACAGTTGTGTGAAAATGCATTATGTGTGTGATTGTTAGTGTTTTATCGTCCTCCCCTCTCAGCCCATTGTGGTCTCGCTGTCCTTCCTGGGGGGACAGGATTTCACTGTATATTGTATTCTATGCAGCTGCACAACGATCATAATTACCAAACATCCACACAGACCCTGGGACAGAAAATGAGACCTCTGCCCCCCCCTCCTCCTTCTCCTTCTCTACCCCAACCCCCACCCTCCCACCTCTCATCCCCATATCCAAGTGCTGCAAACAGCCCCAGACAATTGGGGCCAGGGGAAGGAAGGACATGCGTACAGTCATATCCTCCCATCTGTAGTATCAGCCACACATAACGGCCCTGGGATTACACAAGCCTCTGGCTGCTCGCTCGCTCATTCACTCTGGCCTAGACCTCCCTGGACCTAGCAGTGTCTGCAGGATGATTGTGTGTGTGTGTATGTGTGTGTGTGTGTGTGTGTTTGTGGGGGGTGGGGGGGTGTGGGGGAGTTGGTGAGGGGGTGCTACAGCCCTAGCTACAAGTGGCTCAGGGAAAGAGAAAGAAAAAGAAAGAAAAAAGGGCCTCATGTGCACACACTGAGCCTTAGGGCCTGGTACAGGCTGCCAACAGACCCTTTTCTTCCTTCCTCCACACTGGGAGCTATGACAATATATACTGTGTATTTAGTGAGAGAGAAAGAGAGAGGAAAAGGAGACAGAGAGATAGAGAATTGGAAAAGGAGTGAGACAGAGTGAGAGACAGCGAGAGAGAGATAGAGAGAGAGAGAGAGATGGAGAGAGAAAAAGAGAGATGGAAAGTCGCAAAGACAGTGCAGCGCAGGACAGCGAAGACACCCTGCACCTCAGATCTTACATAAGGGCAGAAATATTTCCTCCGCAACAGATAAAAGGCTTCCTCTCGGGCCGGCTCCCCGTGCCGATTCCCCTTCTGAGGCTGCGGCTTGCTCACTCACTCACTCGTGCTCAAAAGGCCCCTTTGATAAAAGCCTGTTAGATGGAACACCCGGGCCACAATGGTCGTGTCATGAGGATTTGCACGCCACCTTGCCCAGCGTGTCAGCCTCTGCCATGGAGACAGATAGCTCCCAGTGTCCCGTAGGAGTAGGAAAGGTGAAGGGCAGTTGAAACGAGGTGAGGGTGGACCTGCGGTGGCAGGCGGGGATCAGATGCTGATGCGCTTGTGTTGGGAAGGGCTGAAAAACAAACATGAAAGAGGGTTTGCTCTAATGGGTTCAACAGTAGGCTGTTTGTGTCGTCGCGTCTGCGGTAGGCTGGCCTGTGATGTGTTTTAGAAAAGACTCACTCGGTATGTTAGACTTGCTTTACAGCTGGTTGTTTGTTTGAAACATGCGGCTATCTTTTGCTTTTCACATGCTGTGTTAATGTCTTTCTTTCTCTTTAATTTTTTCTTTCCTTCTTTCTTTTTTCTTTCTGTCTCTCACTCACACACGCAAGTCAGTACGGCCTGTCTCTGTCTATCTGTAAACTCTTTACCATCTGCTTTCTGTTCCACTCTCCATCCTAGTTTCATCCATCAGTTTCACACTGTGCTATGTCACCTTCCTCTGTGATCACATGTGTGACACACACACACACACACACACACACACACACACACATAATAAAATTCCCAGTGACAGTGACGCATCATATACACGCACAAACACACACACACACGCACACAGACACACACACACACACATACACACACACACACACACACAATGTGATGTGATGCTCTCTCACAGGTTGGCAACTCCTCACTCCTGTCCTCGTGGTCCATTTCCCTTTTATTTTAGATGGTGGGCTTTTAGACCTGCAATTGCTGCCTACTTTTGAGCTCGCCCAGCCCCCATACCGACCTTCCGTACAGTACATGAATAAGTCAAATGCAAAAAGCTCTGGACACACACACACAATTTTTTTTACGCATGCTCAGACACACACACACACACAGAGGGAGAGAGAGAGAGATTAGGGGGGAGGGGTTCATGTAAGTGGCTTTCTAAACCCAGTACTAAATTGCTAAGGCCTAAGTGCCTCAGAAGGAACAGGTGATGGTGGTGGCTTATGCAAGCCAAGCGGGCCCTGTGTGGTATTCTTAACAACCAAACTTCAGGTATTTGCCAACATTACTACAGTCATTGAGTTCAAAATAAAAGTCTGAATTATTCATAGATTGAATTCCCCACCTAAAAAATCTTATGAGCCACAATGTTAAACATTAAGAAGGTTTTTAAATCAGTTATAGAAGTCTTACAACTCTATCTCTTCAGTAAAGATGTTTACGATTGTGTGAGCATTCCTAAGTATGTTTGTGTTTATTCCTTGCATCATTTATTCAGTGTGTGTGTGTGTGTTTGGTTATGAGTCACTGTGCACTGTGCGCACGTCCGTGTGTGTGTGTGTGTGTGAGAGAGAGAGAGACTTATACAGTGAGAGAGAGACTGTGATAGAGGGAGAATGAGTATCTAGTTATGGAGTATACAGCTAGTGTTGCCTGTTGGTCAGCCCTCTATAGTGATACCTCTGTCACAGACATAGACACAGCTGCGTCCCCCTTGCCCATTTGTCTGACGTCAGCCTGCTATTATCCTGTGCATGGCCAAGTTTTCTGTCGGGGGGTCGGGGGCTTGGTATTGTTATCAACCCCAGTGACACTCTACTGCATGAAAGCGCCTGATGGCTCCTATCCACTTTTTCATCTCGGGCTTCCAGGCCCTTTTGAATAGATTATGCAATCGAGCTCGTCACTGCGCTCTCCAGCCACCTTTTATCTGGGCCCACCTCCCTTTCCTATACAGTCTCTCTCTCTCTCTGTCTTTCCCCTCCATTCATAACATAGTTATGCCCATTCAGTGTCAGTGGCGTCAGCACTCAGCGCAGTCATTTATTCATTTTTTTATTCAGCTACTGGCATTGAGGACAGGACAGTAGTGCACGTCAGAGGCCATTTGAGCACTTTCTGTGCCACCCCGGGGTTGCTTGACCTACAGAAAGTGTCCTGGACAATCACAGTGGCAGTCAGTTCTCTGGCAACTCAGAGTTCATCAGTTGAGTCTTTTATAATTCTGAATTCCTTTTGCACTTGTGCCGTTGACGCATTGGTCATTACCAGGCATTGATATCACTCAACTTTGTAACTTAACAACCTTGTGTTCTTGGTGACTGTGAGCAAAAACAAAACAAAACACAGCAACAAAAAAAATAGACACATGAACATATCTGATCAGGGGGTCATGACCTTCAGGTTTTACGCTGCGGCTACCCCCATGTATGGTCACTCATGCGTTTGGAAGGCTCTGATTGGCCCAGCTGGGTGTGTCGCTCTTGACAGGTGCCCGGGAGAGGGGACACCTGTTTGGCCATGTGCTGATCTAGTGATCCATTTACTGGGAGCTGCGGGCAACGTCTGCAGGATGCCTGCTACATGCCAAGTCATTTAAGAAGGAATTACAGACGTGCTGTCCTAGGCCCCGCCATCTTTTAAAGCGCGCCAGAGCTTGGGAGCCTGTCACTGTTAACTCTTTCAAGGCACTGAGGAGTGTATATGTGTGTGTGTTTATGTGTGTGTGTGTGTGTGCATGTTTGTTATAAGAAGTCACTGATAATCTTCATATGCCTATGAGGCCCCAGAGCTCTGTGATAATGATCTTAGATAAAACATACTGAGTCTGATTAATGGTAAGGAACGAGATTTAGATTTAGTGCTCTCCAGTGGGAACTCATTGTTTGTGTGCGTGTATGTTTGTGTGTGTGTATTTGTATTTGTTCCTAGTATGGCACATTCTTCACCAAACTGTTCAGTTCAGTTTGTCTGGTCTGGTTTCGTCTCGTCTTGTCTGGTCTGGTTGTACTGCCAGGCTGACTGGTTAGCCCCTTTCATCTTTGGCATTGGTACACGTTCCATGCCCGGGCCCCTCCCTGGGACATCGGCATGGCGCTGATCCAGAGCGCAGGCCGAGTCGGGTTACGGCGGTGGCGGCAGCAGCGACGGAGTCGTTGGAAAAGGGCTCACCACGCCTCGCCCCACCGTACTGGTCTGGCCGCAGCGGCCACATAACGAGCAGGTTGGGACACTAATGTGCAGGTCGCCATCCCATCTGTGGGCCGTTGGGGGGAAAGAGTGCATAGTTTCTCTGGTAAACACAGCATTTTTTGGGCGCGTAAGTACAGAGAGCCCTTTGGTAAACAGGAAATGACCCAGGAAGGCGTTTCTCAGAATAATAATAAAAAAAACACCCTCCTTCTCCAACCACACCACACCAGCATAGTTGTGTATCTGAAAATGCACGACAGCACACCATAAACACACAAATGTACACACACAAACACACACACACACTGCCATCTGGTGCTTCACTTTTTTGTAAGGTTGAGGTTGCTGTTGCACAGGGACTTGAAATGATATGATATTTCAGCTGCAGCATGCACTTGGTTTAAGTGGTTTAAGTCGCATGTTTTTAATGTATGTGTGTGTGTGTGTGTCTGTGTGTGTGTTTCAGTGCATGTGCATGATTATATGATGTCCATGTGAGCTTTGTGTTTTTCTGTCTGTATGTCTGAGGGTGACTGTGTAGGAGGTGTGTTTTTGTGTGAGTGTGAGTGTGTGTCTGTGTGTATGTTTTTGTGCGTACGTGTGTGTGTGGCGGTATGTCTGTACTTGTAGACAGATGGGTGGGCTGTGTCAGGCACACTGGTAGATAAAGACAATGAAGATAAGGCCAGCCCCCATTCTACTGTCACAGACCTGTTCAAGCACAGCAGATGCTCCACACACAAACACACACACACACACACACACACACACACAAACACACACACACAAACCAAACAGGATCTGAGATACAAGCTCACACACACAGCTCAAACACACACACATGCACAGACAGCAGAGAGACACGGTCACTACAAAGGACCTTGTTAGTGTCTACAATCTTCACCCCAGTCATTTCAAACGTGACCCAGACATCAAAATAGATTTTGTGACCCCCACTCTCGACAGACCGTTCTAGGCTAGCCTCTAGACAGCCTTCATCTGTCAGAGACCCGAAAAAAGACATCAAATTCATGTTACAATTCTTCAAAAGCTGCCCCGCACACAAGGTATGACACACCACATGCACATGTCCTACCTAATCATTCAAACCCTCAGTGAAGTGCGTCTCCTGTTATTGTTAAAAACAATATATATATTTTTTTTCAAACTTAAGCTCAGAATTTTGAGACAGCCACTACCCACAATAAAGAGAGGCAATAGAATATGTAGCTTTAAGTGTACTTATATATAGTGCCACCACCAAGCAGACAGTGTGGTCTTCTGCTCTTTACTCTCCCAATAATCAAACCATTTCACGCTGGAAATAAGCATGTTTTTGACCAGATGCGATAATCCCTTCTCCCGTCCACTACTTTGGCTGTGTACGGTGTGGTGAGTGGCAAGCGTGCTGAATTAAACAGTGGCACACTCTAAACTCCCCACATGCTGGGATCCTCTTAGGCAGGCAACTCTTCCAGCTGGCTGGGTTATGATAACTGAAAGATAATGAAATATGGATAGAGGAACGTAGACATTGGGTGAAGGAAAGAGAGGGAGAGAGAGAGAGCGTAGGATAAACGAGAGGGAAAGAAGAAGCATGAGAATAAGATTTGCTCCTTTTCTTCTTTTCTTCTGTCTCAAAGGGAGAGGACGAGGGGTGATGTTTCAATCCTTTTCCCGCTCCAAACTATTTGTTCTGAGTTGGCTTCTTATTGCTGAAGCATTTATCTGAATTGACCAAATTTGCTGGAATGAAAGCTCATTTAATGCAATCTAGTTTTACAGTCAACACACAAATACAAACCCACACACACGCAAACACACACACACACACACACACACACACACACACACACACACACACACACACTCAGGCACATATCTGTACCCACGTGACAATGCAAGCTCCTTCACACTGCATTTACACTACTACGCTGTATTATAGTATGTGCCAGAAATGACTTTGTCTTGTTAACGTTTTTCCTCACCTCATACAAATATTTCCAGGGAACTGGAGTCCATTGCAAAGCTGCGGCTGTTGAACTGATAACTTTTTTCCCCTCCCCCTTGGATATACATGTGAATTCTCCAATTTTATTTCAGAAACTAAGAAACAAAGGACATAATGACTGTGGCAGCCCAGACCCTGATGATGGTTTTGGGCACAGTCCCCTTGCGGATGACCGTTACGGCAAACTAAGCGAAGAGAGTGATTTAATGTACAAGCGCTGCGGTGTAAGTACTCCCTTCTCTCCCTGCCATTTTGTGTTGATTGCTGTTTTTATGTTGATGTCCACTACAGGCGCTAAACAAGAAAGAACACAGAGGCTGTGATAGCCCGGACCCCGATGCCTCATATGTCCTCACCCCTCACACTGAAGAAAAATATAAAAAAATTAATGAGGAGTTTGATAATATGATGAGAAATCATAAAATCGTAAGTAATTGCAATGTTCTTGCTTGGCTTTGTGGCAGCGAAGACACCTACCCCCCTATTATTGTTCTTTTTTTTTTTGCACTTTCTTTTTTTTTTCTACTCCCCCCACCGTGCAACTTCTGTCAACAACTACAAACACGGTCTCTTTAAGCATAACGTTTTTTAACATTCGTTTGAGGTGTATGTTTTTTTATGATTAATTTTTGCAGTCTTTAATTTCACTCACCTTGATAAGATCACATTGTTAGACTAGGTGTCTTAACCAAAGCTCTGTTAGGGAGAAATTGCAATACAGTATCTGCCTGCTGACTCCACATCAAAAGCAATTTGGTTAAATCTTAAAAGTAGATGATAGATCTGTAAATCTTAATGATTATCAGTACTATCAAATGCTACATCCCTCAAGTACAACTCCTTCTACAGTCCCTGTACAACTCTTTTACCCTCCTCTTTTTTACAGTCAGACCCAATAGCTAAACGTAAGGATTGTAGCCATTTTTTCTTTTGTCTTTCACTGCTGTCTTTTTCCCACATTGGATAGTGTGGAGAGAAAATATTACAATAATGGATTTGCACACCAGTTTCATTTGATACATGGCTCTAAAACTTAATTTATACTTGTCCTACTCCGTCAATACGCAGACACGCAAGCCTGCACACAGACACATATTCTCTCCAACATGCTCTCAGAGGGCTGACAGATACCTTCCCAATTTCCTAATGAAATAATGCACACCTCGCTTTGTTTTGGCTTTTTGCTACATAGCTGTAGCTATAGTTAGCAACATGCTAGTTCACAGTGCAAGCTTTGTAAATAATCTCAGACAGTGCTTTGGATACAGTGGACGGACTTCCAGATTGTACTGTGCCTATATTTCAATAAAATTTTTAAATCAGCATTTCATCCACAGGAATTACTTTGTAGGCAGGTATGTGAGAAGTTCATGAGCTAACAGAACAATTGGCTGGCAGAAAACTCGTAATTTGCTTGTGAATAAATAACATGAATAACTTGGCTATTGAGAAGTGCTATGTCTCGATTAGCAACATTAACAAAAAGGTTGATAGACAAAGCCAAACGACTTTTTAATTGGTGCATGTGGGTAAACTAGTGCCACTCCAACCAGTTTCTGGTGGTGTGTGTTGATGTACACGGTATAAAAGGTACACATGTGGGAGAACTGTGAAAGGCAAACCTCTTGGTGAATACAACTGCATGTCTGGGTATAGGCGGTGTTGCATGACCATAAATTAAGCTTAAGCTGACCCTCCCCTTTCCCAGCCAACCAACCATCCAAATACCCTTGTCTCCTCCATCCCCCTTTGCAGTGGAGGAACGTTGGGGCCTTGTTCAGCTCTGCCCAGGCATTTCCTGTAGTGCCCCAGCAGCCTGATAAGGGCTCATGGTCAGAGCAGTAAAGCCTGTGTCCTACCAGCCCCACTGCAGAAACATGCTGGCAGGCAAACCGTTGTTCTAGAACTGTTAGCCATTTTTTGAAACAGAGCTTTTACCTGAGACAATAGTGATCTTATTGTGGGTGGCCAACCATAACATTCTGCGCTGACCGGAGTGCCGAAGTGATTATTTTTTCTTTCTCTCTCTCTTTCTCTTACTTTCTCGCTCTCTCTGTGAAATGGTCATGAGAAAGCCTTCTTTTGTGCACATTAACAAACTACTAAAACTCACTAACTGCCCCACTGTATCGTGCTATGAATGGAGTGAGCTCACACCAGCACCGCTCTCACTCTCAACCCCCTTGAGCTTTGGATGGTCAGCATTGTACGGCAGCCATTGACAAGTCAATGTGGTCCCCATTCAGCCTGGGCCCTTGAGCCCACACGTCCATGGTTCCTCTTTTCACGCGCACCTGCTGTGAGAGCGGCGAGTTGTTGCGTCTCCAAGGCAACCAAATTACACGTCAGTGCCATAATTGTAGCCCAGCGCTCTCACTGAGTGCAATGCTGACTACCTCAAGCCCACCCTGGTAAGCCAGTAAGATATTGCACCAATTTTGCATGTCTCTGTAATGTAACTACGTGCATATATGATTTAAAAAATGTTTTGTCTTGTAATGTCTTGTGTCCAGTGAGAGCTTTTGTGTATAACAGAATATAATGTGTTTCCTTCCAATGGCCCAAACTGCCCCCAACAGAGTAATTGTGATCCACAGCTATTCCTCACTAGACAGAGAGCCCTTTTTTATTTTTCCTGGGCAGCCCAAGGTGAAACACAGGTTTCTCCCATGAGATAACATTTTCCACCATGCAATCCATCTCCAGTTTTGCCCCATTGTTAGATTAAAGTACCAAAGCCCCGGGGTCATCTTTCACTGCTGGTATGGCTGTTAGGTGCACAAACAGTGTTATTATGGACCCATGCTGCCGCACACATTGTTCAAAGAAAGGAGGCTGAATAAGGGGAACACTTCCCTGCTTGTTCTAGACCCGCCCGGACTATTTGTCACAGGTCCTGGTTTAAAGGATGAATGAATATAAGATGCCCTAAAAATGTGTGCCCACGTGGCACTATGTGGCATCAAGCCAGGATGCCCTGCCCCTTTTGTGAAAAGTGCGCCCATCCTGTTGTGGCTATTCCATCCCCCACACTTTGTCTGTCAGCACAGTTACTGATTTACAAATGTTTTTTTTCTCTTTTGTGGCCCTCCCCACCCCTCCCTCCCCTCCACCCCATCTCTACCTTACACCAACCCTCCCGTCCCCATCCTTTGCCCACCCACACTCTTCCCCATCCCCACTCCTTTCTTCTCCCCACAGCCCACGGCACTGCCCCAGCAAAACTTCTCCATGCATGTGACCGTGCCTGTGACGAACCCCAACGCCATGTCCTACAACCCGGGTGCAGCGTCCCTGAGTTCCCAGGCCCTGGCTGCAGCCTCTGCCTCCATGAACGAAAGTGGGATGCTGTCCCCACCGCAGGCCTCCCTCCACAGGAATGTGGTGTCTGGCGGGGGACCCCAGCGACCCCCCAGCACTGGCAGTGCAGGTCAATGTCCAGCCTTGACTTCCCATTGCGTTGCTAAACCCACATAAAAATGTTTGCTGGGATTGCAAAATATACATACATACATACATTCTTAAATAGTAAAATGATAAACAAATATTGTTTGTTTGCTGAAGGTACAACCATGTGAAAAAAAAACTTAAAACAAAAAAAGTAGTATCAATTGCACATTTCTACATCTAATCTAGAGTCCTGTGACTGCATGTAGTTCACCAGTCATGATGTCCTATGGGAGCTGACCTCATGATCGTTGTGTATCATGCAATGCATTTTAGGCTCACTGAGATGTGATAACACGATGACTATATTCATGAAAAGCTGATTCACGGCCATGCAGATTCTATGATTTATTCATGCTTTGTGTGACTGTTTGTGTTTGTGTGTGTGTGTGTGTGTGTTTGCGCATGTGTGTGCTCATGCGCAAGCGTGTGCGTTTCTGTGTGTGGGAGGATGGTGGTGTTGAAGATGGGGTGTTGCTCTATGTGCGGTCAGGTTAGGTAGAGGCTACACATGCATTGCTATGTGAACATTTGCATACTTGTGCATAACAGGAAGCTTACCAGTATACTGGAGTACCTCAGTCCTGGTCAGGTGTTTGACACGAACTGTTGACTGAGTGTCAGTGTCTGTGTATGCTGCAAAGGCGCACAGTAATTTGTTGATGCTGTAAAAACTCCCTGTATGAGTGTAGTGGTTCACACCTCGATTTTTTTTTTGCACCCTCCACTATGGAACGGAAATACGATTAATTGAAAGCAGTCATCATAGCAACGGCTGTCAATGTTTTTTCCAAGGTGGCCTGTCTTAGGTTTGACAGCATTGGCCTGTAGTTCAGCCTTGCAGGAAAAAGCAGGGGATGAAAGAGAGAGTTGGGGGGAGAAAGAGAAAGAAAGACAGACTCAGAGAGAGAGAAAGAGAGAGAAAAAAAGAGTAAGGTGGGTTAAGACAGCTGAAGCATGTGCTTTCAGTGGAGTCGTGAATCCTAAAGAATCCAGTCACTTGCACATAGCCCAGGATGTGTGCATACTCACTGAAGTACAAGCATGAGAAATTACCGCAGGACTGCACCACTAATTACCAGACCATGTGAACCAAACAAGCATTCATATGTTGGAATGTACAATTGACACCAATCACTGCTCTTGGCCTCTGTTCATCTTCCCATAATGGGCCTATATTGTAACTGAAAGTCACATTGCAAAGCAGTTAAAACGTTTTTTATAGAAAGTATAGAAAGTAAAATGATTAGTGTCAAACACAGTTGTCTTTCCATGATGGTAACTGGAAACCTGTGAGAAACCTGAGAGAAATCACTCACCAACATATCGAATTTGGACAGCAGTATTCATCAACGCTCATGACATAACTTAGCCTGACTCTCCGTATCTGTCGTGCTGCTGTTGCGCTGCTTGGATGTGTATGAAATTGAGCGTGGGAGCAGTGCAGTGGCAGACGGTGTGGGTGTGAGGTGGAAGCACATACGTGTACTTGTAGGTTCTCACAGCTGCAGAACAGCCCCCTGTGGTGATCCACCATCAGCCCGCCCAAACCACATCCCTCGCCAGACGCTCTCTGCAGCTTGCCAGGTTGACTAACGTGTACTGGAGGTAGTATACCAGTTGACTGCAGAGTATGAATTATACTTCCTCCTTTAAAAAAGAGGAAAGGGAAAGACGAAAGAAAGGAATACAACCCAATGCTAAACAAGTAGACAAGTAGTGTGTTTGTTGCACATTCAGTGTTACTGCACCCTAGGAAATTGACAGTTTACGATATAAAAACATGCGCTAGGAAGTAGGAAATGTAAATAGATGTCAGTTAGGGGTTAGCCTCATAAGAAGTTAGGGTTAACCAATCAGTAGCTAAGCTTGAGCAGAAGCTGCATTCCACCACATGGCTTCATTCACACTTCCCCCAGAATCCTCAGTGACACCCACCATCATCCCCTGCCATCAGGTCCACACCCAGAGAGCTGATCTTTTCAGCAATAAACAGATCTGAGCTCAATATTTAGGCTGCGTCCACACAAATTCAACTTGTTTTTTGTGAATCCCCATCCAGAGTTTTTAAACAAAATTCAAACCGAGATGGAGCCAACGGCTTCTGCAAACGTCTCCGCAGAGCTGCGAGATGTACAGGCACCAAATGGTGTACCTTAGAAACGGAAACATATTTGTGTGGATGTAGCCTCAGTGTCTTGTCTGGGGATCAAGGTTGTGCCCAGGGCTTTTGCAGTGGATGACTTAGAGGTCTGACAACAGTGCTTTTGTGCACAGGCTGAGATGGTTAATTGATGCAGATGGTTAATCATCTCATTTTTATGCATCTCATTAGGTGCCATGCTGGGTACCCCAGACCTGTCTGTGCCAAACGGCGTAGGCTCCAGCCCAGCCGGTAAGTCCCCCTACAAGGATGACTCCGCTGCTAGATCCTCAGAACTTTCCCAGATGGCGGCTGACCAGGTCAGATGCAGGTCTGTTAAGATCTGTGTCGGATCCGAGTCGGTTCTGCTACACAGTTGGTTGCTCACTGTCTTTGTGCTGTCTCAGTTTCTCACTGTCCTAAGCCCAGGTCCCCTGTCCAGTAGATCTGTTTCATGTGGCAATAGTGGTAGCAATCAGTATTAGTTTCAGGCATTATGCGATAATACCCTTCCCTTAAACAAGGCCCAGAACCCCACAGACTGTCCAGTATTTCTCTGACTGTATATTAGATCTCATTCGGATAGCTGTCTGATTTTACATTTGTAATGCAGTTGGAATATGTAAAAGTTAGTTGTGATTTCTGGATGTATATGACATCAAAATCAAAAGTTCATAATTTTTAAGGTTAGCTTTGGTTATAAGTAAATCAGAAACAAAAAAGATAAGGCCCTCGTGGTTCATAGTTTTTTACCTATGGTTGAGTACTAACAAGAAACCTTCTTTTAAGATGAAAAGTGCAATCAGTGACCAGGGCTTGACAAAGCCCTCGAGTGCTCTCTGCTTTAGACATTTTATGCTTGTGGGCTTCCTCTATGTTCAGGTAATGGATGCTAGAGAGGTTCATTGTCTTGTATGCTATTATAAGTCTGGCTACGAACTCAGTGGCCTGAGCAGGAAGCACATCTTTTGAAAGCTGCACCTGTACAGTATTGGGCGTACAAAACTTAAATATGTGGGAGAAGAAAATGATGGTGGCAGCTGTTAATGTCTCTGACCTGCTGCAACACCCCCCCTCCCCACACACACATGCAGTCCAATCACCAAGGACACTGCCAAGGTCATGTGTCCAACTGTTCCTTCTTGACAGTTACAAATGCCAGGATTGTTTGTGTTCCCCCATGGGCTATTTTGTCTATGTCAACACCATGTTGCCTGGGGTAAACAGTGCTCTAATGCAGAGGTAGACAATGTTTCTATATCGCCTTATCTGATGCAATGTAATGGCAACGTGGCTTTTAAAGAGCAAATTGTCACTTTAATTACAATATAGCTAGTTTCAAAGACTTGATTGAAGTGCTTCTATGATTCTAGAACGAAATGATGTAAAAGGTTATTTATTGTAGTGATACACACTGTAATTACAGTAGCAGTAATAAGGACCATGACACGGAATTGTTAAGAGAAGGCATAGATTTCAGTTTAGCTGCTACTTTGTTTATCTTGTCCTTCAGTGTATTATTGCAATACATAAAGCTGTCTATGTGATTTACACAGCGTTAACGTGGTTATTACATTATAGGGCCCCTGTGTTTATTCATAACTTTTGACCACTCTTGTCTCAGTGTACACTGTCCCTGAGCCTTGCAATAAATGGAAGATATTGATTAGTGAATGCCAGTTGGCAGCGCCTATGTAGTCTGTGCTTTTATACAGATGTCAGCAAGCTCTACTAAAGAAGAGAGAAACTGTAGTCGTTGCCATCAGTACCCCTGGGAAACTTTCATCTGCTTACTTTAGAGATGATTGCTTTTACCCTTTTTACTACCGCAGTGCAAAGGGAAACCTGGTGAGACAAGCATAATCAGGTGAACATACATAGTGGCCCCTTTAAGGCAAACCCCCACCCTCTCCATTACCACCACCACCACCCACAGCCATCTCCATCCCTCCTCTAGTTTCCTTCCATCTACTGACAGGTGCATCTGTGCTTTTCTCCTGGCACCAAGGCCAGTCCTTATAAGGCTTGCCAGGGCCTAGCAAGATGCCTAGCCCAGCAGTACCGTGCAAGTATGCCGGCCATGGCATCCCTGTAAGTCCTGTGTACACAATGAGCGGACGGGCTGTCATGGCCACTATGTGCCGCCTGAGAGGCAGTGTCAGGTGCTGATGAGCCCCTGGCCTAACCCCGCCGTACCCTTCCCTGTCCCCGCCCCACCTCTGCTTATTCCCGCTCGACTGCTCCGTCAGTCGCAGTGAAGTGGTCACTGACTCAGACAAACTCTCCAGTCCCGCTGAGATTTTTGTGGCGCCCTCTGTAGGTGGGATCATTTATGAGTTCGCCTGCACCTGCTATTAATTGGCATTCATTAATCAACGTTAAATCAACAGCTTTCAGTGACACCGTGTTGATAGTGAGGCCTCTGGGCTGAGGAAGGTGTTAACTGGGCTCCAGGTGTGCCCCTGTTGACCTGCCTGGCACCAAGTCGACACCTCAGGCGTTTGAGAAGAGTGCGCGGGCATACAGCTGAGCGCCAAGCCTTGGCTTTCCACGTCTTAGCAGTTGTGTGTGAACCTGCACTCAGTGGGCAAGAGAGAGAAAGAGAGAGAATGAGAGTGAGAGAGAGCGACTGTAGGCCGCTAAGGGCAACAGAGCGGGCGCACTGCCCAGAGGAGGCTCAGCCTTTGGCATGGGCGACTTCGGGGAGCGAAGTGCAGCTGTTGTTTGTTCCAAACCGTGTGCGGAGCAGCCGCTGCTAGTGAGTGAGCGAGCGAGCGAGCATGTGGAGTGTTCAGGGAGGGGAGGAAAAAAAAAAAGAAGGAGCCTCCTCAGCGCTGGGCTGTCAGCCTGCCATTCCGTGCATACCTCTGATTTTTCACAAGCGGCGACCGCTGGGCGTGAGGGAGAGGCCTTCTCTCCAAACCAGGGCAGGAGCTGCGCCGCCTCGCCCTCTTTATGGCTCAGCCGAGTCTGTAGCTCTGGTGAAACCAGCAGCCAACTCCGTTATAGATCTGGCCCTGACCCAACACAGATTCACCACACACACACACACACACACACACACACACATACACCTCTGTGCCAGATCTGGTCCGTTTAAGAATTGGGGGTTGGTTTTCCAGCCCTTGTCCAAATGCAGGGGAAGTGTTTTGGATCTCTGATTGAGCCCAGAGAAGGGTGGCGAGGATCCAAGCCCTAATCCCAGCAGAGCTGCCAGCTCCCTCTCCTCTGAGGGAAAGATCTGTCTTCATCCTGACATGAACTGGTAGGGTGCAAATGAATCATTTTCTCTATGAAATATCACGCTCACCTCATACCACAATTTGTCTCCCCTTCTCACTTTTTTTTTAATTTATTTATTTTAATGTGTTACCTAACCACGTGTTCTAGCTCGAGGATAAGATGACTCACTTGCATTCAGGAACAAAATGGCTTAGATTCTACTGAGCTATTGCTGTACGCAAGGCCTTATAAGACAGCATTCGCCTTTTAATGTTGTCTGTCGAAGCATAATGTAATAATTAGACACATGATGTTTTGGTTAGAGAAAACGTGGATTTGGGTGTTACAAATCTTTTTTTTTTTTTTTTTTTTTCGCGTTTATGCATGATCCACCACATCCTACTTCCAGAGCACAGAGCCAGGCCTGCTCATCACCATACCAAGCCAAAGCGAAGAAAGAAACCTCCTGCTAATCATGCGAAGGACACTCTGATTAAGAAAAGATGTTCTCAAGTCAGACTCACCAGAGCCAGAGGAAGAGGGCTGCTCGAGAAGGCAACACTGAATCATAGTGCATTCTGGTGCAATGATTTATTGATGCAACTTCTGTGGCTAGCCATCACATCTTGCAGTAAACTCGATTGTGCCACTTCCCATTTGTCAGTGCGAGGCACTGTGCTGCGTCATCGCTGGGTCCCATGTGAAATCCCCCACTAACTTCTTTGAAGCACACTTTGTGCTCTCTCACCGTGGTAGAGAAAAGGCCTAAGAGTTGGCTGGCTGAATTAAGACAAAGCATACCAGCCTTATTTGTCCTGTCTATTTTACCCAACCACACACACAAACACACACATCCTACCTTGGAGCCTCGTCTGCAGCCCTCCCCTGGATGCTGCTGATCTAGTTATTTCTGCCGAGCAGCTCAGCTGACTTTGCAGCGCCTGTCCTGGTTCTTTAAGCAGTTTGGCATGGCAGAATGGGAGCTGTGCTGACAGTCCCCTGGTTCTAGATGCCCGCTCAGACTGCCGAGTGCCTGAGCACGTCTGGGGCGCTCTAGGGTGTGGAGGTTTTTTTGTCACTGAAGCAGCCTATTATAGATTTTCAGTGGCTGAATCTCAGTGTTCCCCCTAAGCCCTACGCCTTGACTCCTTACAGTAATTGGCATGAATGGGCCTATTTCACAGCAGCCATTTTTCCAAGAAGTCGCAGGGTAAGCACAGATGTTACACAGACTCAGAATCTTATTTTCTGTCATTAATAACACCTGTGCTTACCCGGTGACCTCTTGGAAAATGGCTGCTGTGAAATGGGCCCATTGACCTCATGTTTGGCTGATGCATGTCAGTGATGTTTAATGTTTAGGGTTAGGGAGAACACTAGGATTCAGCCAATGTCTGCTTGGATTCAGCCAATGTCTGCTTGCGAGGGAGAGGTGTTGACATCCTGGTTTACAGTTTAGGTTATTGTTAACTGTTGTCATATATACCATTCTGCATACTATAGCACAGCCACTGCATCTTCAGGCTATAACTTTCGATAACAATTGCTGCAACAAAATAAATGTTGCAAAAAAAAAAGTTTGAAAGACAGACACTAGTTTCATGGAAAACAGAAAAAAAAGTTTTGTTTAACATGCTTCACCAACTCCTGATGAGCTGTCATAACATCATGTCGTAGGTTCAGTTTAGAGCTTAGGCTAATCAGTGTGTGATGACCCAGGGCTTAAACACAGCTGATCTGCAAAGATTCCTATACAAACAGTTCAGGGGCTGATTTCTTTCCTAGATTACACACAAGTTTACTTAAGCGTACACTAGCAAACAGGGAATTGGTGAGGACCTAATTAATGTGGGGACATCTTCATTGTTTATGTTCACCACAGATTTGTGTGTTGATTTTTTTCCTGCCTGTCTTTGCACTGGTAATCAGTGAGGATTGGAGTGTCCAGCGAGGCAGTGAGTGTCGAATAGATTCCGTTTTGGATGATGTGTGCCCACTCTGTTTTGCAATAACCACGAGAGACTGCAGGAAAGTAAGGGATTTGAGTATTCACCCTGTTATGCAATTTGCCTGCGAGCGCTACAGCGTCCCTCATTAATACTGAAGAGTTACAGGCTGTTGAAGAGCAATTACAAGGGCTGTTTGTGTATCAGAAGAATATTTCAAGAGATTGTTTCTGCACACATTATTCTGCCGTGACTCCGGGTCAGTAAAATCCGTCGGTGTCCCTATGGATAACCACATTTTTTTTTTTTTTTTACATTTTTTACATTTTTTTTGTTTTTTTACCCCATTAGAATCCCATGGAAGGCTTATAAATGGTATTTATTTTTGTTCTCAGGGACTCTCCAAGTAAAATATGAATAGGATTTTCTTGGCACAGCTGTTTCTGCTCTTGAAAGCCTGAGCACATTGTTCAATCCTGTCCTGGGTTTTTTCTGCAGAGCCAAAACAATATGGCTCTCCAAACTAAAGAGGTACTGTTCAGGCTCATTAATTAAACGCTATAATTAGAATCCGGTCTATTTTACACTTAATCTATTACAGCACCATTGCTTTGATTCTGAAATCCATTCGTCGTTTCCCTCATTCATGCATATTCCACCCCCATCTAACACACTCAAGGTAACAACATTTTCTAATGCTCCTTTACAACTGTGTTATGTGTTCAAAGACTATGCTGTCTGTAGAGCACAGCCTTTTCCCATATCAGATGAAAACAAACAAATAAACAATTAACAAACATCCAAAAAAAACAAAACAAAACAAAAAAGCCCTTAGCATCCGTAAGGGGAGATGTTGCATAACTCACCACCCCCAAGCTGGTGATCCATAATTCACATCTGGGAGAGTCTTTATTTAAGAAAGCAGTGAAAACAAAACAAGAAAAGGGCAGGGAGGGGGGATAAATAAACAAATAAAAGACAACACTACCTTTGCCTCTTGCACAGTGGGACAGAATTTTACGCTGAACTGGCACAGTGTGGCACAGTGTGTCTGAATCAGGAATTAATCAAACCCAGAGAGAGGATCCTCTGGAAGTGGATGGAGGGAGTGAGGGATGGAAGGAGCAAGATGGATGGATACAGAAAGAGAGAGAGAGAGAGAAAGAGACATAGTGTGTCAGAAATCACGCACGCTTTGCACACGAGGACACACCATACATAAAGAGTGTGCCAGCAAACCAGAGGCGTGTGCTTTCAGATTTTAAGTACTGCCACCACTGGGGGCTTTTGTCTTGTGCAATGTAAGTCCCAGCCAGCACCATGTAAATCATGCTTGCCCATGCATGTAGGCACTCAGGCTGCGCTAATGTGCTTCATGTTAATCTAGTTTATGTTATGCCCTTTCTCTCAAAATAACTGTAGAGTTATAGTTAGCATGGTGCTGTAGCAGCTGGTCATATTCCCTGGTTTAGATTGGTTCTAATTCATCAGCAGTGTTTTCATTTTTACAGTGTGTTCCTTTTTTTCGTCTTTTTTTCTCTTCCTGTGCATTGGCTTTTATCCAGGCAGTGATATCATAGCTTTCTCTGATTCTTATCAGCTCTGTCTCAGACTGCGCCTTTTACAGTAATATTAAGATAAGAGACGCCCCCTTTCAACAGGACTGTAAATACAATACACACGTGCAAGACAAAACACTCACTCACACATACACAGACACAGACACACACACACGCACACACACAATTGTTTGCTTAAATCAGTCTCTTACGACACAGAGATAAGAACAGTCACAGTTGCATCATATAATGGAAGCTAACTAGCATGTTACTGTGAGCACATGCGAGTAGAGGGGGAAAGGGAAAAAAAAGAGAAAAGACGAGGGTGTGTTTCCTCTAAGCCCAAGTCGTGAAAAGATAAGAAAAAACATTCTGGTTTGAGAGTTTTCTCCAGAGCAGACAGCTATAATCTTAATGTCACCCTTGTATGGTCTGGGACCGAGGATGCCATAAAAAAAACAAAATGGGGAAATAAGTAAAAAATGAATTCTAGATTTGTACAGCTGATTGCAGTTTATTGTAATCCTGAGACTCTACTTAGCACAATAGCAGCAGAGCCGAGCAGTGAGTGGCTAAAGCATGTATGTCAATTGGGAGTCCTGATAACTCTATATTTGACCATGTTTGGTGAAAGCTCTTATCTTGCCCCCAAAGGGAGGGTTTGTCTGTGAGCCTTTCAGCAAGCTCGGAAACAGCACTGTTGCAGCCTACACGCTAGCAATATTTCACTGTGCTGTACATGGGTAAATGAAGTTAGGAGCTGCTAGACCACAGATAGGGATCTCAGGTGACTGATTATGGTGAAGCCTGAGGGCTGCTAGCTGTCAGAAGGATTCGCCAGCTTGTTGTACTGAGAAAAACAAAAAAAAGAGGCTGTCTGAAGACTGTTAAAACATGTTCGTACAACTCAGATTTCTCCTGTTTGAATTTTGTAGTTCTTAAGATGGCATCAGTTGCAGTGTAAACAGTCTTTGATATATGAGCTACCTGCTTTGGCAAGGTCTGTGTGTAGGCTATCATGGCCATCCTGTTGGCATTTCAGATTGTGACAGTATGTTACTGAAGAGAGAACCCTGGTTAGAAGACGTGTCTGAATACTAGCAGTTGCTTAGGGCATGGAGTCTTGCACTGAAGTCAGCCTTTCGCCAATACTCTGAATCAGCTCGGCTTGCCCCAACCAGACTCTCTCCTATGCTGTACTCGCCTCCCTGCCTCCTGGCTCTCTCCTTCCTAAAGCCTCCACAGGAAATGGCTGCCCAGGGCGGGAGACCGACATAAAAGCCCTGTGACTAACTTTTAATCAAGTGACTGCTGTGTGGACAAACAAGCAAGACAACTTGCTTATTTATTTGTTATTTTTGCATATCGAAGAGATAGAACCGGTGAGACATCTGACAGCTTTTTTTTTCCACCACGTAAAAATGCTGATGAATTGCCTTTTAAGGCATTTATTGCTGTCGATGTAATGACAGAGGTTGAATGAGTAATTTGTTGTGTGAGTGCAAACGATGACACAATCACACAGCCTACAGGACAGAGAAAAAAAAAACTTGTGTTCCCAGCAGACATGCAAACTGTTGACTGTGCTTAGCCGCTAGTGACTCTTGTGTTTGCTTGTGTGAGTTGCACATTTGGGCACTGATTGTTTGAAAAGATGTCATGCTGTTGTGTGAAGGAAGTCCTAACAATGCAAGCCTGCAGATGGAATATGTGGTACACATAGGAGCTGACTTTTTCACTGGCTGTAATTGAAGCCGGTAGGGTAGAGGCTGTGTTTTTGTACTTAAATTCATTCTTACTCACATAACAGTGAATGATCTTGAAAATTGCCATCCTGAGTTGTTCGACTGTGTTTGAATTGTGTTAGTGCACTGTATATTTAGCTTTCTTCCTCTTAACAAACACGTTGAGGAGCTTTCTACTTGGCAGCAAGTGAATGCATCCTTTTTTAATGATTTTGGCAGTTTACTTCATTGAAGCTACTAGTCACAGTCCATTTGGTCGACAGAGTGATTTGCCCTCATCCTAAGATCTGGGAATCCTCAGTAGATTTGCTTACCCAGAGAAGGAGTGGCTCATCAATTTCTAAATGGCTGTTTTATTTTTACAAATGCACAGGAGATTCACCAGGGGGGTTTCAGAGTCTATTAGGACTCCTCAAGGGGCCCATGGGGGTTGGGGACATTAACTGGGTTGCACTATTCTACGCTGCGGTGTAATGGTGTGTCCAAGTCTCTAATGTTGGATGGTGAATTTATTGTGTATCTTTTTTTTTATTTCACTAATGTCATTCTTTCTTTTCCCGCACTGTGTGTGTATGTGTGTGTGTGTGTGTGCAGGAAATGGCTTTGTTAACCCAAGGGGTTCCCCAGGGCTGCTGGTTAACCCCAGTGGCAATGGACTGGGGAAGATAATGCCCACCAAGTCCCCCCCACCACCAGGAGGCAATATGGGCATCACCAGCCGCAAGCCTGACCTGAGAGTAGTCATCCCCCCGTCCAGCAAAGGCATGATGCCCCCACTGGTGAGTTCTAATCATCTTTCAACACATATACACAGACATACAAATACAAAAGTCTTCACACACACACACACACACACACACACACACACACACACACACACACTTTACTGGCTGCATATGCAGATACAGGAAGAAACAGTCAGTGTCAGCCACACACACACACACACAGACGTACATTCTCACTTGCACACTGTGACATTCACACTTACACTTCTACTCACACCCGTGTTCTCATATCATTGCTCTTACAAGTCTCAGTCTGTTCAGAAGACAACAGTTTTACTGTCACCCCAACATGTACTGTTAGGGGTAGCCCCTCCTTTCTTCTCCCCTCTCCTCTGCTTTCAAATTCTCTCTTCTCTTCTCTTTTTCTCTCCTCTTCTTTCACCTCATCTGCTCTGTCTTTTTACCCTCCTCTTCACCCCGATTTCTTTCTTTTTTACTCGTTGTTTCTGCTTTTCTTTCCATCTCCTCTGCTCTCTATTCTGTGTTAATGGGAACTGCAGTTTCTATAGTGCAGGTCCACACACACAGATATACACACACAAACACCACAAACACATACACAGTGGGGGATAAAAGAGAACGAGATTAGTGTAAATTAAAACAAGACTACACAATTTATTTCCAACACATAGCACTGAGAAAACATAGCACAAATACCCAGACAGTAAACACACAACCCCCCCCATCTAAAAACACACAAAGAGACACAGCTATACAAAACACCCAAAACCACACTTTTGAGTGATTGCTGATGGAAATGAATGATTGACGAGAAATGTTTGTGTGTGTGTGTGTATATATATACTGTACGAGTGTGTGTGTCTGTGTTTCTTTGTGTGTGTGTGTGCACACGCACACTTCCAACTGTGCCAGGAATGCCAGCACAGGAGCGAGGTATATCTCCAAGGCCCGGGTACTCCAACCCACTCAATTATTCACATCGAAATTAGAGGCCCTTAATGATTATAATTAAGGTGCAGGCAGCTTTGACCACATTGAGCACCTGAGGCTACAGAAGACTGCCATGGCCATAAATCACGCCGAGACACACATGGAAGGAAAAAAAAGAATTATGAACAAAAAGGGGAAGAAAGAAAAGACAGAAAAAAAAGTTTGGAGAAATTGGCCAGTAATTGACTTGCTGCACCTTTGCGTGCCTCTGTTTCCCCCTGTGTGGCTGTCTCTCCGCTGGGAGAGTTGGGCGGTGTTGTTTTGGCAAATACTGCAAGGGGGTTATCCTGACTGTGTCCCATTGCACACCAGCTCTGAGTGCAGGTTCAGAGATGTGTGTGTGTGTGTGGTTGTGTGTGTATGTTTGTCTGTGTCTGTGCATGTATGTGTATGTATGTGTGTGATTGTGTATGTATGTATGTTTGTCTGTGTCTGTGCGTGTGTGTGTGTGTGTGTGTGTCTGTGCGTGTGTGTGTGTGTGTGTGTGTGAGTGTTTGGGTCGTTGGCGTGCCAACAGCTGGAAGTGGTGGAGGCTTTGCCTTTGGAACTCATCCCACAGAATCTGTGTGGAATTATGAACCATCTCAGTGAGCAGCAGCCTAGTGCTCCAAGGCTTGTGTGTGTGTGTGTGTGTGTATCCCTAGAAGTTAATACCAAGAAAAATCGTCTTCATTCTCCTTGTCTTCCTCTTTCTTCTCCACCCCTTGATCTCCATCTCAAGCAGTCAGTCTCTTTCCCCTCTGCTTTCCATCTCTTTCTCTCTTTCTCACACACACACAAACACACACACTCTCTCTCTCTCTCTCACACACACACACACACATACACATTCTGTCTCTGTGTCTCCCTCCCTCACTTCCTCCAAAACCACCCCCCTCCCACCCCTGTCTCCCTTCCTCCACTGCTGGACGAGCAGAGGCTGGCGCAGGGGGCTGGAGCCTGCAGACAGGCTGTCATTAGGACATAATGGTATTAAATTAATCACATCGCTCTGTGACAGAGTGGGGATGAGGGCTTAATCAGGAGCCCAGAGTGGGAGCCAGATAATATCTTGTCGCCCTTGTCGTGTCTCCCTCGCCGCTATTGATTGAGTGCAGTATTAAGACCGCCTTGGCCCGGGCACAACCAAGGAGCAGGGGCTGGGTGAACAGGACTGGGCCAGCTCAACCGACTGACTCAGTGACCGGGCCGAGCTTGGCTGGCTAACTGGGAGACAGATGGTTCCCTCCTTTAAGATCCATAACGTGAGTGGCTGTGACAATAATGAGCGAGTAATCCCTAGTCTTCCTCTGATAGGATGCTGTTATGGTTGGGACAGCACTATGCTCAGCTGATGGTGGTGGAGGGCGAGTGAATGAGTGAGGGAGTGAGCTGTGTGTGTATTTAGACACTGCTTATGACACTGAAGTGGAGCCCTCCTCTTCTCTCTTCTGCTTTGAGGGTTATTTTTGTGTGTGTCGGTGAATGAGTGCATTTGAATTTCAAATGGCAGTGTGTTGATTGGACTTATTGTGTGTCCAGGAGTGTGTATGGTGTGTGTTTGTAGGTGTGACACTGCTGTGCATTTGTGTATGTGTGTGTGTGTGTTCACTCAGATTTGTTGCTTCCTACTCACCCACCCTGCCTCTGGCCTCTCAATAAATGATCAATTAGAGTAAGTGGAGTGGCTGACAAATGAACAGGAACAGGAATAGATGGAGATATCGGACTCACCGCACAACATATCAATGCTGCTCCGATGCGGAAGGTTAAGCCTGATGTAGCAGTGAAGCAATGTCCACATTGCCCATAACAAGGCAGAAAGCCGTCTGGACACACACACACACACACAGATATATAAACTGAAACAAAGACTCACACGCATTCTCATACTGACACAAAACAGCGTGAGCTTCCAGCAAATGCACACATCCAGTTACTAGTGACACCCTGCTTCTTGTGTGAGAAACACTCTTAAGGGATTGTGTCATACAGACACAATAACCTTTCGGTGATATCAGCATTTCACACTTTGGAAATAGAAACAGGAGACCCAAAGCATAATATCAGTCACATAAGTCCCCCGTCACACATTTGAATCAGAAGCCATTTCATTTGACTAGAGGGCCTCTTCAAAAGGCAACACGATCCCCCATGAGCGCAGGTGCTCTTCTGCCCATGTGCCTGCTTGTGGAGAGCCAAGAGCATATGGGTGAGTACCGGTCCGTGCCCTTGTACACTGCCCACTGCTAGTGTTTTTGAGGGTGGTGTGTGTGTGTGTGTGTGTGAGTTCCCCTCCCTCTCCTGATCATACTGTGTAACTTTGCATCTTTTTCTTTCTTCTTCTTCCTCCTCTTCTTGTTCCTCCTCTTCTTCTTCTCTCTCCTGTTCGGGGTGGGACAGTCAGAGGAAGAGGAAATGGATCTGGTGAGTTTGGGCTGGAGTGAACGAGAGAGAGAGTTAAAAAAAAGAAAAGAAAAACATAGATGTCTGCTGCTGCTTCTGGAATGGTGCTGGAGCCTTGACTACTGGAACAATGCCAGAGAGAGAGAGATAGAGAGAGAGAGAGAGATACATAGAGAGAGAGAGAGAGAGAGAGAGAGAGAGTAATGGCTGCCATGCTTCCAATTCCATCTTAAAACCACAATACCTTTATAAACAAAAAAGAGAACGGAGCATAAGGAAGGAAAGCAAAGCAACACAAAAGAAAGGCAAGGCAGTGAAGGGCAAAGCAAGGCAACGCAAGGCAAAGAAAGCAGGGGAAAGGAAAGAAAAAGAAAGAGAGGAAAGAAATCTTCAAGTACAATCAGATGGGAGGGACAAGAGAGAGGACTTGAACTGTGGATGAGGCAAATGGGAGGCGGGTTTGGGATGAGATGAGATCATGTGTATTTCATGCTGTTTGTCCTAAAAAGCTGAGAAGCAAAAAAGAAAAGTGCTCCAGTTTAGGATCTGCTGTGTCTCACTGCATGCATTTGAGTTTGTGTCTGCTCTACAGACTGGGTTCAGAGAGGACGCAGCCTGGCTCACATCCCCCAGTGGGTCCAGTGTGTGTGTGCGTGTGTGTGTGTCTATGTGTGAAAGTGAGAGGTGGTAAAGAATCAGGCAGAAAATGACTGTGTGTGAAAGAGAGAGACAAAGAGAGAGAGAGAAAGAAAGAGAGAGAGAGCAATTTCATGAAATGACATGTTATTACCAATAATAATGAAGTATTTCAGAGAAAGAAAGGGCCGTTGATGGAAATGATCGACACACTGCCAAAGACAACCTGGCCTTCAAATAGCAATCTCTTTTTGGATCAGGCAGATTGTTTTTCTTCAACAGCATTGTTTATAATTGAACTCTACTCCCTCAAATTCCCCTCACTGGCTTGTTTTCCCAAGCACCCTTTACCCAGGGTGATGTCATCTGGGCTTCATTGATGTCTAAGGGACGAGAGGCAGAGGCTGATTGGTGGGACTCAATTCCTGTTTTAACAGTTCCATTGGACAGCTGAGATGATCAGGGTTAGTTAAGATTTGCATGAAGTCTGAAAACATCAAAGCAGAATAGTGTAGAACTTGTCATGAATCTGAACTATAGGACTGTAGCAGCACGGGTCCTTTCACAACACTGCTGTTATAGAGAGGAGCTCTTGGTCAATTTTGAGGGCTTGGCAACCTGTTTTGTAGATAAGTTCACAGTAACATTTAGAATGATCTCTTCTCTTACTAGTGTATATAGATTAGATTCATATAATATAGCCAGAAGAGCAAGTCCTTTATTGGTTAGGTAAGCATATTTCAGTGAAAGGTCTGTCTCCTCTTTATAGTATTTCTCTTTCTCTCTCTCTGAATGCATCTATATCTCTGGGATATAAGTGGCTGTGTGTGTGTGTGTGTGTGTGTGTATGAGAGAGAGAGAGAGAGAGAGAGAGAGAGAGAGAGAGACTGCTGTTACGTGTGTGAGAGACTCACCGCTGCTGTTGTTGCTGCCGCTGCTGCATGGTCCCTCGGAGCAGGGCAAATGTTTGAGTGTGTGTGCGTGTGTGTATTTGCTGTGCATGCTGGCCCAAGCACCGAGCCCAGTTCATGTTTTCCCACTGTGAGATGTTCCATTACTCACATGGCCACCAAGGAAATAGCGCCGTGTTTTTTTTTTCCTCACAGAGCCAGGGTGACAAAAACAAACACACTGCTGGGTGGGTATAGGCAGGCGAGCGGGTGGAGATGGACTGACGAGGCCATGTGCCACCACCGCGTCAAGTCGCATCCTCCTGCGGTGCACATTTGGTCATTTGGGAATTAGAGGGTGGCTGGACGAAGAGGTTTTTTTTCTTGCTCCGCATGCGTGTGTGCGGGGCCTGTGTGAAAGTGCTGTGTAAGAGCTACTCTAATTGGGTTAGCGCGAGAAGGGCCGCGGTCATTCACCGCTCCAGTTTCCAGGGCCGTCCTCCTGGCTGCTGCGGCTCGCGTGTGTGAGGAGGAGAATGGTTGGACCATAAATGAATGAGGAATAAATGGATCAGGTGAAATGTAATATTCTCTGCGTATGATGCAATTACACAGTGACGCTTGCACTTGCAGCGTATGTGTTGCTGCGCCGAGTAAACTGCTCTGGAAGGGATTTTTGAAAACAGGATTTGACCATTTGATTTCACTGCTAAATCATGATAAAACTGTGTTCTTTTTAGACAGATACCGTAAACTGTATCGATTGACCAATTCCTGAAGATGTACTTTCCAGTTGGTGTCTTAGTTAGCGGTAGAGCACTGTACATTGGGAATAGCATCCTGGAGGGAAGTACTGTATATGCTGTTCATGAAGCTGTAGCGCCTCACTGTGGTGAAAAACTGACCCAATTTTTTTTTGTTTCTCTAAATGTCAGTTTGAATTTAGAAATGGATTTAGTTGCAGACAAGAAGTACTCTTTCTTGCCAGCACTACAAATTAATGATGATAGGGATATTACATACTGTTTTTTAAAGGAAAATCTACAAATTATATAACCCCCCCGGACACAATAACATCAATGCACTGTTTAACTGATCTGAGAGTAACACATTTGCATGCAATTTGTTATGCTGTGTGGCAACCAAACCTTATAAACCACAAAGCCCCAAAGACATGCTGTGGATTTGTTTCCAGCATATATATTTGCATGCATGCACTCTCTCTCTCTGTGTGTGTGTGTGTGTGTGTATAAGAGAAAGAGAGAGAGAGAGAGAGAGATAACGACTGTAACTCTAAGCTTGGGCTTGTGTCTCTCTACAGAACACCCAAAGGATAAGCAGCTCCCAGTCCAACCAGCCTCTGGCCACCCCAGTAGTGTCCGTCACCACCCCGAGCCTGCCTCCCCAGGGCCTGGTCTATTCAGGCATGCCCACTGCCTACAATACTGGTAAGACTGGACCTCAAGCTTTAATATTTAATTAAGACAAGCAATCATAAAACATAAGGACGGAATCAAAGTGATTGATTTTGAAATCATATTACTGTAAATAAACTTGCTGCCTGCTTGCAACAATTATGTAAAAGCTTATAATGGAATGGGTGATCTTTAACCACATATTTCTCAGATGCCAAAGTAGTGCACCTTTCAACTTTTGTTTTATCCAAAGCAACTTACATTTTTCAACTATCAATTGTTCAGAGCCAGTCTCCCCTAGAGCAACTTAGGGTTAAGTGCCTTGCTCAGGGGCACAACGGTGGCAGCTGGGATATGAATCCACAACTTTTCAGGCTACATGCATGCTAGCCAGGTTCCTTAACCGCTACACTACCACCGCCCATGCTATATATAGTATATGACAAATAATCCCATGGCCTTTATACTGTATCTGTGTGTGTGTGTGTGTATCACCCTGGCTGTTGACGTGAGGGGTGATAGATGTGTTTATCTTGTCTCTGTGGGGTGTTTGCAAGGGTGTATGGGCAGTGGTGCTTGTGGCTCACAGGTGCGTTTCTGTTGATTCTGTGTGTTCTAGAATATTCCCTGAGCGCTGAGCTCTCGTCTCTGCAAGGCTTTGGCTCTCCAGGGCTCTCTCTGGGCTCTATGTCGGCATGGCAACAACATCAACTGGGCCAGGCAGCTCTCAGCTCGCTGGTGTAAGTAACTCAGTCAGACACAAATGTGTGTGTGTGTGTGTGTGTGTACGTCATCCATGTGTTTGTATGGGTGTATGTGCATATGTGTGTGTATAGACAGATGGCTACACACACACACACACACACACACACACACTCACACATACAAGAACATGTAACCATAAAGGCATATGCATCTATTTCAATGTCTAATACATACAAATACAATCATTGATGGTTAAATAAATGCAGAGACAGACTCAGTCATACGCATACATTGAAACACACACACACACACACACACACACACACACACATCCTTCATACTCACATCTACAAATGTATCCTTTGAAAGTGATTGTCCAGAATATCACAGAGACGTGCACCCACTGCATGGCCTAATATATCAGACATGCCACAAGCCGACCCTCTGCTGACATCTCTGCCTCTCTGTTTAGGGGTGGCAGTCACTTACCTCAAGGCTCCAACCTCTCCATCAACACCAGCCAGAATGTCAACATCAAATCCGAGCCCATCTCGCCCCCTCGCGAGCGTGTCACCCCATCCGGCTTTGCTGCCCAGCAGCAGCAGCAGCAGGTGGCCCCCTCAAGCCGGCCGGACATGGGCCGCTCGCCGGTGGACAGCCTCAGCTCGTCCTGCTCCTCGTACGACGGCAGCGATCGTGAGGACCACCGGCCCGACTTTCACTCCTCACTAGCTGGAATGGGTGGTGGAGGTGGTGGCGGCGGTGGGCGACCCCCGGCTGGGGGTGACGAGCGCGAGAGCCCCTCCGTAAAGCGCATGCGCATGGATGCCTGGGTCACATAAGAGTCCCAGGGGGTGGACAGCGCCCTCTAGTGAGCTGTCCAGGTAGCAGCTGGCTGGAAAATCACATCTGGACCTCATTTGGGCCCTTCAGTGGCCCAGAGGTTGAGATTGATTCAGCTAGCTGTTAGCAGAGCGGCTAGAGGGATTGGGCTGACCAGGAGAGGGAGGGGAACGAGGGGCCGACACGACATGGGGACAGGGGTCATTGTTGTTGTTGTTGTTGTTATTATTACTATTATTATAATTATTATTATTTAACTTCATTTCATTTTGTAAAGTAGATCAAGTGGTGGAGGAGAGAGTTGAGAAGATGTCTTGACATATCTAAATTTTAAACCAGCGAAGTCAAAGTGAGAAAATCAAGTCAAGTGGTCAGGCTGAATTATGTGCTCAAGCTGGAGTTATCAGGTACTCAGCACAGGTCAGGTTTTCTGCAGGACCCCTTGTTTGAGGAGGAAAAAAAACAAAAACAAAAAACAAAGTATATATATATTACAAAACTCTAGATAACTGTAGTCACTGGTCCAGTCAGGCACTTACCTGTAGTAGCTGTTTTTTGCTGTTAATCTTTTGCAAGTTTTCAAGCAATCAGTGCAAGTAGGAGAGTGGCTTTCTGTCAGATGGCTCTTGCCTTTGTTTTTGAATATTGTGTAACTTTTACATCCCTGTAAGCTTTTTTGAGGTAAACAGACAACTCATTGTTGATTGAAAAGTTTGACTTGATTAAATTAAATTAGGAGGTATAGGTCATGAGATATGAAGATGAGGATATGTTGTTATCTAAGGATTTTTTCCCCAATATTAACACAATATCAGCATAGGAAAAGGATCGACACATCATATGACATACGTCTTGTGACGTTGTGTTCTAGAATTGGCAACTACGCAGGAATACTTTTTATTGGTACCTTCTTTTTTGTGACTTCAGATTTATGGGAAAATCTATTTAAGCCATGAAATATAGCTCAGTTGAACTGGCATCAATAGCAAGCTATTCTTACTCACCTCAGACAACTTAATGGTATCGTAAGCCAAAGCTGTATGTTTTTTCATTTTTATTTGAAGACGTTTGGAGATAACTAACATTTGTAACTCCAGACAATTATTTCCTTTTCAGTTCTGTTATAATTGTGCTTTGTTGCATACAACACAAAACTAACATGCAAACCAGACCTTGAAACAATATTGAAAGCCATGAACACTTGATGTTCTGTTTGTAAATTAAAAATTTGAGCCAAACATTTTTTTTGTTATGTATATAGCAACTTTAATATATATCACCTTCGGTGTAAGTACGTATGTATTGTACCTTCACCAGATTCAAGGAAAAAAATATATATTTTTGTGGATTACTGCCAGATTTACAAGGCGAGATCCTTATTAAGTAGAGTATTCACTGGTTCATATTTACTATTTTGTTAACAATACTGTACTTTCTTCAAAACTGAATTATTATCGTTAATAATCAAAGTGTTTTTATTTTAAAGAAGGTAGTTTTGGGGTCGTTTTCCCTTTAATGGTGGTGAATGTCTGTCCATACAAAACTTGTAATAACAGTGCTGTAAGTTTAAAGCTTCAATCTATCTTTATTTTCTAAATCTTGTTTTTTTTTTTTTTGTTTTTTTTTTTTGTTTTTTTGTAAAGAATAATCATAATGCTCAAGAATATCTGGTTTCTTTCCTACTGCAATTGTGTTTAGGACAGGCCCAAGACTGCTGAATACACTGGCCTTCAAACCACATGGTCCCTTATCGGCATATCATTATTCAATCATTTTCATTTGTCTAATTCCAAAAAGCATATTGTAATGCTTTGTTCTAGAATTACCCCCCAAATTATTTTTTAAACTAGTGGATACATTATTTTGTTAGTAGTTTATGGCCATATGTTTATATAAACAATCAAATTCCACACCAATTGAACATGTACACAGAAAAATCTTCATTGTAGATAGCCTTGCATTATGCAACAATCTAAATATCATGTACACAGTACACATTTTTTTTTACTATTTATTTTGCAAATTTGGCTCAACAGACTTTCATCTGCATCAAATTTCTTTGATGAGCGATATTGATCATAAAAATATCTTATTTGTTACAAAGCATCTCCTGCATATGAAAAAAAAAAAAAACACGGCATTCTGTAGCATTGGAATACAGGAGGACATTCTGCTCCCTACCTGGCTGCAGTTGCTATGAGCACATGCGTCTTCAATCCATCATCTTTTGTTGGGCTGATCCTAGCTTGCAGTACTTCTCTCCCTACCAACACCTCCACATCTTGGAAAGCCCTGAATCAGATATGGGCTTGGTGTGGTACAGACTGTGTCGGCCAGGGTTTTCAGACGTTCAGGTCCAGACGGGTGTCAGCGTTAGCTGCCATGGTTGCCACACCCCACTACTCTACCAGTGGGAAAAGAGTCAGAGGATTCAGCAGCTACAGTCAGAAACCTAGACAAAAAAAAAATGGTGACAGACTTGACATGATCTCACTGCTGGATTGCACAAGTTTTTATTGTGAAACAAACAAACAAACAAAACAAGTTTGCTGTAATCAAAAGGAGTCTCTCTTTACATTCACTATCTATTTCTGTGTGTGATACTATAGGCCGATACCTCCCTCTTTTTGTCCACGTGAGCAAACAAACAAATATATAAACAAACAAACAAGCAAGCTGTGCAAGCAGCTAGCGATAAGCTGATATTGATCTATGCAGTCATCAGAGATAACATTGGCCCACCGGCTCCCCTGGCTCCCCTAAGTGATGTCTTTCTCTCTCCCGTATGTAGTTTATATGCTCCGGCATTGAACAGTGGGGAAAAATGACTGTTAACCTTTCCCTCAAGTGCTTGCATATTTTCCTTGTTAGAAATATCATACATACCATATGGATGGCAGCAATTGCTATAGTCACCTCAGCATTGAGATTTTTATTGGCATGAGCTTTTCAATCACTACCCATAGATTTGCCACAAGGAAATTTCCAGAAACCACACCATTTTACTTTTTACTGAGTCACAGTGTTTGGAGACTTCATCAATTCAACCAAACACGATCAAAGCCTTTTTATGTACAAAAGCAATAATCCCGTAGCTCATGGTAAGCTTAATGGCACTATCACAGGAGTTTGCTCCTGTTGTTACACACACACACTTGCACACACACACACACACACATACCGACACACCCTCATACTTACTAGGCGCTCAGACATTTGCATGCACTCACTATGCACAAATTTCTCAATTGGAGATCAGGGACTTTCGCTAGTTTCATCAAAAAAAAAAAAAAAATGCACAGTCAGTGGGTGGCCTTATTCCAAAGAAACTGGTTACATGAATTACAATGGAACACATGTGGTGGCAAAATGAGACTAAATGAAAACCCCTCATTTGATCATGGTCTGACAGAGCTCTTTTGGTGCTCTCAGACTACTACGCTGTTCTCTCACATCACATGAAATACATAGTAAATTTAAAGAGATCCTTGTACTCCTTTGATCTGTGTGTGTGCTGTGTCAGATATCATGCACAACCATTGAATGTGAAAGGGAAGGGATATGAGTGAGGACAACATGGAACGAAGGACAATTTGTAGATGACTTTCTTCACTTTGCTGTGCAAGAGTACACTGCTTTGCTTAATGGCTTTTTCTAAACAGAACTATATGTATTTGGTAATTGTTTGTAGTTACTAGTTCACTTCAAGGAGCTGTTTGCGGTTTGTCTGCTCAAACCGTTTGGCGGCACAAGCTGGACTTTGTTGCCATAAATGAAACGAAACGACATGTTTCAGGAAAAAAAATCAAGAGAAAAATTTTAAGTTAATCTGCATTATATTTCCCTTGAATGTGTTGTTTTATCTTCACCATACAATAAATATTCTAGTGAACTTTTTATCGAATGACTAAAATATTATGCTAGAGATTGTTGTACAAATTTGTATTCTGCATTCACTAAAGTAAAGATATTGGCTTTTACTGTGTAACATAGATCCTCTCGCTTATTCTGTACAAACTTAAGTGAGCAACTATGAATCTGATAAGACTTTGTGACGTCCAACATGTGAAGTCCCCAATAACAGAACCTTTCAGCTCAATTAAAACTTCAATGTACTCCCAAATGGAAACTCTATGTGCCTTCATACTAGAACGAGGCTGCAGCTTCTGTCATATAGCCTACAGTAAGCCTACGCATTGAAACACAAGGATGCAAATACATAATCACATTGGTTTCTTTGCAACTCATTGCCAAGTTAAGTCAGCTTTACTGTCAATCTCTCCACATATACTAGACATACAGAGGAATTGAAGGTATGTTTCTATCCTATGGTGAAGAAGATGCACAACAGCTAGGACATTTTCTAACACTGAAAAAAGTGCATAGCAGATAAGGACTTTTCCGTATACTAAGCAAGACAAGATCACAAGACAAAAAGATCACAAGACAAACACACATGCAGAGAAAAAATCCTGCATAATATGTGCAAAAATGTAACTGTGTAAAAGGATGTGTAATACTGTAAAAAGAAATGCTATATAGGCTACAAAACCAGCAGCTACCTCAGAGTCTAGAGTTTTTTCCAAAAATATAAGTAAGTTTTTGATATTGATTTCTGACTTGTACATTTATCAAGCTGAAACACATGAAAAAAAACATTATGTTTTGTATTAAACAGAAGGCTTGCATTCATTCCAACCAGCCAAGAAAAAAGCTTACAGAATGACATGTCTGATGCCACATTATGGGTGATAATTAAAGTTCCCAGCAGATGGAGCTATAGACACTTTGCTCATCTCTGGAGCTCGGTCTCACATTTAGTCTGGACAGTGGCGTAAGTGTAATTTTCTTTAGCGTAATTTATCAATTGCAATCATATTATTTTCAAACATTATACATCTTACAACGATTGGTCTCAGAAACCACATTACATTACAAAGCACATTATATACCTGTGCTCTTCCTGTTAAGCTAATAATAAGGATGCGAATTAAATCCACTTATGAAGTCGAAACCTAACCTCGGGAGCATCAAAAAACACCCTTTCACTGGTCATGATCGCCCATCAGTTGGCGTATTCACCCCTCCCTTTACCTGCGACTTACTGAAACTGCTCACATGAGGAAGTCAACAATCTGTCCGGCAGATGCTGCAGATGTCTCAGAGCAGGTGAGAGACGCCTATAACATTGGTTCTCCTCTCTAAGGACACCTTGGATGAGAAGAAAAGAAGGTAAGCTCACCAAAGGGGGGCTGAAAACACTGCTTCAAACCACATGACCCCATAATTAAAGTAAAGTAAATACTATTTTACATACTTTTAACTCGACATAGGCCGTCTGCGCTCATATAGAAAACTGCTTTTTACTATGTATGGACTAGGCTTCAGGAAGAAAACAACTGGACAATTGTACGTACAAAGGTATGCTTTCGCTATTGTGTAGGACAATAGAAAACGTGTTCTCCTAATGAAACTTATCATTACTCATTTGTGGCAATCCAGTCCATCATGAGGTGTTCATGGAGTGTCGTATTGGCCTACTACAGTTGTATTTTGAACAGTAAAATGTGAAAGAAGGCCTAAAGTTATCAATGTTAGGTGTCTTCTGTTGAGCAGAGCAAGTTGCCTATGTAGTTTATTCATGTAGTCCGGTAGAGAGAATCTATTACTATACTGGTATTACTTGACGGTCCAGGGAGGGCTGGTTCGGCTACTCCCGTTCCAATTTTATAGCACCTCCAGACGACATTTTAGCGTTTCACATCACGCAACAGACTTATAAACTTAGGGACGTTGAGGAACGTTCCTGAAATGCAAGATTTCACCCAGTGGAGAAGATGGCTACATATTGGTCTTTTAGCTTACGTTTAATATAAAGATCTTAGGTCACAGATGAAACACCACGGTGCATTAAATAAATAAAATAAATATAGTAGAAACGCACATAGCAAGAACGATATGTTTACATGCCAGTGTGTTTAGCAGAGCTAAATAGAGAGGGAGAGACAGACTCAAAGTGACCCAGTAATTGCAGGATTACTTTAAGAAAAAGAAAAAATAGTAGAAAGAAAACGGTCCTGTTTTTTGTGGCATATTTCACCAATGTCACACATACTCAAGCAGTATTTTGTGCTTGCAACGCATGTGTTTACTTTGAGCAGTAACACCATGGGTAACAAGCATGCACAATATTTGTCCAAGAAATATAGTTGCCATACAGCTAAATTAATCACAATTTCTATGTACCTGCTATCCTAGGTTGTACTTGGAGACTTTATTCAGACCTGTATTAAATGACTGCTTTCCTGTAAAGTGCTGCACATCCTGTGGCAGGGACTGGTGTGTCTAGTTTGTGCCTTTGTTTTCTTGTTTAAACACCCACCCCAGTCCACTCTAGTGCCAAGAGACGTTATAGATCACAACAGCTATTTAGAATGTTGATTTACAAAAGACTACCCTTCCATTACCCAGTAGAAGTAACAATTTCTGTCTGTCTCGCATCTTTCTAGATCAAGGCTTTTTAGATCTTAGACTGCAGATTTGCAGATTTTGGTTCTCATTCCATCACAGTGAAGTGCACTGTGTGTACTGTAGCTGTTGTTCAGTGACTGTTGTTGGAGTATGGTATGGAACATTGTCTTATACTGCTCCTAGAGTCAGTCATTAGGTTACGATGCATGTGGTATGCATGCCACAGAAAAAATAAGGTTTGCACAAAGATTTTGCTGGGGGAAAAAAGAAAAAAAAAAACTTTTACGATATGGTGTTGTATGCTACCACAATAGGAGTAACATGTGACCTGACCATTTTATTGCTGATCGTGTTTCTTTGCAGTTTTGAGTGTGAATGCCCTTCAGAGTCTTGCCCATCACATTTAGCAAGAAACCTCCTCCTTTCAGTCTTTGAAACTCCATCCCTTCCACTGGTATGGATCCTGCTAAGAAGAAGACGGCCTGGTCCAACTTTCGGGAAAGGACTAGAGATAAGTTCACTAACATCAAGATTGGCAAGAAAGTCAAGAAGACCAATCTTAAGTATCGACGAAGCATCTCTGTCCCGGACCTCCGGATGGCTTACCAACCTCAGGCCTCAGCCCTGGACACAATAATCCAGTCGCCAGATAATGACCGCTTGTTCTTGGGTGGCTCCAGCAGCCCATTTTGTCAGTCCGTGGCAGAGAGTGGCTCATCCAGTCCCACAATCTCAGAGAACTCCTCTGTTCCAGATGGCCCCCTGTACACTAGGTTGGCTTTGCCGCCCTCTGCAAGCTCTGCAAACGAGACAGTGCCTGAACCGGATGTATGTGCCTCTCCGAGGAGATTGTCGGATGCCAACAGATCTGCAGAAATGTTTATGTTTCCCCAGGCAGATGAGATATTTTGCTCAGTGGAGAGGGCGGTTGACCCTATGCCTCCAGAGACACCAAGCACCCCTCGCCACAAATCCCGCACACAATTTTACATTAGCCTCGAGGAGCATGATCTTGCCCCTGCCCCTGCCCCTGCCCCTGCAGAAAGACCCACACCACAGCCAAGAAGTGTCCTCTTCCCAGAGAAGAAAACACCCCCGGTGTCCAGGACGACCATTCCACCAGACAGACTCTCTCTGCCCGCCGAGATGTCCTGCTGGGCTAGTCCCACGGAATCAGGCAACAGCACACCCTCAGAGGAGCAATGGGGGATGGACAACGATTTGTTGACGGCCATAATGGAGCCACTGTCACCTGTGCCCAGAGAGCACATCTACATTGTTGGCTCCCCAGAAGATGCTCCCAGTGTGAGTACTTCACTGACTGCATTAGCTACTCTCTCCCTCTTAGTTTTGACAGTGTAGTGTCTAGTAGAAATGGGTCCTGCCGCATTTAGGATAGTTTCTGCAGTTGTGATAGAGCCTGTAGAGATTCTCATATTTTTAGTCCATGTAATAATATGTTTTCCTTCATTATGGCGAGAGCTCATAATGCCACTGCAGTTTCTCAAAAGGCCATGTGTGAAAAAAGGAACCTCTAAAAGATATATACATGTACAAATACATATGCTAATCCTACAGTGTGGCGAAAACTAGATTTAGCAGACAACTTTAGCACTATGTGTTTTGCTTGAGCAGTTCATATAAAGAGAAATGAAGATAAAGATAAATAAACAATATTTTTTAAATGATTTATGGATTTAGCTTACAAAAAGAGGATAAACATTCAAGCTACAGCACAATGAAAACTAATTAAGAGTGTATATTGCTAACATGAAATTCGCATTTTGAGATGATGAAAGTGCAATAGTGTAATAAAAAAAAAGTGCAATATGGAGAGAGAATGGGAGGTGCATTGTAATTGCTTTCCTGGTACTCAGGATTTTAAGCCAGGAGATATTCTTGGAAGAGCTGGGTCTTCAAGGTGGAGAGGGTACACAAACAAGGTGTCTGTGCCATCTAATATGATGTAATTCATCCATAATCTGTGTTCATCATATACTTTGACAATAATCCCATATATTTTCACCAACAGACCAATGAATCCAACGATTACGAGACCAGCTCTTTTCAAGACCAAGTAGAAAGAAGCGTAAGTAATTTCTTGGTGTTGATAAACAGGACATTTTTGACTCCATTTTCCTTTTGAAAACCAATTTTACTGCTTTGTTAAAGTTCATGTAGTCAATGTCATGGCTTGGTTAGCGAGTTAGCGTAGGTCGGGGTATGTTTTTCAACACGGAGAGTTTTTTCTGGTTGACCTGTATGTGTGTATGTGGACCAAACCATGTGTGAAACCATGAGAGAAAAGATCATCACAGAAAAGGATCTCTTTTCTGACTGTGATGGAGAATAGTTCTTGGTCATCAGCTTGCCAAGAGTGTTGAGACACTGTTTTTACTACTTTTACAGGAATGTGTTGTACTTTTGACTAGCCATCAGTATAAATGTTAATTGTCACAGCAGAATAGCAACCAATGATTGATACAGCATTTTTCAAAGCTTTATGCTGTAATGTTTTTATTGTGTTATTAGTGCCTTAGTGCATGTAAGCTTATCAAAAAGAATCACATGCATGCTCACACACACACTCTTTCACAAATATTGGCATGATTGATTTCTTGTGCTGTCCTCTGCAGGGCTCATCTGCCAGCACAGATCTGCTGGCTTCCTCTACTGGGCTGAAGGTGCAACACCTCCTTACCATCAACCTTAAAGAGGGCAGGAACCTCGTTGTGCGAGATCGCTCTGGTAAAATAGACACACACACACACATACACACTCTAGCATATTCTCATAGCCCTGAACACACATGGACATCCCTTAATCCGTCTCTGGTAATTGTTAATTTGTTTGGTGCAATTATGTGTGTGTGTGTGTGTGTGTGTGTGAGAGAGAGAGAGAGAGAGAAAGAGACAGAGACAGGAAGAGTGTTAAGAGAGAACAATATGCCAGCCATCTGGCCCTGCCACATTCCTGCCCTACCTGTGTTCAGACACCAACTTTTTTTTTTCCTTTTGCCGAGCAACGCTCCAAGTGTGTGCTCATCTTACAGTGAAGACAGCGGTCCTTGACGTCGCCTGCTGCGCGCCAGCTTTGCGGCTCACTGACAGCGCTGATAGATTGTTCCTCTTCTACATTACCATTGGAAAGCCCAGAGTCAGGCTCAGGGAGGGTGGCCAGGGTGGTGGGGGGTCCAGAGTGGTTGTCTGTCTGTGTGTGTGTGTGTAGGAGGGTGGGGTGGGGGTGGGGGGGCAAGTTTGGGAGCTTTGTGAGTTCATGCACTTTTGTGTCACTCCGGTTTCGCTGAGCTGTGTTTGATTCACTAAAACGACACAGCGGTGGGAGCACCCCCGCCCCTGCAGGTGGCCCCTCTCACTTTCCGCCTCAGTGCTACAGCAGAGGGCTTGACTTGCACGCCGCTGCCACGTGCGATTTGAAGGCTGCCGCTTCATCCTGCCTGAATTATCATAATCGCCCCCCGAAACAACACAGGCCGACTCAGATTGATGACATATTGTGGGCCGGACACAGATTCACCCCAGATTGATTTCAGCGACAGGTTGATGTAAGGGGACGCTAGCAGCAGCAGCTTTTCCCAGTGGCAGCCTGTGTTTAGTCAGCGTTGTGACCGAGTTGGTGTGTGCCGGGTTACAGACACACACAGCATGTTTTTATATGCATAAAACGTAACTGAAGACCTATTTCAGTACCAGGCCTTTGTCAACAATAGTGGGCGTGATCCCTCCTACTATGCTGGCTATGAGTTCAGAGACGTTCACTGACGAGTTCACTCACTCAGACACACATACACACACACAAATATAGAGAGAGAGGCATGCAGTCAGACCAGAAACTCAGACAAAGTGCCCAAATGTTGCTGTGTCCTTCCCACTAACCCAGAATGGGAAAACATGTTTGACAAGCCATACACACACCTAGGGTGTAATCCCACATATCACCTCTTCCTCTTATTTTCATTTTTTTAGATGGGGGTATAGTGTCATTGAGTCAATATTGATATATGCCCCAAATCCCTCTGACCTAATCTGACCTATTAGGGGCTTTGAACCCTGTCGTAGATTGACAGAAACTGGATTAATACTGAAAGATGTACACCCTAGTAGGTCCAAACTGAAATGACATTTCAGCCAGTGAGCAAAGTACAGGAAATAAAGTTAATGAAAGGGCAGAGCACTGGCCCAGACATGTTTATGACTCACGTCTAATGCAGGGGATTAAATGAAAAGATTTTGCCTTGAAAAATAGATTCCTCACATTGATCATCACTTAAAGGGCTTATGGAACCATTTTCACCTTGGTTTTGTTGAATTAGGAGAAGCCACAGACCCTTCATGGACATGAAACATGGTTGTGAAATCAAAGTTGAAAACATTTTATTTTAACATCAGAGAACGAGATACACTTGCTTCATTTATCCATTCTATAACTCTCTATACTACATTCTATAACATTCTAGAAGCCAGTTTGAAAAGTGCCTCTTTCTTATCTGACCATTGGAAATGTGGTTGGCTTATTTGCATAATGAGGGAAATGTTGTGGTGTTGGTTTGTTATGCTGGTGATGTAAATGAGGTGGAGAATTTTTAGATGCTGCCCATAGCTTGGCCTGAGTTGTACCTGTCGTCAGTTTGTCACACTAACTGGTTAGAACCATACTTATTCATGCTGCAAAGTTGCTGGAAGATTTGACTATAAAAAAGTGCTTGGAGTAAAACATCCACCATATGTAGTTAATGAATGTTTGTGAAATTTTCCCTATTTGAAGACGTATCTGCACTGCAATGTGTATTTCCTGAAACTAGGGTTTTTACATCATTGTTTTTGAGTAATGACTGAGTGAACTGCAGTATTGGCTTGGTTTAAATCTAGTAAAATGTCAGTAATAGTACACCCTTTTGTCTTAATGTCTGATACAGTTATCAGCAGTACATCAAATGTGAGGGGAAGAAAAGAAGCAAGAAGGAAATAGGCCTTCGGACATCCAAATCAAGTTTCTTAAGACTGACCTGATTTGCACTCAGTCATGCTGGTTTGTGTGTCGTGCATCTTCCCACGACCCACACTGATACTGGTATCCTCCCAGCACAGATGCCTAAGTGCTGCCCTCTGCTGGTATAAGTATCAAATGACTCCCCTGACATCCACTGACAGTGGTTTTGAAGTTGAAATACTCGTTTGGTGATACCGTTTCAAAGGCTGTTGCTGCTGTTGTTACTGCTGTTGAAGATTTACAGTCACCACAGACATTTAAATACAAAAGCATCCAGAACATTTGCTTTCAGTGCAACCTAGCTGTGTGCCAGGCATATTTGAAATTCTCACGCCTTTATATTCTGGAAGACATTTGCATGAACGCCATTTCTGGTTTATATTTGCTTATTTTTAGGAGGTCAAGGAATTTATTTATTTATCCAGACAAATCTGACCTATTAGGGGCTTTGAACCATGTAGTAGATTGACAGAAACTGGATTAATACTGAATGAGTGAAAAGTACTGTCTCTCTGTGATGTCTGGTCATCTTTTGAGGGTTTTATGACCTCTTGTGGTGACAATATGAACTACACTGAAGGAACATCATCTGCTAGCTCTAGCCAATTTACACACAACAGCATTGTGTAGTTTTTATATAGCACATAAATAGTAAAATAACTTACTACTTACATGCTACAAGAATACTAGAAGTATCACTGACATTCATAATGAGATTCTAGTCCAAGTGTAGATGTGGTTTCACTGCTGCAGCTTTCTATTGTTGTTTTCCCAGATTGAGTGACCACACACACAACATACACACACGCGCGCACACACACACACACACACACACACACACACACACACACACAGAGTCTGTCCTTCACTTCCCTTCCTCCCCCCCGCGTTAATTTCCGCCATCACCGTTCTCAGTCACGCCAGAGCTCCTCTCTCCTCTGCACTCCTCACTGGCGGAGACATTCTCCTCCTGTCAAGCTGCCTGGAGGCTTCTCCCTGTCAGCGGCTGCCAGCCGCCCGCCCGCTCGCCCGCCCGCCCAAGCACCCGCCGGCTGCTGCAGGCCCTGCCTGCCTGCCTGCCTGCCTGGGTGAGATGTTCATTTGGAGAGGGGAGCTGACAGCCTTGACAGGCCGTCCCCACAGGGCTTTTGTCGTGTGAATCCAGGCTCCCCGCGGGCTTTCTCAAGCACCTCTTTATCCAACCCATACAAATGAAGAAGCAATGGCTCCTTTTCTTTGCTTTTCTTTTCTTTCTTTATTTCTCTCTCTCTTTCTTTTTTTCTTTTTTATTTCTTTAGGTTTTCTCTCTTCTCTCATTCTTGTTTAATTTCTTTCTAACATTTGTTCTTAATCTCTTTCTTTATTGTTGTTGTTGTGGTTGTTTTATTTCATTCTTCATATGCTCGGTCTTGGTGTCCTGTCCAGAGACAGAGATGCCCTAACCCTCCCATACTCTGTGCCCCCCACCCACCCTCCCCTCCCCTCCCCTCTTCCTCTGCTCTGGCTCATGCTTCCCAGGCAGATTCTCCTAACAGGCTTTGGAGATTAACACCAGTTGCTCCTGGTTTCTGAGGAGGACTGCCGGGGACTTTATGTGCCACTAACCTCTGGCTGGCCTGTGCTTTTCTTCTGCTCCTGGACCATTAACCAGTCACATCCCTCTGCTGAGAACCAGTGTGTGTTGTCCTTTGGTGCAGACACACACACACACACACACAAACACACACACACACACACACACACACAGAGAGAGAGAGAGAGAGACAGACACAGACAGTCAGACAGCCACACACATTCTGAATTGCCTCATAGACAATCAAAGCATATTTATCCAGAGGGGTCTACAGTGGGTGGTCGTCATGAAAGGTTAGTGTGTAGGGATATTGTGTATGTACGTCTGTCAGACAGAGAGAGAGAGAGAGAAAGAATGTCCAGTATTATTTATGGACAAATTGGTATTGCTGTGTGGTTATTGGTGAATTTTTATAATATTCAATGTTTTGCACATTTGTCAACAGGCACAAGCGATCCCTTTGTTAAGTTTAAATTTGATGGAAAGACAGTCTACAAAAGCAAAGTGGTGTCTAAGAACCTCAACCCTTCCTGGAATGAATCATTCTCTTTCCCAGTGCGCGATCTGGAACAAAAACTCTATGTAAAGGTGAGCAGGAATTACCTGATCCAAGATCATTTCAGACCATGGAGCAGATCCAGCTTTGATCTGGGTCTGATACTTCTCTGATCTGGTCCTGATCTAGTAGTAACAGGCAATAGTTCCTCTGGACTTGCTCCAAGGCCTATTGCCGTTTTGGTCATCACCAGAACAAAAATCCCTCCGGACAACAGTGAGCTCTCTATGGTTTTTCTCAGTTCATAAAAAATATCTGTTGCACTGATTTCTGTTGTTCATCCATGTGCTAATTCATTTCACTTGTTCATTCATCTTGTATACATGTACTGGTGCATCTTTGTTGTATTGATGCTCAGTGTTTTGTTACATATATTTATGCAGGTTTATGACAGAGACTTTCGCTCCAGTGACTACATGGGAGGGAGTTGTGTTCCTCTTAATAAACTTGAACTGGACAAGTAAGCTAAATAGACATAACAGCCATAACTGTATATTAGTTGGTCTCTTCACATAGTTTTATGTTTCGCACACTGTGACTTTCAGTCATAGACACTGTGTGTCTCTGCTGCTTCTATCAGACTCATTTCACAAACAGTTCGCCTGGTTGTCATGTGATCTGTTCATAGGACTACAGAGCTGGTGCTGATACTGGAAGACCCCAGCAGTAGGGAATCAGACATGGGGGTGGTCATCATCGATGCCTGCCTGTCTATCAGAGACGGACCCACCAAGAGAAATGTATGGAGTCTAAGTAATCTCAACGCCATTTGATTAGATTACATTACATTATTTTTGAAACCTATGAAAAGGCCATTCAAATCTTACAGAAAGCTTTAAACGAAACAGATATAGCCAGTAAGAATACAGGAAAAGAAATGACACACTGTTACTGTAAATAGCATTCCTCTGCTGCGGAGCTGCTGCGTTTTCAGTGTCAGGTGAAATGAAATGAAAATAGAGGTGATTTTGGGTAACATGTGTCTCTCTTGTCTTCCCCACGCAGCGCTGGATGATCAAAAGGAAAGGGAGCTTTGGAAAGGTAAGTCTCTAGCTGTCACTTGTTAGTGAGGTCTGTCTAAATGCTCACAGAAGCGGAGACAAGAGACAGAATGTCTCATAGCCAGTGTGTCGACAACTGCAGTCATTCTTACTATTGCCGTCCACCAGGTGGCAGTACACCATCACATCATAAATATATCATAACAAAGAATGTTATGCCTAGCACTGGCTCAAGTTCAGTAGAGAAGTGAAAAAGTGCTACCGCACAGGGAACATTTATATTTTTACACTCTGCCGTAGTTTTCATATTTGCTTGACTGATTGCCTTTAAACACGTAAAACTCTGACAGACTGCACTCTTGTTTTGTCTCGGTTGCTTGTTGTTGTTACTGTTGTGGCATGTTTCTTGTCCTCGTGGAGAAAGAGCAGTTAAGCTAAACAATATCTAAACATGTCAGTTGAACTTATTTGCATTTTAATTAAGCTCTGAGGGAAGCAGCGGCTTACTGGAGTCTGTGGCAGATAGAGGCTAATCTCTGAGCAATAAGCGATAGCTGTAATTTATTTAGGCTGAAACAGTGCACTGGTGAGATGCTTTCTGGACCGCAGCTCTTCTCATTATCTCAACCCAGACTTTATGATATGGCCTAAGCAGCTTGTCCATGCTCTACATCTGCCTCTGTTTAAATGCCTCCATGTGCCAAAAGAATTTCAATTTGGTGTTAAAAAAATTATGTTTTTATCTGTCTGTTCGCTGACAAAGTAGAGGATGATGGAAGGATGGGCACAAGCATGTAGAGGAAATTGGACGTTAAATATTTCCCCATAGTACTCAATTACTGTGCAAATTGTTTTGATTTGTAAGACACTGGGCTGCTGATCTGTGGTTCTTTTTTAATGTGACAGTTTGGTGACGTTAATTCTTTGACAGTTTGGAATTTTATCCCTCCGCAAATTTGCTAGCGTGTTGAATTTGACATCTCGGAGAGGGTGAAGAGAATATGATAACAGGCTCTGTTCATCCTCTAACTCACCACGACCCTCCTTAGCATACACATGTTAGGAAAACTACACCACTGAGATGACAAGGAGAAAATGACCGTAAAATCACTGTGTGTGTGTGTGTGTGTGTGTGTGTGGTGTATTCCTGTGTGTACAGTACATTAATTTTTGTGTGTATAAGCCTGTCATTATTTGTGTGTGTTGTTAAATGTGAATGTATGAGCTTTTGAATGTGGGATAAGGTTTTTACCTTGTGCACCCACACCCGTGTCAGTGTGTGTGTGCGTGCTTTTGAGTGTGCGTGTGTGACTGTGTGTTCGTACTCTTGGTCTGGTCGACATCAGAGGGATCCTTTCTCTCTTTCTCTCTCTCTCTCTTCTTTTCCCGGTGGGCAGTCTGCCAGTGTGGCCCCACTGCTGCTGATAGAATGGCGGCTATGACTGCTGCTGAGACTGTGGCTGCTGCGATGGTGGTGGCTAATTCCCAGGCCTGGCGAGCTATAACCCAGATGTTAGGAGGTAATATCCCAGCTGTGCACGACCAGCGCCAGAGCTACAGCCAAATGGGCCAGGACGCCGGCTCCTCCCGGCCGTCCACATGCTGTCCCGCCATATGGAAGCAATCCTGGACCCCCACCACCCCCCCTCCACCACCCTGTTTAGAACCAGGAATAGGCTCTCTTCAGGGGCCACTTACTGTTAAGTGGAATTGGAATTTATTGGCCAGGCAGATAAAAATGGGTCCAAGATAAACACTTGGGATGGCTTGGCTCACCCGAGCTTATATCACTCTCCCGGCTCCATATCCCTCCATCTCCCACTCCCTTTTCTCCCTCTGTCACTCTTTTTTCTCTCTTTTCTGTCTTGTCTTTTTTGAGTTAGAGAGAGAGAGAGAAAAAGTGGTGGGTATTTATAGAGACATGGCCAGAGCATCGCATGTTAACGCCGCAGAGAGTGGCGGCTCTTTGATCCCGGTAGAGCTGGCTTCCCACGCGGCGCTGACCCTGGCTGGACAGGGGGGAGGCCACGGGGCCACGGCAGGGGGGAGCTGAGGGGAGACTCGGGCGACTCCTCTCTGAAGCCGCACGGCTGGTGATACAGAGAGGAGTCGCCGAATCAAAGAGGCCAGAGAAGATTACAGTTCTCGGCTTTAATTACTGCCAGACCCAGTTGACCTCCCCATCAAGACCCCCCGCACTACAACCACCACCAGCGAACACCAGGCCCCCCTGTTGTTGTGTTTTGAAGTGCTGGAGATATCAGCCTGACAAGTCATCCTCCATTCACAGGGCATGTCTCTGAAGTTGTTCCACACACAGACATACACACACACACAAACACACACAAAGATACAAGACCCACAACCTTACTCTAAGATGAGCTCTACACACGTGCACACATAGACACACATGTACCGTACTTATATATACATTTAGATACAGTCAGAAGACAAGCCAAGAGAAACAAGTTTAAAAGACAGCACAAAAAGATACAGACTCTCCTATCATCATCCCCTACCCACACCACCACCCCGACACACACACACTTCAGTGACAGGCCTGTAACACTGGATTTACTGTGAAAAGATAACGGGGGCGGGGGGGGGGGCTCCCTCGGTAATGTTTTTCAAGGGAACTGCAGCATAGCAAAGAAAACACTGCAAACCGCCCGTTTAACGACTGAAGAGTCAGTCTGAGCAGGCGTCTCATCTCACGCTGTTCTCCTCCACACACACACACACACACACACTCTTCATCCCCTCACACACACACTCACACACACACACACACACAACCCACACCCCTCATCGTTTGGCTCTGGTAAGTCAGTGAGTCATGGTACAAGGAATTGGGGGGTGGGGGGTGTTGGCAGAGGAAACAAAGCTAAGGGAAGGTATCTACACAGAGTCGCTTGTTATCTTACTCAACAACCTGAGATGGGTCTGCCGGAGTCGTGCCGGGTCAGGGCCAAATCAATTCCGGAGTCCAAGACAGCGTGAATGATGTCTGGCTGATTGGCATCCAGCCTGCCGTTTTTGATATCTTGGTGGTCAGAAAGGGTGTTCTTTTTCACCATCAAATTGAATTGATGTTGAATGACTATCTCAGGCCCAGCTGGGTGTGTACATAAATGTGTGTGTGAGCGTGCATGTGTGTGATGTATGTGTGATGTTTGTGTATGGCAAGAGTGTGTGACAGAGGGGAGTTGGACATGCTCACACATGCCTGGTGATGGTCGTTGTTCCCTCCATCCTCCATGTTCCTGCCCTGTGTGAGCTCCCTGATTGAGTTGCGTGCGTCAGGGAGAAGAGCTCTGCGTCTGGGACAACTGTCTGTTTCTCCGTCTCTCTCCACCTCTCTCAGAGTCTGCCTGTCTGTCTGTCTGTCTGTCTATTTGTATTGATATGGCAGTGTGAGCATCTGAGACTACATGTCCAGAAAGATGTGCACAGGATGTAACACTGATTTTCCTGTGCTTGCCGAGATGCTTGAGGTGCTCTTCAATGGCATTAGAAGTGAGAACACTTTTAGAACTGAGCACACTATATATAAAGAGTATAAATCTGCTTTTGTCATTCTAAGAACATAGTGTCTGTACTCAGTAAAACCTCCCACTGCTGTGACTGCCCCAGGGACTATATTAGGGAACAAAAGAAGGGAAATTATATTTCTAGATTTTAGATATGTGACTGTGAAGTGGATTTGTTGGGCTGTTAAGTTTCAAATCAGGTGAATTTATAGTGTGTAAACATACTGTATGCCCCCAAAATTAGATAATGCCCAGATCCCTTCCAGATCATGCCCCCAAAATTAGATAATGCCCAGATCCCTTCCAGATCATGCCTCTTAAGTAAGTCTAGTAAGGATAGGATGGACATGTTGGCCTTATGTGATAGACGTTAGCGTCAGCTAGCTACATCGACGTGATTTAAAAACATTCAAAACTGTTTTGGATTAATTAAAAGTTTAGAAAATAAGCTGCCATTGTTGCTACTCAAGGTGCAGCAGTCAAGCTGTTGCTGCACATAGACACCATGAATAGGCTTGTTTGACATGGGCAAGCTGACTGAAGCCGCATGCAGCCAGCTGTACACACAGTGTAACCCAGAATACAGTGTATGCTGGTTAGATGCAGGTTAAATCTGAGATCAACAAATGTGATTATGTCACCAAAATGCAACCATGTCACTTCACTCAAAATTGCAGGATCAAGAAGCTTGCAGCCAGATCTTGCAGTTCTTTGCAAATGGGTTGATGCAACTGCAAGCGTCTGGATCCCACCCCATGAGGTCAATCCATTATTCCCATTGGTTGGAATCTCCACGATATCTACCTGGTGTCACACCTCTGTTCACGTCTTTAAGAGCTGAAGCTGTTCTGTCCAAGTTGTCGGTCACGTTTTTTTTTTTTTTGTCACCAGCGCACTTGGGCAAGTCTAGTTGACATATGCAGCCAGACAAAGACAGATGACAGACAGACTTTGATCCCAAAATCGTCTACTTACAAGCCAACTTAAAAGCTCTGCAAATTAAGGGATCTTCTAAAAGTTTTAATAAATAGCAAATAGTTTTGAGTGTTAAATACAGTTAAATACAGCTGATACCAACATACCAACGTCTTATAAGGCCAGCATGTCTTACCAGTCAGGGATCCTTTCAATGCTTTTTCTGTGTGGTAGTCAAAGTGACGATAATCTTGAGTTATGTGATAAAAGTTCACTTGTACTATTTGTAATCATATCTCTCTCTCTCTCTTTCTCTTTCTCTCTCTCTGTCTCTCTGCCTGTCTCTCTCTTTCTCTCCATTTCTCTCATCCACCCTAGGGCCAAGTTCCAGCACAGCACCAGCGCTGTGTGGACATGAAGAAGAACCAGGTGTGGAGCGGCGTCTACTCCATCATCCTGGTGGAGGGGCAGGACATGCCCGAGGCTGGCCAGGGTGACGTGTACGTGCGCTTCCGACTAGGAGAGCAGAAGTTCAAGAGCAAGGTAAGACGTCTCCTACTCTCGCTCTCCTCCTTCTCTCTCCTCTGTGTGCTCTCCTATCCAGCCAATGCAAAACCTGTACAAAGTGCAAAAGAGCCCCCCACGGAGCTTGAGTGTTTATGAGAGCGGACAAGCCTCAGCATAGCACATGTCTAGTTTTATAATCCCTCCTTCTCTCTCTCTCTCTTTCTCTTGTTAAACCTCCATCCTCTCTAGCTCTCTCTCTCCCATCTCCTGCCCCCTCGCCTTGTCTGTGTGAGATGTGAGTGCATTGCACTGACAGCCTGTAGGGGGCACTCATTACTCCAGCCCCAACTGGCTCTCCTCTCTACTCTCACCACCTGCCTTGCCCCTTATTTCCATACCCAGCATGCTTTGCTTCTCCATCTCTTCATTATTGTGTGGGCAAACCCTCCAATCATTGCCAATGCCTTTAACTAGCCCCCTCCATCTCCATATTCCAAGAACCCCCCTCTCCAACCCCAAAACTCAACCCCACCCCAGCCCCGATGAAGCTAAACAGCCGCCTTTCTTGTCTTGTGCTCTTGTGTCATCTCTTTGTAAGCCCCCCCTCCTTTTGTTTGTGTATGTTTGTTTGTTGAACAAAGCTAATTCTAATTGGATCCTGACAATGTTTGCAGTCCCGCAGAGGAAACAGCGTGTGTGTGTGTGTGTATGAGAGAGAGACAGAGCGTGAGGAGGGAGGGTTGATGTCAGTGTGAAGTGTCTTCCTCTGTACCCGCTCAAACAAACACACACACACACACACACACACACACACACACAAGCACAAACAGACATGCTTTCTCCCCAACAACACAGCCCTGCTGCAGGTTGACTGAATGAGAACTTAATACACCTGTCATGTTGCTATTCCTCAGCCTGACACTGCATTACACCTGGCACTGCTAGCTTGCAGCCATCTGATCTGTTTGTGTGTGGTTGTATGTGTGCGTAGTTTTGGGTGTGTGTGTGCGTGGCTGTGTGTCGTCTATCCACCCACTCTCTCTATGTTCCTCTCCCTCTGTCTCTCTCTCTCTGTCTTATCACACACTCTCCTCCTCCCACACTGCATACAAACTCACATATCCACTCTCTCACTCACTCAACCATGTATACACTCACTTACTCAATCAATCACTCACTCTCTTACTCACTCACTCACTTACTGACTCATGTACGCACTCACACACACTCACCCATTCACACACTTGCTCACTCACTCACTCACTCACACGCTCATTCACTCACTCACACACTCACTCACTCACATGCTCATTCACTCACTCACACACTCACTCACTCACTCACTCACTCACTCACTCACTCACTCACTCACTCACTCACACGCTCATTCACTAACTCACACACTCACTCACTCATTCACGCAGTCAGTCACTCACTCACTCATACACTCACTCACTCATTCACACACTCACTCACTCACTCACTCACTCACTCACTCACTCACTCACACACTCACTCTATCACACTCACTCATTCATTCACTCATACTCCCTCTCTCCATCCCTCCCTCACTGTCCTCCCGTCTTCCTTCTTCTCCATCCAGAACTTGTGCATCAAGTCTAACCCCCAGTGGAGGGAGGCCTTCGACTTCAATCAGCTGGACGGGCTGGACGGGCTGGACGCCCTACAGGTGGAGGTGTGCAGCAAGAGGGGTCGCAAGGGTGAGGAGTGCTGGGGACTGTAAGTGTTAAAGCCAAAATTATGATAATGATGTGAACTGCTGATCTAATTGCTCATACTTAAGTTTCAAATTCTATCTGAAGCTTATAAACATCTAGGAGTTTTTACATAACTCTTTTATGCCTAGCAGTGTTAGTGTTTGCCACTGAGTAATTCATGTTTCACAGCTTGCTTTACAGCAGTTGAAATCTAAGTATTTTTGCTATTTCTAATAACTACTTGCTATACTGTAACAATACCTAAACAGTAGCCAAAACTTAACTTCTTATCTATATTAGATGGCTTGCTATATTGTAACGTGAAACATCAGTTTGATACGTGGCTGTAATTATGCTCAACACCCAAATATAACTAATTCTTGGAGTATCTCAGTCTTTCACCTGTGTGTGTGTGTGTGTGGCAGCTCAGTGCTCACAGGCTGCTTATTGTTTCTCACCCTGCGGCGTGTTTGCAGGCTGGAGATTGACCTGGCCCGGCTGCCGGTCCTTCAGAGGCAGCTGTACACGCGGGTGTTGGACCCAGGCAAGGGCCGGCTGGTCTTCCTCATCACCCTCACGCCCTGCACCGGAGTGTCTGTGTCTGACCTGCGCTCGCCCCCCCTGGACGACCTGGAGACCAGCGAGAGGGTGCTGGACCAATATGTAAGTAGAGCTTGACTGGCTGCTTGTGAGAGACAAGGGAACAGATGGACGCATGGATTGATGGATAGCTGGATGGATGGATGGATGGATGGATTGGACCATTGAATATATTCTTCTCTATGAATTTAAACTAATTCATTCTTCATTCTTAATTCATTCATCCTTCCCTGGCCATTATGTAATAAGAGGTTTGATTGTCAGTTGATAGATGGGCATTGGAAGGATAATAACAGAAGGCCTTGGTGTGTGTGTGTATGTGTGTATATATATATATACTTTCTTTTCAATATATCACCCTACTCCATCTACTTGCTACATTGATATTGCTGTGCCAGAACAACAATGACATATCTTGTGGGTCTTAAAGTGTGTGTGGGTCAGAGCTCTCCTCTCCTTTGGAAGAACCCTGCTACTTTTTCATATCTCTATCCCTGAGGCAATTTTATGGATATACTTAAAAAGGCAAAAAAAAGTAAAATGTGCCCGTAATCCTGATGATTGAATGTCAGTAATGGGGGATCGCTATTGTCTCATTCTAGGGTTTGAAGAACTCCTTGAAAAACATGAAGGACGTGGGTTTTGTTCAAATCAAGGTGATCAAGGCCAGTGACATCGCCTCGGCCGACCTGAGCGGTAATGACCCGTCAACTTGATTCACGCTCACTCGCCGGGCACCCCACAATTAAGTGGTGCTTTTCTATTACCTAGTTTTACCATTTCCCGTATCGACCCCTGTGTCCTAACCTCTCTTAGGCAAGAGCAATCCCTTCTGTGTACTCGAGCTGGGGAACAGCAAACTACAGACCCAGACCATCCACAAAACACTCAACCCAGAGTGGAACAAAGTCTTCACATTGTGAGTGCTGACTCTTTTTATTTTTTAAATATTTTTTTTCTTCCTCCCCAGTCCTTGAAATAATTTGAATATTGCTGAAAAACATGAAATGGCCCTCTTGTTTGGTTTGGCTAATTGTGTTTGTGATTTGACTGTGTCATCAGCCCAATTAAAGATATACATGATGTCCTTGTCCTGACGGTCTACAACGATGAGGGAGACAAACCCCCAGACTCTCTGGGGAAAGTGGCTGTGCCTTTGCTCTCGGTGAGTGCAGTGTCAGACTGAAGTATCTGCCGTATGCCTTCTGCCATCCTCAGTCATGTTGACATGGTTGAAGTGTAATATTTGTATCACCATAGATTCATAATGGCCAAACTGTTACCCGGCAACTTAAGAAAGAACACTTGGGAAGTGCATCTAAAGGAAGCATCTCACTGGAGATGGATGTCATCTACAATCCAGTAAGATCAAACATGCTGATTTCTATTGCTAATCCTCAAGACATCAACTGTTAAATAAAAACACCTTTATTTACCTACTTTATCTTGATATTACCTAGTGAACTTATATTTCCACAAGACTCATAAAGGTTTGAGAGAAGAGATAGGAACTCCTGAAAGCTGTGTGCAAAAGAGCAACATTCAAACTGTTTTACCATTTCTCACTACTCCATTCAAACTGTAGTCTATGTATTACAAAGACAGTATAGAATGGTGTCCTTGTCCCTTCATTAATCCTACTACTTTGCTAATCTTGCCTATAATGGTGCCACTGCAATCCTCTCAACGCAGTAAGTATTCCATAGACGTGTACTTTTCAGAAATGTCAGAAAGTGCTACGTCTGAGTCTACCATCTTCTGCAATAAAAATCTACTCAGTCTCTCTCTTTCTCTCTTTCTCTCTTTCTCTCTGTCTCTCTTTCTCTTTCTCTCTCTCCCTCTCTCTCTCTGTCTCTTTAAATGCATAGGTCCGTGCAGGCATCAGATCCTTTGGGCCCAAAGAAATGAAATTCATGGAAGACAATCCAAAGTTTAACAAGAAGGTTAGTTTTAAAAGCACTGAAATTTTCAACGAGCATTTAAAACAATGATGTTCAGTCAGATTTATTCAGTCTCAGACACAGCAATATTATATGTTATATTATATTATATGTATTATGCCATAATCCACAGAAGTCGTCCATTGAACAAAAAAATATATATTCCAATTGTAGATTTGAATTCTGTCAACTTACTACTGCAGGTGCTTATGGTTAAATGACAAATGATCATAAATAAGAATTAATATCTTCTTAAGTCTTAAACCTCAGATACTTGAAATAATGTGAATGTGTGGTGCTTAACTGTAGAATTCTCCCCCTTTCCTAACATTAGGTCTTAGCTCGTAACATATACCGGGTGCGACGGATCAGCACAGCCATTCTGTACACGCTGCAGTACATCAGAAGCTGTTTCCAGTGGGAAAGCACTCAGCGCAGCATAATCGCCTTCTTGGTAAGTCAGTGGCCCACGCCCACCGTGACTGTGGAACCCTCCAGCCATGATGGCTCCAGCAGCCTGTCCTTTTTTCTTATTAAAAATGAACATTGTTTATCATAATGTAAATATGCATGTTCATTTCCATGTCATCTTTGAGTAACGTCTCTTGTGGAAAACCACATGTGTCTAAAAAATTGCCTGTGTGTGTTTGCGTGTGTGTGTGTGTGTGGGAGGAGGGTGCATCTGTCTTTGCATGCATAGTAGTGTCTTGTGGGTAGAGTTACTAATATTTTTAATATTGATATTTTTAGCTGGCTTTTTTTGTTTGTATTTGCCATTGGCACTCACCTTCAGTGTAGACTTCAGTGAGACGCTGACTCTGGCCAGGCGCCTCACTCACCACGTGTCTAGACAGCAGAGCCTGCATGTGGGATCCCTCTATGAGAACACTGGTCTGTGCTGCATGAGTTGTCAGCAGCAATCAGCGAATTCCGTCCGTGCTGAGTTTTATTATCTTTTGTTTACTGTTCCTGCCGGTGCTTTATTCCCTTGGGGACGGGCAGGTACGTGGACGTACGTGCAGACTGGCAGGCCCCCTTTCAGTAGGGGGTTCACCTTTCCTTTCCAATCCCGTACCCAAAGCCACTCAGTTACGTGTGCTCGAGAGGAGGCTTTTCATATTCACCTCATTTGTTGTGCATTTGCACTGCTCCGCAGGATGTTATTGCTCCTTCCATCAGTGTTTTTAGATGGAAGCTTATTCTTTCCTTTAGGTAGATCTGTGCCACTTCTGATCAGGAAGACACAGGCGGTTTTCTTTGAAGTTCCTCTTATAGAGTGTTTGAATTGGAAATAGTCACAGTGATGTCCAGTGGAGATGTATGTTTTTTTTTTAACAAAGGAATTTCTCTTGCACTGGTGCCTTGCAGAGAATATAAACCATTTCATTTTAAGTAATTAAAAAGATAACTGGATACATAAAATCCCTTTTATTTTAAAGCCAAATTTGTGGCCTTGTATTATGGTAATTGTCGAAATATTCATTTCGTATTCACAGCTGGTCATTCAGTATTTTTTGAACATGTGTTTAAAGTATGTATGAACTTAACTTGCTTGGTTCAGTGTAACTAGCTATTTTACCAGAAAAAGCAGAGTGTCAATAATCTGTATACGTATAATGCTTCCATTTTTAGAAGCCTGCAGGTTTCGAAGAGTGCTGGATGTAACCGGCTGTCCCCATTTTCAGAGGTAGGCGAGGATGAATCAGAGCAATCCGCTAGTGGCTTTGTCCTCATTTTTCTAGCGCCAGGCAGGTTGAACAGAGAGCTCAGAAACCAGGCAGTAACCAGGCCGTCTGTCCCTTCACTCTCCCTGGCTCTCTCCCCCGTCTGTGCCCTTTTCCCCCCTCTCTGTGCTGCTCCCAGCCTGGGAGAGGCCAGCTGCCTGGTGGGAGGTGGTGGAGGAGGTGGCTGACCCAGCCACGGAGCTGGGGGGACGGGTCAGTCTGCCGAGGGCAAGGGAGGCTATTTCGCCCCGCCGCGGGCAGAGCGCGGAGAGGCTGCTCCGAGGAGCCCCAGAGCCCTGGAGCCCCCTCATTTTCCCATCATGCAACAGGGGCCAGCCCCTCTCTCGCTCTCTTTCTCTCACTGCGTGCCTCGCCCCGTGTGTGCAGAGGCCATGCGACACACTCCACCACGGTGCTGGAATATCACAGGCAAATGGTGTCTGGGAAATGGAAAAAAGAGAGAGAGAACCGTGAGGAGGGGTGGGGGTGGGGAAGGGGGGAGCAAGAGAAAGAGAGAGAGAATAAAGGAGATGAAGGCAAAGGAAATAACTGTGTAAAGTGAAAAAGTCCACCTTTTGAAACCAGAGGACACCAGAGAGGTCTTGACTGTCATTACCGGCGCTGTGCCACGCCACTACCCACAGCAATGCCCTTGCCCTCGCCGGGGCAATCACATCAGAGGCGCCCGCGCCGCCACTCCTTCTCCCGCCAAGTCATAATTTGCAATTAAGTTTGTGTTGCAGAGCTGTCTGGAGCAACCACCACCACCCTGTGTGTTAATGAAAGCCCCCGCTTGCTCCTCTCTCTCTCTTTCTCTCTCTCTCTCTCTCTCTCTCTCACACACACACACACACACACTCTCTTTCTCCTCCTATATTTATATCTTTAGGCGCTGGTAATAAGGTAACTGAGTCAGACACTGACAGATGGCCCCTGCTTGCCTCTCAGATGTGTATAATTAGAGGCTTGTCTGTCTGCGTCTATCCTGCAGCATCCCAGGGCATCTGCTGCTAGGGAAAGAGAACGCCAGTGCTAGAGCCTGCCGAAGCTAACTTTAATATACATTACAATGCATTATTTATGGAGACGCGTGCTAGCAGGCTAGGCCTCATGCTCATGCAGTTTTAACACCTTATGCTATGGCTATGGAGTGTTATGTGTGTGAATGTGTCTTTTTTTTCGTTTGTTTTCCGGGATGTTGTGGGTTTTCCTGTGTGTGTGTCTGTGTGTGTGTGTGAGAGAGCTTAATGCAAAGGCGATCACGTTCCGCAGTGGGCTGGGAGGTCCCTGAGGCCTGTGTGCTGACCCCAGTGCAACAGCCAGTCTATACACTCCGCACTCATGGAAAAAAAACAAAACCTGCAGGATCTGATGGGGCAGAGAGGGATTTTCACACACCGTATAATACGCAGTGCAATATAAGAATGTGTGTGTGCATGCATACTGTATGAATGTGTGTGTGTGTATATGAGAGAGGGAGAAGGAGAGGGTGGATGTAGGTATGCACGGTATGTGGAGAGAGTATGTGTGTGTGTAAGTGACTTTCTAATACAGTTCTACAACTTTATTTGTTTTTCCTGGAGAGGCGTTGTAAACTAAACGTTTACATTTTAACTTGAGAACTGACTTGCTGCATTAACAATTTCTTGAGTTCAGTGTGTGTGTGTGTGTGTGTGTGTTTCTTCCAAGTTTGTGGTTTTCAAGTTTTTTTTTTTCTTCAAGTATTGCAGTGTAGTCTGTTGCTGATTTTTATTGCATAATCTTGACTGTTTGGAGGGATAAACTTTACTGTCTGATCTTCCCTCTCTTCCTCGCTCCATGGGTTCAGCAGTAAAAATAGCGCCTAATTAGGTAATGTTAAAAGAGGAAGGCTCACATGTTGAAGACAAACACCCAGCAAAAAATCCTTGGAAAGCATCATCAGTGGAGAGCTTCGGTAAGGACGAGAAATGGGGATTTTTTTCTTATTCCTTGTTTATGCTTCAGTAATGAGACTAGGAAGTGCGCTTCTAAAGTTTTTAACAACTTCATGTTCCTTTTTTACAAAAAAAGAGAGAATGATAGGTATTGAAACAGCGAAAGAGAGAGAAAGAGAGAGAGAAAGGGAGAGAGAGTGGGAAAAGGGAGTTTGACAGCTAAAATCTTCATAAAATACCGCCTTTTAAATGCACTCCTCGCAAAAAGACTACGCAAGATGAATGCGCCATACGTCAAGCAAGACCACAGAGGGGTCAATCAGAGTTCCATGTCGCAGTGCGCAAGTCTGCCTGTAGATGGAGCTACAGCACTGCGGAAGGCTGCTCCGGCGCAGACAGCAGGGAAGAGTAGGCAGAGCGGTAGCTCGGTTGGCCCGCCACACACGCAAACCAGACAGACAGCAACCTGAGGGGGAAGCTTCACTCTGTAAGTGCAATCTCCACCCGCTCGCTGTCCTGGAGGAGAGAGAGAGAAAAAGAGAGAGAAAACTAGGTTGGTCGGGGGAGAAAAAATGGTAATGATGAAGTTTTGCATCAGATGTTCTGCACTGAGAGTACAATAGGTAGAACAGATTAGTCCAGTGTTGGAAGTTTTGGTTGTTTTTTTTAATTATTATTTTTTAAGGTGGATTTAGAGGAGTGGAAAATGGGAGGGAGAGAAGAGGAGGACCAAGAATAAAAGATCATTTACACATGAAAGCTGATTTAGAGCTTTGCTGTCATTAGACCGCTTTAAGTATTTAAGTCGAATTAATATTTTAACATGTGGGGGTAGAGTGTCTTCAGTAGTTTTGACTAGGTACAGGAAGAAAAGAAACTTTATGTGTGTGTGTGTCCATGTGTGTGCCTGTGTGTGTGTGTGTCTGTGTATACGTGTGTGTGTGTGTGTGTGTGTGTGTGTGAGTGAGTGTATATGAGAGAGAGAGAGTGAGTGAGGGTGCACGTATTTGAACCATTTTTCTTTTTGACACTGCCAGGTAGCAAGCGGTTTAGACATCATTTGACAGCCTGTGAAATGCTGATTACCTCACATCACAGCCAGGAAAGACGGCATCTGATGAATGTTTGATGCTCTGCAGCTGTAAACACAGTTGGCAGCTGCGACGGACACCCCCCCCCCCCCCACCCACACACACACACACACACACATACACCTACACACCAACACACACACACATACACACATACACACCAACACCCCCTTCACACTTTTTGTCGTTTCTTGATTTTAATGCGGATGAGGAATCATCATCATCGCCATCACTCCAGATGAGAGCTGGACCAGGTCAGCCATAAGCCCAGGGGGCTGGTGCGGACCACCTGTGTGGCTGGTCTGGTGGTCCACGCGGTTAAATCAGCTGATCATCATCAGCCCGATCAAAGCGATTATCAATGAAGCTGCAATTATTCAAATTAACACTGTCCCCGGGCAATGACAGGTTTTTATGGCGACGCTGAGTATATAAAGATATTAAAAGTGAACAAACTGGACTGTTTTGCTGCATTGCAGTTCTGACCGTTAGCGTGATTTTTTTGCGTGCGGTGCGTTTGTGTGTGTGATTATGTGTGTGTTTGGATGTGTGTCTGTGTATCTGTGTGTATGTATGTGTGTGTAGGATCATGTTTGTGCATCTGCGAGCGTATGTGTGCATACGAGCAAAAATTTATCTGTGTATGTGTGTGTGTGTGTGTGTGTGCAAGTAAGTAAGTAAGTAATTATGGACACTTCTCTCCGTCTGTTTTTCTATGATGGTCCTCCTCTTTATTTTCCCCATGATAAGTAGGAGTTCATGGGCAAGGCCAGGCAAAGCGCGTCCCTGTAGCAGACTGCATGGCCGACAGGCCTCTTAACAATACTGGCCCTCGATTCCCTCTGGCACTCAGCTTGGGGACATGTCATGGAAAAGCTGCTGTGAATATGACAGAGAGGAGAAGAGAGGAGGAAAAAGATCCTGGCTCTTGATGATGATAGACTGTATGTGTGTGCGCCTTTCAAACTCCTCTGCAATGGATTAATTATTAAAGGCAGGGACTGGAGCAGCTACTATGAACCAAGAGAGGAGAGGAGACGAAAGGAGAAGAGATGAGAGAGAGAGAGAGGAGTGAAAGAGAGAGAGAGAGAGGTGTGTGTGTGTGTGTGTGTGTGTGTGTGTGGCAGGCAGCTGCCTTCAGTTTGACAGAGGCAGGCAGGCTTGTTATTGAGATGTGATGCCGCCCGGTGTCATCCTCACACTCCTGGGGGCTGCGTGCGGAATTCACACTGACCCCTCTGGACCTGGTTCTTATTGTGGAGACTAACAAGACTCTCACCGCCTCACTGCTCACCACTGCTTTACATCTCTAAGTGTGCGTGTGTGTATATGTGTGTGTGTGTGTGAGCTCATGTGTGTGCAGTATGGGAGTCAAATTATATTGCAGAAATAGTTAGCCTAGAACTTTTTTCCATTGCTGCAGGAAATTAAAGTAGTTATTTTTCATCTTTTCTAGTTATAACAGCATAGGGCACATTAATATAGCTGGACACACACAGTTGAGTGCTTCTGGAATATGTTGACCCGTTTTTGGTCTCCTAATGCAGGGTACCCCTTGTGTCAACCCAGTGTGGTGCAGTTATGGCCATGGCTAATTTCCCTGCTACCCACTGGTCACAGAGGATGCTGAAACACTCCCCAGGCAGCTTTGTGTGTGTATGTGTGTGTGTGTGTGTTTTTGTTTGTTTGTTTGTGTGCGCATGCATATATGTCTGTGTATGACTTTAAAATCTATGTCTATGACTCTAAAAAGTGTGTGTGAGTATATGTAAAAGTGTGTGTATGTTTGTGAGTGTTTGAAAATGTGTGTGTGTGTGTGTGTGTGTGTGTGTGTGTGTGTGTGAGTGGAGCTGACACGCGGCTCTGTCGTGGGCCGCAGGGGAGAAGGGAGAAGGCTCGGTGGGTGGATCTGTCACGCGGGAGGTCGCTCAGTGTTAACGCTCCCGACACGGATTAAACACTTGGCGTGGCCGCTGCAGAGATGGAGGTCGTGCTGGCCACCACTGACAGGACAGGCACCACAGGGCGCCGCTCCACTCTGCCCTGAGATCCACCAACTGCCCCCGCTCCCCCCCAGCCATCCCACAACCCACCGCCCACCACCACCCACCACCCCATCTCACCCCACGCCAACCCACCCGCCTGGCCCTGCCCTCAGCGATGCCATGTGTCAGAAGAGAGATAACAGAGTACCCACTGCTCTCTTCCTCCCACTCCCTTTTTCCTCTGTTCCTCCATCTCTCTCTCTCTCTCTCTCTCTGTTACTCTTTCTTTGCACCACTCTCTCTTCCAGTCATCCTTTCTCTGTCCTTTTCCATGTCTTTCTCTTCCTCTCTTCACCTCTCTATTACTCTCTCTCCTCTGCACCACTCTCTCCTCTAGTCACCCTTTCACTATCCTCTACTTTTCGTGTCATCTTCAGCAAAATTGCTCCTCTTTCGCTCTTGCACTTGTTTATTTTCCCCAACTTTTTTCCCTTTTTCCTCTATCTTTCCTCACATCACATAAGCACTGGTCACCTTATTTTTTCCTTTGTTTCTACTGTATGTCCAGGTGCCACTACAGTACCTCAGTCAGTCCCTGTTTGTGCTTCACGGGAGTCTGTTTTCTGGACCACCCAGTCCAAATCACCAGCCTTCACACAGCAGCTGCAACTTCACACATGCTTAAGTCCGCACTCGGCTGTGTGGCATTTTGTCCATGTAGTAATATTTGTTGTTTACATGTTTTAGTGTTTTGCAACGTGGTTTTAATTAGACACATTTGAATGCTTGCGCAGGTTGGATAAATAGCAGTTGCAAAGCAAAGCAAAGTGAAAAGAAATTGAAAAAAAAATGTTCTAATAGATGGTGGGATATCTTGCTGTTTATGTGTTTCTCTCCTCTTTCTCCTCTTGTATCTCTTCCACTCTGACTAACTTTCTCAGTCCATTTTGCCCCGAACTGTGTGTGTGTGTGTGTGTGTGTGTGTGTGTGTGCGAATCCCTCTCCTCTTCCTCATCAGGCTTGAGTTGAGTGGATGTGAAATATTTATTCTGCGTGAGCTGGGAGCGCCAGGCTCTGCCCACTCACCCTCCACCTGCCCTGCAGAGAAATCCTATCTGAAGGCCTGTCCCCGCACTGGTCCCGGTTCACCACAAATTACATGTCTCATTGCCCCGCGTTTACGGCCACAGCAGTCACACTCACAGTCGCAGCAGCGGCAGCATTAGCGGCAGTAGTCGTAGCAGCGGTGGCGCTGGCTGGCTGGCGTATACGCCCACCCTCCTTCGCCACCGCAGTCATCCTCCACCCCGACATCGCTATCATCCCGGGCACTGCAAGTGCTGCCGCCACCGCTGTTCTCACTGCCAGGGCCATCAGCAGTCAACACTAGCCCTCGGCCACTCTCCCGATCTGTCTCTCCGTGTTGTCTCTCTTTTTCTCTGCATCATTCCCTCTCTCTCTCTCTCTCTGTCTCCCTTCATCACTTGTTCTCCCCATTCAGATGCAGCTCTCAGGCTCTCTCAGCCTTAATATACCAGCTTCTTTTTCTCCATTTTCTCTCTTTCCTTCCTCTATGCCATCTATCATTTCTTTTTCTTTCTTTTTTCCCTTCTTTTTTTCCTCTTTATCTCTCTCTCTAGTTCAGGTAAAAAAAGCAAAGTCTACATGCTTGTGCCACTGGGCTCTTTGATTCATAATTAATATCATTTTTTTGTATCTTAATTGAGAAACCAAATGCAGATTATTCCATATGCCCTTGATTTCACCCAGAGGAGGAAAAAAAGAAGAAAAACTGGAGTAAATGTACACTTCCTTTCTTAACAAAGAAAATAAGAAAATAGTTACAATTATGCAAGGACTTTCCTGTCTTTTTGTTCCTCTCCATTAGATTCACACACACACAGACACACACACACACACACACTCCCCTGCAGCCTTTAGTCAGCCTTGTTAAAGTCGTTTGGATATGTTCATAGAGGTTGGCAGCCGGCCACGGCTCCTCTCTCTGACCCCTTGCAAGGCTGGCTGGTTCTGAGTGCTTTGTTTTCCGCCTTGGCTACCGCGGCTTTCCAAGTGCAACGGGAGATAAAGGCATGAACGGGACAGCCGAGCAAGATTATAGATCCCCCCTTATGTTTTAGTTAGAAGCCACTCATTCGGATGCAGGACATTCACATAATAGATCCACTGCCCCTCACACACATATACAGACACACACACACACACAGAGACACACACTCAGTCAAACTCTGTGTGTCCCACATATCTGCAGAGTGAATGATCGGTCAAGCATCGCCCACCTAGACATGCACAGCCTCTTAGGCAGCATCACCGGGGCGGCAAACATACGTTTGGATGGCAGCCTTGAGCTGGGATGCTGGGTGATGTTCCTGGTTTTGTTTTGTTCATAATCAGGCCCTGAATGGTTAGTTAGATTTCGACAACTGCATCTTTGCGGAGAGCGACTGTGCCATGGCTGATGTGGAAATGGTGCTCCCTGCGTGGCGTTTCCTGTAGTAAGCCTTTCATCTGTAAAAAGGCTTCCATTATGCCTGCTGTCCTTTCGGACCATCTCATCTACTGCCTGCTCTGACGCACTGAATATCATAATGGCATGGTGTGCGTGGTGTGCGATGGAGGGAGAGAGAGAGAGGAATGGGAAAGAGGGAGGGAGAGACAGGATATGAGGCTGTTTAGTCCCGCTGTGCCACACGTTTACTTTCACCCGTGGACACGGCACAATCGTTCCTCAGCCCTCTTGAGTTCTGTTTAGTCTGTCAGCAAGCAGTCTCCCTTACTCTCTCTCTCTCTCTCACTCTCTTTCTCCACCCTCTTCTCAGTTTAATCAATTTGCAGTATTGTATAAACTCCTAGTGAGTGCATCTTTGTCCTTTTGTTCCCATCATGGCACCCCACTCTTCTCTCTTGGGGGTGGTGATGATGGTGGTGTTGGGGGGGGGGGAGCGTGGGTGGGTGGCATGTGCTGCCATACTCACTCTCAGCTCCAAGAGTTATTTTATTCGCACTTTTAATCACTGAGTGCTTTATTATTAGGTCCTCAGATTGTGCAGGCCAGGGGGACAACGTGTCTGGATAAGGGTGTGTGTGCGTGCGTGTGTGTGTGTGTGTGTTGGGTGTGGGGGGTGGAGTTGGACGAGTGGCGGCGGAGCCATCGCGTGGTGAAATGCATTTAGCGCGGATCATATTAACGACGCCATAAAACAAAACTGTCAGGGCCGTTCTTAACCCCAGCCTGGCAGAGTGCGGCCCTGCCCGGGGGTCGGATGCCTTCTGCCGGCTTGTTACAGGTGGCTGAGGAGAGGGGTAGTGGAGTGAGAGAGTGTATGAGTGTGTGTGTGTGTATGTGTGTGTGTAAGGGGGGTGTGATGGTTCTAAATCTCCATCTCCATCACCTACTCTCAGGAGCGCTAATAGTTTTATTAATTCATCCTGCACCCCTTCTGCGACACTCCATGCATAATCATGTAGGCATTTTTCAACTAAATGGGGCTGTTTTCTCGAAAGGAGGTGGCCTCATTGAGACATCGCTCTCGTCCCCTGCGTGCAGGGGACCTGTTCAATTAGGAAGTCATTCGTTATCCCGTCCCCATATCCCTATAGCAATGCCTTTGTTGTTTCTGGGTGAAGACTCCAGAAAGCCATCAATTAGGACTTTTTTTTGTTACTGTGTGTTGCTTTAATTTGTGTTGTTTGGTCATGAGTGATTCTGTTAGTGGCCAGGGTAAAGCGCTCCGGGTGGTGGTCGTTGGGGGGGGGGGCTCTGTCGCAAGTTTTCTCTCTGCCGCATTTAATTTGATGAGTAATAAAACATTGCAGTGCCACCAACTACCCCCCCACCACACACACACACACACACATACACATACACCAATCCTGAAAAAGGGGGAGCCTGAAGTTTGAGGCCAATGAAAAAAGGTGGATTATTTTCGATATAAATTCTACTCTTAAGCCTGGCAGGTTGCACTTTGTCCACCCCTCTCTTTAATCACTGACGCTCCTCCGCTAATAAAACATAAACCACTTAGCGGGGAATTAGTTACGTCTCCGTTTCACAGGAGCGGTAGAGAATGTGAGGAGACAGGGTGGTGGGTGGTGGCGTGCGGTGGAGGTGTGTGTGTGTGTGTGTGTGTGTGTGTGTGTGTGCGTGTGTGTGGAGGTAGCTGTGGGGGAGGAGAGGCTCCTCCAGTGCTCATTAGCGAGGGCTACCTGACGTGTTCACCACCACTGCCTTCTGTGTGTCTGAGCAGGGGAGGAAGCTCCATGCAGTGGCTCTCCCAGATGTTCGCTGCTACATTTTTATTAGTGAATGAAAAAGAAAGAAAACAGAAAGAAAAGCAGCCATGTACCCCTTCTCCCACACACACACACACACACACACACACATATATATATATATATATATATATATATATATATATATATATATATATATATATATATATATATATATATATATATACACAGACAAACACACACACACTGACACATCACTTGGAAGGAATGCTGGGAGATTTCTTCTGACAGGTTTGGTTTATATCCTCATTTAGACGACAGGTTTAGACACAATGCTTTATATTTTTCCTCACGCTTTTATCTTGTCCACCATGCTCAGCGCACTTACGCTGGTGCTGAGAGGGAATTTGCATTAGTGGGCGATTATGAATACCTGTGACAGATCTTCTTTCTCTCTTTTTCTCTCTCCCTCTCTCTCTCTCTCGCTCTGTGCTGGCTCCCCGGGTGGAAATGAATTGGCTGCTTCTGTTGACTTGAGCGGGTAAGACGAAGACCAGGCAATTAGACTTTAGTGGTTAATGTAGCAGCTTTCACGGCGAGGGTAGAGCCGGGTTCAACATTCCTGCTGGGCTGATGTCAGTCTCCAAGCACAGAGATTCTCCCTCTTTCTCTCTCTCTCTCTCTCTCTCTCTCTCTCTCTCTGTCTCTCTCGCTCTCTACTTCTGCCGTCTCACATGTTTTCTCTCAGTTGAAGGTGCGCTGTGCTATGGCAGCGCTCGGTGTCTGGCTAGCCTTAGTGAATTCCACCGAGGTGAAAGATATCACCCCCCTGGGTCTGTTCATGGGAATGGATGTGACAACACATGACCCAGGTTACTTGGAACCAGAGGGGATCGCCTCCCATTAGCATCATTCACCTGGGCCTCTAGAGTGTGTGTGTGTGTGTGTAATTAAATCTGAATTATTTAAAAAAATTATTGTGCACTCTAATAGGTGCACACTTGTTTGTGTGTGTGGTAAACATGCACAGTAAGCACTGATGCAAGCACACACACACACACACACACACACACACAGGCCCAAGGCTGATGCTTGATGTGATGATGCTTAGGTGCATTAAACATGCTTCTTATTTGCCTGGCAGCTGAATGGTCAGTCCACCGCTGTCCCTGTGCTAAGGTAGAGGCACCCTGGAGCACACACACACACACACACACACACACTCACACACACATACACAAACACACACACTGGACGTGGGTCTGAGGTGACAGGAACAGGTTGCTTTCTAATGTAACACAAGCTTAGGCCTTTAGGCTCCTTTAGCACTCAGCATAATGCGGCACTGAGTCAGACATATGGACTCCAACAAGCCACTCTCTCATGCCAACACAGAGAGAGAGAGAAACACACACACCAACGGACTGCACAGGTGTGTAACTGAGCGTGAGTAGAGCACTCAGATAAACAGTGTTTTAACGTGAAAGGTGGCGGATTATGCACGTTCTGCAGTTCAGTGGGAAACGCGGGGCGGTTAAGTGCTCGGGGTCCACTTCCCTGCACGTGGAGAATGTTAATGTAAGACTAATGGAGATGCATGACATCTCATACTGTACAATCATGATTGTTCCCCCACCTAACTGATTCTTAGGAATGACAATGACATTCATGGAGCGTCTTAAAGCATCTCTCTCCCTCTCTCGCGCTCTTTTTGTTGCTTTTTCGCCTGCATCCGTCGTCTTGTTTTGCAGTCACCTTGCCGGCGTGATCCTCCTTTCATATCGTCTGATAATTTCCGTCGGAGGCAGCCTCATTAGGTTGTCACTAAATGGGTTTAAACACGCCGCTGTCCAATTAGTGCGCCGCTGTGAGCTGCAGTGGGTGTTATGACGTGCTAAGCGCCGCTCCCCTTTTTACTAAATTATGAAGGATTATTCGTTCTGTACAATCCATCTTTTCTGGCTGCCAGGGATCCTGACTCCCCCCCCCATCCCCTTAGTACTGTATAGTCTGAAGTAGGTGTGTGTGTGTGTGTGTCCAAATGTTTTCGCCTTTTCTCCATATCTGCCCAGTTACAAGCAGACAGACAGACTAGGTTATTACATCTGAGATACACTCTTCTTATAAACTGTCGAGATATGTAAGTGTGATAATCCTCCAACACATAACAGCATGGTCTCAAACGCATGTACACAGTGCACACCCATACACACATATGCACATAAGGTTGTGTGTTTGTGTGAGGCAGGGTAGCATAGTAGATTTATGTGTGGATTATTTTATTAAGAGTTTGTACTGTATATTCTCATGGGTATACATATATGTTTGCATCTGTGTGTGTGTGTGTGTGTCACATGAGCTTGTGAACTATATGTGTGAGTGAACATATGCTCATGTGATTGCATATGTCTGAAACCGCGCGTGTGTGTGTGTGTGTGTGTCTGTGTGTGTCTGTGTGTGTCTGTGTGTGTGTCTGGGCGCCAATCCTATGAGACTTGGTGGTTCACGCTGGGCTCAAAGCTGTACTCGTGAGGGCCTATTCTGCAGAGTGTGACGTATCGCCTGGTGTCATGTTGAGTCGTGACATAAAGGTGTGTGTTGTGTTCTTTCTCTCTCTCCCCCTCACTGTAGATCTTTGTGCTGACGGTGTGGCAGTGGGAGCTCTTCATGCTGCCTCTCTTCCTGCTCCTGCTCATCGTCTGGAACTACTTCCAGAACACTCCGGGGGCGGTCAGCCACAGTCAGGACCTGGTGAGTGTGCGGCCAGCTAGCCAGCCAGCCGTGTGGGGCCCTGCCCTGCCCTACCCTCCCCTCCTACCCTCCATCCATCCATCCATACCTCGCTCGCCCACTCAATGCAATCTGCTGGGTGACGACACCGAAATGAGTCCCCCCTCCAAAAAAACCTGAAATATCATGTTGCTATGCACACACGCGCACACACACACACACACACACAGACACACACACATACACAAAGAGACACACACATATACAAAAACATAGAATGTGTTTCTACAATCACACTGTTTTTCATATATATATATATATATATAAACAATATAAACACACACATATATACTACATACCAAACAGATAACATTTAACATGTAGCATCAACATAAAAGTATTTTCTGGTACGACAGTATCTGTATGTTTATTAGTTGAATGGGGAAAAGGGCCACATTCCCATCCTAGCCACACTGACAGCACAGCAGGAGTTTGAGGCAGTGTCCGGCTGACGTGCCTCAGATGGTGTTCATGTCTGCATCCTATCAGCAGTGCACGCTCAGGGTTGAAGGACACGCGGTCCTCTGCACCTCTTTTAGGGGAGGTCTTCACTCTTCGCACTCAGACTATGACCCCCCCATCCACCCACCCCTCTTTCTCTCCCCATGTGAGTGGAGTGTCATGTCAGATCCACGGCGGTGGAGGGAGGCTGTCCCTCGCCTCTCGGCGACAGAAATCCCAGCCCTGTGGCTGCGTCACTGTCTCTGGGGCAAGCAGGCTACGCCACCCACCCCAGCCCCCACACCCACACCCACCCAGCCACCACCAACCCCCCCCTCCCTTCTCCCTCGAGTGGCGCCCAAGCTTGGGTTCATCGCGGTCACCTTCCCTTGCCCCTAGAGCTACCAGGGTCCATGGCCCTTTTCCCTTGCAATGTCACAGTGCTGTGCCCCGTCAGGGTCGGGGATGGCTTGATGTAAACTGGTCTAGGCACCAGTGCCCAAATTGAATGTTTTCTCCACCCGGTGTTTCTGTGTTTGTGTGTGTGTGTGCGTGTGTGTATTCATGTGGTCCTGTTTATGTTGTTTTGTGTTTGTATGCGGTAGCAAGGAGAAAAGTTGTGTGTTTGTGTATCTGCGTGTGTTTGTGTGTGTGTGTGTGTGTGTGTGTGTTTTATATTGTGGAGAAATTAGATTGTCTGGCTGTAGCATTGCTCTTGTGAAGGAGGCCCTCTGCTCACCTCTCCCTTTGTGCGAGGTCACCCCCGCGATGCAGTCACCATGGCAACCGGCCTCTCCCAATAGGGGGTGTGTGTGCAGGAAGAGATTTTCATTACAAGGTGTTTGTTAAAAAACGCTCCGGTGCACACACACGCATCCTCACCTCTCTCCTCTCGCTCTCTCTCACTCTCTCTCTCTCTCTCTTCCCTCTCCCTAGGAGAAGAACATGTCCGTGGCCGAAGACGAAGATGAGGACGAAAAGGTATGTTTTCTTTTTTTTCCCTCTCTCCCTTTCTCTCTATTTCACCATCCACAGGTTTTGATTAAACCAGCGCTGTTCAAAGTTCAGGCTCCAGGCTCTCAGAGGCCTCCACGAGGCCCTGTGTTTTGTTCCTCCAAGTTTGCAGAAAGCACACTCTTATTTAAACTCTTAAATATGGCAGGCATGAAAAGGAAGATGGCAGCTAGGCCCGTTTCACTGTGCTGCCACTGTCGGCTTTAGTTTCTGTGTTTTTATTATTTTTTTAATCCCTTGGGTTCTTTCACACATCATTCATTGGAAACACTTAGTTGCTTTTTTTTTAAAAAAAAAAGATGTGGCCCTTTGAAACTCAAAACTGAGAAGGAAATGGAATCATCATTAATGGAATGCCAGGCTCCGCTGGGAATATTACCAGATTGAAGCCTTCAGATGAGATAGTTCTAAACAGAGTGCGGAGGCTTTAGGTGAATAGAGGTAAAAATAGGCTTACTGTGGTACTCGATGAAAATATACAGCACAGAGCCAGGCTGGACCTGTTAGAGACTTGTTTTTCTCTTCAATAATGACCTTTTAAATCATGCAAGTGAATGAGCTGCTCCATAAACTTGAATAACCGTGTCTCTGCAACAGTACTGGTAATAGCTGTCTTAAATGGGTGTTGATTGTTTGTTTTGTGCTTAATGTGGAGGACATTCATGAAAATCAAATTTAGTGGTTTAATTTTGTTCTACTGTCTGGTTTGGGATACAAAGAGTTAATGATGTCTGTTTGCGAGAGAGGGAGAGTGCGTGTGTGTGTATGTGTGTGTGTGGGGAGGGATGTCCATGTTATTGCTTTCTGACTGAGGAGTACGGAAGTGTGGAACTGCCTGGAAGCCTTACAGCTATGACCCCTGTGCCATGTGGATAAGCCTGGGATTCATATCCATAATGTGCTCAATATATTCTGTTGTGATGACCGGGGGCTAGCTCCATCTTTGAGGAGGAAACTTGCCTCCCCCAATCCCCTTACCCACCCAACCAAGCTCTCTCTCTCACACACACACAAAGAGAGAGAGAGAGAGAAAGATACACACACACACACACACACACAAACACCCTTGTTAAAAAAAACAGCTCCTCTCTCTTTAAATACAATCTGAAAGAAGCAGTTAATGCAGGGATATGTCACATGATTTGTGCATGGTGCACATTAGTGTATATGCCCAGCAGCCAGACAATTGTAATACATCTGAAAGAAAGAAACACACACACACACACTCCTCACACCCAATCAGAGTGCTATGATATGGCAATTAAATGTTCTGTATACTGTGGACGAACATCAGATATGAGAGTTCACTGGCTCACCAGACTTTGAACCAATATTTGCTTCATTTGAAATGTAAAAAACAATTACCTTCTGAATTAGTTTAATTGTTGTAGACTGCTCCATTTAGTCAATGAAAAAAATGTTACCTCCATGGAAAAAAAAAAATCCGACAGTGATTTAATCAGATGGTGGATATTAAAGAAATGAAAATACTTTCACAGGTTTCTGCTTTAAGAAAACCATCTAATTTCAGATGTATTATGTGTTACAGGGCCCTTTGCGCTTCATGGAAAAAATGAAATCTCTCCTTTCATTTAGCCAATTAGCCAGCTGTCCATGTTTGTTTTAAGTTGTCAGCGCCAATTTAAGTCTGCCTATTTCAAAGTCTTGTTATGGTTTTGCTGCGGCTCAAAAAATTTGATATCATTCCGGCAGATCAAGCCGTGCAGCTTTGCACCTCGTATCAAAGTCATCTGTGCAAATGTGTGGGGTTAAAGAGTGATCAGTGTTAAATCTGATGACTTCAAAGGCGCCCCCTCTTCCCTCTAGTCCTTTTGCTTAGCATGTGCACAAAGGCTATCCCCTCCGAGAAGGTTACTATTACCCTGCCATATCTCGCTCTGTATGTGTGTGTGTGTGTGTGTGTGTCCCAGAGGAAGGGAATGTGTAAACCTCCGCCGGAGCAGCAGGATTGTAAAGGCATGACGTTAAAGGAAGGCGATAGGAGTGGCTCTGTTTCTGCAGAAATAATACAGACCAGATCTGCTGGCCGTACATAAATCTGTCCTGGGGGGGTGGGAAAGAGAGGGGCCGCTTACAAATTACATGCGGCCAATGTGACTTCCCTTTGGCCTCAGGTATCAGTCGCATCGTGCAGATAGACAGTGTTTAATCACAGCAGAAAACAACAGCGGAAAGGAAAACAACCCGCTCCACTTCCCCCACCAGGAGAGCCACCCCCTGTGTCATGTCTCTGAGTCGGCCGTGGCCTTTGGGCAGAGACAGGGCTCCTATCATGCTTTGGTCAGCACTGGTCGAGGCTGCAGGCAGTCAGACTCAGAGCTCTTAGTCTGCCCCCAGAGACCTACATACAGCTCTCTCATGCACCCCCTCCCAAAACAAACCAACCACTAACTAACCCCCCACACTCACACACACACACACACACATACATGCACACAAAGACACATACACACTCACACACACACACACTCACCATGCACTATCACCTTGAGCCTTTCACAAGGACAGAATGCTGATGTCATAATGGAGGGACTTGTATGTGCTAAGCCTTGGCGACCGGGGACACACACACAGCGGCCTGCTCAGGCAGATAGACACTTTGCCTTGTCGCACCACACCGTGCCATGCCTCTCCCCGCCGTGCCTTTCCTTGCCTTGCCGACATCTCCACTCCCAGCCTCCAGTCGCACTTGTTTATGTACGTTATGTGTTTACTGTCCCATTTCACCCAAGCGAGGCATCTAATGCCAGCAACACAGGTGTTTTTCATTTGGATGCGCCTTTGTGGAATAAGTGAGCTGAAAAAAGAAAAAAAAAAAAAGCATTCACCCATTGCCTTTGAATGAATATTCAAATTTGAAGCCATTTACTTAAATTAAAGGAATGTTAAATGAGCTTTTTTACCTGCTGTATTTTTTTTTTGTTTGATTATGCCCAACACTCCCATGGAACCTTGCTTTTCCTGTTTACCTTTGTACCGCAGATCAAATCTGTTCTCTATTAAGTCAGCCTTAAAAGCGAGCATTTACAATTTTACCCTGAAATGAGAATATGATCTGACAGAGGTTTTGTAATCAGCAGACATTTACGACTCATGTAGTCTGTAGTCCCCCCAGTAAATCCATCCTACTCCTCCTCTGAGAGAAAAGCTTTTTAGATTTTTGTTTTTCTGTGCGCACTGAGCAGTTTTCAAGGAGCACTAGAAAGGGAAAGCATGAAGATAAAAAGAGAGAGAGAGAGAGAGAGAGAGCATCAGATGTGTAATGGAAGAATTGCAGTGGAAGACACTGAAAAAAAAGAACAAGAAGAAGAAAAAATGATGGAGGACTTCAAGGGTGTTTAGGGAGATGAATTGCAGTAATCCAGAGAGCCTGTTGATGTACGCTCCAAGCTTGCCTTTCGTTTGTAGTCCTTTTGGTTTTTGCTAACATGAAAGCTGTATGTGTGTGGATGTGTGCACTCACGTGTGTGTGTGTCTGTGTGTGTGTTGGTGTGTGTTGGTGTTTGTGTCTGTTTTAAATATTTTGTTTTGGTAATTTAAAAAAAATCTCATTGAAGTAATCTATGACACAATTTACCTGCGTGTGTCTATTACAGTGGACTATGGTATACTCTCTGTCATTAGGGTTAAACCCACTATGTGTAACAGAGCAAAAAGAAACAGATAAAAGATGTGTAAAGACATGAACAAGAGGTGTATTTCTAGTAGGTCCATTCCTATGGAGCCTCGTCCTTGATGCAGACAGTATGTCTGGGGTCTGTATTCAGCTGGGAATGCGGTCATAGCTGGTAGCTGGTCTGGTCACACACCCGCTCTCCAGGCATTGAGTGCAGACACTCGACAGAGGAGAATGGTCTGTAGGAGAAGCTGGGCGCATGCCTGAACACCAGGTTTATCACAAAGATTCTTTCTTTTAAATGTAATATTCCAACTCTTTGAGAAAGTCTCGTTGGGGGAAAGATGACAATAAGGCAAGAAACGAACAGCCCAGTCATGTCTTGTTCAATCATGTCTTGTTTTGGGTATGGAAGTGGTACTCGATAACGAATATGGTTGACAGCTGACAGAAACATACAAAGACATTTGCCAATTGCTGTCAGTTGATTAGGATTTTATTTAGCCATCCCTCACAGTTGTGAATAGGCTGTTTGCCTCTGACCCTTGATGTTACTTGGGTTTAGGCTAGACTGTGTGTGTGTGTGTGTGTTTGTATGTGTGTGTGTCATAATGATGATGATAGTGATGAAGTGTGTGTGTGTGGGAACAGCTTTCTTCCTGTGTGTGTTTCAGAAGGGGGGCATGGGACTGTCAGCAGGGAGTGTGCTCGCTATGTTTTTCCCAGGGGCCTCGGCGGCTGGGTTGTGATGAAGGCACTCTGTCTGGAGATCTGGAGATGCTTTTAAACACAAACATCCTCAGAGGACAAAAAGCCTCCACACACATCCTTAAGCAAAGCCTCTGAAGAACCAGTCACGTCTCTCTCTCCCTCCCTCCGCCCCCCCCATCTCTCTCCCTCTCTCTCTTTCTCACTCTTTCTCTCTCTCTCTCTGTCTTCCTTCTTGCTCTCATCTGTCATTATTCCTGTCATTATTTCCTCCTTTTGATGTGGCATGTGGGGGCTAACATTACTCCAGTTATCTTCTGTTTGCTTCGTGTCGAGCCTCTAGAAAAAGCCACTCTCCTCTCCATCTGTGTCTGTGTGCAGTCCTGCACACACACACACACACACACACACACACACACACCACCCCCAGCTGAGTGATAGAGAGGGAAAGAGAGAGGGAGAGAGCTCACTAATGTGATCACATTTCTCCGGACCGCAGATTAGCTGAGTCTCCTTTCATCAAATTGCTGTGGTGGTTCCTCCTCCTCCTCCTTTCTTCCTTCTTCTTCTTTTTCTTCTTCACCATCATCTTCTGTCGTTTGTTTTTTTTTTCTTTCCTTCTTGCTTTCTTTCCTCCCTCAAAGTGCCCAGTCCATTTGGCCCCTGTCCGTAAGCCACTCTCCAACACAAAGGCGTGTGATGTCTTTATTCAAAAGGACAGTAGTTGTGTTTCCCAGCAAGGCCATTAGAAAAAATAGCATTGTACAGCACTAAGGTCCCATCATCACAGTGCCTGTGGTTTACAGTTGTTGGTATTAGACATGAGTGCTCAGAGTGCTGCCTTTCACCACATCAGAAGTAAAGGAGAAAATACAGTGGCTGAGTGTGTGTCTGTGTGTATGATTTGTGTGTATCTATGTGAGCATTTCACTGTGTACACATCAGAGTGTGTGTGTGTATTTGTGTGTTTGTGTTTGTGAACATATCAGGGCAGTAAGTGTGTTTTGTGTGTATGTGTGTGCGCACGCATGTGTCTATTTATTTGTGTCTGTCTGTGTTTGTGATCCTTCAGTGAGCATACACATGTACTGTATGCTCCTTGGCACTGTGGCAGTGAGAGGTGCGAGAGCTCACTCCCCACCCTGAGACCGGAGCATGGCGAGTCAATCCAGCAGTGAGTGAGAGAGGCGTGAGGCTGGCACCCTGAGAACAAGACCCAACTCGCCCCCCCTTAGTGCCCGCTGTCTGCATCGGCCAGAGCCTCTTCCCCCTCTCCTGTCTCTCTCTCTCTCTCACACACACACACACACACACACACACACACACACACACACACACAAACACTCTCTTTCTCTCTCTCTCAGTCCTGACAGCTTCTGATTGCTGATGGCTATTTTAGACTCCCTCTCCTCCTCACACACATGCATACACACAGACACGCGTGCGCGCACACACACACACACACTTATACACACTTAATCTTTGATTGTTGTTGCTCTTTCATTGTTTGGGGCTGACAAAAGGAAAAATCACACTGAGCACCTCCTCTCCTTGTGATGGCCTGCTCTCTCTCTCTCTCAGAAAGAAAGTCAGCACCCTTTCAAAAGGCAGCATGAAGAGAGACATGGAGTTGAGCTCATTATAGGCCATTGGCTGGATGAATTACTCATAATGATACTCTAGAAACGAAGCGCTCGCTCTCTCTGCACTGATCTGTCTGCAGTACCTGACCTTGTTCATCACTCCTTCTTTATGTCACTTCTTTCTTTCTTTCTTTCTCTCTCTCTCTGTCTCTGTTTTTCAGGAATCAGAGAAGAAAGGACTGATGGATAAAATCCATATGGTTCAAGAGATAGTCCTCACTGTGCAGAACACCTTAGATGAGGTTGCATCTATTGGAGAGAGAATTAAGAAGTAGGAACAGTTTATTTTTTTTAACTCCTACCATCAATGATTTTATTGTCAAGTTTATGATAAGAACACTTCATATGATGCCATTTGATTGTATTTACTGATTTAAAAAATGCGCTCCTGTTATATGCAGTACTTTCAACTGGTCAGTGCCCTTCATGTCATACCTGGCGGGTGTGGTCCTCTTTGTGGCCACGGCTACACTGTACTTCATCCCTCTCCGCTACATAGTGCTGATATGGGGTAAGACATTTTCTTCTCCCTGATCCTCTCTCCCTGACTGCCTGATTCAGTTTGTTTATGGAAACAGCAGCATTTCATGTATTTCTAATACACTTATTTATTGTGTGATTGTGTCCTTATTTTGCCAACTGAGCCTTGGAAATATGGGTTGTATTCCAAAAACACACACGCTACAGATCTTGAAAGGAACCTGTCGATAGCCCACTGTGGTGAGCTAGACCACGTTCTTTAGAGTATACACAAGGTCAAAGGTCACTGATGTTCAGTATAAGCATCCTCCCCTCTGGCCTTTGCTCAGCCAGTTCATCTCTGGGGCACTCAACACAATCAATACCCAAATATTATCAAATGGTTCCACAGCTTACATTCTGCTCAATGCATTCAGGGTAAGCCTTTCATGTTGCTGAGTGTAGATCTGGGCTCTTTGGTTGTTTGTTGTGTGTGTGTGTGTGTGTGTGTGTGTGTGTGTGTGTGTGTGTGTGTGTGTGTGAAAGAAAGGAGAGAAATAGTGTCTGTAGAGTGCTGAAAGAGTGTCTGTAGTGTGCATTTTACCTCAGAAAAGCACTGAGCTGTGGCAGGAAAGTTGTCTTATTCCCCACTGTCTAAGGGTTGAGTAGCTTTCACTGTATAAAGGCAGAGACACCCATCCCAAATCCTGTCCCCAAAACACTGCAATTTAGGCATCCGCTGTTGATTCAATTTGACAGAATTGAAATGTCATCTTCTGTGCGGCATCTCTCACATAGTGGGGAGTGGTCCCAGTAATGGGAAGGGAGGGGGGATCATTTTTTATCTTGTCTCTCTTGTTTCAAATCATGGTTTTTTGGAGGGCGTCTTTATTCATTAATGCACTGCTGCGTTTTTTTTTCCTGTAAGGTGTTAACAAATTCACCAAGAAACTGCGCAACCCGTATGCCATCGACAATAATGAAGTACTGGATTTCCTCCAGAGGGTGCCTTCTGATGTTCAAAAGGTAAGAGTCCAATTTTACATACCGATCGAGACAGAGAGAGAGAGAGAGAGGTGGGGGAGACAGAGAGAGGGAGAGAGAGAGACAGCAAGGAATTCCCTAAAGATATCTGTTTTATTTGCTCGAGCAGAATTCCCATGTGCTCAGGGAATACTTCCACCGCCTTTGTTTGATTATTAATGGGCTGGTGCCGGTAAGGACCGTTCTGCGGCCCAATTATTTCCCCGCATGTTTTCCCCGGGATCACCTCAGTTGTGGCAGAGGGCTACGCTCTGATCTGTCCTCAGCCATATCGCTCCCACCATGTCCCTGATTATCAGTTTTGTCAGTCTGTGATAAAAGCAGGGGTGGTGTTGGGTGCCAGGGCCCAGGGATCAGTCTGTGTGTGTGTGTGTGTGTGTGTGTGTAAGTTTATGTATTTGTGTGTGTGTGTGTATGCGTGTGCGTGTGCTGTTTGATCGTCTACTGCACCACACATACACATCAGATTTCGAAGGACCGGATTGGTGAAGTGGTGCGTCATCGCCGCCCTGCTGGGTGCCATATGCGAGCGCGCCTCAGCCGTGGCTGTCATGTCAGCGGCGGTTACATCAGAGAAGAGCCACAGGACGTGTGCCAGCCTGCCGAGGGAGAGAGGTGCCTGTTGGCACTGTCTAGCTGGGCACTACAGCCTGAGCGGGGGCAGCATGGAAATGAGGGAAACACACAAACACACACTTACACATACACGTACACACACACACACACACACACATATGCACCCTCACACAAATAGACATACATACCCGTATACAAACATACTCATATATATTATCTATATATAATATATCTTCATATACAAAAGCTGGCACATACACACATACACTGTCTGTAACACACACACACACACACACACACACAGAAAAGCTCATGTATCCCCTTAATAGCCTACCTTAGCTGGGCAGCTGTAGAGGAGATCTCCTCATTCTCAGCTGTTTGGCCTTACCTCCCTCACCCTGCTCCTCAGTCTGCATGGAGCTGAGAGGCCTGGGATGTTGGTAGGCGGAGGTGGAGGCTGTGGTGATGGGAGTGAGCTGGCATTGATTCACAGGCTGGCAGAGCAAAACGGTAAATATTTCTTCTGTCAGCAGCCCCACCATTCTCCCTCACCATGCTTTGGGAGGATAGCAGAAAGCGTCAAAGAACTTCCACACTGGAAAAGGGAAAAGAGAAGAATGAAGCAGAGGACAGAGAGAGAAAGAAAGAAAGACTGGACTGTTTGTCTCTGTCATGTTTTCCAATTCTTAAACTACAAAGTACAAGTCTCAAACAAACAAACAGACAAACACAGAGAGAAAGAGAGAGAGAGAGAGTCTGAGATTATATATAGTATCCAGGATGATCTTGGTGATTTCCCACCGACTGAGATTGTCGTGTGTGCACACAGAAGACAGAATGCCTGACGAATTTTTATTTTGTGCATGGCCTCTGAGCGCCTGAGTTGCTCGCTGGCCCAAGCGGATGAGTGACACGTTACTAAAACTGAAATTGACTCCTGTCTCGCTGGGGAAGAATGACTTGGCAATTAACGCCCGAGCCCCGTCTTCAAAGGAGCCCCCTCAAAAGTGGACTTCAGATGCGGACTCCTCTGTCCTAAAATAAGAAGCATCTGTCAGTTCTGAGAGCAGTTTCATGTTCTGATGCGCCGTCCGCCGCCTCTTTGTTCCTCTTCCCTTCCATCTCCCATTCTGATAATCAGCACCGAGTAATTAGAGCCGAGTTCTCACCTCCCTTTCACAGAGCACTCTGTGTGTGTGTGTGTGTTTGTGTGTGCGTTTGTGTTTGCATGTTATTGTTTTTGTTTGGGAAAACAACCGCACAAAATCAACAAGAGCTATTTTCTTGTATTTGCTTCCTTTGTTTGCCTCGCCCCGTGAGTGACATGCATTTTGTCATCTTTTTTAAATAATTTCCCATTTTATTCCTCTTGTTCTCTGTCTCCCATCTATTCACCAGCACACACTTCACTCTATATTTATTTCAGTGTGGATAACAGAAAAAATAATTTTAAACATAAAGAAGTGAAGTGTACCAGTACTTGTCAGTCTTAATAGCGTACATATACATTCTACATCAGACAGATTCTAGATTTTTCTTTTTTTCTCTGTCTCCCTCTTTGTCTTGTCTCAGATCAGAGGGCAGACGGTAAGTAAGAGATGTGCAGAGGTGATCGATTGTGAATGTGAACCCCACTCTGATGATAGGCATGTGTGAGTCGAAATTACAGTGCAACCTGGGATACTGAGCATGCTCAGTGCTTGATGAGAAGTCCTACAGACTGGCACGGTTCAGATTATTATAAAGGCGACACACACACACACACACACACAGCTCATTCGGTGTAGCAGCGTGAGGGTTCAAGGTCGCTCTGATGAGTTTCCGCCGAGTGAGAGAGCGAGGAGCAAGAAGCTACCCAGTGAACCCTGCGTGAGTGGCTGCCAACCCAGGAGCCACGGCTGATTTCTCTCCCAAACAAACTTCTGCCTACTGCTTCTATAATTAGGACCAGTGTTAGAACAGAGACTGGATGGGAAAGGAGGAAAAAAAGCAGAAAAAAGTTTTTTTCTTCTTTTTTTTCTTTTTTATGCTCTTTTTTTTCTCTCTCTTGTTCTCGAAGAGGACGTGGCAGCACACAATGAGCGATTCCGTGGCTTTGCAGTCGGCCCCTGGCTGGCTGGCAGGTCGTCCCTTGGTTAGACTGCCGCTTTCCTGTAATGCAGAGCTTGTGGAGGATGAGGAGGAGAACAAGGAGAGCCGGTGGGGAGGAGGAGGTGGTGGTGGGGTAGGAGGTGGAGGTGGAGGAGGAGGAGGAGGAGGAGGTAGCCAGAGCTGGTGAAGAACCCCTTGACTTTTCAAATCCTTCCTCCCTGTGATTAATCCCCTCTGCTCCTGTGTTTAAAAAATGATTCATTACAGCCGCGGCCGGCTGGGCAGAGCGTCTCTCTCTCTCTCTCTGTCTTTCTCTCTCTCTCCCTCTCTCCCCCTGCCTGGGCCTGCTCCTCAGGGGAGCCATTACGCGCGCTCCGCTGAGCTCGGATTACCTGCCTCTGCTGCCCAAACTCCTGTTTGTTTTCACAGGTGCAGTACAGCGAACTCCGCACGCCCGCCGCCGCTAACCCGCAGCGCAAGAAACGCTAGAGCCCGGGCCCCGCAGGACCAGACGACCGGCCCCAATCACCCAACAGCAGCGGCCCGCCGGAGGGATGGAGGGATTGTACAGACGTGGAGAGATGGATGGATGGATGGATGGATGGATGAATGGATGGATAAGAGGCGGCTGGGCAGTCTCTCTTTTTATCTAAAATGGACTGGTCAGACAGGGCTCTCTGTTTTGGTACTTAGAGATCTATACTGTGCCCACTATTACATTCAAACTTTGTCTCCTGTAAATGCATCAAGCCACACTGTTATTCCTGAGGCCTATGGTTGTGTGTGTGTGTGTGTGTGTGTGTGTGTGTGTGTGTGTGTGTGTGTGTGCAACTGTGGAATCAGAAGGGGAGAATGTTTATGTGTTGAGTTGGCCGTGCACATTAGCACGTGTTTTTGTTTTTCATTTTCATTTTCACATAATTGTGCTTATGCATATATGTGTGTGTTTAGGTGTGTAAACTGTATGTGTATGTGTGTGTGTTTAAGTCTCTGTGTGTGTGTCTGTGTTCCTGCTACCCCTTCTGACAGGGGGGCTATGGTTTGTCTCCCGGGGCAGCACATGGTGCTGTCAATCACTGCTCTGGGCTTTTATGAAGGCAAAAAAAGAAAAAGTAGGGCGCCCCCTGGCTCAGCTTCACAACACGTTTTGGATCACTGAAACTCATGGCCACAAAAGCACCAGAAAAGCTTTGGTGACCTGCACCACAGGGAATTGTCTTTCTGTTGACCATGGACCAAGTACAAAGCCACGTAACTTTGTGATTAATTGCAAAGACAGCTGAAATGTATATGGCTTGCTATTTTCTGGTGATACTATCATTATTCGGGCAGAAAGTATGATAGGATATTTGCTTTGATACATGTAGAGCAACCATATATTTTCTTGAAAATAATTGTCACTTGAATGAGTATGTACTGTAAATATTAAACATTTTTTTGTGATATTCCTTCACTTGGATGAATTTTCTATACGTATGATGCATGGTGATGTTTTAGCCATGTTGCCATGATTTTGTAGAGGTATGGAAGGAGAAAGCAACAAATGGTGGAGAAAACAGCGGGGGGATCTAACTTCACAAAGTGTATTTGTTCTCAGGGAGTGTGTGTGTGTGTGTGTGTGAGTGAGAGAAAGAGAGACAGCTCGAGGGGGAGCACATGTGGTTGCACAACGTGGCCTTTGGTAGAGGACTCAGGCCACTGCTGTGCTGTGGTGGTGTTGGTGCTCACTTCAAAGCCTCGGCAAGTCTAGCTCACAGGCTAATACAGTGCCTCTGCTGTTGTCCCACAACAACACAGTCCAGATAAGAGAGACCATCGCAGAGAGACAGAGGGAGAGAGAGAGACAGGAAGAAGAGTAAAAATGAAAAAAGGATGGATGAGTCTGTGGGAGAGTAAGTGAATGAGTGAGAGAAAGAGAGAGAGGAGAGATAGACTTTGAAAAAAGGGAGAAAGAGAGTGGATGAGTGAGAGAGTACACTCTCATCATTCACTGCACTTAGCTCACATTTTCATTAAAATCACCTCCAGAGCCTAATGGGCCTCCTCGAGTTGCGCCAAGCATCAGCGTGTTTCTCAGCGAGATGGAGCACACGCGAGCGTAATGGAGCCTTCCCGCCTCATCAACTTATTTATTCATATTACAGAGAGATTTTACACAGCCCTTAGTCTCATGATGGGTCTCTCATGTTGTAAAGGGACGTGCATTAAAGTGTCACACATTGAGCTGTTTCAAAAACTGAGAGGTTTGAGAATTTTAGCTCATCACCATATAATTAAAAAATAGTGAAATTAAAATTATCTATGATGCAAATAGACCATATGCAAAAGTGTTGTGTTATGCAAAAGCATCATAGCGTGTTTGTGTGAGAGAGTGTTTAAGACACCTCTTTATGTAACAGTACATCCTTTTTATTTATTTATATATTTATTTATTTTGCCGTGATTATGACGTGGCAGTGTTAATGTCGCCGATCCTGATTCTGTTTGTCATCTTGTTTTTCTGCCAGGCTGCAGATGCATGCACAGCCTTCAGCCTCTCTTCTCAAACTTTCACTCCCCAGAGTGAGCAGCAGGAGTAAACTTACAGGCAGGAGAAAAAAAAAAGTTCCCTCACTTCCTCTCTCTCTGGGCTAGACTCGTAATGGGATGTGTGCGATAAAGATAAAGAAGTTTATGTTGTGTAAAAATAGATGCGCCTCAGCTCGGAGCGAGGAGTCGGTTTTGGTGTCGTACACACGTAGGAGCTCCTGGACCTCAGCGCTGGGACTTAGTTCTGACTGATTGGAGAACTGAGCATCCCCCCACTATGCCCCCTGTCCCTACACACACACACACACACATACACCACTGCATACTTGCATCCACCCCCTCACCACAGACAGAGTCACATACACACAGTCACACACACACAGCCACACACACACACAGAATCCCCCCTTCCTCCCGCCGAGCCCAGTTGCGCACTGCTGGAAGAGCATCCGCCGGTGCATGGAGAGGAGTTTGATTGGCTCCTGGGGACCCAGGCGCAGCCCCGGGCTATCTCTTCTGACAGCCTGATAGAGACATCAGCCCGCTCTCCCCGGAGCTGCCACCAGGGGTCCCTTTCAAAGCGAGGGGGAGTGGAGGTGACCCTTCAGCCTCAGATGAGAGCAATCCCACACACACACACACACCGGGGTCCTCATGCCTCCCAGCCCCCAGTGGAGTCTGGGAAATAGGTGGTGGTGGTGGTGTGTTTGTGTGTGTGAAGTGGGGGTGATGGGGGCGGAGGTTGTATGTGTGTTTGTGTGTGTGTGTGTGTGTGTGTGTGTGTGTGCATGCCTGTGTATGTGTCCAAGAATAAAAGACCTAATCAGGTGCTTGCTCAAAGAGGTGAAACCAATTAAACAAGACTCCCAAGTAGAAGCGCGGTCACCAAGTGTGCTATCGCTGTCGCATTAGAAGCAACCTGCAACTTTAAAGTGTATATGACTTCCTGTTTTAGTATTTTTAACCTAGAACATTCTGTGAAATTCAATAGGATCCGAGCTGTCAGTGGCATATGGAAAGAACTGAGACAGAGAAAGAGAAAAAAAAGCCCTTGGGAGACCAAGCCTGGCATGCTTGGGGGAACGAGAAACAACAGCTATGGTGGTGGAAACTGACATGATACAGAAGGCTTCAAGTGGCCAGTGTGTTGCTTAGCTAGGAGTGACCCTTTGATTCTGCTCCCTTTCACCTCAGCCCACCACCCCACCCACCCCCTCCCCTCCCCTCCCTTCCTTACCCTTCCCCCACATTGTTTTATCATTCCAAGTGCCATGAAGTGGCTGAACCACATTGCGTTTGGTGCCAAGCAAGCGGCTCAGGAAAACGCTGCTGTGATGAGAGGTTAGCCCCGTCATCGCAGAGGTTAGCGTCAAGATGGATGACGTCGCTGGCATTAACAGGGTCGTGGCGCGGCGTGACCGGCTTATTCACCAGCTGTCAAGACTGGTGGCGCTGAACTGAACTTTTGGCAGGAGAAGTGCTTTGTGTAACGTTGTGTCATTCATGTCCAATGACAAGGGAGGACAATGTTATGGTTAAAAGAAAGCCGAAACTGACGCTAAGTGTGAATTGTCGGTCTCCAGGCTCTGTTTACAAGTGCAATCATTTTTTGAGAGAAATTATTTATCAATTTGCCTCCTCCTCTAGAGAGCGAAAGCATGAAATCTCCAAAGGCACGCAGCAACCACACAATCTGGTCCCTGAATGCATTAGATAGTCCCTGGATGTTTTACAAGCTTTGTTAATGAACGTTTTCAGCCATGCGGCAGTTAACATTGAGCCTGTTGTGTTTTTTTCCCTCCTCTTCTTTCCCTGGATGTTTTCATTTTTTTCTTGTTGTTGTTTTTGTTGTGTTCTGCATGGCAATGATGTCTTCATCGGGCTGTCAAAAGCGGAAGTGCCTGCAGCTGTGGCAGAACCCCCCTGAGCCTGTCACACTCCTTGTTTCCATGGTAGTTCCTCAGGCAGCTCCGCGGGCAAGCTTGCCGTGCGAGGACCCCTACAACCTGTTTTTTTTCTCTCTCTCTCTCTCTTTCTCTCTTCCTCTTTCCCTCTCTCCCTCTCTTTCTCTCTCTCCCTCTTTTTTTGTCTGGTCACTTTTTTTCTCTGATTTGTGCCCCCCCTGTAGCAAGAGCCTGGGTGGGTACAGAGAATGGCAACATACACACACACACACAAACACACACACACACATGCTCTCGCCTCCTGTCTTTGTGTGGTTGTTTTTTGCAGGTGTGTGCAGCTTCGAAGGCACCTTGCTTTGGCATGCCTGCACCTAGGCACATTACCCCTTTTATTTTGAGGCCTCTTTCTCAATAACTGTAACGGGAACGGTGCTATTAGGAGCCCGTTTTGACCTCCCTCAGAACTGACATGCATTCCTGGGAAAGAGGTAGCAGAGGAGTGCCGGCAGCACTTGCTGTTAACTTGCATGTGTCACATCACTTTGCTTTTCATTTGTTTTCATCGCGCCAAGCCTTTAAAAAAACAACACAAAACAGACGACGATGGAGTAAAGTGCATACGCCGTACAACACTGAGACAAAATGCCTGGGGGGTGTTCGGTTGGTGGGGTCGACCCCGGAAAGCAGAACTTTGACACCAATAAGGTGGGAGGCTTTTCCAAAAAATTCAGTTTGTAATGAGATCCAAATGACCCAGCCAGATTGTGCCTGCAGAAGTCACTGATTGAGGTTCCTTGCTTTGTAAGTGGCACTGCTCGAAGAGCAAAGAAAAAAAAAACAAAAAACAAAAAGACTTCAGAGGAGGCTGGGCTGTTCGGATGAAGTCAAGAGTCAGATTTGCGGCGGGTGCTTTAATGCAGGCTCATAGCCACAGCCAAGTTAGTTGGCAAACTTTCATGTTCACAGCGAATATAAAGAAACAGTGAACGACACGGGCAGCACCAGTCAGACACAACACTCTGGTACATATGAAACACTCTCTCCGACAGTGTCGTAGTTTACACATTATTTAAACAGAGAACTGTGTTACTCGTTGACAGAAAGACATAATTCTTCCCAATATATCAAGTGTTGAGCGTAGCCTTTAAGAGCTTAAATTAAATCATTGCCCTTTAACAGCATCTCTCTGAGGGGCCTCCCCGCCTTAATAAATTCCACTGATTCCACTTTAATATTATTCGGAGTGCATTAAAATGAAGGCAACAGCTGGGACGGAGGGCAGTCTCTGGAGCATTGCTTAGGCTGCTGCAACCAGGCTAAAATGCAAAGCATGTCTGAGCGTGTCTATGAGCTGGCGGGGTGTAAGGGATGGGTATTGGGGTGTTGGGGTGGGTGGGTGGGGGTGTGTATGTAGGTGGGTGGTCAGGAGGTCTCTGTGTTACAGGTGCACAACTGACAGGCAGAGGGCACCAGATCAAGGGGTGGTGGCAAGGCCATCACAGATGCAAAGAAGGGCTGGGCAGAGCCCCTGACCGCCTTGGGGCAATGTCACCTCTGTTCAGCTGTGGGGGGTGGGTGGGTGTCAGAGAATTATTATTATTATAATTATTATTATTGCTAGCAGTAGTAGTAGTAGTAGTAGTATCAGAATTATTATATTTTTAAAGAGAAACAGTTAATTTATTTAATTATTTATTGATAATTCCAGGAAATTTTCATCTGTGAAATCATTCATACTGCATGTGCGAAAGAACTGCCATTTGAGACATCAGCTGTTGATCACAACAAGTAAATACATAAGAAAAGATGTGAGTGAAGCCTGTGTTTGATGAGGGGGAGAAAATAAGAAGTCCTCTCTCCAAGAGGACAGAATTCTGCTGTGACTCCAGTGCCATATTTTGTGTTAAGACTTGATTAAAATAGCCCTTGAGGAAGAACCTTGAAAATGTCTTGGAAAGAAAGGAGGAGGAAAAACAAAGGCTGTAGAGCAAGGGTTGAAGCAGATAGAAAGAAAGCGAGAGAGAGAGAGGGGAGAAAAAAAGAAGTGTGAAACCTTTGTTAACTGCCGATGGTGCCTCAGTGGTCCGCGTTTAACGTGTGCACACTCGTCAGGCTACAATACACAGAATAATTTAACCGCATATTTCATTTTAATTAACAGTGATATAACGCAATGTGACTTGCATTCTCCAGAGGAAAGTGCCCAATATTTGGTTTGATGAATCTGCTAAAGCCACCGAGAGTCCCGCTGCACGTCCCCTGGGGATCAGGTATCATTAGAGATAAGCACAGATCTGCTTTTTGTCCCCGGCTAGAGGAAAAAAGAAAAGAAAAGAAACACACATACACAACACACACACACACACACATTTTCCGCTGCACTTGCACATGGGTGATGGCTGAAGTGTTCAATATTAATAGGCTTTCATCAAGGACACAATTAGGACACCTCTATTTGACACTTTCTATACTATCTGGATGAATATGTATATTTGGTCCCCTGGAATGAGACATTGCAAAATTACAAAGTGAAATCACAAGCCAGCTTGGTACAATGAAGATCCCCACAAAATGACAATCAGGGCCTGATGTATTTTGATCTGCCCAGAATTTCAAAGAGGCAGGAGAATAAAAGTCTATTATAAGCTCACTTCACAATATACAGCCCAGGGCAAGTTGTATGCATGCACATATTAGCATATGCATGTACTATCACTAAGGCTATCTACACCCCCCTCTTAACAGAACCATACACAATGCACACACACACAAAATCACATACCTGTACAATCAAAATCTGTGTTTGGTTCATTCTAAGGTCAAGATTTGCACATCGCACGTGCACACACACACACACACCATGCTTTTTAGCAGAAATTGTATTGCTATGTGATGTTGAATCTCTTCCTCAGCGTTAAATGAATTCCAGTGAGTTGATTGGCTTTTAAATTATTGTAAATATGTATTTACTATTGCTACACTCAATGGCTAATGTTTCTCAACTTTAAGATCATACCAGACTTTACACTAAGCCACCCCCCCACACAAACACACACACACACACATTTGCCCCAATAGTCCATCCATCTGTCAATAAGGTCTTGATTCTTGAAAAAGAAAATAAAACATAGACCCATCAATGCTGGCTACTAATTAGGGGTCTTATAAATAACTCTCTCCCAATGGCTTTGCAGGGGCGCACATCACAGAGACTGACTGTCTATCTGAAAGCAGCGATCAAATAGGCACTGCTAATTCTCATTTAAAAGAGAGCCAACACCCCCCGCCGCCACCATCCCCGGTCACTGTTACCGTTTGCTCCTGTGATTGGGCGTTTAGAGCTCCTCTAACGCGCGTACTTGTTTGTTTTGTTTAGGATGCTTGTGATGCCGGCAGCGCCGTGTCACCCGCCGGGGTCTAATTAGAGGCCACTGAAGCCTCCATGATGCCCGCCTGCCCGTGAGTGACTGAGAGAGGGAGGGAGTCGGTGAGTGAGTGAGTCCCTCCTGCCCGCCTTTGACAGGAAATGAAAGCTTTACACGCTCACGTCCATCCCCTAACCCCAGGGCTTTGGCTTCAACCTGTTCGCCAGCATCTGGTGTGTGTGCATGTGCGTGTGTGGGTACACATGTGTTTGCGAGAGTGTGCGCATGTGTGAGTGTCTGTGAGTGTGTGTCTGTGCGTGTAATATGGGAAGTACATGAGGGTGTTCAGCATTGCAGTGGCAGACACCAATTGTGCAAAGTCCAGTTTTTGACAATTGCCAGGTGTGGTACATATTTCATCATATAAAAGACTGATGGTTAAATCTGAGACATGGAGTCCAGACTGGTATGGATTTTCTCATGTCTTTTTTTGTGAATAATGTATGTAACTTTGACACATTATATGCTTATCCACCTCAGTAGCTTCTCATAACACAGAGGATGTTAAATGGTTTTAATTAGCCGCCTTGTGTAAACCAATTTGCCTAATGCATTGTGATGTGCTTTGATTACACTGATGTTTATTAATGTATAGTAGCTCTGCCTTTTTAAAATGAGCTCACAACTCAAAGAGGTGATCTTCCACATGAAAGGCAGAACAGACAGATTTTTTTCTTTCTCTTTTTTTTCCCTCTCTCTTTTATTCAGACTGACGTGAACTCTCAAGTTGTTATTTCTTGTTCACATGACACATTGCAGTATGCCTTTAGTGTGTGCAAAAGGGTACTGGTATGGTGATACCTTTGCATTTACCAGTTGCTGGATATTAATGACTCTCTTAAGAGCTTGTTCAACAGATCAAGCCTTAATGGGACCTATGCATATAGAATATACATAGTGCAAGCATACTAATGCACCTTTAAGTGTGATGTATGGTGCCTGTGCAACTGACGTGAGCATTTGAGAGTGGGGGTATAAAATGGCAAGGGGTGGGTGTGGGTGTACATAAATGCCCATGGATCTTTAGGCAAACAGTGTGAGACCAATTAACAAGTATCTCTCTCCCATCTCTCTGGCTCTAGCCAGTGAATGTGTGTGTGTGTGTGTGTGTGTGTGTGTGTGTGTGTAGAGCAAGGGAGAAAGAGAGAGAGAGAGTGCAAAAAGAGGGGAAAGAGGGAGGGTTAGGGAAGTGGGGGACGCTCAGAGAGAGGTGGTTGTAAGGGTGGTGGGGGGAGTGGTTGGGGGTTGGGTTGGATGGAGAAGGAGCTGGGTGGAGCCTCCTCCTCAGACAGACAGGCCAAAACAAAGCCATCATCTCCCAGCGCTTGCCCTCAGCTTTCCCCTTCTCCTCAGTGCCTCCAATTACCGCCTCCCCGCGCTGCCATCAGTATGCAGCGGGGCAGCTCCTCTCCGGCGCTCGCCCCGGGCCATTGAATACGTTACCTCTGCTCTGGGGCACCGGGCTCCAAGGGGGGCGCACAGACGCACCCCTGTAACCCCCTGGATAATTTGGGATTCCTGTGACCACAGAGAGAGAGAGAGGAAGGCAGCCACTCGTACGTAAAAAAAAAAGAAAATTACAATGAAATAAATAAATACGATGAAATAAAATAGCAAAGGAGGGGAAGAGAGTGAGCAATAGGGAGGGACAACAAATAAAACACACACACATAAATAAAGAAATAAAGGTTGGCCATGCCAGACACAGTGCCAGAGATCCAGTGATTTATTGATTTGGTCATTCTTTTATTTATCATAGTGTTTATTTTTTTCCTTTCTTTTCCGTTTTTTTTTTTTTTTTTTCGAGCCTGCCAAACAAAAGTGCCTCATCCTCCTCCTACTGTTGCTCTGTGTCCACACATAGCGAGTGTTACACTCCAGCATAGCCGCACCAATACACAGGTGAGCTTAGCTGCTGCAGCGCCTCAACGGCAGCATGTTAAAATATGGACTGTTTTACATTCCATTGTTCTTCCACATTGTCTTGCAGTACACCTGCTTTGGACAGCCACTGTACGGCACCATTTAATTCCAAGCAGTATCCGCTCAGAGTCCCTCCTGAGGAGGACAATGGCGTCCGGACGTCTGCATGAAGGCATCGTGTCCTACACTTAAATCCATAAGAATGAACAATACACTTTAGGCGTAAAGAAGGCATTAGAACATCTATCTAAGACAAAATGCCTGCGTGGCTCAGGAGCTTTCCCTTCCCCATTAACAAAGGAGAGTACAAGGAGAGTACTCCATGTGCTGTGGTCTCCAAGCAGTTCTTAGTGGGCTTTATGTCTTAAAGGATAACACAGGCATGTGGTGTGCTCTACAAAAACGGCATAACTCTCTTTGAAGACTATGAACTGTATGATTATATTATATTATATTATATTATATTATATTATATTATATTATATTATATTATATTATATTATATTATAGATCGAATATACTGTACACATATACTGTACACAGTAATATATTACATATATTACACATATATAATTACAAGTAGATACCTAACACAGTCATCTTTGTGATTCATGTAAGAAACTCCAGCTGTGAATGTAATATCATTTATCACATTTGGTTTGTACGTGTGTATGTGTATGTGTGTGTGTGTGTGTGTGTGTGTATAGTGCATGCCTACTTCTATTGATGTGTGCCTAACTCCTACACTGTGGCCCTGACGAAGCTCTTCCCACTTGCCAGTGAACAGATGTATGGCTCGTTCGCAGGCCTTCCCCGCCACTGAATTGTTTTTAAAGACGTGATAACAGTGCAATGTGATGAGATGGGAGGGAGAGGGGGAGCGTGAAAAAGAAACCTTCCACTTCACTGTGCTGCCTGGCTGAGTTACCAGCACAAGCAGACACACACAAACACACACACAAAACCCCCAACAGGCTTCTGGAGCGATAGAAGTCACATAAAGCTCGTGTTGCATTGCACCCCACCCCACCCCGTTAAAAAAAAACTTTATTTATGCAGAGGGTGACATTAATGCCTGTTTAATATGCCTCTGTTTCCATCCCATGCCCAAAACAGTCGGAGTAATTGATTACTGCATTACTTAATGTAGCGATGAATCAATTACCAAAAACGTCAGTCGCCACGGCGGCGACCGGGCTAGTGCCGGCTGCGTGAGCCATTGGATGTGATGGAGCCATAGGGGGAAATTATGAGACTATTAAAGAGATGCTTGTTATTCCTTTTGGCTTCGTGGGGCATTTCGTCTGCTTGCCCAAGAGTTTTGGCTGCGGAGGAGCAGGGGTAGGGATGGGAGGGGTAGAGGGTAGGGGGTTTAGGGTAGGCCAGTTTGGAGGAGAGCTCAGCTCAGCTCGACTGGCTGCTGTGCGAGCTGTGAGCTCTATGGCTGAAATAAGGCCTGCACTATTAATCAATGATTGGAATCAGAAGAGCTAATGGGAGGTGAGGTAATCCCACTCTGACTAATTGAACTGAGCACACTCTCTCACACACACACACACTTACACTGGCACGTGCATGCGCACCCTTCGCTCACACACACACACACAGACATACACTCACACGCGTACACCCACACACACCCACTTTCATTTTTCCTCTCTCATACACAGCCTCTTAGATGAGCAACAATGTTTTAACATTTATAATGAACAACTATGTCTGGCCTTTCCAGCATCAAGCACAAGAATGTGTACTTGCGTTCCAGAGAAAAGCTCCGGCAGTATGTTACTTATGATCATATTACTCCTGCTCAACCAGTGACCTTTTCACATGTTGAACATGTATTATTTGCACTGACTTTCGTGTGGTTCTTCAAGTCACTTCTCCTCAACTTCACCTAATAATGTTCATTGATTTAAAGCCACGTGAAACCAAACTGCTTTTAATATAAATAAATCAATGGAGATATTTTTAGAATTAAATAAACCCTCTTGTCTGAGACATGAGAGAGAGACAGACAGACAGTGTGAGCTGCGAGAGGCTATCTCTCATGTGTGTGAGGGCACCTGCTTCCCAAAGCCCAGCCTTAATCACTCTCATCTGGGGCCCCCTGCCGACATACTAACCTGGAGTTACTTTGGAAAGCAGATCGGCCCCTCAGATCCTCAAATACGCCCCCCCCTCCCTCTTACTCTCCCTTTCTCTCTCTCCCTCTCTCTTTCTCTCTCTCTCTCTCTCCCTGCCGTATTAGCTTCCTAATTCAGCCCAGATGTGACGTTCCCACTCCACTGGCCTGTTTATCTTTCCCTCTTCCATCTCATTCCCACCTGCTCGCTGACCTGCAGACCCCACGCTCAGACTCTCATTTCATTTGCCTTTTTTTACCCTCTTCTATTCCATCCAAAGTAAAGAACTCTCCTTTAGTTCTCCACAAGCCTACCTTCATCTCTCTCCCTATCTCTCTCTCTCTCTCACACACACACATTTCTTTTCTTGATTTTTTTTTTTGCTGGGCTACAAGTGCCTGAAGCGTCTGAGCTAATGTTCACGCAGAAAAGCACTGGCATCTTCTCTCTCAGTCAAACACCCTCCATCCCTTTTGTGGCTGCATCAACATCTCAATCAGAATCTCCATGCCGGTGACCCACAGGGTAGCCCACCTCCCATGTAGATGGCAGAGGCCCAAGGATCCGAAGCAAACACAGCTGAAGGACTGTCTCTTCTGGAGGCCTTTTGTGTTTTGTAAGAACCGGATCACACTAGACTGGCGGTATCGACAGGATTTGTTGCATCCTTCCTGCTTCCAGCTTTTCTCTTCTCCCCTCTTTCCGAGCTGACACATTCTTGTGTACAAAAATACACAGTTGTGCTTAGATGCCTGTTAGTTATAATGAAAGTATGTGAAATATGGCCGTACGGGGCTTGGTGAACTCTCCATGTCATCTCTCATTGAGAGGGGGGCCTTTTTTGTGGAGAAATGCCTTGGATTTGTTGAATGAAAATCCACAGGAATGCCATTGTTGGAACGGGGAGCACCGTTGGCTAGCGTCGTCCCGCCTGAATCATCTCCAATTTAATTGGATTCGTTGGGCATCCCTCCTTCGACGGACGGCCCCACGTCTCTCTGGACTGGAGTGCCTGTCTCTCTACTGGACGGGCCCCAGTAACTAATCTCGTTCTGCTAAACACTTACTGTTAATTGTATTTCTTGTTGGGATTTCTTCACTCCTCTACTCCCCACCCCTCCACCCTCTCCTTTTTTTTCCCTTCTCGTCAGCAGATAATTACCTCCTCGCCTTCTCTGTGCCCGAGCCTGGAAGACGTCCTCCACCAGGGCCTGAGCAGGTGCCTCTCGCTGCGAGAGACTTACTGACAAGCCCTGTCAATCACTGCTAAAGCACTCTCCATTTCCTGCATCTCAAAGCAGCTATATTCCCTTTTGTCAGTTTAGGCCAAACACAATTTAGTGGGAGGAAAAAAATGGGGGCTTAACCAGGTAGCAAACAGGCCAAGACTGTCAGGGGGAATTAGCGCCGTGCTGTCTGCCATGCCACTCTTGATCAGCGAGGTGCTGTAATGGCGAAGGGGCCATTCTTCTGTCATGATAAGGGTTTATGCTTAAGGGACTGCTGCTGGTTAACGGTCCTTGGCTTGGCTGATAGTACCTGGCTTTAGCGTGATTGTTATTTAAGAAAAAAAAAGATGAAAAGAAAATTCCCCAACCCTCATTATGGCAATGGACTGATATCTTTGAGCCTTTTCCCCAAGTCAACAGCTAAGCAAAATAAATCAACTCAATATTCACTGTGTATCTACTAGAACGGAAATAACATCTTATGTCTGAATTCTATTTCCATTTTTTTATGCCGACAACGCTCCTTTCCCATTCGAGTTTCATAGCGGCTCAAGACGATAAGTAAGCTTTAAGAGCGACATAATGAGGCAGAATTTACAAATACTTCTGTTATTCCTCATGCACACATATGGGCATGCGGACGGAGGGAATCCAGCATGCTAGCAGAATTGACGCAGCAAGGCTTTGAGGAACACAGAAAGAGACGCCTATTGTTATTCTTATACCTGACCTGGGGGGCATTGTCAAGCTGTGCAGAAACAGCCGGTCTTAGAGGAGCGCATAATAAAATAACGCAATCAAAGATACTCACGGTGGCAGAGCGACATTCCCTCCCTCTTTCTCTCTCTCTCCCCCCCGCCCCCCAGCTCTCCATCTCATTCTCTCTCGGCTCAGCGTGTCCTGATGTGGGAGACAGGCTGGAGAGAGGCGCCAGCAGCTATTCACGCTGCCCGGTCGCCATGGCAGTCGAGTCGAGCGGGAAAGCGGGTCAGAGAGTCAGGGCCGCTAAACGTGGCCATGCTATAGAGCGCTCCTGACAGGCCGGGGCTGCGAAAACAGGAGCGCGGAGCGCAGGGTGGCGGGAGTGGAAGGGAGCCGAAGCGAAGGCAAAGGGGGCAGTTCTGGGGACTGGCTATCATATGCGCTCCTCAGCATGTGGCTGAGTGAACAGGAAAGTAGCACCATGACACTGAAGTGGAAAATCACGGCTCTTTGCTCTAAGCCACAGAAGTAGTCAAAGACAACACTCTGTTTGCATTTGTGGTACAACATGTGGTAGCATTTTTTTCCCTCTTTTCTGTCATACACAAAATTGCCCTTTTATAATGTTGTTGAGCAAAGTGAATGCAAGTTTCTGAATTTAGTTCTAAAGTAGTGCTATGTGTCAGTAATAATATATAATACATGTTGCTGTTCAAATCAAATAGCAAGCATATTACTATATCTTGTTATTCACTGTAACATTCAAAAGACACTTTTCTCAAAGCTCTTCACAAACATTTTATTTTTATAAGTACACTCACACAAAGAGAAGAATCACTGTACCAGCTTGGTGGAGAACTTGTCACAGACAGGCAGAAAATGGACAGGCACTTTAGGAGAATTCAATTCACTTGTCATCCACTGTGGATAAGATTGAATCACTTGGACATTTGAGGTGATTTAGCATTGTTAGCGTACTAGCTGGCAACTGCAGTTGAGGTTGAAATCAGGTTCCTTTAGACTCTACTCAGCACAGTGACAGATTTTTTTTCCATGTATCCCCCTGCATTCAAACCACACACACACACACACACACACACACACAGAGAGAGACTGTTAGACTATAAAAAAAAGTCATCAACAAAACAAAGAACATGTGGCCTTGTAAGCATATGCATTTCAATCTGGGGATATTGCGATATCTACAGCTGTCCAGACACCATGCACTCAATACAATCACTCCCACACTCGAGTGCTTGTTAGTGCTTTAGTCTCTGAGTACAATGGACAGGCACCTACACAATGGGACTCTGTACAACCACAAGTGGTCTTTATCCATATGTAGCCTAGCTTTCAGTGTTACATAGAAAAAAAATTCCCATAGTCCTTTGGAAATGTAAATACTACTTATGTCCCCTTAAGTTCATAGTATTGCTGACCTGTTTAAAATAGCAATATCAATAGTGGATACACACCGTCTTTCTTCTGTGTACTTACTGTGGAAAAAACTCAACTTCCACTGTTGCATGGGTTTATGACATTTTCGCAAATAAATCTGTGCGTCTGTGAGTTTTAATTACCTAAATGTTGGTTCATTGGTGTTCAGTTTCTATAATTCTTACTGAATGCTCACGTAGAGAGAGGACACATAAGTTGACTTACTTACATTTCAACACTTCACTTAATCTTGCTTTGTTCTGAAAGAGCTAGTTATGAGGTGAGCTAAAGGAGGTGGTCTTGTTTAGGTCATTGGAAGAGAGACTTGAAGTGAAACTAAGAAAAAGTGACAGAGTGATGCTGACCTGTGAGTGTGGGAGGCCAGACCCTCTCTCTCTCTCTCTCTCTCTCTCTCTCTCTCTCTCTCTCTGTCTCTCTTTCCTCCTTATTTAGCCCCTGTACTGTGCCCATTGTGGGTGGCCTGCAATCTGGAAACTCTTTTTTCTTTTCCTCCTTTCTTTTCTGCATTTTTGTACTGTTTTTTTTCTTTGTAAGTGAACACCCCACCCGTCTTTCAAGACAAACAACTGAGTTCATTTATTTATTTATGACTGAAGTCTGAAATAGGACTACTAGACTGCACCACCCATATGGAAAAATCCTGTTAAAACATATATGATTCTTATCAGTCCTAATAGAATAATCTGGAATAAGAACTGTAAATAGCACTGTGTAAGTCACCATGAAGCACATTAAACACTTAGCAGGCATTGAAAGCCCGGCAAGCATAATAGAACATTTATTTTGTTGTTCATTGTCTCCGATGTAATAATAATAATAATAATAATAATAATAATAATAGTAATGTAATAGTAATACAATTGATTATACATAAAATTAAATGTTAGTGTCGCTGCTGTTACTTCTGCTTTGGCAACCTTCAAAGCTGATTAATTTGAATGAAAAAGTTTTAAATACAAAGTGGACATTTATGCTATTTATTAATATCATTGCTGTACACTGCAAGTCTGTAATGAGCCTAAGCAGATCACACTCCATTTTCTAATAAACTTTAAAACATTTTACAGGCTGACCTCTCTATAACCCAATCTGCTGACAACGATGAGCAGAGATGCTGTGCTATTTTCCCCCTATAGGTGGCAGTATGTCACCACTAAACAGAGGACAAAGCAATAGATGCAATGCAGCAAATGGCAATGAGGAGGTCTCAGGCTACTCCCCAGTTTTAATTAGACAGAAACAGATACTTATATGTTGAGTTCTCATCTGCCGTCCATCTTATTTCACTGTCTACTCAGGGGGGGAAAAAAGCTTTACTGTCCTATTGTAACTTTTTTTATGGTGACCATAAAAAGGAACCTGAGCTTTTCAATGCAAAAAGTGTTAAAGATGCAGTTTCACACTCCGGATGAAAAACGGCGAAAAAGACGGACAACATGAATTACACCTTCATCATAAATTAGTGGCTGGACAATGCTTTCCCTAATGGAAACCCTTGCAATGAGAACAATTTGTACTGATCATAAATAATTACAACATTGCAGCCAGAGCCAAATAGATAAAGCAGCCTGTAAGGTTTATGGGTGATTATGAGGGCCATGGAAGAGAACAGGCATTCAATGCATTGTTTATTACCTGCACTGAAGGGCTGCTGTTTATCCCACAGTTCAAGTTTATAAGAGCCATGTAAAGCTCAATACTCTAAGGCAGTAGCAAGTATTGCCTCCTAAAGTAACTTTGTTGAGAGGAATGAATTATGCACAGGTCTGTGTATGACGTGCAAATGAAAATACAGGACAGGGATGCCTCGCTAGTGAAGAAAAAGGAAATGAGAGAATCTTTGTGCTGTTATCATGTGGAGGAGTATGTGGTCAGAAAAATACTGTAGAGAGACAAAGCAGAGCCATAAAGAGAAGAGGAAGAGAAAGAGAGAGAGAGAGAAAGAGAGAGAGGGAGAGGCTGAGGGTGGAGTGGGCCGTGGATGGTAGGAGCAGAACACATTGTCTCAGTCTACAGCTCCAAATGAGTCCAGGAGCTCTGCAGACCCTCCAGTAGCCCACGCATGGCTGCTTAACACATGAGGCAACCCAATGCCAATGAGAAGTGGCCCAGCAAGGCTGGCCTAATGAACCAGTGCAATTCCCTGCACACCATCTACCATCCTTGCACGTGCCTTTGGGCTGGTGTGCCCAAATAATAATACTAATCTAAAAACACTCAGCCCTCCTGGCTAGATGCCACCAGATTGGACTTTCCGCCGAAATCCAACACAGTGGGACAGAGCTTTATTGTGCAATGACGGATAGTCAGGACTAAGCGACCGGATAAAGATATGGGTTCCCTTATTCTGCATTAATTAAAGAAAGGATCAATTAACACACATGGCAGAATGTCATCCCCGCTTGCTGTTTGTTCAGTTGAGCCCTTGAAGTGTGGGACGGGTGGCGCTTCACATGGTTTATTTTCTATTCATTTATTTATTTGATTCTATTTATCAATCCAAACTTAATTGCAATTTTCCAGAGAGACAGAGAATGGCAGGGCTGAAACGACTGGCGAGAATTAGCATAGTGTGAATGATTGTTTATCCCAGAGCCCTGACAAAATAGTTGGTCTTGTCCAGCTCTGATTTCGATATTAAGTGTGTCCAGCTCGGCTCGTTCGAGCTGCGAAGGCGGGCGGGCGGGCAGGCGGACGAGAGAAAAAAAAAGAAAAAGATGAAAAAAAGAAAGGGAAATATTATGCAGCAGCCAAACAGGAGCTCTTCATTTTTCCATCTATTCTCCGGCGAAGGCCGTCCCTTTATGCTCACCTTTATCATGGAAATTGTCTGCACCAACGCCACACTATTACCCACCTCAGCATTAGCTTTTTGCTGAGTCGGGAGATGTCTTGGCCTAGGACAATTTGTCCCTCCCCTAACCATTTGCGCCCATTTGTGTCTGGCTACAATATGGGGAATGTATTTGCATCTTATAATCCTGGCCTTCATTAAGACCTCACTACAGCATAGATTAGGCCTGTGGAAATCGTGGCCTTCCAAGTAATCATAAAAAGATGAAACTAATTAAAAGGGTTGACTAATCATATTGAAGAAAATGAGGGCAAATACACATAAAGAGAGGCTCTGTTTGATATGATTCAGTCAGACATTATGAAACTGTTCATGTAAAAAAAAACAATAAGGAAACAAAGCATGACATTATTTTAAACGTATAAAAAGTGATTATTGATCGTTTGACCCCCATGCTTGAGGTTGTCCTATGGGCCCACTCAGGCCTTGCCCTCTGTGTGAGGAATGAGGCCGGTGTCAGGGCACTTGCACAAACTGTACAGCTTTTTTAATCAATGTAAGTGCTGCACAGTCTGCACAAATGAGAACAATTATCATGCCCCTCTGTGTTAGAGATATATCACCCAAACAGAGAAATAGAGAAACAGGGGGAGAGAGAAGAGAATGAGAAAATGGAGAGAGTGAAGATGAAGAAGAAAATAAGGGAGAGGGCAGTAGAGTGGGAGGGAGAGAGAGAGAGAGAGGGAAAAAAAGAATATGAGAAGTGCTCTCCCACACTGGTGGTCTGAAGAAACGTAGCCATATTTGCTTGTTTTTAATAATTCATCCAGTTATTATAACAATATTAGCAAAGATTAAACACACTCACAGTCCTCATTACTCTGGGAACACAGCACACCAAAAGCTCATTTCCTGTAGGAGAACGCTGGCTAACCCCGACTGACCCTCAGATATTCCCATTACCACGTCCCAATGTTTAAGGCAAGCCTTATTGAGCTTCCTCAGCTGCGGCATAGACAAGTGATTTATGAGCCTCAGAGATCTGTTTTAATTAATATGTTTCCCTCTCTTCCATAAACATAAGCAAGGAGGGTTATGGCAAACATTTAAACATTTAACAAGCAGGAAACGAACAAACAGGAAACGAAAACGATCAGGTCTACTCTTCAGAGAGATGTGTCAGATTCTTATCTGAGCAGACGAGCGAAAACCAAAAGAGTTATCAAAATCCTTTTTGTGCTGCTCGAACATAAAAATTTGAAGTTTTTTTTCCTCAAGTCATGTCATTGCTATCATCTGTGCAATGAACACCCCAACCCCCATCCCTCTCAATGCATGCTCTCACACACAGACACACACACACACATGCACGCACACACACACACACACACACACAAACACAGACACACACACACACACAAACAATTGGTATTTTGCTGCAGAAATGTTTTTACAGACACGTCAAAAAATGGTAGCCTCACTTTGGAGTGTGTGACTAATTGATTTAATCCATTTCCTTCTTAAAGGCAATCCCCTGTGGAATGCCACCCACCTGTCAGTGAGATAAAATAATAATAATAATAAGATTTACCTAAAAGCACATTGCAAAGCAACTCTATAGTGCATATGGCTTTTGTGTGTGTGCAGGAGCATGCCTGCATAAATCCCCATAAGTGCTAAGGTGTGTCTCCAGCACTGCATCAAAAGACTACTTGAGCAGCCTTAATAATAGTGTGATTACAAGGACAAGATTGCTATCAGGGCCTGCCTCCGGCACACACACACACACACACACACACACACACACACACACACACACACACATATGCACAAAAAAATGGCATTTATTCACTATTGCTAGACCTCTCATGGTCACTAAATAATCTCAATATTCAAAATAATCCCTTTTATCTTTTTTTCTGTAATAAAACATCTCAGGTAATGATAGGGACAAAGTACATGGCCCAGTAGGACCTAACTGTGTGTGTGTGTGTGAAAGAGAGAGAGAGAGAGAGAGTGTGTGTGTGTGTGTGTGTAATATGACTGGAAGTTTATCCTATTTTCTGACTAGTTTCCTGCAAAGGAACTGCTATGGGTTGAGGTAGCAGTGAGCAACTTTTCCTCTTGCCTACCTCTGCCAGTCATTTTCAAACACTTTACCAGTGACAAGCCATCTGACAGGGGAAACACTTGAAAGGAGAAGCCAATATTAGATCATCGTCATTTGCTTCCACTTTTTCATCTTGCTGCCTCGGAACTGTTGACAGATGTCACAGCAGCATTAATGCGCACTAAAAATATAACACACACACACACATACACACACAGTACAATCTGCATGAGTGCATAAATAGTGACTACAGATCCACATCCAACAGACTTATGATTTATATATTTTTATGTAATAATATATAATCCTTTTATTTATTTCTGTCTTTATACTTTCTTTAAACAGAGGAAAATCATTCTTACAGTAATACAGACATTCGCATTCCATTTGAAAAAGGCCATCAAAACAGTACTCAGTTCAATGGTGCTGCACTTCACTCGTGCACTTTGAACAGAGGCGGATAATCGAGGCAGACAAATGATAGTCTACCGCCCTCCATTATCTGACATTTGTGAGGTACCTGCAGTAGACTGTAGAAACTCACCAACACTCACAGTAGGTCTGCACCTCAAACGTGTTTATGCAAGGGCTTCAGTGAGCCTTGCTGGTTTCGCAGTCATTTGTTTCAAAATGGTAACATAATGCAATAATGTTTTGGAGCTGCTGTTTTGATTGGGATAGGATAGCCGCCGAAGCAGCAGTTGCTAAGTGAGAACATAATATTGGCGTCCATCATTCTAAGTAGCCGAAGGGGTCTCGATTTCAGCTTTTCGGAAATCAAATTAGTCTGCCAGACATCCAATTTGTGTTTTTGTTTAGTCAAATGTAGCCGGGGCTTTGCTGCAGGGTGAACTCAATCCCCTCCCTCCTCTGGGGGGGGGGGGTAACCTACACCCCTGGTGAAGACTTCTCAGGGACAAAAATGAGCAATTAAGAGACAATCTTACATGCCGCTTGTGGTCTTGTGTGCAGAGCTGTGAGCATGGCTTCATTTCTAAAACTGATTTCCGGAGAGTGGCGAGGCTGTAGCAGTAGGTGACTGTAGCAGTGGCAGCTCTCTCTTCCCATGCACATGAGGGGACTCCAGTGATCCTCAGTGAAGATCTTGCAGTCAAGTGCGGCCCGGCTCTGACCCAGATGTGTTAGATCTTCGCTCCAAACGACAGCTGCTGTCAGCCCAGTTTCTCCACAGCTTAAATCATATCAGATGGGCCATCGACAGCCTGTCGTCAATGCCGGGGGGCCCACAGAGGTTTAGCTATTTGCACATTGACTGATTGACTGGTTTTTAATAGACACATAATTGGTGACAAAGACCTTCCGATGGAGTGTCATTTGCCAGAACATTTGCGATAATTCACAGCCCGACTAATTTTCCATTGGACACTATCCCAAATGAGAGGTAGAGCAGGAGAGAGGTGTCACCCTTGTATTTATTTATTTATTTATTTATTTATAACGAGCCTCACTTTGAATTTAGGGAATTATTCAGAGCACTGCCATCCCAGTGACGGATCAATCTCCTCTCTTTCAGACACTGACAAAACACTGGTAGGCCCATTCCAAACACACGTTATCCACGAAGAGTCAGCAAGTATTAAGTTGGGGAATACAAATAACCAAAAATAATCATACCCACATACAGTAGATGGATACAACAGGTGCAGCTTTGGCTTTGTATTTTGTCAAAAAAAAAAAAAAAAGACAACAAAAATCAATCTGTATCAAAAATGTCAGAGAGCCAATATAGCTGGTCCTGACCTCTCACCCAGCTCAACATTATTCATGAGCAGCGCTATTACACGCTGTTTTCTCTCTTGGCAGGCCTGGGATGGTACTGATGAATAATAATTCACACCTGACGTGTTTGCTTTATTCATCTGACCAAGCTGAGCCCAAGTGGGTCTCATATTTCCCTCGCCACAGGAGGAACAACACACACACACACACACACACACACACACCACAAATGTGTGTGTTCAGGATGGACAGAAAACAAAAAAGTATAAAACACACACACACACACACACACACACACACAGACACATCTCTCATGCAAATACACACACACATTGACAAAAACACAAATCCCACTCCTGTCATCCACAAGCCGTTTCATGTGGGTTTGTGTGGTTCTCCCCTGGCCAGCTGCTTTGGAGGATTTTTTAACATCTATTAATGCAAAATTAGTCCAATTACAAGCCTTACACCCCCAGCTCTCGGAAGGCAGCAGCCTCGTCGAAAGGTGACGCGCACCTCCCGGCAGCCAATCACGGCCAGCTCTCCCCGCTGCCACCAGCAGCAGATGTAAGCAATTTACTTCTGATTTCTTCATATTCAGTGGGAGGCGAGGCACTGATGACCCACGACCCAGGAGCCTGCAGGATTCTAACCCTATCAAATTAAAGCTCTCTGCTCACTTATTCCCAGACGCTCCTACGCCACTAACCAGCCGTCCCGCTGCATAGCAACGCCAGGGCGGGCGTGCTCACTCATACGCCCTGCCTCATCAGCTGCTATTAGGGAAAATATACAGTGCTCTAATTGGATGAGATTCAGCTAAGGAAGTGCGTGTGAAAGGTCAGCCGCAGCCGTGCGCCTCCTGCTCTTCAGAATAATTTCTGTGTCCTCCGTCTTCAGGCGGAGGCTGTTAAACAATAGGGCCAAAGTTACAAGTTTTTCCCCCCTTTTTACTCTCCTCCATCGTTCTTCTCTTTCTCTCTCTCTCTCTCTCTCTTTCTCTCTGTCTGTATTGCTCCCTCCGTGCTCAGGGAAACAGGAAGGCTGTGGTGGCAGCCGTGATGAAAGGAAAGTTCCAGGTATCAAGTAAACAACATGGCGGGGTCCCCGACTGACGCGTTCCTCGGGCTTGCCCACATGTGGCCTTTCACCGCGTGCCCTTCGTCTTGTTCGCCGTGGCCCTGGCGCTGCCTCGGGTGCAGCCCTCGTCGTTAGCCAATTTTAGACATTTACAATCCACACATAGGGGCCACCGCCCCTGGTGTTAATCACGGGGAGCCCTTTTCGGCTAGTAATCCACAGTGTAATCTCCACAGTGTCAGCTTGCATAAAACCAGGGGCATGGTCACCGGGTAAGCTTGTGATTTTGAATTCATATGATAGCACTTAGCATTTTCAGGAAGCATAGCATTTCAGATAGCATTTAGCATCATCTTAGATTTGAGCATTGTTAACTTTACAAACAAATTCACTAAGCATTTTTTAATGGTCATACCGTACACATTCACTTATGAGGGCCTCTGTTACGCAAATTACAGACAGTAGAGGAGCCTTCTTCTATCATAATAGTTGCTCAACCAACTGAATCATAATAGCTTATCCCAATGGTTAGAGAGAATATTTTCATTCGACTCTTAAGAAAGACGAGTGAGAGGGAGAGGGGGGGATGGGGTGGAAAAGAGACAGTACAGGAAAATCAATATGCTTTGTCCATGTGGCCTTCAGGGCAAAAATCTACACCTAGACTCTGAACTATTTAATTAATCTCTTATGGTAATCATATTTTATTTATTTATTTTCCTAATCAATATTTCATAAACTTTTGTAAACAAATTGAAGTTATCACTTGACTGTGACTGTCTGCACTCAATGCAATTATCGTCTTCATTAAAAAATTAAGAAATATTCTGCACACCAGGAATAATGATGGAATATTCTAAGAACAGGCCTTCAGCTCTATTGAGAAACACAAGGCTCCACTGGCTCCCTCCTTTAAACAAATGCCAGACAATATTATTATTCATGTTCAATCTGGGCAGGAGTGAATGCAGGGAGGCTAGCATTGGGAGGAAAAGCATGCTCGCTTAGGGATTCAATCAGGCCTGGTAAATGCTGCAGTTTTGTGTGGGCTCATCTAGTGTTGGTGTTGGAGTGAGGTGGGGTAAGGTGCTGTGTGTGTGTGAGTGTGTTTATGTGTGTGGGGCGGGGGTGTTCGTCCATCCAGGCTCGCTGTCAGCCAATTTTACAGCTGGAAGGGCAGAGGCCCACTGCGCTGGGCGGCTGAGGTGGGGAGAAGCAGTGGAGGGCTCAAGGGTGGTTTGTGTGTGTGTGTCTGTGTGTGTGCGTGTGTGTGTGTGTGTGTGTGTGTGTGTGTGTGTGTGTGTGTGTGTGTATTGGAGGGGGGGCATTCAGAGAGCCAGCCGAGCGCAGCCCTGCCAGCCCACAGCCTCTCCCACCTTTTGTCCCCCTTCAGTGAAAGGCCTCCGCTCTCTGCAACGCTTCACTACACAGCCTGTGTTTGCTGTTGGAAAAGGCCTGATTAAAGAATGAGGGGAGGTGAGGGATGAATGCACACATACTTACACACACTTGCACAGACACACACGATCTCTCTCTCTCTCTCTCACACACACACACACACACAAGCAAATGTGCACACAGACGCAAAACCACAAACACGGGTGCACACATACTCACACACAACAATATGATCCCCTCTTTCTTCCTCAGTTCTATTCTCTCTCTCCTCCTCTCGCCCCTCTCCCACCCCTGAGATACAGTACTTGCCCTTCTAGCTCGCGCGCACTGGGAGAATGTGGCCAGCCATTGATCTAAGCCTGATAAAGCCTGTGGCATGGTGCACACGCCGCCTCCACACTCTCCACTCCTCTCATTCCGCTCAGCCAAGTCCATTTCAGAGGAGTCGTGCCTGAACTAATGTGGCCGGCGTGGTGCCAGTCACGGCCTTTGGGATTTGGCCCCTGAGGGCTTGCGCTGGGCCGCAGAGCTTGCCTGCTCACCCCTGGGGCTTCCCTCTGGATGTCTGGAGCTCTGCACAGAAGCACAGCACTTTCACACTTCTGTTCCACCCCCAACACCCCCCTCCACACCCCATCCCTTCAACAAACCTTCGTTCTGTTCCTTGTCCCTGACAGTGTTGAAAATAAGGTCTTTATTTTGGCCTGAAAGCACAAGCTAGCTAGTCTTGACACATGGAGGAGACAGAAAGATATACCACATCTTGACATTGTCGACAGCACCGTGGTGTTTTTATCAGGTGAATCCAATATGTCTGACTGGTAACTGACGGTACTTGGATAAAATAAAGGAGGAAATAAGCAGAACGATGGGAAATGTGAAAGAAAAATATAAACGTAAATGTAAAGGTAAAGTGTAAACACACTTGTTCTTGAGGCATCCCTCTCTATGTGATGGCGAACACACACATAACGCACACACTTCAAAAAAAAAAAAAGACCTCTCATTTCACGAGTGCTGAGTTCACACTCCTGTCCTGTGTTATCTGACTTGCTCGGCGGGAGGGTATTGGCGCCGATCCCGCCGCCTGTCACCTTTCACATCTCCACGGTTACTGAAGTGACCCCCCCGTGGTGGCCTCGGTAGCCCCTGGTGCCCTGCGTTATCGGCACTAACACAATCGAACGCACGTTCTGCTGAGGAGGTCAGCACCAAGGGCCAGCACCGCGCCACAAAGAGAGGGTCGACCTCTGGTGACCCCTAACTGAGCACCTGAACCGTGACCCTCATTTACACGCAGGTCACCTCTGCAACAACCCGCATTTATACGGGGTCAGCTAAGATGCTCTGTCCTCAAAGGCCAGAGCTGCTGAATAGCAGGCAAATCTTAATTATGTGCAGTTCCCTGTGAGGCAGGACAGGACTGCATACGAGTGGCTCTCTGTGAGAGAAAGGCCACGACCTGTGGAGGGGATAGGGAATACAGTACCCTAAGGAGAGGGCTGCATCCTGTTTAACCCTAAACAATTACATTCAGAGAGCTGATCTTAAGAGGAAGCGACAACAGCAGCAGGTGCTGCATTGCTTTGTTTTCCCCAAAACATCACAGCAACGCTGCAGATTTTCCTTTAATCATTTTTTTTACTTTTCTTTTCTTTTCATTTTTTGGGGGTAGCGGCGGTTCGGTTAGTTTTATTTTGGTCGACTGCGGTTTGTGTAAATACTTTGATGACAAACGCAGTTTTTCATTTTTTCGCAGACAGTACTATCCTGGAAAACGACGACACAAAAAGACAGAAAGTAAACAGAGTATGGACTAAAGCCAAGCGGTCCTCTTTCCAAATTCCCTTCACAAGCCAGAGAGAGAGAGAGAGAGAGAAAGAGAGAGATTCATGAACACAGCCAGCAAACTAAAACTTGAAATCAAATGAAAAAAAAAAATCCTTTTGAGTTATGAGCTGGTAGTTTGAGCCAACATTCCATATTTCATTTTGTTCTTCTTTATCTTTCTTTATTCCCTTGTTCCTTTTCCTCTTTTTTGTGCACAGATTTTTTGTTCTCCCTCTTTTTTTCCCCTGAAATGTCATTCAGTCACATCCCCCTTTGAAAATCTGGCGAAATGTCCGCTTTATGAGGGCACACAGTGGCTTATTGTCGTGTCTGGGGCCTTGGGTTGGCATGCAGCTGTGGCGAAACAGAGCGCTTATTGCTTCGGCATCTCCATAAAAGTGAAGATGAGGGTCTCTTTTTTTTGCACTGACCTCCTGCCTGCACTAAATGGCCCTAATAGGGGTGACATAATGCACTGTTTTATGGCTAATCAAATTCCCACGGAGCTCAAGGGTGGCAAAGCCGCCCCGGCAGCCGCAACTTGACAGATGTTGGGAAACGTTCTTCAGCTTTGCATGAAATGGACATTGACTCTTTTTTTAAATGCCTGGGAACTCTAAAGACTCATGCACTGTGATTGATTTAAGCCTATGAGAATCTGAACGTTATGCATTGTCCTATTTCTTATTACAGGCAGGGGTTTAAACAATTATTATTATTGTTGTTGTTGTTGTTGTTTTTGTTGTATAATAATAATAATAATAATAATAATAATAATAATAAAAGGTGCCAGTGCCAGCCTGCAGCCTAGGGAGACAACATGGCATCGTCTGTGAAGCATGGAAATTCTGTCAGTACAGTATTCAGCTACTATGGTTATGGATATTTACTGTCCGATCTACTGTGTTTTTTATTTACTTTTCAAAGACAGTTTGTCCTATTTCGTAGAGATGTATTTAAATGAAGATGTAAAAATACCAGCCGTCAGCTGTCTCAAAAAGTGTAGCCACAATCTCAATCGTGACACTGAGAATTCAACATAGCAGACATGTTCCTCTCTTGTTCCTTCCCTCTGTCTATCTCCCATTATAAATTTATAAATGGAGAGAGAGACAGACAGAGAGAGAGAGAGAGGAAACATGGATGGGGAGGGGGTAAGAGAGAAAGAGTGAGCGTGAATCGGAGAGCAATGCATCGAGAGAGAGAGAAAGAGAAAGAGAGAGGAGCGGGGTCACAGCGACCGTGTGATGGTGGCTGACACCGGGGTTCACACCGCGGTCAGGGGAGGCAGTTGAAGATGAAGCAGGCGCACAGGCCGCGCTCTGTGTGCAGGTGCCCCCTCTCTGGCCCGGCTCGCTTTCATCCCCGATCCACTCCCACACTGGCTGGCTCTGCCTGACATCCACCAATCACAGCGCAGATGGGAGTGGTGGTGGTGGGTGGATGGGTGGGTAGGGGGCTGGGGGGAGGCTGGTGATGCAGCTCAGCGGGGCCACATCAAAGCCTTGCTCGGTGAGAGGCTCAGGGCGGACGCTGGCACAAAACAGATCAGCACAGAAGAAAGCCAGGGATGGAGAGAGAGACAGAGAAAGAGAGAGAGAGAAAAAGACAGAGAGAGAGGGGGTGGGGGCTGCTGGTGGACAGAGAGAAGGAGGGGGATAGAGAGAGAAAGAAAAGGGGTGGACAGATAGAGAGGGAGGGAAAGAGATGGAGAGAGAAAAATAGAGCATGTGTGAGAAAAGAGAATCATAGAGTGAGAGGGAGATAGAGAGAGATGGAAAGAGAGAGAGAGCGCAAGAGAGAGAAATAAAGAGCTAGTGAGAGAGGGAAAAAAAAGATGTAGTCCAAATGGAGTCTTTATTGCAGAGGGGCATCAGATGAACAAAACATTTCATTCTTCTCACAAACCAGCATTATGCCAGCCTTGCATCGCACAACTAAGACAAGGTTTTTCTTTTTCTTCTCATTCACTGCTTTTCAGATGCTCTCCCCCTTCACACATATGCGCATCACACACACACACACACACACAGAGAGAAAGAGAGAGAGAGAGACCCCTCAATCTTTAGCGACCCTCTTGAGTGTGTGAACAAGAGGGATAATTCAATAAAGAAGATCAAATCTTCAGTTTAGGGAGTAAAGTTAGATGTGAAAGTCAGTAAGGAACAAACTTCCTTTTAATGACAGTTTCATAGCTGACATGGAGACACTGTCAAAGTGTATTCATCTTACAAGCTCTTCAAACCATACCATTTCCACTAGCCTCTGTTACTTACTTTTTACTCACTCAGTATTTCAAATCCTGTATTTTGCTAAAAACATCCATGATCCCACTGAAAATCCATCAATAAAAACCTTTTTTTTCCAATGTTGTTGATATACAATCAATTTGAGTATTTTTAATTATGCTTGAAGACCAGCATAGTATTCACTGCAGTGTGAAAAATCCCAATGCATAGCGCAGTCTGTAAAAAAATAACGGGAGAAACTTAATGACGGCTAAACATACCAAGTGCGAAGTCTGCTGTGCAGTATGATAATGGCGCTTGAGTTTTCTGGTGTTGTCTCATCAAATTGCTTAATCATAGCAGGCTGAACCTGGTGACTCACAGAAAGCAGCATTTCTCACTCTTTTTTTCCCTGATCCCCTGGGCCCTGGCTGCGTCTTGTTCTCTTCAAACTTCGGATGACTTTCACACAGAATTACTTCAGACTGGTGGAAGGAAGTTTGAAAGCGAGAAGGACCCTTTTTTTTTTCAACAGCGGGCAATGAACAGCCTGCACTAAAGTGTGGGCTCTCGAGTGAAAGTGTGTCAAGTCCCCAAGTGAGTATTATGCACAATCCAGTGGGCTCTTGCATATGTAAAGAACAGTAATGGGATCCTATGGGAGCTACACTGAGACGCCAAGCCCCCGCAAGTGGATCTCAGCCACAGACAGACAAGAGGCGTCTCGTCGGGGAGAGAGCGAGAGTGACACACACAACAGCACAAGGGGGCTAGGCCAATCACACAAAACAAAAACAAAAGAGGGAAAACAAAAGCAAATAGCTAAACAGCCAATTAGGCCCCATGGTAGGAAAACAAATGGCCGATCTGTATTTACAATCACAGACGTTTAAGGGGGTTCTCTTGCAAAACCCTGTTCTCCTCTCAGTGGGTTGTTCATGAAACAAAAAAAGAAAGAAAGAAAGAAAAGAGAAAAACAAAATGAGGAAACTCAAAAAAAGAGTATAAAAAGCTGGAAAAGATGGCTAGAAAGGAAAAAAGTGTAGTCTTCCTTCGCCTAAAAGGATGTCTTTTGATTTCAACTGAGCTTTTAAATAGTCGCTCCCTGATGAATGGTGAAGGCAGGATCCTGATCAATACTCCAGTAGCACATAACAACAACATAACAACACCCCGGTGACTGCAGCAGGCCCTGAGTGAGCCTCCTCTCTCTAAATCACTCCTCTCATCCAGCGCTTGATTTTCTCTTTTTTTCTTTTCTTAGTTGTTCTGTATCTACAAGGTGCGTCTCTTTCGCATCCAGACGTTCAAAATCAACCTCTCCCGTGTGTCATAAGCCCTCCTACTCACACAGGTCATGGGTAGAACATCAAAGCAAGAGTAAGAAAGAGGGTGGAAAAAAAAATTGAAAGCACATTAACACAAAAAAAGATAGAGAGAATGCCCACTTGCAGTGTACTTGCAAGTGAATGCATTTTGTATTGACTGGAGGCCAGCCTTTGTGACAGATTACCAGCGGTGGCTGGAACATCAACCTATTCAACCTGTCACAGCGATGCTCACAACCTTCAAGAATGGAAAAGCTCTGCCTTATTGATGGACGCATCGGAATCGGTGACAATGGCAGCACACCCTTGAGTGGTTCCGGTGTGGCAAGTCCACTACACCTGCCCCTCTGCCCCCAGCGAGCAAATGCACAGTCTGACTAAGACGGGCACTCGTGCTTTTAATGAAGACTTATTGATGCCGCCCGTGACAGTAATGATAGTATTGATTAAATGCACGGGACTATTATTTGCATTATTCAAAGAGCTTTAAGTGTGGGCATGACTAATGGCAATGGAACACTCCGTTTGACTGCTGCCAATCACCTCAGAGGATTTTCCCGTTACTCGTCAATACCTGTGCAAGGAGGGGGGATGTGTGTTAGGCACCAGGTAGAAAGCAAATTTCAAAGCAATCCCAGTGATGTGAGGCAATGAAGAGGTGTGTGTGTGTATGTGTGTGTGTGTGTGTGTGTGTGTTTGCTGGGGGTTGTAGGGTGTGTATATGTATACTGGGATCAGGGAATGCTGGATGACGTATGTTACTAGATTTGGATGTGTGCAACAAGAGGGCTGACACTTTGGCAAGCGTTATTCAGCTCTTGTTTGCGCTCCGGGCCTCCGACTCCTCCGCCAGCTGATGTGTGTGTGTGTGTGTGTGTGTGTGTGTGTGTGTGTGTGTGTGGTCCACGGTGGGACTTGGCACTCAACTTCCCCTGTGTACAAAATTCCAATGGCATCCACAGGAACAGCAGCCCACAGGGCCTCTGCCATGACACCTAGAGTGCACACTGCAAACACACACACACACACACACACACACATACACCACAAGCACAGATTTTTCTCTTGCCCCAGCAAGCTCTGTGGAGGAAAGGGAAGGGGGTTGGTGGGGGCTTAAAGGGTGGAACTGCTTCAGTCTGCGGTTGGTGCAGAGAGAGGCAGAGGGGACGAGAAGGTGGGGGCAATGCCTCAATGCCATGTGTCTGCAGTGACCTTCCTCTTTGTTGCCTGGCACTGCCAGCATTGACCCCGGCGTGGGCTGTGTCCGCGCCCGCGGTCGAGCTGGTCGGAGGCGCGGGAGGTGCTACCTATCCGTCTTCCCTCATTGTGCACCGAAGAGGTGACAGCTGGCTTTCAGCTGTTTGTAAAAGGCCTTTAAAAGCACGCGGGGCCTCCGTCCTCGGCTACATTAAAGTAATTAGCTGCCAAGCAAGTCGAAAGCACCCCCCGCCGAGTGCCAGCAAGACTGCGGATTGAAGGCGGCATCCTGTTTGACACATCTGGGCAAGGGAGAGTAATGAAAACAGCTGCTTCTGCCCATATGGCATCCAAAGGCTGGCAGCGCGGCAGTGCGCCGTGCCAACCTTAGGCAAATTATCCATCATTAATCCCGGGATCTGACCAGCATACGAGCTTCTGCTAATCAAAACATCTGGGGGTATGGGGAGAGGAGAGAGGGGAGAGGGGGAGGCCTCACTTGAAAGGAGCAAATTTCTGTGGCTTGAGGGGGATTCAAGGCGACTGCCTGACAAAAAGAGCCTGAAGAACAGAATATATATATTCTACATGAAAACACATACATATACATGCATATGCATACATTTGTACATCTACATATTGTATATTGCATACATGTATATGTATGTGGAAAAATCATGACATCTAGACAACATGTAAAATGTTGTTGATGTGATAAAAATGCATGCTGCCTAAATGATGAGTATCATGAAAGACATCCTCCTCAAACCATTTGTGTTAAAATGTCACTTCCTGCAGGCTCATCCACCATCCCATCCCCATCTCCCCCAACCCATCTCTATTTCTCCCGCTCTCTCTCTCTCTCTCTCTCTCTCTCGCTCATTCTGAATCATGAATAATAATGCACGGCTCCCCAGCAACCCCTCACAGTTTACAGGATTAACTGTGGGAACATAACATTTGACTTTTAAATGCCGGCAGCTTTTGAAATCCATGCATGGTAAACTTTTACTTTAAAGAAATCAATGCTCCAGTGCAATTTGATTACCAACAAATTGCCCTCATATTTGTTTCTCTGTTTGTCTATTGCGTGTCCTTTTCTCTCATAGGTTGGCCTGTTCAAACCTGGGCTTCAAATTCCCTTGGAAAGTCACTGACATTAAAATGTCCTTTGATGTGTCTTGGCCAAGCAGGGAATATTAACAGTAATAGTGATTCTTTAACGTAATGCTTTTCCGGCGATCAATAGCTCTTAAATGCTACAGTGGGACAATTAAAAATAAAAGGGGGGTTGCTTGAGACTAAATCTGATTATACCTAGGTGCCCCTAGCTGCCTCTCAAAAGCACAGTATGGCTTCAGTGCTGGCCACCCGGGCAGTGAGCCTGCTCCTTGCATATGCAAGTGAAGCTAGATGTTAGATGTTAGAGAGATCCAGCCAGAACAGCTGCCACTGCAATGCCAGTGAGTGACTGAGGGCCTGAGGGCATAGGATGCATGTAGCATGGCTCCCCATACATCTACTATGTAGTATGAGTGTGTGTGTTTGTTGTCAACACTTGGACCTCAGAGTGATATAAATAAGGACCTCAGAGTGATAAAAATAAGTGACAGTTTACAATTACAAATTTCATTGAATGAAAATGTAATAATAAACAGATTGTGGACTGAGACTCAGAGAGCAATGTACGGTAACAAGGCTAAAGGATACCACAACCTTATTGAATTCATGTGCACAGATGTGCATTAATGTTCACTATTTTAACCAACATCTACCATGATTTCTCCGCTTGTCAAATCACTGATTGTGGTTTATGGCTGACATCTCAGATTTCCTGAAGCCTCCAGCACTGCCACATATGAAGCCAGGTTACTGGCTAAACAACATGTCACTTCAGAAACAACTGATGCTCAATGGAGGGTTCTTTTAGAGATCAGTGGTAACTCCCAAAGCTACCTGGGTTAACCAGTAACCTTGCTTAGTAGTACAGGCCCCTGGTGTCTGTGGCACCAGATCTGTGGGTGGGTGGGAGGTTTAGGTGGGCGCGTGGCAGCCAGGGTCGTGAGGAAGCCGCAGCCCCTTTCCACAACTCCCTGCTGAGATGACACCTCCGTGGCAACGGGTGCTGGTCCTGACGTCACAGAGGGCTGGAACCGATATGGGGTGGGTGGGGGGTTCTGTTGGATGTGGGGGGACTCATCTGATGGAGAGTCAGGGGCGACAGGCTCAACCAAATCACAATTAGCTGGCGACAGCAGGTGCCGATCGCCTCTGTGGTGTTAACACGGCTCGGGTTTCCCCGTAATGGTCACAAAGTGATCCTAACTTTCAATTAACACATCCCCCTGCCTCCACACAGCCAGTCAGCTAGCCAGCCTGGCCGCCAGGCATTTACTCCTATCAGCCATTAGAGGTGTGCAGACACACACACACCCACACACACAAACACACAGGCATACAAATAGGTTACACACTTACACACACACACACAAGCAAGAAAACACACAAACCAGCACAGACACACACAAACAAATACACACACACACCAGCCTCTCTCTCTCTCTATCTTCCCAAAGGGGAGATGGGATGTCAGCTGTCACATCAGTAAGACCACAGACCCACACACTCCCACCTGACTCTTGAGATTGGTACGGTGCTGAGAGGGGTCACCGGGCCGATGCGTCGGCTGTCTGTGGCTGCTTAAATATTATTTATCCCAATCAGCCCCTGCCAAGCACTACAGGGAGGGCGATGATGCGGGGGGCCTTCAACCCAAATCAGAACAAATGGGCAGGAGAGTGTCCAGGGATTCTCAGCAGTAGAGTAGATGGATATAAATACACACAGAGAGCCACAGTCCACTCAATCACACTCAGAGAACAAGTGTATGGGCATGAGAGATGAGGTTCAGATTTCACTTGAATAGCTGAATAGTAAAAATAAATAAATAAATAAATAAATAACATAGGGCAATTCCACTGAAAACTGTCATGTCCATAACACCAACAAAATACCATATTTGTATGATGCAAATGATAATGTGAAGTTTCATAACATTTTTTCATGTAAGTTCTACAACCACGTAGAGTGAATGCTCAAATTTCATGCAGTCATCATACACATACCATACCATGGCACTGTGTTTTCTGTGGAATTAATCCTAATCCTAATAATAAATAAATTGCATTCCCATTCTGGTGTCTGGAGTCAACTGTGTTTGTGTCACCTACCTGGATGATCCAAAACTCTAGGATGTGTGTGTGTGTGTGTGGGTGTGTGTGTGTGTGTTTGTGTGTGTGTGTCTGTGTGTGTGTGTGTGTGTGTGTATGTTTTCCTGTGTAAGTGTGAACACAGGCGCTTGGTGAGCAGTCGTCTCTGCCTTATGTCTCTCTCTTTGTGGTGTATTGACCTTTAATGTTTCACTAGCTGTCTCCACTGGAGGCAGAAGACAGGTTTGGGGGGAAGATCCATACAGCAACCAGCTCAGTCATAAGCAGGGTAGACACAGACACAACACACACACACACACACACACACACACACACACACACACACACACACAGACAGACACAGAGAGGTGAAGAGACCCATGGAGTAAAGCGCGGGCGCCACAGCAACAGATCCATATGGATCCCCACGCTCCCTGTGCCTCCCATCCGTCCACTGCATGCAGATAGAATGCAAACTAACCTGTTGGTGGGGGTGGGGGGTGAATCTATATTCTTCACAAGCGCTCGGCATGCCGTCAGAAAAAAAAATAATAAAAAAAAGCTGTGCATTTTAACAAGAAAAGCCAAAGCTGTGACAGTATTTTAATTCTGACAAAATGTTTGACGTACAAAGGGATACACTGTTACTCCTGGGCTCATTTGCTTTGCATTAGGGGAGGATTATGCTGCCAAATGTACATTTGTTTTACCTACCAAAGAGGAATGAGATGAGAGGGAACACTGGGATTCTTCTCCCTTGAAATCAGAGCCTACTCTTACCGTCTAATCTATAGTTCTGCTTGAAAACAAAAAAGAATAGGAATGTAAAACCAGTGCCAAGCTGCTTTCAGATAAAACCAAGGAAACGGCGAGGAGATGCAGACCTGAGGCATCCACTGGCATTCGACTCCGTCTTGTGTTTAATTAGCGACGAGAGTAAAAAATGTGTTATTTCGTGTACATTTATTAAATAAAGCAGGCCTCGCCAACGGGCAGCCGGGATAATTGGGTCTCTTTTGTGGAACGTGCTAACGTGCAAAAAACAACTCCAGATTCAAAACAGGCCACCATCACCATTAAGGGAGTAATGAGCTGATTGTCTTTGCATGTGCAGTATTTAAAAGAGCAGTTATATATACCTATGGCGAGCATTTGAACGCACGTACACGGGCGTGAGAATATGCTAATATTTTCAGCTACTGTAATAATGATACAAAGTATAATGTCAGCATCCAACGCGGGCAGATACTGAATATGTGGCATGTGGATTCTAGAAGCTACAGAGGCGTTGGAATAAATGCTGTGAAATTAACTTGGTATCAGTGGTTTGTGAATGCCGCCGGCCCTGATAGCAATTATCAGACATGCCAATGAGGGCAGTTCTGATGATGGATGTTTATTAAAATAATTTCCACCCTTGTTTCACATGTGCTGAGGGAATCTGTGTCACAACGGACAGTTCAGTGTGGCAAAAGAGGGGGAGAGGTAGAGAGAGAGGGAGCGAGAGAGACAGAAAGAGAGAGAGGGAGCGAGAGAGAGAGACTACAGAGCTTGCAAGACGACAGAAAACTACAAATGAGCCTTGTGAAAGTGTCTCTCTCTTCTACAGCTAAAGCAGGGAGGGGAGGGGAGGTGAGGTGGCAGTGGGGTTGGGGGACTGGATTCCCGTGTCAGTATCGTTATCAAAGAGGGGCCCTATTCTTTCCCTAGATGTCACGCATATGGCACAACGTGTGAGGCAGCACACATCCACGCCGCAGAACAGGGCTTTGCCGAGCAATCCATTCCGAGCTCCACTCGGCCTCTGGGGACACACAGTCGCCTGTGTTCTTTCGGTTCTATCGCTGTTTTGACCTTGTTTGAGGGGCAATGATAGCATAGCGTATGTGCTCCCTCTCCCTCACCACACACAGACGCACAGACACACACACACACACAATCTTTCCCTGAGAGAGGAGTTGGAATGACAGGTCCCAGCAGAGGCTTGGATAAACATGTGCTTTAATGAAAGTTGTGTGTAATTTGCTCTTTGCCATCTTAACTGTAGTTATTACTATTTTAAATGGATACATCTGTCTGTGTGAAGTCCTTCATTACTTTCACTCATTACGGGCACGCGGCATGACTCCCGAAGGACACGCCTTTTTACGTGCTCATCTGCCGAAATGCACTTTAATGTCCCGAATCTGATGCTCGTCTCAAAACAAATTTGTCTGAGGCAATTAAAAATATCACTGCAGCAACAGCCTCTCATAAACGAAGGCTTGGATTAGCCCATTCTCTCCTGCTGCCTCACTGGAGCAACGCTATAAGTGCCATGTGTTACAGACTGTACATTTTGTTGATGTAGAACTCATTACATGGCTGAAGTGGGATTCAAGCCTCAAACATCTTTATGACTAATATTGAACTAACAGTGTTTTCCTTTCATGCAGAGTCTACTTGAATCTAACAAAGAATTCCTCATTGAACAAAACTAACATTCTAACATGCCTTACATACAGTACTTATTATTGAAAATACCTTACTTACTTCAACAGTAGAAACTGTACTCATGGAAGCAATAAAAGTTAGATGTATTAAAATATCCACTCCTGGTTTCTTCTATGTTCAGTACTTTAGGCCTATTTGATTATCCTCTCCACATTTCTACAATTCCCAAACAATGTAGTAAGTTTATACGGTATATTGTGCAGGCAATACGGTTTAACAACAAGATTACTGGGGAAATGAATCATTTCCATCATAAATGTGTTTATGCTTTATTTTTTGGCTTCTAACAATACCATCAAAGAATGGGTATATTTCTCATTTCCCCCAGTGTCTTATGAATAAATCTTATTCCACAATTAAATGTAAAGTAAAAAGACACAAGGCACTCAACACAGGCTCTCAATGGCCAGTTTGGATAGACCCAAACTCGAGCCAACCAGTGGTCATGTAGAAATGCTACCACTGCTTCACCTTATACAAGTTGGTCGATTGGTCTAGATTTGTGTAACCACTTATCTAGATATCTAGTAGGTACTACTAGATACTGCTTGTTGCCTCAGATGCAAGAAAAGTACTACTTTTGTCAGTGCATTGCTGCACAGTATTTATTATGTACTGCTGTGGCACTGTGACTGACAAAGAGCTTTATTTCAATCACACAAGTTTCTCTCAATATTAGGTCTCACTATGTTCCTGTCATCTTCACTGAATGAAGGGTAGTAAAGGACTGGACACCTGAGATCTGTGTCACCAGCTACCAGTGGAGGTAATGGCAGTCCGTCATCCCCTATTTAACAAAGTGAAACCTTTAACTGCATATGCCTGAAAAATGTTTACACTCAGCATTGTCAAACCTGGTGAACATGCGATACATGACGTGTACCAAGACTACCTCCCCATTAACATTAGCAGAGTCTCCGATTTCGTCAACAGACTGCAGGGGTCAGCACAAGCAGGCAACTTGGGATGTAAAGAGGGCTGTTGAAGTTTAGACATAGTTCATGTGAATTAGGCCTACTAATAGAGGAAACACACACCATGCATGGTGGAGTTTAATATTCTGCAGCTTGAATCTATTGCAACGTACAAACCCATACTAAAAGTGACATTTAAAGGCTATAATACATGCGTGAAGCTGAAGAGCGCCAATCCAAGCATTAGCCATTCAAGTGCATGATGATCCTGAGAGGGGCCTGGATCAAGTCTGACTCAGACTGAACGGAACGGTGCCAACACTGGGCCAGATCAGTACCAGATCCCCTTTCCATCTTCTCTGGGTGAAGTGATGACATTCGCTCAAAGGAATGCTAAATATATTGTTACGTGCTGTAAACCTCCCGGTCACTAACATCACAGCCGTGGCGAACATTCTCACTGTTTTCCCGAAGTGTTGTATAGCTGTGGAAAACCGCAGAATGTTCCTGGGATTAATTTAGAATTGTGGCACAATGGCTTGGTTGAGTTGCAACCCTGCATTGCCCGCGGCGCTCCCGACAGGTGACATGTTTTTTCGGGTGAAAATGGCAGACCTTCAGGAGTGATTAGAGCTGACTGACTGACTGACATTTCTGACGGGCGGTGCGTGCGTCAGAATTCCAGTGAGACAGAAAGAGAGAGAGAGAAAGACAGAAAGGGGCTCCCAGGCGACCGAGCTCGTGTTAGAGAATGCATTCCAAATTCGAGGGGCTACGGTTGGACTCCCCTCTTCGCTTGCGATCAGAGGTGATGGCCCCGCAACGTTTTCCCTCTGCTCGTTCATCTGCGAACGCTTCATGACATCATACCCCCTAAATGCTTGCACATGCCGATCTGGCCCCTCGAACGCTCTGGCAGGCTGAATGAAACCCAGCTGGACATGCCGCTGTTTGAAACGAGCAAAAGCAGGGACAATGCATGCCTCAGACTTGTGAAAGAGGGCTGGACTCTGAAGGAAGCTTATTATGAATGAAACTATTTCGCCAGTCACGAGTAATCACCACGATGATGATATCAGTTCGTTCCAGACCTCGTTGGGAGGTCAGGGTTCAACCAAATGTGATTCTACTCAATAAGTCCACCATGCCACACATGCCTACACACATGCCTACACTTAATATAATTACACTTTAATGTTCCTCTTCTGCTTTTTTTGTCAGCCAGAGAACCCATGTTAGTGTTTGAAATAATACCCTGAGTAGCCTATAGCTCAGAGAGGCAATGGCACTGCATAACAGATAGAAAAACATAAGCTGGAAGTGTCCTGAGCTGTGCCATTTCTGACTTGTGTTTTCCTCCCAACCTTTTCCCTGAGTCTTTTTTGTGAATTATTAACTTCCTTTCAAAAATATTGCCCAAATTTGTTTAATAATGTTTACACAGCTGTATTGTTCAGCTGCATACATACCTGCTGTCTGCCCCAAACACCCCATGTAGCCATTTTGCTGGCTTCTGAAGCCCATTTACACTGACGTGGCTTTGATCTGGGCCCCCACAGACATACACAAACCTCTTACTTTCCTGGGGCAAGCCTCCAGGCTTCAGCCATGTGAGGTAAAGTAACCCTCATACAGTTTCCCATCAATGTGCTTTGGATTAAATATGTGACCTGGTCAGGATGGGGGTAGTTGGCCTATGCTATCACATGAGTTACCCCTCAGTCACACTAGCTGCAAAAGCAGGCTACATTTGTCGCTAAGGATTCGTTGCTAGCTCATAAGCAAGGCTGTGATTTTTGTAGGTAATTGGTAATTGGTAACCTGCTAATGCAAGTAGGTCGCCGATGGATACATTGTATATCATCACCACAGATGGATTTTTGGCTACAAAACCTATATTTTTAGATTTAACAGTCAACATTTCTCGTCTCGTTTTACAAAATACCAAGTCATAAATCCCAAACTTTTTAGTTTAACACAGAAATAGTAATTATTGTGTTAGCTCTGCCACTTTTAATTTTTTGATCAAGGTCAGTGTCAAAGTACCTTGCCTTCACTTGCACTGGAATAGAATATAGAATAGAATATAGAATAGAATAGATAGAATAGATGTTTCTTCTATTCTGGGCCTGCCTACCTGGCAACTTGTTGCTTGTTGCTATCAAATGCTCACTCTCATTGACAATAAATAGAAACCTGTGGCTTTGTATCTGTCTCTAGTCACTAATGTAACAGAGGGGTTATGCTGATACCAAAGCCTGGGAAAAGAAAGTTACTGTCCTTACGACTTCAGGCAACCAGTAGTAGCAAGAAAGCACTGTGAATAAACTTGACTGACCAAACTACTTCACTACTTATCCATTTACAGTAAGTTATCCTACAGCCATATGTGTCTGTTAAATAGTTGCATAAAGGGTCTTCCTCCACCTTATCACAAATTATATTAATCAAATTAGACCAAGGGTTACATTTGGTAAGAACATCAATGTTACCTCAAGTTCATATAACGATAAGCTTATTCCTGTTGTATGGTTGGCCTTTGCACTTGCACAAGGTAGCATAGCATATACACTGATGAATCATATCAATTAACGTGGATACTTTAGGCTACTTGTACTACAGGTCTGTTATTATAGTGTTGATTATGCAAGTCATTGTGGTTCAGAGTTGTTTATCAATAGCATTTAGATGCTGTAGGAGAATAGTAGGAGAATTGATTAAATTGGTTGACAATTTCACGAATGTGCCCATTAGTACAGCTGTAGAGAAGCAGATGTGTTAATGGCCAAAGCATTCCTGGAAAGGTCTTCTTGTGACAAGCATTACAGTTAGTCTTCATTACAGCAACTCAATTAGTCTTCAGCAACAAATCAAGGTGTGGAAGGAACAACAAGCAGTTGTCAGGTTACCGTAAGTTTTTATTTCCAGATAAGATCACCACTCACCAATCCATCTGTCGACACCTAAGATGCTAACAATACTTTCAAGCAGACATATTGGGGAAATGCTACTTAAATTTATTTACTGTACTGGACATCATTATAAGTTACATTCAGTGCCTGTATTTTGTTAAACAAGTCTAAAATATATATTTAACTCAACTGAAAATGGGTTCAGTGAAAAGACTTAAGAACAACTCCTCAGTATAAGCCTCCATCTAGCTCATCATTTCAAATATTTTTTTAGCATATTATTTGACAGTCTCAATTCTAACATAACTGTTTCCCCCATTTGAGACAAAAATAGAGGAAACTTCACAAACACACTTGATGAAAAGATCTCTTAAATTTTTGCATGCCTTTTAAAATGTTCACACATCAAGATAACTATTTTTGGTTGTAAAACTGTGACTGAATAAACTCATGGCGTGTCTTTGTGAAGCATCAGTCCTAGTCTTATTTTGTTTGAAATCAGCACGTCTCCAAACTCCTGCTACTTCATATTCATTGACTGAGTTCAAGCTTTGCAGTGGTTCTAATAAGAGCACTGTCTCTGTGTTGCTTTCCCCTCAATCCCACCTTCAATTCTCAATCTCATTTTCATTTTCTTTTCTTTTTTTTTTTTACATTTCCATTAGGTTCTTTAATTTGGATCTATGCAGAATGGATTAAAGTGCCCCAATGCTGGTTGAAGTATGCAAAATGAGGCATGGGTGCATGTGAGTGTGTGTGAGTCTGTGTGTGTGTGCATGAATTGGAGAGCGTGACTGTGTGTGTGTGTGTGTGTGACAGGGCCAATGGTGACGCACTGGGGTTGTGATCTGGGCCTGTCATGTGGGAGCTCCTCATTGGCGGAGCCCTGATGAAACGAGCAGCGGCTGCTGACTCTTCCAATTTCACGGCCCTCCTCAGCGTCACCCTGAGAGTCTGCGCCCAGATTGAGATATTTGCAAACTGTCACCTTCGATAAATAGCTGTCGCCGTTGACAATGCGGCCAGCCCCGTAGGTCTGATTTCCACCCGTGCATCCCCACATCATTTCCTCCCCAGCCATTATGCCCAGTGGAAATCCACTCATTCTGTATGACCAAGAAATACTCAACCGCCCCCCCCCCCCCCACACACACACACACTCACACAGACCTCTACCTACCTATGTTCTCTTTCTCTCTCTCTCTCTCTCTCTCTCTCTCTCTCTCTCACACACACACACACACACACACTGTAAGATCGCTCCCATGTCATTCACTTCTCAGCAGCCCACATAGTTATCACTTATCAGACATGTTGAAATCATTCAAGTCCATTAGTCAAGACAAATCTCTCCCCCTATTCCATCATCTCAGTGTGCACACACACGCACACACACTTCTCCCTCTCGCTTATTCCAACTGTCTGTGGGATGAAGTGGGCTTTGCTGTAGTTCCCTGCTGAAATTAAAATGTGTCATGTCCTCTGAAGCCACAGAGGCGGCACATATCCGGATGGTTCTAGGGAATGGTACTTGGCAGGCCTTTATTCCATGTACACTTCCATTAGTATCACAGAAGGCTAACTACCAGTGCCGAGATGCACTGAGCGTGCCAGGAATCGTGAGGACTACTGATCCAAACGTCACTCCCTGATTAGGTCCGATGTCTAGAGCACCTCAGAAATTAAGGGTAAATAAATGTCAGCAATTAGTGTCTCTTTCACCCACCAACTGATGTCTCTTTGGAGTCGACAGCTTGGAGGGTGTTGCATGGACGTGGTACGAGAGTGAGCACTTGTGTTTGCTGTTTGAAGTATCCTCAGCCATCATTACGAAATAAATAAATAAATAAAGAAGCTTTTGTCCCGCTTTGTACTTCAACCATTCCCATGAGTAAAATTAGCACTAAATACTACCTAGAAAGTTCAAAATGGAAGTAACTTTTTTGACTTGCCCTTTATGAAAAAAACAACAACTGTCATGCTGAAGGTTAAAGTCTTTTCATAAAATGCTATGCTTCCCAAGAAAACAAGTCCTTGTCCTTGTTGCTAGGGTATTTTTCCATTCAAAAGATCTTCCTTGACGCAGTGAAATTGGGGCAATGGGAATTTCAAATCTGGAGCATACAGGTACTTGAGCTCAAGTTACCACGTACAGTAGCTGCTAAACATCAGTGAAAACAACAACCAACACCCCCCCCCCCACCCACCCACCCCCCCACACACACACAAAAAAAGGGGGGTTAGTGAGGCACTTAAAAAGACACAGATTTTGCGACATGCTACTTTACTGCTGGCTTCATTAGCCCCGACACCATTGATGTTGGCCCCTGGAATACAGAATTGAATGTGGCAGAGGAAGTTAAAAAGCAGGTTAATGAGAGGTTTAACAGAGCACTGCGGAGCCATGAAAAATAAACTGTAAAAAAGGTTATGTCTGCCTCCATTAAAATGACTGTTCCTTCCTGCTCTTTTCTACCCTCCCAACACACACACACACACACGCACACACACACACACACATACGTGCACAGACGCACACACACACAACACCCCTCCAACCCACCTCTCTCTGTTACAACAGGAAATGCAGCGTGGCTCTTAGGCAGAGTCACTGAGCTTTATGAGGGAGGTTATTACCAGCGCGGCCCCAGCCTTTAATAGTCATCTGATACACCCAGAGCTCAATCGCCCAGTTGTGATAATATCATAACCAAGTATTCACCATGGAGGCGTTTAAGATTTCCCAGATAAAAAACTGAAACTCTATCGCTGCAAATTTGTTAATATCGTGAAATGATGTTAGCGGGAACTGAAGCTGACAGAATCTGATCCCTCACGGCCTCCATGCCTGTGGAAATAATTTATAATGTTACAGCCATCAAACAAGCGCAAGTTATCAGGTTCAGTGACCTGTGTCTGTATCAAGAGTCTCCGGTTACGCACCAGCCTCAAACTTGAACACAAGGCATTAAAACAATTAAGGTAAATAACCCTCCACACACCTGCCCCCAAAGTGTGAAGGCGGTACAGTGTTATTGGGAGAGACTTGTCTCTAAGCTTAAACAACCACTTTTGTGCTAAATTAGAGGGAACAGTCTGGTTCAATAAAAAGTGCCCATTAGGTAACTCAAAAACACAGAAGTACATTCATAACATTCTGGTATTGGGACTCGTTTTTTTGGCTCACTTGTATGTTTTTGTATGTATTGATTAGCATGTTTAAAATCGATGATGATTCTAAATACTTCTGAATGTGTGATAGTGTGAGGTAGGAGTCAGTGACTCTTTGACCTCCACTGCTGACGCTTGCTCGTGGAGGTTCGGTACAAATTGCCTCTAACTAGGACAGATGCTCAGCCGTGCAGGAGGTCAGCAGAACCTAGAGGATGAGTGCTTCTGCTTCAGGCTCTGCAATCCTAATGCAATGCAGGCTATTCATTATCCAACTTGCTGGTCACAGAGAGAAGAGCAGTAGTGCAGGAGAAGTGAAAAGAATGGAGGCTGCCTTACACTGCCTTACACTGCCTGACATACGTTTCAGTCTGTCTGTCTGGATTTGTGTATGTGTGTATTCTACCACTGTGTGTATTCTACCACTTACATCTATGTGAGCCCATAACATATGTGTGTGTGTGTGTGTGTGTGAGAGAGAGAGAGTGTGTGTGTGTTTGTGTGTGTGCATGCAATGTGCATGTGTGTGTGTCTATCTATGTGCATGTACTGTATGTGTGTTAGTGTGTATACCATTTGAAAGACAGTGTCTACATCTATATTCCAAGGTGACAGTTGTGAAGCAACTTATCAGTGGCAGTAAATGGAACATAATAGGCCCACAGGAGAGCGCTGAAATGGTGTGTATTTAGGCAGGCCCTAGTGTTCTGTGTCTCCTTTATTGCATTCACAGTGGTAATGCGATATGTCACACTGACTCTAATACACTTCTGCTGGCTGTCATCTGGCTATAATGCTTATCAGTGCCTATGCTGATGACTTGCCCCCTTGTCAGGGGCAATTATTCCCGAATGCGCTGGGGTTGAGGGGGCTGGCGCCTGTTATCACTGGAGAGGAGGCGTGAAGTGACGCGACGCGAGGTGCGCCTGCTGCCGTCACCTCATTTCCCAAGCGCGCTTCCACACACACACACGCATACACATGTACAGTCTCTCTTACACACACACACACACACACACACACACACACAAAGGAGACACAGAAACACATTAATGTATGTGCACTTGCACTCTCCCTGTCACTTTCCCAGGCAAGCAGGTTATGAAGAGGGCCCTCGGCTGGTCCACAGTTCAGCAAAGACTGGAGTGAAGGGCCGATTTGAGTCTAAACTTAGTGCAGGTTGCATAAGACGAAGAGTGGTTGTCGACGGGTACTTCTTATCAATTGACAGCCACAAAAGGTTGTCAAGTAATGACAGGACTGACTGGTTGCATTGAAAAATCATGAAGGGTCCAAAGGAGGTGAACAGTCGAGTGGGAAATAAACTGAAGATGGTAGAATGCATAGGCTACATTACAACAAAATACACTTAGGTCGACACATGACTGATAACAGGCTTTGAAAATGTTGGATGTTTTAAAATGACAGAATATGGTGACTATTCTCAATTCTCTATTTTCAATCAAGACCCTGAATTGAGCTTCCTGCAAGAGCTCACCTTGCTCTTGACCTTGAAGAGCTCACACGGCGCACACAGATAATAATCTTTGACCTTCCAGTGACCTCTCCTGCGGTGCTTCACTGAAGTGAAGTGACAATTTTCAAACTTTTGCTGGTGCTGATGATCATTCAACTTTGGAACATCTTTCACACACATACACACTCACACACACACACAGGGAGAGAAAGAGAGAGAGAGAGAGAGAAAGAGAGAGAGAGAGAGAGAGAGATGATTAAACCAAAAGCCAATGGTACATTACTCAAAAATGTTGAGATAAAAGAGAGATTGTTTCTGGAGGGGAGGGGTGTGTGGAGCTCAGCGACATGTCATTTTCAAGCTGTCTCCGAGGTGAGCACGGCCTTCGCAGCTGTCAAGTCGTCATTCTGAGGCAGCCACATTTCCGACGGCCAGCGACAGACTCTTCCTGGACGGAGACTTTGTAGTGTCTCCTTTTTCGCTTTTCTTTTTTATTTTCTTTCTTTTTTTGTTTTGGTTTTCACAGACATTTTTTTTTATCTACCCCCAAAAATAAAACTCTTCTCCCTGACCTTCCCTTCTCTATGAAGAGAGCGATTCCCCTGTTCTCCCTGGCAGTAAGGACTCATTATGCCCCGATTTAAAGAGAGCGTGCTGGTCCACGAGGCCTCATTACAGCTGAAAAAGACACCCATGGGACAAGGAAGAAAAACAGCCAGGACCACCACACAACACACACACACACACACACACACAACACATACAATCCCCCACCATACCCCCTGAGTAATCAGCCAACTAAAGTTCCACACAAGACCCACTCGAGAAGTTAAAGGAAGACCACCCCCCACTGTCCCCCCCTACACACACACACACATACACACTCACACAGCCCCCATCATCTTGCAGGCAGGGGACGTTTTTGAGGTTGGCTGAAACTTCATGCCTCAACAGTCCTTCATTAATAACGCTTGGCACAGAGTCACCAGCCTCGCCAAGTAATTGAACCACTTATTACATAAAGTTGCACAACACTGCCTTGTACAGTAGTCAATAATCAGGAACTTTGGGGTTTTCAAAAGAGAAAAATATTGTAACCTTTCCATTTGTCAGTTAAAATAAAAGCAGCACCACTTCACATTTTTATCAGATGAATGAACAGCATGACTCTTTATTGTGATTCCTATTGAAAGTGTTAGCCACATATTCCAATGACAAGCATTCAGGGGCTTTGAGGAATATAAACAACATGTGCACTCAGTCAATGGGATGGTAAAGTTCAAATCTATTAGCGTTAAAGAGTTGCTCAGATGTGGTTATATTTAGTAATGTGTTTTGGATGACCTTGCAGGGAGGACAGAAAACACAGCTGTTTCTTTCTTCTGAGTGGAAATGTTATCTGAACCAACAAACTTTGGACAGAGGCTTCCTTGAAGAGAAGTAGGAGGGGTAGGGGGTGGAAAGCCACAATTAAATTTTCCCACAAAATTCTAGCAGACAGTTTCGCTTTAAAATTGCTGCAAGCTGTGATTCCCACGTGAAAGGCAACCGGAAAAACTGCATCCCCGTCAATCATTTGCAAGGATGCAGAGTGTGGTATGTCAATGTCTTGACCTTTTCGCTTCGGGCAAGTGTTCTTGAGTACCACTATCTTCTCCAGTTCAGTAAAATAGGCTGTTTTTAATTGGCACTGCAAGACCACTGTATCCATCGGGCTCAGTTTTTTTTGTTTGTTTGTTTTGCTTTTTTAGGAGCAATAAAAAGGCAAAACATGCCTTGAGAATGGACTCTAAATATCTGCTTATCGAACAGACCAAAAGTAATGTTCATTTATACATCCCCGCCCCTTACTAATAACAGTGTTCAGCATTTGATTCCAAAGGGTTATTGGCATCATGTCAATAGCCTGGAGCGGTGCCCTCAATTTACAGTGTGAATCCAACTGGAATGACCTTACAGACCGATCTACACAGTAGGGCAGAGGAGAGCCCCTGGCCCGGAGGTTACTTGCCCTCTGAAGTATGGATGCAAGTCTTTCTATAAACACAATGCACACACACACACACACACACACACACACACACACACACACACACAATTCAAACATACAACATGCATACTAAACACAAGGATTCAAATGTGTACTGTAAGCACCAGCACTACAATATACTTGTCAGGAACATAAACATGATTCTAGACTAACTAAACTTGCACAACATGCATATCCGTTTCCTGTCTCAAAATGCACTCAAATGCATCTCACTGTGTCAAACGTTGTAAGTACAGTCTGTTCATCAAGGGTGTGTGTATGGGTGGTGGGGTTGAAGGGTGGACTATAGCTTCTGATCCACTTCATTTGTAGAAACAATCCTCCATATGCTGCCTAGGTGATGAGCACTAGCCCGGGCCCCGTGTGTGCCATGCTGGGCTTTTTATCAGCTCCGAATGACCTTAGTGCCAGCAGAGGTTACCATTCCCAGCAGTTAACATGCAGGCAGATGGCAGCTCAGAAAGATTTAGTAACACATGTCAAATGAGGTTCCCTTAAGGGACCCCTCCTCCCATCCTATTTACTGGCACAGCACTCAATTCAGCACCCCATTTTTCCATGCTGAGAAAAGAAGAGCTTGTAGAAGCTGTCAGGACAATTGCAGTAGAACAAGTGAATGCTATTCTGCAATATGGCCACATTGCATTCTTTCAGACCAGTAAGTGCCTTCATTGTACACCAGAAAGCTGTATAAAGGCATCATGTAATTTGAACAGGTAAAAAGGCAAGCTGATGTTCATTCAAGTTTTTTTTTTACATCCACCCCAACAACAGTTTCACCAAACTGTGTGTTTTGGTACTGAAACGAGACATGTTTCTTTGATGGGTCTGGTGAGCAACTGTGGTTTGTCACATTAATTTGTCAAGATTTGATGTTTGGGGTCTCTCAAACAGATAAAAAGCTTGAGCTATTGTTGAGTTGACACGTTAGACATTGTGACAACATACTCAGACCTGAAAATAACTCTCACAGCAATACACCTGTTTGAGATGGATTCTCAAAACTGGCATGTACAGCCACAAATATAACTAGAGTGCACCGCCATGTTTCTTTTTTTTCCACAATAAAAAATATAAATTCCGAAATGAGCAATTTGAAAATTTTGGCAGCTTGGTAAACGCTAGTGGGAAAGCCCTGCAACTGTCTTGGTAGCACAAAGGCTCTGAAAGTAAATCAACATTTAGCTCCCATCCTATCGATCCATGGCTGTGAATTTGCTTTGTTTATGACATTGAAACCCATTGATTGGAAACAACTGACTCTGCGCTCGCAGACCAAAGCCCTCCAGTACGGCGTAGGCAAGAACTGTTGAGCCAGAGGGGACCACTTATTGATGGGCCTGTAAATGTTAAAGTCGTTTTAATTGATCAAGCTTCAAGCGCAAGGGCTCTTTGTCGGAGTGCAAGGGTGTGGGAGGTGTGGGCTTGGAGTTGAGAAGCACCAGAGAGAAAGCGAGAGAGGCCACAGAGAGAGAGAGAGAAAGAGAGAGAGAGAAAGAGAGAGAGAGCGTAGGCACTAGGGAGGGTGAACAGATTATTGTGGCTGGTCAAGCCTTAAAAGAACACTGATCGTGATGATTATCTTTTCACTACAAGCACAGCTCTGCCAGCAGCCACTCTGGACAATCATTTAAGGGATGTCCAGGGATGAGCAGAAGGGCTGGAAACAGTTCCTCCCTCCTGTCCACTTTAGGGATCGATGGGCCGCTGTCGGAGTGCGCGCACGTTGCTTGTTATGTCGACAGAGGGTCATCACGTCTCCATTTTCAGAATACTTATTTACTCTGAGAAGCTCTCAGCTGCTCAGGCCAGTAGCCTCTCTGTGCCATGGACCAAAGGCTAGGCAAGGCCAAACAGCCATTAGCCTCTCATGAATAACAAACCATAGGTTAATCCGCTGCTGAAATAAAAACGCAGGTAGAAAGCTCAAGTAAATTAATGTCAGATCGGGGAACGCTAGGATGACATACAGTGATTAGCATAAAAAGACTAGCATACACAAACATATTATAATCATAACAGATGACATGCTATTTACAGAGTTTTGAGTTCAGTGATACTTCCATACCCTCTGTCAGTCATGACAATATATCGTAATATGGTAGGTACTTTGTTGAAAAGCTCAATCATCTGTTAAATTTTATGGATAAAAGAATATGACACTTACCATAACATGCTTATGACATGGTTGTATGAGTCTGATGAGGCAGGGTGCAAGTATAAGTGTTCCTAAAACTAGTCATGATAAGTGATTCTGCTGAATATGGTTGCTGTGGCTCAAAGAACAGGCAGCGAGTAGGACCAACAAACTGTTATGGAGGGTGTGGAAGATTCAGAGTGAGCTATACTGTCATATTTTCTGATAATATATTCCACATCTCAATTTCTCAACATTTGAGAGTGGCAGAGCAATGGAAATGGCACAAGATGGAAAAAGAGTTGAGACACAGATGTTGACTAACTTCTAAGTTCAATCAATCACAATTTGCCTGACTTCCTAGCAAGTGTCTGTCAAAAGTAAGGATGGATTTACACCAGAAAAGCAAGAAGTTTTATCTGGTTTTCTCTCCTCCTCAGCAGCACTGTAAGGCATCCTACACCTATATTTTCGATATAATGAGATAACCTTGATATTCTACCTTTAGGATGATACACAAGTTCCTTTTTTCCCTTTTCTTTTTAAGGAACAGCTACTGCACAAACTTTGGATGACACAAAGCTCAGCAGAGAGAGAGAGAGAGAGAGAGAGAGACAGAGAGAGAGAGAGATAGAGCGTCTGTGAGATAGTAGTGAGAGAGAGGGAGTGAAGTGAACAACAACACATTTCTTCAAGAATCTAAGCTGTCAAGGAGTTGTCAGGGAACAGTGATGTTGACAATTGATTCATGTGCAAATGTCTCCCGTCACCGGCTGGCAGTCAGGGTGTATAAAACTCACTTTCCCCTCGGCCAGACTGACAGTATGCAGCGAGTCAAGACAACAAAGCTGTCACAAACAGCTGTCTGAGTGCTGAATGATCATATTTATTTGCTGACAGTGATTTAGCGGATCCGCCGTTTTGAGATGCATAGTCTAAATATGAGGACATCTTTTCTGTTAAGCGTGAGCGAGCAGAGAGGGACACTAATAAACATGTCGCACTGCACAGTGACTGCGGGGCCAGTCTACACTTGGTCTACAATGTGGCACATGGGATGGTCACTTTTTAGTTCACTGTCAATGGAAAAGACACACAGACACACACATACACACCACAGACACATGCACGCACACACAGACTCAGACTGTACACACACACATGCATGCACTCATACAATACACACACACACCTACACACTATTCACAATTACACAAATATCCACATATACACACTCGGATCAACTTAGATCAACTGCAAAGCTGTAGGCAGCGCAGAATTTAATAATAATATTATCTCTCATATACCTGTCTCTCATCTGACACAAAACACTCTTTACAAGAAAAGCCATATTGACCCAGTGGAGAGGGAGCTTAAAGGGCCAGTCACAAAGGAGTGTAAGCCGGTGCCAACCTCATGTCACAGTGGCCACAGAGCTCAGGCACCCTATGGGGCATCTGGGCATTGTGGGGTTATAAAGATCCTTAGAGTGTGGCCCCAGGAGTGGCTTATGTGTGCTAGGATACAAGGCCAGGGCTCTGTGCTTAATGCACTAATCTCCTACAAGAAGTGTCCACCTGGAGAGCAAAGGTAATAACAGTCAAACCCTGCATGCACTGAAGTGTGTGTATGTGTGTGTGTGTGTGAGTGCTTGTGAGAGGGGGCATATGTGAGGCTGAGATCAGTTCACACAAATACACAGAGACACACACAAAATCATGGATGCATAGACCTACCAACATCCTCACACCCACAGGCACTAGGCACAACCAGGAGAGCACACAAACACACACACACTCCAGGGGCAGGCTTTTCCCCCATATCAGTGTGGTGCCCCACTGGCACCCATTAGAGGAGGTGACCACTCTGTTTGTTCCAGGCTGTTAGATCCCATCCATTTAGCAAATCTGACCAGAGGAGTTCGTTTGTGTTGGAGGACGGACACACACACACACACACACACACACACACACACACACACACACACACACACACACACACACACACACACACAGCATGGTCTGCAGCCCACCTCCGCCCCGTACCCCACCTATCTATTCATTCATCCATCTATCCATTTATCCATCTATCCCCTCCCCCTACCCTATGACACCATCCACTCACACAACCTCCTCTCCTGAAGCCTCTAAGTACTTCAGACCCTCATCATGGAAAAAAAAAATTCTCTCTTTTTTCTCAAATTGGAAATATGGTAGGCTTTCAACACATAAAAAACCAAACTTGTTTTACTGAGGGACACGATATCCAATTATTACATTAATAACATTAAAATATTGTTTTTAATAATATGACTTAAACTATTATGTAGACTACCACAGTACTTTCTTCATTGAGACAAGTGGCACATTATGACATTCGCATTACCACATATTAACATGCTGGGAGTGCAACCTTGGTCTGTTATATAGTTATTTCTTGTCATTATTCTTGTACTCTATTCAGGGACCAGTTTGAGGATACTACTTTGATGTTCTTCAAAAATGATGACACTCATGGAAAATGAAAAAAAAAATTCTCTCTCTCTCTCTCTCTCTCTCCCTTCTTCCAATTCTTCCCTATCTTATCCTCTCTACTTAGCTCTCAAAGATCACAGGCTGTGTTGCAGGGATTGTGGCCACATCAAAGGCCTTATGGACAAGATAATCCCCATAACTATGTAATAATGTTATTTTCCTCTTGCAAAACATGCTCGAAATGTAATTATCAACACCGGATTTCAACTGGAGTGTGGAGGAGCTTCCGTATCTGATACCCGTTAGCAAAGAGGCAAGACTGCACTCTTTCAAGTAATTTAAGACTAAAATGTATCAATACCTTGCCAGGCCATTCAAAGATATTAAGGGAGGCACCAAAAGTGCCTACTGCTAGTCTGTAAACCACTTAGCTAGCCTTGTTATTTCATTTAAGATGTTAAAAATGCAAAAATTGTGATTGTGATTGCCTACCCAGGTCAAGTTACACTGTGATTGCATTTTTGCCCCCCAAAAAAGCATGCAAATGGTCTAACCAATTGTGAAAATGCTTTCCTGCCAGTATTATTATTTCAGTGTAAGCTCCTGTCTCATAGACTTCTGGGCATTATTGACAGTAAATCCCCAAAGGAGAGGTCTCCACGGTGGAGAAGTGAGATAAAGTGAGAAAGAAGGAGAAATCTACAGTTTTGTAAGTTTGCAGATGAATATGCAAAATTGGTCTGATTGACCCCTTGTTCCCTCATCTTTCCTCTCACATTCTTGTCATATTTGCAGTCATTTTCAAACCAAAGCAGTGCAAATAATTCCTCAAAAATTACGTGACACATGTTCGAATTCCATTCCACTGTATTAAAGGGATAGTCAAACAACAGTCGCTTCCTCGAGACTCCTTTTCATTTCCTTATTCAAATCAGGCTGGCTCAGAGGTTCCGCGTAAGCCTGGAGTTGTGGTATATAAGCCATTTCATTAAAAAAAAGAGAGAGAGAGAGGGAGAAAGAGAAATTCCAAGGGACTACAGAAAGAGAACATAAAAGTTGATATAAAAGGATGGATCCTTGGTAAATATGTGCACAGCTCGATCTGGGTTTTTTCTATGCATATGTACTTTCTGATCATAAAAGAGCCCTGACCTTCACTTCAGAGTGATCAGGGAGGCTCTGGCAAGTGTTCACACACTCTAAAAAGCTGGGCATGTTTTAAATGAAAAAAAAAAGAATAAATAAAGAGAAAGATAGATTTTTTTGTTCCTTCGCTCTCCTCCAAGTTCAGAGTGCTCGTTTGGGAAGCACTCATAAGGGAGGCTGACTTCCACACAGATTTGGCAAAGATACAAAAGTGTAAGTTACTCCTCCTCACCTAAGATGAAAGCCAGGGCCATACAGCCAAACCATCACAAACATCTCCCTCTCTCTCTTGTTTCTCCCTCACTCTTTGAAACATTCCCCCTCAATGTATGCTACAAAAACTATTAGAAACATCCTACTTATTTACTGTATGTCTTCTATATGTATGCTTCAAGACCAATCATTGTAAACGTTTCTCTTTCACTTTCATCTACTTCCACTCACTTACGTTTTCTACCCTCTTTCTTTTCATTTTTTTTCTCTTCCTTCTTCTCTGTCATCTTTATATTTAGCTTTTGAGCTATCCATCCCCTTTGTCACAACTCATCATTAGCACTTCCTGTTAGCGATGAGTTGCCAACTGCTCCTATGTGTGAAATCATCTGAACATCTCTGACCCGCATGATGGCAGTGGGGTGTGTATGCGTACGTGTGTGTGTGTGTGTGTGTGTGTGTGTGTGTGTGTGTGTGTGTGTGTGTGAGGGGTGCTCTGGTACAGGGCTAAATAAACACTCCACCCACACGTGTATTAAACACACACTCCTCATGGATGTGCTCTCTGCCTCCCTCTCAACACCTCCAACACACTCATGAGTGGGGTGAAGCACACACATATGTATCTGTCGCAATGTGTGCAAAGAGACTCCATAAAAAATAAAATAACTGAACTCTTTTTTTAAGGACTGCAATATGGTGAGTCTTAATGATGAGAAATTTGACAGCATATCATTTTGAAAAAAAAGGTGTGACATGCTCATAATGAGTCTGAAGTCTTGTTTCACTCTCTACCTGTAAAACTAGCAGAGATGAAGAGTTCTCAAATGGAGTGTTCTTAACCAGAAAAGTAACACTCAAAGATCCCCCACTTTCAGACCTCAACTTCAGACCTAGACCTCAACTATCAGTGAACACACTTCATGACTCCATACCACACACAAGCACACGCTTCTGGAAAAGTTAGTCCCATTTATTTCTTTATAAATTTGCTCTAGTTGTAAGCAGAATAGAACAGAATAGAGTGCAGTTTAATACATTGCATTTGAATGCCTCTCTCTCTCTCTCTCTGTTTCTCCTCGCCGGCAGCGGCCTTATAGATTGGTAAACAAATCATTCTCAAATTATGCCGGGATGGCTCATTTTCTTATTGACTCCCAGGTGCCTCTGTTTTAATCATTACCTAATTGTCTGGCTGCTCTATCGACAGGCTTGCGGGCCCTCGTACGCTGATTTCTGCTGACATCACCAGGAGTGCACCAGTTCTGGGTTAACCTTTCGATGTCCATCGACGCTGGTGCGGCTGATGATGATTGATCGAGGTGGCCCTCGCTGTTAGATAATACCTAATCAGCGCTCGGAGTAATTTGTGTAAATGAGACCTCATTATTGACGACGGGCAACTTTAGAAGCTTTTTTTCGCCCTTCTTTCAAGCATGTGCTAATGCTGTGTCGCGATTGGATCGGCCAGAAAACTTTTGTGTGGCTCCCACTGAGATTGTGAGGGAAGAGCGGCGGGGAGTGGGGAGGGCAAAGAGGTGCTGTGAAGTTGGTAATGGGATACAGCAGATGCTTCAAGTTGATGTGACACGCACACATGTGAATACACACACACACACATACACACACACACACACACATGCACACACACATTTGCGCCAGCATACATACACACTCATATACACACACACGCGCGCGCGCTTACATATACACAGAGTCACACACACACACACATACACACATATACACACAGTCACACACACACACACACACATGCACACATACATGCACACTCATATACACATACACATGCACAAAAACAATACACATGCAGACACAGTCACACACACCAACATACAAGCACACGCCTGTTCACTCTACATATCGGACCCAGCCAGCCCTTCAGTGTGCCGTTCAACATGATCCTAGGAACTCTCCCAGAGGGTTGTTTTGGTGCCCATTAACATTATGTCCATAGAGCCTGGACATCAGAGACCTGACACTATTACAATTGATATGGAAGGCATTTAAAGCACAGGGACATAATGATTTCTCCTTCTCTCCTTTGGTTTTTGTGCAAATGCACTAATATCTACCACACACAGACTCAACTCGAGCCGTGATTAGCTACATTATTCATCTCATAATAGCACTTAATCACCACAGGGATTTCACTGGCCACCATCTGCATATTCCTCTTAATATTACTTCGATTTGCTTCATTATGTGACTCCCTTATCTTTGTAGAGTTATCTACTGGTGAACTGTGTCATAAATGACTTCCCTCCGCCTAAGACTACTTACTTTGGAAAACCATTCTGTCAGCAGCTCAGATTGAAATAAGTGCAGCAGGGTATTAAAATGATAATAGGTGGCGCAAGTGCTTTACTGTACCTATTCACTAAGGCTGGGATTATAATAAGCGGCTCTCTCATTCATTTAGCTTTTTTGACCAATTCAATTTCGAAGCAGACAGGGAAGGGCGAAGACACTGTAAGCACGTGAAGAGAAGGAGAGACAAAGATGGCACCTAAACTTTAGGATGTATGGTGCTCAGAATGTGTCTATTACAGAGCACGATATAGACAACACAGTTGACCACATGACTCATGGGGCAAAAGCCAGGACCTTTGGACTGCTGGCTTTTGATTGTCTGAAGAGAGCACAATAACAATTGGTATTCCCTATTGTGTGTGATCCAGTGTGTGTGTGTGCATGTGTGTGCTTCAAATATGAATGCAGTGCATGCTCTGATGTCTGGGGTCAACTATGAGCTGGTGTCATATTTGTGAAAGGCCTCCTCTGGTTTGGTTTTTCGAGGCTGTAACACTCATGTGACAGTGCTGGAAAATGGACCTGCCTGAGACTCAGGCCTGTAGATGGAGCCCATAACCAGCAGCCCCTGTCACCAGGATGGGGAGTAGCCTGGAGTAGGGTGGGCCGGTGTGTGTATGTATGTATGTGTGTTTGAGTGTGTGTGTATGGGGGAAGGGGGTGTATACCAACACACCGGGGCTGGGACTTGATGATGATTGATCATGTTGTTTTCTTCATTACTTTAAACCCAATCAGTGAGCGCCGTAATTTGAGTAATGATAGCTCATTATTGCCAATTGCTGAGTTTAAGGGCTTCTTAATTTTTACCTCACCGGTGGACCCGCTGGGACGGCAATACGGGATCAATGCCTTCTCCCTCTCCATTCCTTACGTCTGAGAAAGTGGAAAAAAGGTAGAGAATGGAGATTGCTGCTTCCATCGTTCAGCATTACTTTTGATATTCAAACAAAAGGCCAAAATTGATAAACACGCTAGCTTCTTTTAGTAGCCCTGGCTTTAACTCATTGTTTAATAAGGTAACTGAAAAAGGATGATGTAAAGTCCACTGAGGGAAACAGCCTGAAATAGTGGGATGAAAGATCTGTGTACATAATTATTGAGAAATTACAGAGGACACGACCGACAGCCTGTCAATTGTTTTTCCTGATTTGATCCACATTTTTATAATTAGATATAATTCTACAGGGAGATGCTGCATATTTCTCATCTCATTTTAATCTAATTACAATAAATGGTCAAAAACTAAATATAATCTTTTTCTTTTTTTTTTTTCAAGAAAAGTTTAAATGGCATAAAAAGGGTATTTCATTCCAGAACCATTAATGAACACTCTATTAAACACACAACACCTCAATTACACTGATTCAACAAGCATATGCACTGGCTTTTAATATTCTACTCAATTAAATTATAATGAAAGAAATGCAATGCAAAAACCTGCTCTATTTTAAACTTTTTTCATCCCCATCACTCTATATCTAGATATAACACATTGCTGTGTCTTGAGTCACCTTGTAATAAATTCATAGTGTATAAAGTGTTCATGTCTTCCTTTAAGTAGCTATTAAAGAGTATATTGGTGTTAATGTAATGTGAAGGCTGTTCTAGAACAGAAGTGCGGAGCAGGGTAGTGTCAGTGAAAAAACACGGTGCACACACCTGTAACACGTCTACTGTGGCCTTCAATGAAACAAACAAAAGAAAATGCTAACAACAGCTACTTGAGTTAAGTGTAAGGTGTGTCACCATCCATCTTAAGCTGAGATGAATACTGATAGCTGAAACAGCTGAATGAGCAACTCAACAACAGGAACATGGGTTCCTACAATGCCCCCTCTGGATCAATACTTTCATAATGGGAGACAATATTATTTGGGGGGAGTGAGACGATGCATTTGAGACGTACATGAGGCCTCGAGTGAAGGGCTGTCTGGAGAAACAAGGCTGAAGGTTTGGGTGTCTGAGGGACAGAGAGGAGGGAGTATTGGGGGCGCGTTGGGTAAAAAAAAGGTCACGGCCCAGCTTTACAGAGCATGATCAGAATCAATAGAAAATTTTGGAAACAGAAGATCACAGGGTGCTGGAGGACTCTCTCATACAGAGAGGTGATTCATCACGCTAGCACTTCATTATTGAGTGAATTCTCTCAACCTCTCACTCTCTCTCTCGCTCTCTTTCTCTCTGTCTCCCTCTCTCTCTCTCTTTCTGTCTCCCAAGGTTGAAGCTTTTAAACACTGACCCAACATCTTGTTTGATCATCATTAGGAGAGGGGGAGGGTAAGTACATCCATTGCAAGGTGAACAATTATCCCTGCACCATTTTCATAAACCATGTGAAACGAATCGATTAGAGCATGTGTGTGTATGTGTGTAACACATCTGTTCAAACTCAACACAAAGTTTTGCTGTTTGCCTTGTCACCATCAAGCAGAAAGAAATGGCACCTGACCACCTACCTTTGTGAATTTACAGAATTACTGAAAATTGTCCTTGATGGCACACCTTACAAAAGCTATCAAAGTCTAAAACAAGCAGACCCAGGCCCAGACTAATGATAGTCTGAACCACTGTCATCCAATGAAGAAATAATGTCCAGAATTACAGGAGAGGGATGGGCACCTCTGATAGCTATGACAGTGTTGTTTTGCTAGCGGGACAGCTCCGCAGCGTTTCATCTTACTACTTCTGGTCGTGTGTGAGACACCCTGAGCTTTTTCTACTCGAAAATTTCCGTTATCAAAAGCCATGTGAATGCTGGACCTAATGCTGTTGTCACAGCCACAGCATTGTATGTCATTAGAGCACGATAGAAGGGTGGACACACAAACACACACACACACACACACACACACACACACACACACACACACACACACACACACACACACACACACACACACACACACTCACAAAGACAGAGAGAGAGCGCAAGGCACACATACACACCCACACTGACATACTCACACATACACAACATGAACTCTCTCACTTAACTTTAACACAAACACAAACGCACACACACACACACACCACTGAACAGCAGCATTTGATGTGAGCCTTTGTCCGTGTTTGAAGCCAGCTCCTTGTTATCAGAGCTGCGTTTCTGGGCTCCACTCCCTGGTCGGCTGAGTGGGCTCCAGTCCTTTCATGTGAGAGCCCACCCTCTCCCCTCTAGCCGCCAGCGGTGCATTAGAGGTGACTTACACAGCTGCCGCTTGAAGCGCCCGCCGTATGTCAAGAAGACGCCGCCTAGCAAGCCCAAGCAAGCTACTAACTGTGCCTCTGTTCATTGCCACTACCCAGCTCCATGCTGCTAACACAAGGACAGGATACTGTCATTTCCAAGTGCTCTGGGAGTTTGAAGTACAGTAGAACAAATGACTGATGTTCCTTTTTTTCATCTAAAGGGACATATCACAAACTGTTTTTTTCAGTCGAATCACTACCAATTACGCACCCCTCTATGTTTTCTTTGTTGTAATTAGATGGTTATCTCTTTGATTGACTCTTGTCCAAACAACCCTCGTGAAGCAGACTGTGGGGCCCGTTCAGTTGAGTTGATGGAGTTTATGGCCTCCAAACGAGGGTCAAGAACAAGGCTTTTCTTGGGCACAGCGGTGCACACACACACACACACACACACACACAATATAATCCGGAAATCATTTTTAAGAGCAATGCCTTAAAAATAGACCTTGTGCATTACAAGGTCATTAGTCATAGTATTTGAAATATTACTCAGCACTTGGGAAGAATGCTCATGAATCACAGATACCAATCTCAAGGCAACAAAGGTTACATCATAAATTCTCTCCATCTCTTGGGATGACAGAGGAAGTGTGTGTGTGTGTATGTGTGTGTGAGTGAGTGAGTGAATGAGTGAGCAAGAAAAGGAAAGAGAGAGAGAGGGAGAGAGTGCATAAGGGACATTGACATTCTTATTGAAATGCCCTTTTCTGCCCAGCTATTTACCCCTCTGATGCAGCATGCGTGCTTTATTAAGATGTCTGCTGGCTTTCTATGCACCACGCACGCACACATGCACACAAGCACACACACACACACACACACACACACACACACACACACACAAACACACAAGCACACACACACACATACTCTCTTTTTTCTCCTTGACTCTCTCTCTCTCCTTACCTCTCTTTTTCTCTCTCTACCTCCTTCTCTCACACACATATACATGCACCAACACACACAGACACCCACCCCTCGACTTTTTCCTCATGGTTCAGAAATCAGCCAATTACAGGCTGTGTAAGCAGGTATGTAACCCCCTCAGCCAATTACAGCATGTGTAAGCGAGCATGTAACCCTCCTCAGCCGTGTTGCAGCTATTTCCTGTTCCCTATTAGCGAGGCAAGCCAGAAAACTGGCCTGGGGAACCATGCGGTCAGGCGCCCATAAAAGGAATGGCCTGCACTCTTAAGGCCCCGGAGCCCCCAACTTAAATAACTATGACATAAAACTGTGCCATAAAAACCTTTTTTTTAATTTTCCATTTTATGCATGAGGAAAAAACCTAAGCAAGCTTAATCTATGGTAAGTAGTTACAAGCCCGAAAATCTTTCCCCCGTGTTTATACCATAAAATAATTGGTGTTTAGGCTTATTTCACACTTGGAATTTGAACCATATGTGCTTGCAACAAGTCCCCCGAGAGCACAGGGGGAAAAGAGAAGGGGAGATGGAGTTAGAAAGAGGGAGTGAGAGAGAAAGAGAGAGAGAGAGAGGGAAAGAAAGAAAAGAGGAGGGAGGAAGAAAGGTTTTGGGGGTTGGATTTTCTCTTTGACTGTAATCACTTCTCTGGGGGCCCATTGGTATCCTGAGGCCAAAGAAAACAGTTATGATTGGAAAGTGATACAGCGTGCCCACATGCTGATAGGACAGCCTGTATTTTCTTTAGCTAAGCTCTCCTCCAACCCCTGTAGAACTTCCACCCCCCCCCACACACACACACACACGCACACACACATACACACACACCACTGCCCACCGCCCCATCTCAACGTCTCAACCCCCACAAGTGCCTCCGTCCTCTGACTCTAGGCTTCAACTTCAACTACTCTAGGAGGGAAGAGAGAGAGCAGAGGGGAAGAAAGAGGTAAAAATGAAAGAATGAGAGGGGGAGAGAGAAAGAATAAGGAAGAGAGAGTGAGATAGAGCTAGAGAAAGAGAAAGAGTTTGAGAGGGAAGAAATGGCTCCCTCAATTCCATCCCCATGCCTGGGGCTGTTTTCTCTTGTTAATGGTCACCTATCACCCCTTCAGTCTCTCCACCAAGATTTACAAGATAAGCGGCAGGGGCAAATGAGCATGGAATGATTTCAGCTCTAACAAAAGTGTCAGGTGGTATTAAATGTGTGGACACCGGGGCCCTGGGATCTTTGATATTCCATGACAGTGTAGAAAGAGGGCATCTGACTTAGCACCCGGCTCTCGACGGACCTCTCCACCAGCCCCGCGGGCCTTGGGAAGAGGGGGGCACCGGAAGGTTCCGGAGTCAGAGGCGCTGAAGGGCCAGGGCTGGGGCCGGGTCACGGGGTACTGGGTTACTCCCTAGTGGCCCTCCTCTCAAGTCTTATTCCCCCATCTTATGACATATCATAGGAGTGAAAATGAATTATACACTCATGGATAAAGTCAGGGAGAGGAGGAGGGAGGGAGAGAGAGAGAGGGAGAGACAGAGAGAGAGACTAGTAGAGTAGAATATGCACATGTGAGCATATAGAGAAAATGGTGAGTGTAAAATTGTGTGGGAGTATGCAAAAGAGCCTGTGTGTGAGTGCGTGTGTGTGTGTGTGTGTGTGTGTGTGTGTGTGTGTGAGTGTATGTGTATATATGTGAATGTACATGAGGATGTTTAAGGTAGTCTCAAACATGCAAATTGCCCTTGAAATGGTAGCGTAGTGGTTAAGGAACCTGGCTAGCGTGCAAGTAGCGTGAAACGTTGTGGGTTTGTATCCCAGCTGCCACCGCTGTGCCCTTGAGCAAGACACTTAACCCTAAGTTGCTCTAGGGGAGACTGGCCCTGAACAATTGATAGTTGACAAACTGTAAGTTGCTTTGCATAAAAGCGTCTGCTAAATGCATAAATGTAACTATAACTTAATAACTTTGAAATAAATTCCTCCATGGCCTAATTTCTAGCCACCTCTCCTTACTCCTCTCTCTGTGCTGCCTTGTGATTAGCAGATACTCCCACATACAACACAAACAGCCCCAACCATATGTCTGCAGGCTCTCTCTGCCTAATTTATTTCAGTCAAAACCTTGATTGTATTGTACACCATTCAATCACATAAGATATATGCATGCATGCCGATATGATTTTAAAATTGGCCAGCACCTTGTTGACTGTTGTAAATAAACGTAGTGTAATTTATAATGTGTGAGCTTTGAGTGACACAAGCATCTGTGTACCTTTGTCCTATTTTGACTCAGTTCAATGGGAGGAAGCATTTCTTTGGTGCTCTGGTGCATTGAGAGGACAGGGGTCAGTGTGAGTAATTGGAGTTAACTCATGCGTTAATTTCCACTGAATGTCACAAAGAAGGAGTGAGAGTGTGTGTGTGTGTGTGAGAGAGAGAGAGGGAAGGATAGAGAGAGAGAGAGGGAGAGGGAGAGAAAGAACTTTGTATACAAGCGCCAGCTACAATTAAATCGTGAGGTAAGCATTCTAACTCAGCCGTGTCATGGTAGATGAAACGCAGGGCAACAGTCTATGGAAGACAGGCCTCTGGGCCTGAAAACAATAGGAAACACTGAGATTCTTGACCTGGCCACACAGCAACACTCTGGGCTCCCCCAGAGCAGTCAAATGCTCCCTTTCCGTTTCAAAAATATGTATCTTTAAAATATGTTCTATTTCTACAGTCTGCTGTGCAGTCCCTAGACCATGGAAAATGTTGCTGTTTCAGATGATTGCAAATACTGCATGCATTGTTAATTAATTGCATTAATTGTGTTCTGATTACTTGTTGGAAATAAAATGCAAATCATGTCCACTACCTACATCACATATACAAATATAAGAAATGAAAAGTAAACGAAATACTGAACACGGCTCTTTTAAGAGAGACCTAGAGTACTGTACAGTCAGGCCCTTTTTTTATTGTGTGCGCCAGGCAGCTGTATGGCTGTAAAAGCATTGGAACAGAACTCCCTGCTTTTCAGGCCCCTCTTATCTCAATGAGCCAGTTCCATTATCCAGCAGAAGAAGAGAAACACACCGATGCCACTTAAAAGTCTTCTGAATAGAGTCTCCCTTAAACTGCCAGTCCTCTGATGGGGGAGAATATTACCCTTGATTTCTGCAAACAGGTCTGACACAGCACACATATACACACACACTGACACACACACACACACACACACACACACACACACACGCATACATGCACATTGACACACACACAGGTCAACAGAGAGATAGGGAGAGAGAGAAATAGAGACTGAAAGAAAAAGGAGAGAGAGAGAGAGAGATTGGGGGGGGGGGGGATATCAAGTAGGGCGAAAGAAGATGATGAAAAAAAAAGGAAAGCAAATCTCTGATCACCAAACAGAGAAGTGAGAGCGGATCCGACTGCCCCGGGTCCTCACCTCGTCCTCCGGAGCAGTGTGGAAGTGACGGGCCCAGCGAGGCAGCAGCTTCAGCACTGCAGACACCCGCGCGCTACACTAAAGCAGACAGCCTAGCAGATAGATGATAACAATTACACGCACACATGCTGCACTTAGGCTTGGCTTAAAGTGGGGGGAGAGGATTGGGCGTGGGAGGTGGTAGCTCGAGGTGAGCTGAGATGGGGTTGTGTGTGTGTGTGTGTGTGTGTGTGTTGGGGGGGTGGAGGAGGTGTGTAGCAGAAACAGTATAGTCTTTTTCATACATGTAAGGCATAAATTATGTCCCGATCGTGCAAGTGCGATGGCACCGCCGAAACAGCCAGTCAATGGAGAGGGCAGGCAGAAGCAATGGAGCGCGGTAATGTGTAATCTTACTACTCAATGGGCTGTGCCCGGCACCGGGCCCCCGAATGCTGAAGGTGTCAGGGAGATAAATAGCGGAGTGTCCCCCTCGAAAAACATGATTAATACCCTGGCTGATGACGCTGCTGAAGATGAAGTAGGAGCAGCTGGGCCAGGTTGCGCCGGCACGCAGGGACTGGTGCTGAGGGGGTAGGAGTGTGTGTGTGTGTGTGTGTGTGTGTGTGTGTGTGTGGAGGGTGTGTGTGTTGGGGGTGGGGTGGGAGAGCAGCAGAGCAGAGAGGGCAAAGAGTAGGACACACCGGCAAACCAGGGGGAGGGAGGAGAGGCAAGGGCATGCAGGGCCGCTGAGAGCACAGAGCACACAGACCCCCCCCCACACACACACACACGACACTGCCACCCCCAATACTGATACACACACACACACTCACTCACTCTCTCTCTCTCTTACAGAACATGATTCTGATACATGCATATTTACAAATATACAAATGTACAGTGCATGTGTTTACACCAGGATAGACAACTAAGGTAATACAAAGACGTACCATACATACATACAAACACACACACACACACACACACACACACACACACACACACACACACACACACACGCACACACACATAGACACACAAACACAAACCCCCTATTACTTTTATGCTACAGCTGCATCCCAGATAATATAAGAAATATTATTTAAATATATCTTTCATATCTTTCAGTGTAAAAATATTACCTTTAATTTGTTACGAAAAAGTCTTTCCTGAATTCACCACAATATCTGTCAAGTATTCATCAAAGTTAAATAAAGAACACTGACATTTAGCTTGGAACAAAGTAGCATAAACTGCTAACTGTAAAGTATTGAAGATGAGGGCATGAAGACTACTTGAGGAAGTAGGAAGTGTTAAGGATAAACATGTAGACTTGAGTGGGCTTCAACTCTGTTGTGTAAGTAAACATGTCGAGGGGCGGGCTACTTTTTCATGGTTCAGGGGGCCCAACCCTCCCCTCACACAATTAACTTTTCCAGAGTAATGGGATGATTGATAAGGTGGAAGTGTGCGCTTTAAGGAGATATTAATCATTCCCTCTGGTAATTTTAATCGTGCCTTCCATCATCCCCAGATGCAGAGGATCACCTTCCTGGCAAACAAAGGGCGGCTGTGCCGTGACGCTCGCGCGCGCACACACACACACACACACACACATTTTGTTCTAGTTTAACTTTATTTTACGCTGCCTTGTTCGTCCCATCTGTTTGTGCTCTCTCTTTTTCTCCCTTTCTCTCTCTTTCTCTCAGCAGCCCACGTCGCACATTGGCAAGCTGGGGAGAGCATGGTGTGTGGGTGGGAATGTGCCTGTGCTTGTGACTGTGTGTGTGTGTGTATGTGTATGTGTGTGTGTGTGTTTGTGTGTTTGTGTCAGTGTGCATTTGTGTGTGTGAGTGTGTGAATGATCTTTCAAGACTTTGTATTTGTGTGTGTGTGTGTGTGTGTGTGGTGCGTGTGTGTGTGTGTGTGCAAGTGTGTTTAAACTTAAAGATGGAAAGTGGGTCCTTTGAAATGGTAAAGGCTAGGTTTGTGACTGTAATATGTTCCCACAGCCGCCATCACTCACACAAACACATAAATACACACAAACACACAGACACAGACACACACACCCTTACACATAAACACACACACACAAACAAACAGACACACACAAACACACACAAAGAGTGATGTTACCACATAGTGTGGGCAATATGTCTGAGAAAAGCACAATTTGGCATTTGAACCGATCTCTATTATTGGAAGTTTGCTCACAGTACTGGAGGGTTTAGCTGCACGAGGAGTGATGTCTCAAAACAAAGAGCATCTCCCTCAAGACTCTTGAAAGCAAGAGAGGAACAAGTATATTCCCGAAGCGCATATTAGCGCTTGCTCACTGCCTTCATTGTACATCCATGTGTTAAATGCTCTCTCACCTGAGGCTAGGCTGCATTTCAGCTTGGTACTTCCAAATCAAAGCTCTTGCTCTTTTCTGGCTCTTTCCTCTCTAACCGCTCCAGTCAGTTGCTTGCCATAGGGGTGTTTACAGTGTTATGGTCTTTACCAAAAGAAAACAGAACAGAAGAGAAAGCTTAACAACGTGGAAACGCAATTCAACCACAATGACACAATGACAGAAGATAACAAACAAATGCTAACAAGAGGAAGTGGTACAAACTACAACCAACTCTATTATTAGATAAGAGGCCCACCAAACATAGATGTTACCATGGAACTTGTCTTGGGTAGGAATGGAGCTTTGTGTGTGTGTGTGTGTGTGTGTGTGTGTTGTTTGGGGATTGGTTGGGGGATTGGGGAGAGTCTTAATTCAGTTGACTTTACAGAAACAGAGAACAATGATTACTAGAAATTAAATTACTTTCAGACCCTGACAAGAGCATTGGGATCTGATTGGACATGCTATGGAACAGCAAACACATGTAATAACATTAGGGCAAGGAGATTTGAAAATTGAGATCATGGCCACAGTCTAGCTGAGGCAAAGTTTGGTGTTCCTAAGCTAAGTTTGGGTTCCACAGCGATGTAAAAAGCAAATAAGTAAAGGATAAATGAATAAATAAATAATCTTTTTTTCTCTAGCATCAAACATGCATTCTTCATCAGAGTGTGAGAGTAATGACAGATTCCTGACAGACAGTCCATCACCTTGGATTGGAAGTTTTTGAAAGTTATTGGTGAGGCCACCAGTGTGAATAGGAGGAAATTAAAATGATTCACATGCGTTAGTGAGGCTCTTCAGGAAGCTGATAGGCTGATCCCAGGAGGAGTTGATAGGAGCCTTCCCTGCAAAGCACGCAGTGATGGCAGTCTTCAAAGTCGTTAATTGCAAACAATATTTAAAAAAAAAACAGCAATTTAATTTTACACCGAGGCCGGTCTCATCTGTTATCTGCGACACACTTCTGTGGAGTACATAAAGGTAATAGAGGTTTTTTGGGGGCTATTCCCTGTTTATTATCTAATAATGATGAATGATCATGCCGAGAAGTGACAGCTGTTTGGACGCTTAGTTTGCAGTGGAGCGTTGATTTGTAACTTTCACTTAGCCGTTTTCTCTTTGACTTTGAGGACGTGCTCTGAACAACTTATTTTTACCTTTACTCTTGATACAAATGCACCAAGTACCATTTAGCAGAACTACAGTATGTATTTACTATTTACACGTGTGGGCAGAGTATCATGTATCGTATGTGTAAATATATATTTGTCGCCGAGTGACAAGAGATGATTAGTAACCCACACATGGAGACTGAAGGGAATTTTTTGGCCTTTTCCTTCACTATGGCAATTAACCTTTTTAATTCCTCACTATCAGGAAAGAAAACAGACAAGATCTTTATCTGGCCTGAGCAGCTCCCAGTTCATGTCTGCTTTTCATCATCCTGGGTCTTTCATCAGAGGAGTGAGAGGTGACACATACGCACTCACACACAAAGGCTGGGAGGGAAAATATTATTCTTTCTTCTTTCAAAACCACACAGATTCTCGTCACCTCACACCTTCATGGCTGATCGTGGTGCCTTGACAAACATGGGGGTAGACTGGGGCGTGGGTTCCTCACTGGTATGATAATCAATGTGGGCGAGGTACAAAAGGTCAAGGGGAGGGTGTGGTGTGGACCAGGGGTCACATCAGCACCGGCAAATCCCCCGGGTGTGACCCAGCCCAGGTGTGTGCGTGGGTGTGTGTGTGTGTGTGTGTGTGTGTGTGTGGACCACCCCTGCACCATGCCAAAGAGCTCTGTCAGGCTGCAGTATCTGCCAGCATCTTAAACTACCGGTGACCCCTCCTCCATCATGGCGGCACAGTCACGCCTGCGTGTTCCCTTCACCACGGGGGCCTTCATCTAAAGACGTCACAGTAATTCTTCTGCACACTCTCACTCTCTCTCTCTTTCCTTTCTCCTGTCCTCCTCTCTCCTCTTGTGTGTGTGTGTGTGTGTGTGTGTGTGTATGCGTGTATGTGGGTGTGCGTGTGTGTGTGTGTGCAAATTTCTGAGGCGTTGACAGGCGCTTTAAAACAACTCTGTGCTGAAGGGAGGCTTAAAGGCAGACAATAAGCCTGCCTAGTGGCTCTCATTATCCTCGTCCCGCTCTGCCTTGGCACTCCTGCTCCGGCGCGCTGCTAAAAGACAATTAATCCTAATAATCAAGCGCACGGACGTCATTTCTCATTCTGTCAGGTCTCTATGTTTTTTTTTTTCTTTTTTTCCAATGGGGGCAAAAAGGAGAGAGCTAACCTGAGCTTGGCAGAAAGCTGCACAAATGAACCCCCTATACAGATGTTGGGGAGGTAGCCTAGTTTTAATGCCTGATCCCATTTAAGGCCTTATACAGAATAAGGCGGGGAGGGAGGGTGTGAGTGAGTGTGTGTGTGTGTGTGTGTGCGTGTGTGTGTGTATGTGTATACATGTGTGTGTTTTTGTGTGTGTTCAGAGTGTGGAGAAAAATCTTTTGTAGGGAATCAGGCCTTATTATAATGGCTGTCAATATTAAGGGGAAGACAGGTTACTTTTTAAAGTGATGAATGCAATTGTAATTTGATGGCACTAAAAAAATAAATAAATAAAATAAAAAAAACTGTTCATAGTTGTACCAATGTGAATAACAAGGGATTTAATTAATTGATGGAATCCAACTTGGGATATTTGTGCTTTATGACCTCAACTCCCACTCCTATTCTACAAATGCACACATACAGAGTCACACACACATACACACACACACACACACACACACACACACACACACACAAATGCTGTGCCAAGATCAGCAATGGTGTCATTCATTAATGAAACAATTAATGAACAAAAAAACAAAGTTTTTGAATACTAAGCGTACATTAATTAGACTAATAACCAATTCAACAACATAGTGCCTAAAATGAATGAAATAATGACTTCACTAAGCACATTTGGAGTGTTTGTTTGCATTGTTGTGTGTATATCTCCAACTATTATCATAAGTACACCCCCTATCTGATTAATTGAATTAACAAGTCGCCACTAAATGGTGTTTTCTTTTTGCTCACATGAAAAACAACAATCAAACTGAAATAGATTTTTGTTAATTATTTGCACAGTGTTAAATGACATGTCTAGTCACTCACAATTTAACATAATTCAATAAAATTGTGGTGTTGCATTTATCAAAAAAAGAAAATCATTGTCTCAAAAAGACACACAAAATAAGATAAGTAAGTGTATGTTTGGCAAAGAAAACATATTGGCCTGTGAATACCCCTGCTGAAGCAACCTCCTATTAAAGCCGAGGGGCGTAGAAGTGAGCTGCGTAGTCGGAAGTTCATAAAAGGAAGCAGATGGGAAAGGGACAGAAAGGGGAGAGAGAGAGAGAGAGAGAGAGAGGAGGATGGTGGGGGTGTTGGTAGAAAAGGTGTTGGAAAAAGCCTTCATAGTGAAGCAATTACGAGAGTGGAGAGAATTCACCAAAGCGGAGCACACTGTGTTCTCCCGGCATCTAGTCTGAGGCATCCCACACAACAAGCTCATTAGGCCTTATTACACACAGACACACACCTATGCACATACATAGAGCGAGAGGGAGAGCAAGAGATGCCACACACAGCAGCAGCACAGCCCAACACACACACACACACACACACACACACACACACACTCATATTTAGGCATGAGAAATGATTGCCCTGGCCCTTGGAGTCACATGGTCATTCATTCTTCCCCAGCAGTGTCCAGAGATCAGCATATGCATTATCTTCCTTAAAAGGGTGACATGTGCTCACCTCCGCTTTACTTTTTGGACTCTCTCTCTCACTCTCTCAATCTCTCTCTCTCTCTCCCTCTAACTCTCTCTCTACCTCTGTCTCTATGTCTTTTCCAGTGTGCTAGTTTTGGTCCAGGCATATTAATCACACTCACAGTCGCTAATGCTAACAATCAGTCACTGCTGTTGGCCAGGCTCTCCATCTCCTGTGACAGGGTGGTTTGTCGTGAGGCCTGCTGATTTGTCCTGCCACCTCTGCCTGTAGGACAAAACATACACACACAAACACACTCACTTGTTTTCCAGTTTGTAAATAAAGTATAGTGTTTTGAATACTGTAAGGTGATCACAACACACAAATCAGGAACATCAGGAGTACACCTTTTGCTGTACTTACAAAGAAGAAATAATTGCTGTGCCGTGGTTCTCTTTTGTTGTTCTTAAATCACGTATTTATTAGACCAGGGGACTAGGTGTACGTCAAATCTAAATACAGAATTGGCGATAAACCACAGACTAATTAGGCAAGTGTCAAGTTTTTTTTTCCTTCTAGGCATACAGTAGATTATCAGGACAAAACAAACTACAATTAAGAAACCCTTCAGGCCACCTTTCCAGCACTCTTGTAACAAAAGGCAGCCAGACAAAGCCAATCCACTTTTGAAATGATCTGCCTCCATTATCTGTAAACAGTGTATTTTCCACTGCAAACAGCTGGCTGTTGGGAGTTGAAGAGAAGCACACGCTGTGCCGGGTAAAGAGAGATGGAGAGAGCAAGAGACAGAGTAAGACAGAGAGAGAGAGAGAAAGGAAAAGAGAGAGGGAGAGAGTGAGTGTCTCTCTCTTCGGCTGTCATCCTCACAGGCGCGTCAGGCAGACCTGGCATGTTTGGATTCATCTAGGAGGACTGTGTCCTTCCTGACAGCTTCAAGCTGACAACTGTAACACTGACACAAATCATACGGAATCAGAGAAGAGCATCTCCTCCCAGGTAGCTAAGGCTGCAAAGAGAAGGGTAAAGTGTAAGGATAAAATGTATTTATGTATGTGTGTATGTGTGCATTGGAGGCAATGAATGAATAAGTTAGGTTAGTACCCCCCCCCCTCCCCCCGCCACACACACACCAGCTCATAATCTTGACACCCCCACTATACAATGAAAGAAAGAAAAAAAACTTGAATGCTAATTACTGGGCTTCACATAGCGTAAAATGCACAGCTGTGGAGATTGTCAGTGCTCCATGGACTGCTAGGTTTGTGTGCATCTTGACAGTAGGTTGATTTTGTGTTTTTTTTTTCTTTTGTTCTCTCCCCCTCTCTCCCTCACATTCTTTTTCTCTCTCTCTTTCTCTGTTCCTCTTATTTCCTCTCCTCTTATGCCCCTTTCACTGACAAACCTGTACAGGAAGTCGTTACCATGCCAACCTCAATCAGCAGTGTGTGTGTTCTCTCTCTCTCTCTCTCTCTTTCTCCTTCTCTAACTCTCTTTTCTCTTCTTTTCCTTTTCTCAAATTTTTCACTCCTTTACCACAGTTGCATATAAATGGGGACTGCCTGACCTGGGAAGCTGAAATATGCAGAGGGAGAGAGACAAGTGGCCTGCAGCACAAACACAAGGGCAGCTAGAACATTGATCGATTACAACTTCCTCCACACATCAGCCAGTGAAAGACACACGCTGGAAGCCTACCACGTCAGGCAGAGTCTGTGTTTGTACCACTGCCGGGAGAAGTTGTCAGAGACTACGAGGAGTGTCTTTTTTTTTAATAATAATGGTGGAGGAAAACCAGCTGAAAACAGATGCAATGTTGCAACATAATTACGATCGCCTAGCATAAGATTTTGTCGTTCGTTAGTGACGGCAGCAACACCTTTCAAGCATGGTTTGATTTTGATTCCTTTTCATTATTTATTTTCTTCGCCCAGATTGCGCACCCTTGGGAATAGACTTCACAGAGCAGCTTGGCGTCAATTTTGATTACTTTATTTCTGAGGAACTCCAGATGTTCTGACTCCTGATTGGCTCTTCAGTCTGCGGGTGGTGGAAGGTTAGGGAGGAGTGGAGGTGGGACTGTGGATAGGGCCCAAACGAAGGCCCAAATGTTTGCATGTGGAGCCAATTACAATCCCACCTAGGCGCAAATATCGTCTTTCACCTCATTCATGCCATCATCGCAGGCTTAGCACCTCTCCACATATTATTACCCAGGCCTGTGCGGGCCAGGCAAGTGAGTTCAAACTGTTAGTACTCATTTTGGAGCCGCCGCGAGTCAAATCGCTAACCTTTCCGACTAAACGAATCCTTGAGTTACACAAGCATGTCGGCCTTTAAATGCTGCTGTGTTTTTTTGAGAGGGGCATTTAGCAAGGCTCTTTAAAAGTGCAAACGCAAACATGGATCAATACAATAACCTCCAGGGGAGCTATTAGATGTGTAGAATGTGTAGCAGCCCCTGTTAGTGACTCAGAGAACTGTTTTAATTCGAGAGCTGCACAAACAATAAACTTCAATCAGTCATTGAAAAAAAGAAAAAAATCAAGACCATGTCTTTGCATTGCATTGCAATAACTTGAGGTGGTGGGCAACTACAGCACTATCCAGTGGGGACCTCCCTCCACCCGGCCACAGACTATTGATCATTTTCTAAGACTTTCCTGTCATCACACATGCAAAGTCAAAGTTCACAGCATGAAGATGTCATGAAAAAGTGGAGGGCAGAGAAAGATGAGGCCGATAATACACAACACATAGGAGAACGCATCATAGACTACACACACACATGCGCGCACACACACACACACACACACACAGGAGTGAGGTTGGGGGTGGGGGGTGGGTTGCTGAAATGCTCTCTGACCATGAAATGGTCCTGACCGTAATGGTGTTTAATGGGTACAGGCCGCAGTCAAGCTGGGTCCAAGCTGGAGTCCGAGGTACTCAGGAGCATTGTGGGGTAGGGAGTGGCGGGGCTCTCGTGAGCAGCTAGCAGGAGGAGGCTCTCGTCGTCACACAGTTCAGGGGAGCATGAGGTCAGAACAGAGATGATAGCTTTTCTTTTGCTCTTTTGTTTCTCTTGCTTGACATTCTAATTGCCAACTGGCTGTCATGTGCAGTCATCACTGAAGACGGGCAATTTGGTGCCAGATGTGCAAGGGAAGTCAGACAAATAGGAGACATATCTTACTTGGACTTGAACTCAGAATCTCTGAGTCACAGGCCACAAGTGGTGGTGTGTGTGTGTGTGTGTGTGTGTGTGTGTGTGTGTGTGTGTGCGCGTGTGCATGTCTATCTTCGTGTGCTAAGAGGTGGAAGGGTTTACAAAGGTTTATGTTGTTTACAAACATATTGAGTGATTAAAGTAACTCAGCAATTATAACTTAAATGTTTTCTAGTAGTACCTTAGTATCTTAACAGGGATAAAAAAATAAGAATGAAATCAGTCTGAATTTTGTATATATATTCTTTTTGTGACATCTGGATTCTGTGTATTGACTAATCTGACCTTGATGTCACAGCAAAGGAAAACAGGCCTTCGATTAGTGACATTATACTGAGCTTGGTAGATAACCAAAAGATGATCTTTTGAAATGTAAAGCCATGAATTCATTAGGGACATCTAGGGTCACACAGTCATCAGCTATAAAGAGTCCTGACCTTTTTTTAGAGTTTTTTTAAGATCAGTTTATTACCAAAGTCATGCTAAGGTTGTTATTCTTTTCTTGTAATTAACAACGGAGTGTAGCATGAAAGCATCTCACGCACATTGGTGAAGTGGTCATTTACGTCAGCCACTGGAGTACAGCAAATGGCTTTCTTTCCTAGTACCTCACAGTTTTCGAAAAGTAGTCTGCAGTGGGTTTAGATTTGGAAGGCGGTGTACCTTGCCTGTTCTAATGAAGTGTCCATGCATTGATGCATTGTGTAAACTCTTCAGCTTTCATTTCCACAAAGGCAAAATTTGTAGGTAAAAACTGTTGCGTGTCATTGATCACTAGGACATGTACTGTATAATAACCAGAATATTCCCATGTACAAATTCTTCCATGCCTTTCTATTCTTACCCTTTCAGTTCCAATATTGACTATGAAATCTGATTGCTATTGGCCAAGAACATATTCAATGGAACAATGGAAGCAACTCTGACTGGTGCAGTGCTTCTCTCCTTAAAGGGTCTTACCATCTTGGCCTCAAGCTAAGTCTTTGCAAAGGGCAAAACTCAGAGACACTGAATCATCTGTTTGTCCGCAGACCTTGACGTATCTTAGGGGTAAGGCATGGTCAAGTGAGGCCAACGTTGATGGCAATCTTAGCGTATTAGCAGTGACAATGCAAAGGATTCATGAGTTAGCCATTAGCTTGTATCGTGATTTAAAGGTCAGTACAGTGGCACTGAGTGAAACTCGACCAGACGAGCCTGTGACCTCTCACCTATGAACTTAGATCGAAAGGCCAGGCTGTGTTCCACATGTGCAACTGTGTATGTGTGTATGTGTGTGCGTGTGTGTCTGTCTGTGTGTGTGTGTATGTGTGTGCGTGTGTGTCTGTCTGTGTGTGTGTGTATGTGTGTGTATGAAGGAGAGCGATATGAAGAATCAATTCTCTATAATACACAATGTAAAATCTACAAATATAAATTCATCCTTTCCCTTCTATTAAATATTCTCAGAAATACATACTGCATATTGAAATGTTAAGTTTAATTATAGTAATCATTAATTACTGCAAAGTATTATAAACTTGCTGAGACATGCAAACATTTTAAGAATTAATTTAATGTTTTTCTTTTCTCGATTTAATTATATATAACCAAGTGAAAAACAATTACAAGAAAACATGAAGAATAGCAACCTTAATTCTTAATTGATGGCAATTCTAAAGAAATCTGATGCAAAAAGTACTACCAACATTAAAAATGTCTTTCCTAAGCCTATGTGGATGAATTCAGAATTCATATTTCCTAAATCTGTGTACACAAAGTCAACAATAAACTTGACTTTGAGTGACAGGACACAGGCATGTTGTCATGATGAATATGAAACTGATAGTCAGACATGCAGTGTTTAGTGCCCCCCTCCCTGTCTATAAATCTTGAACACCCCGCCACGCTAAGCTAACTAGCACTGCAGGACGCCTCACGCGGGAAGCCACATAACTGACTGCTGTCACTAGTAAATTTGCTTTTTCCCATAAAGCCACAGAAGAGCACTTGGGCTTAGGAAAACACTCAAGGTCTCCGTAAAAGTCAATTCCCGTGACCGTGCTTATTGGATACACGAGAACAGACGATAAAGAGGTCCTGTCATTCTGGGAAGAACGACGGAAGCAAGGAGGGGAAATCCTGCCTTAGGTTCACTATATCCTTTGTGAGTGCTGTTATGTAAACGTCAACAGTAGTGGTAGTGGGGTGTCCTCTTTCCGAACAAACTGATTCCCCTTGTGATCGACTTGTCAGGTGAATCAGACACACCCTATTACCTCTGTTTGTCTCCAAACACAGTGGAGGTGAGTGAGGGGCTCAGGAGCCGTGTCTGGCCTCTCACTTCCGTGAGGGCCTCCAAAAGCTGGAAAACTTGGTAGAACACATGGGGTCCACTTGTAGGGGCTTGGGTCCACCTGATATTAGCCTTTGATCCATACAAGTTGCTGGGGAAACATTCCCGACAGCAGCTGACTGGAATGGACTGTGGGCTGGCCCTGCGTGCCTAGCACTTACCTCCATGGCCTGTATTGACCTGCAGGTCTCAACCTTCAGAGGGTTTCAGTTCAGGTTGCAGCGCAGTGGGAACACAATAGTGTCAAATTACTGCCAGACGGGAGATTAGTTTTTAAGATGGAGATGAAGACAAGGCGCTAGAAATACCCGTAATCTCCCTTCCTCACAATCTCCCTCTACAATCTCACTTTCCACATCATTTGCAGCTATCAATACTCTCACTTACGGCGTCACTGAGTCCCTTACTTCTAGTCCAGGATGAACTTCTTGTGCCACTACCAATAATAGACTACTTTCTATGTTCCATTTGAAACAAAAACAGAACAAAATAACCACAATGAACAACTGAAGGATTTAACATGAATGATGAAGGATTTAAAATAAATGGTTGAATTTGAGCAGCATTACAAAAATGGGGAGAAACATATATGAGACCAGACCTCCTTCTGCTTCCTAATACTGAAAAAGGCAAAAATGTGAGGAAACAAATCAGATGGATTTTTTTTTTTTTGCCTCACACTTCATTTCTGTCTTTGAAGTATTTAAACAGGAGGTCAGTGTGGATCTCCATTTCAAAGCTGTAGGAATTAAATCATTTTTCCTCTTCACTTATTTGGACAAACACAAAGCATGAAGAGAGATAGCCTGCAGTGCTGTGCCATTGTCAGACTCCACAGAGCCCTCTGTTTGAGCGGGAGAAACATTGCAACAGAGCCACATCAGGCGTGATTCCACTGAAGCAAAAAATTAGATCACGGGGGCTTTCTCCGCAAGGTCAACAGGAAGGCAGCGATCGCCACGTTTAAAATTTAGTCCCCCCTTTCCTGCTCTTACTGCAGTAGTCTCCGCAGTTTCTTCTCCCTGGCCACACAATACAGAATGCTCTCAGTGATATGTCGTAAAAGGCAGGGAAAGCTGTGGCAGTGCTTTAAGTGAGAGAGAGAGAAAACAAAAAACGTAATCGTAATGAATGCGGCGTGGGATTTGGCTGCACACAACCCCAGTCAAGCAGGGGCAGGGTCACAATCACAGAGGGAGTAATCCCCGTGTCAACACCGGGACTGTTAGCGCCCAGCCCTGCAACCTGCGGCTAAACTTACAGTGGAGAGCCGCACAGCGTGTCACCGCGCTTTGATGTGACTAATCTGCATGTCGATGAAAGTGTGAGGCTCTGGGATTGGGCCCTCATGCCTCACCCTGAAATTCACGCTTGCAAACAATGTCAAACGATGGCTAAATGGAACGGCAGTGGGTGCCACTTCGAAACGAACAAGGCATTTGTGTACATTAGTGTGATATAAATACATACTCTGTAGCATATATCCCATTTTTTCATTTGACACTGTGCTCATACACATACACATACACATACACACATGCACACACACACTACTGAGCCTACAAGTCGGACAGTAATTATGCCTGAATTGATATTCAGCTGTTTTGTATCTTTGTTTCCAAAAGCAGTCCTTCATCACTGGCCCAACACTGATCCCAGCTGCCCACATATCAGATGGTGAAGCAAAAGGACAGCCACTGGATGACATGCTGCCTGTCTGGTGGTCTCAATGCAGCCCATGCCTAGCAGCTATGTCCTTTGCCTTTTTCCCAGCTTGCTCTGTGCAAGCGGGTGGGACACACAGGGGGGTGGCAGGGCGGGCACGTCACCAGGCAACTGCTCCCTGGTGCCCTCTCTCATTTGTGCCATCACAGCACAGCGGCCCACAGAGGCTAGGGAGCCGTCCAGAGACCCCCGGTGCCCGCCGGCTTTGACTGGGCCAAGATCTGATCAAGCCTGGAGGGGAATAGATGGGTGGGGGATTGGAGGGGGGTCATCGTCTCTTCACTGACTTCAACTCCCTGTGATCTCTGAGTCGGGTTCTAAAAGGAGGCTCCTGACTCGATGTGAGTGGACAGCGCCTTTGAAAAAAGGGGAAAAAAAGCTCTGCATCTCGCCCGGTCGCCATAGCCCTGGCACGAGGAAGAGCAGGGTCAGACGACACACGAGAATGAACCAAAAAAAAAAAAAAACAGAGAGGAAAAAAGGCACTCGACCATGGGTAGATGGAAGGGAGTGAATAAAAAAACCCAGCTGATAGCCATGCTCTAAGTGCAGATGGCAAGCTGTTTTATGTGTGGCCTCAATGGATCATGTCAGATAGACTGGTGGAAGCTCACAGCACAGACCAGACACAGAGAGACAGTCTGTGACTGTCCATGTTGGAGAATGTGAACAGAGTTTAGCCTGTACAAGCTATGGATATAACACCCTATTTAGGGGTAGATTTTTTGTATCATTCTTTATCTTCTGACATTGATTGTGTCTCATGTTATTTTCTAAAGATTATTACCACTTCCCCCTTCAGTTCAGCATTCTTCAGTAAGTGTTACAATCTGAGTTATTTTCCAAGAAATGCTATTCTGCATAAGTATTTACTGAAACTAAACTAGGAACATTAGGCTCCTAGCCCTGATGTTTGTCATCACTTTTTGCTGAGATCTGTTTGCATAATTCCCTTTAGAATAGTCTAATTCATGGTGAAATTCTCATAGCAGATTTGTTTTTCTTTTGAACAAGCAACAAATTGTGTAATTTTGTACAAACCCTGCATTCTTCCAGTATGTAGCAAGATTTGGGTGCATTGCAGTGATTAATAAAAACAAACAAAAATGTACACTTCTGCTGGAGGAAATTACATCTCGTGCCCATTTCAGCATGGCTAATTTATTTCCTTATTTATTTATTTTTGCAAGGCATCTCTTGATCTGATCAAAGCAGACGCTGCCTCGGAGGACTCCGAGCTACTGCAACCCTGAAAACCGTCTGGGGTCAGAGGTCGTCGCCAGGGAAGCAAAGATCCAAGTCCCGTCCCATTGTGTGACATGCTGCCTTCACCTACTTGCCCCAGAGGCTTAGTGTCAGTGTTAACACTTCAAACACTCGATATCTTCACTAGACACAAAGGACACAACTGCTTGCCATCACCACCATTTCTTCCAGGAAGACGAGATATGGATCCATCCCAAAAGGTCACAGCCAGTTGAAGTTTCTCTAGATTAAGCCAAGGCTTTCTTGTTGTTGTTGTGGTTTGACTTTTCTCTCTGTTGAATCACTCCACTTTTAGATGCAAATGCTATCTTCCCCTTTAAGCTCAGAGAAAGTCAGCTCAATCCAGCTAACCTTTTATATATGTTAGTCTTCAATAGCTGGATAGGCATATATGAGTTTTAAATTGTAAATTAGCTACAATCAAAGCGGGGTGGGTCATTCTGCTAACAAATACAGAAACAGGCATGAGACAAAAGGTCTACATTTTGTTTACTGAAAAAATACACACTGTGTATTTTTTTAAATACACACTGTGTGATTTTTTTCTCCAAGTAATGTACAATAGAAACACATTCATCAACCTACCACCCCCAAATAGATTTTTTTTTTGTGATGGTCTGAGTGGCCTCTAAAACTCAAAGTATTTTCATTGTACACCTACATCAAGCCTATACCATAACTAACAGCACACTACAGTATCACAATTACGATCCAGTCCTTGCCTGAGATTGAGGTTCAAGTACCAATCTGGCCACTTCTCAGCTTCTGCACCCACAGCACAACAACAACAACTGCACTTGTTTATTTACGTGTTCTTCCTCTTTCTCTTTACCTCTCGACGATCCGTCACCGCACCAGTGGCCATGGTGTGCACCTCATCTGCGAGGTGTACCTGTGCTAGGGGAAAGTGTGAGCGGTCTAGGCACACCTTATTTTATGGGTCAGTGCCTTGTGCTGTCTGTAGCCACCACTAATCTTTAAACAGACTAAAACCGCAAGGCCGCCCATATTTTTACGGCAGTTTGCCATCTCCACCCACCTCCTCTACTCTCAGCAACCAACAACAGATAAAGCGAAAAAGGCAAAAAAAAAAAAAAAGAGCGAGAGGGATCATCAAAAGGGGTTGTTAATAAATATATAATTGCGTGGTCAAAGAGTGTGTTTTCTCACAGTGTGAGTCCTCCCGATTGCCGCGGCGAGTGGAAGGCGCTGCAGGCAATCTTTTGATGGAAGGTCTCATTTTCAGTCCCCTGCCGTGCAGAATTCAGTCCAGTCTAAAATAATACAAGACTCATTTTAGGACTTAGGACTTCTCAAATATGCTGACAATAACAGACAGACGGGCTCGAAATGAAAAACAGCTTTTGGCTGCGAGGGGCTTGAGTGACACTCGAAACCCGGGGTGAAGGGGACGGCGGAGCTGTGTGCAGGGGGAGCCACTGACTGACTGACTGGCTACTCGATTCTCCGCACAGCTCCTCGGCCATGTTGGAGAGGCTGGGTCTGTGAGCGGCACACACTGTGGCTTAGCACGAGTGAAATATAAAAAAAAATCACATATTATTACAGAGTGACTGGCAGTGTGGTCCCCTCACATGTAGCAGGCACTCACAACAAGGGAATCGCAAGGTAATTACAAGCCAGTTTGTTCATAATTAATGTTAAGTGACGCAAAAATACTCTCAATGTATGACAACTTCATCAGCAGAAATGCCAAATGTTGCGATTCATAAAAGTCATTTCATCAAAGTTTTTGTTTGATGTTAATTCAAAATGAACAAAACAGATGTTGGTTCTGTAGCTTGGGCCAAGCAGCCTCACTGCCACAACATTGGGATTTAATGTATTCAAAAATTATTATTTTGCTCAACAGTTTCAGACTTTGACAATTTTGGCAAATACTGGATGATTTGGGATCCCGAAAAAGCAAAATAAAATAAATGACGCCCCCCCCCCTTTTTTTTTTTTGTTTCTAGACATTGCATATTAACTTGGGAAAGTGAGGGATATACAGAAGAAGAGAAAGACTGATTGAGCCATCAAAGACAGTGAGAGCAACGGGGATAAGAATGTTACCATGGGCGACTTTGGTGGTAGAGATTCAAGGACTTACCAATCCCAGTCCCCTCTCCCAGCGCATCCTTCATCTCTAATAATCAAGCTTGGCCACAGACTCTCCCTTTGGAAGGGGAGAGAAAGCATGTCGCCTCTCCTCCCCTCACTCGTCTTGAGGACTGCCAGTCTCTGCTCTCCCGTCTTGAAGTCCTCTGTCACATTTACAACTTCAAACATGAGGCAGAGCCTTTTTAAATAAAGACGAAGAGGGGGGAGAAAGAGGAGAAAGAAAGAAAGAAAAAAAAACCCTGACTGCCGCTCCTTTAAAGCAAATCTTTTTCTGTGCAACATTCAAATAAGATAAAGGGCAGCAGATCTAATGCTGAGGAAGCCTGGAAAAGCCCAGACTACAGGCTCTGTGAACTCGTTTTTTGCCCAAGTACAAAAGGGCCACAATAGTGGGCTAGCACATAGGCAAAGGTAAAAGAGAGATAAAGTGTTAAATGGTCTTCGCTAACATGCCAAAGTATGACTGCATGATTTCAGTAATTGCTCCTTAAAGATGAGTTGTGTGTGTATGTGTGTTTATGGGGGGGGTGCTTCAAAGGTGCTGTGCAGCCAATATTGCATTTGACTAAATAAATGTCACTTATAGATTAAGATAGAATGAATGTAAATGTCACATAAAAAAGCATAATGAAGGCCCATTTGAAAAGACACAATGAGTGTGGAATTGCACGTTTGCGATGAAGAAAACCCCATGCAGAATGTAACCCATGCAACTTTATCTAATTAGGGAGCACAGCAATCTCATGTGGCCGTAGGTGCCAAGCACACACACACACACGCACACACACACACACACACACACACACACACACACACACACACACACACACAATGCCCTTCAACATATGGCCTGAAACCATTAAATCTTTGCGCTATCTTTGCCTCCTCCGCAGAGAGGTGTCAGGACGTGGATACACTGGGCGGACGTGCTGTGACATGCTGCTGCTCAGGAGACCAGGAGGCCTCTCTCTCTCTCTCTCTCCTCCTCCACACATCTCTCTCCCAGTACAGGGGGAGGCAGGCCACCCAGCCACATACAATTACACCCACAGCAAGCTTTCTGCCTCACCCCTGCTCTGCCACAGGCTTGCCACTTAGCTAGATCTCAGCATGCATGCTCAATGATCTGTTATTAATTAATCAATCAAAGCTAATCAAGGTAAACCTTGCTTTTTAAACAGGTCAGAACACACACTGTTCTGCACTTTGAGCCGGGTTCTTTGACTTACTTTCCCTCCCTACAAGCATGCAATGCAAATATTATGACTAGGTGACTTGTTATGATCTACATGTTTATTTTCTTGATATAAAACATGATTTAAAATGCATACCAAAAGGTGATTTAAAATATGTACCAAATAATTAAATAGCCCTTCAAATCACCACTCCAAAGGGTTATTTTATTTTAATAGGTCTGTCCCTTTTCTACAAATTATGTCTTGAAGGCCCGATGCATCTCGTGCACCAGCGCCTATTGCTTGTTTAATGCAGCATAGAGATGTATTATAACAGCTGATAGGCATTCAAAAAGGCAAAATAGCTCTACAACGGACACAGTAGTAGACTAGAGTATACATAAGTGCGCTCATTCGCTAAAATCAATTTACCACACAGCTAATCCAGGTAAACATGGAGACCAAGGTTATGTCTTCAAAATCACAGCAGGAAAAGATGACAATTCATCTAAAACTAGCCTAGCCCTATATTCTTTACGCTAAAGTTGATAACAGTGTCACAAAACTGTATAGGGACATCATGAAAAACACACGTGCAGGCTGCAATGTTTGTTACCAGAAAAAGATCACAGCACTGCTCGGCTGTCAGTGACTAATTGCGTATCTCCACTGGGAGGCGCTGTAGGCCGCTACATGGTTGATAGCGCTATGAGTGTTGGGTAGAGCGCATCATCATGGACCTAGTACCATGCTGAAGCCGTTCGCTGTGAATGCTTGCCAGGCACAAGCTAACGGCGTAGAGTGTTGAAAGGAAACTGCAGGTAGGAGCAGTCTGTTAAGTAGGCTATAGTTATGTTAGCATAATAATTAAATAATACTAATAAAAAAACTCACGACAACAAGCATGAATTAAGCCCATGCGTATGGTAAATAACCAAGATCTAGAACACTATGCCAATGATCCGTTTTAATGTTCATGAGAATAATGAATATTGGCTATGTTGGGCCTGTGTCCATTCTTTATGGAAGGAACTTAACTTCAGTTGATTGTAAGCCATGTGTGTGTAGGCTGTTCTTGCAAATATAGCTTACACCTCTTTCTTGGCTGTCAGAGTAACCTAGAAGTCAATTCATGTGATTATTTTTCCTTTTACAATTCTAATGCACATTATCTAGTTGTGTCAAAACGAACGTCAACCCGTGATAGAGGAGAAAGTCGTTTACATTCGCGCTTGCAGACGTAGGCTATTACGTTCTTTGATTTTGTTGATTTAGGCTACTAACTTTAATTTTTTAATTGTTAAATGATTTGGTAGGACAAGCTAGCATGCGATGTTAAAGAAATATGGATAACGGTTGAATCCTGGTATTTTCTTCGTAAAGAAAATGACAGGCTTGTCAAATTTAACCTTCACTGAGGAACGTCTTTCCAGTCACTTTTGCAAGTTATCAGGGAGCAACTACCTATACCATTGCAATGCGATGCTCTTAAAATGTATTGATGAAAGGGTGACACTCGAGGGGCTACCAGTCTCTCTTTAGCTGGTGTTGGTGTCTACTGGCCAGTGCTGCACGTCTTATAAAGCAGGTTAAGATTACTACGTTGGGGGGAAGAGAAGCAGGTTTATGCCCATTAGGAGGGAACGTGGGTCAACCACCCAGCAGATGGGAGATGCAGTTTGAGAATAACCCCTCTGTCGACCTGAGATTCGGTGGCAAAGCTGTGGGCACTGCTCTTAGCTGTGTTTTTGAAAGTCTACTTAAGGAAACAGATTGTTTAGTCGAAGTCATCTCCTTAGACCATATTGCAGTTTTTTTTCTTTGTGTGTGTGTGCGCGCGTCTGTGCGTGTGTTTGTTCTGAATGCTACAGGCAGTAACTGCACACACCAAATGGTCAAAAATTGTTACCATTATGTTTACGACAGTGGAGGATGGATAGATAGTTCGGGCTTAATAGAGTCTATCTTTTTGTAAGTAACTCACAGATACAATGCATAAGATAGTATGCAGGCTATAGACTACTAGCCCAATTTACTCTTTGATCAGTTTGATGAGTATGGGCAAGTAAATCAATTCAGTACCTGATTTATGTAATTCAAACAGTATAAATTGTCCATGGTTATAAAACCATGCCATAATTTGTTGCACTTAAAAGGCAGATATTAGTACAGAATTTGACAGACATTTAGACACTTGTGATCAGTGCACATGGTGAATGTTAGTTCAGTTAGTTAACACGTCATAAACCTTATTGTTTTGATAAAGCAACATGAGGATGTCGGTAGAGCTCCACTCAGTCCTGCTGCAGCCATTTCTGTTGTTTACCCGGTGGTGTGAGGGGAAAAAACACTTTGTGTGGTTTGGTTTGGTGGATTAACAGAGAGCCCCCTAATGGAGTAATTACAGAGAGCCAAACGTCTATTTTTCACCCATGGTCCGCCATTACTCTCAGTCTCCCCAGCCACTCCATTGGAAGTCACTTACTCTCCTTACAATGAGTTATCATTGACTGCCATTTAGACGTTCTGGAGCAATTTGTCTTGCCGGGCTGTGGGCTGGCCTCATTGCTGAGAGAACAATCACTCTCGCGCCAATATATCAAACATTCATGGGTGTGTGTGTGTGGGGGGGGGTACAAAAAGAGGGAGAAAATGCCCTCACAAACAGATAGCGGTGAGCGGCTAATAGATACTTTGAAGGAGGGAGACAAGAAAAATTAATGTAGTAGATTAAAGAGGCAGAGGCAGACGTGCTCTCCGTGGCACATTGGCCTGGGAAACGGGGCGGCCATAGGAGACACAGAGGCTGGCCTCTGGAGAGTCCGCCCTATCTGTTAAATGGCCCATGCTAGAGTGGTGTGATCGGAGTGGCAGGGGTTTGCATTTATCATAAGAACCACCATATGATCATATATCATTTAGAATGTCATAGGACAGGATTCCTACTTCTCAGATTTTTTTTTACCTCCCTTTGCTTGTTGTTCTTTTCAAACAGGGAATGAAGAGGATTCTCCTTTACTCCCTGTGTGTGTGTGTGTGTGTGTGTGTGTCTGTGTGTATGCATGTGTGTATGTGTGTGTTTCAAGCTAAGTTTTAATGAGGGCACGTTTGATGCAGCTTGGCAAATTCTATATGTTTGAGCGAAACCGAATGTGTGCAGAAATGTTGCGTTTACGTTTAACTCGCCAAAGAGGCCGCAGGATTCATGCTTCATGCTCTCAAGCCTGGGTTGTTGCAAGGCTTGCCATTCGTCTGATATGTTTTCCATCTGCCCTCTTTGAACTGAAGCCCACCAGTACAAACAGGTCCACAGATTCCAGGTTGTTACTCTGAAATCTGCTGTGTTTACACTGATATTCCAGGTGGTTTGTTCACTCCAGTGGTCTGTTGTGTTTTGTTTTTCGAGCTTTTCCCTTTGCTCCAGTAATTGTTTTATTCTCAGGATGAATGCACCACTTTTCACACAGGACACAGTAGTCACTGGTTGCAATATATATCAGCTGGATCTATAACTATATTTTTGGGAGAATTAGTGTGTCTGCCAGCATTTTAAGTTGAATTAAATTAAAGGGAAAAAATCTGAGAAGCAGGAAGCTCACCTTAAACTATATATTCTTAATGTTATTTTCAGAAAGGGTAGCGTTAATGGACATTGCACAGTTGGCAAAGTTTAACACCATCAGCTTCAATGAGTTCTCTACTGAATACCTTAGGTTAGGCACCAACAGAGCACATTACCCTAGGACCCCACATTAAGCTATTTGGCATTCTGCCAAGTAAGTTTAACTAACATGAGGTCCCTCCCTTGGGTCAAATAACACATTTCAGTGTGAAAACTAAAGCAGGTAATCATGTCCAGGTGTTAGACTTACTGTCTTATCAGGTGATTCCAAAGGAATTGGTGATTAGTATGTCTTTTTTTCCTCTGCACTGTCCAGCAGTATCTGGATGCTGTGCTTGATAGGAAGCCACTGATGTGAGGACCTGTGGTACATGACCTTTTGACCTCGTCAGGCCTGACACTCATCACAAAGGCTATCTCCAGCTCTGTGCACAAGAGGATGTCAAAGACTCAGGGCATCCAAGGATCGACCAGTGGTGCAAGTATGTTTCTGCCTCTGCCAATTATGGATGTTAGCATCAGTAGCAGTCAGATACTTCAGGCTGGGCAATTAGTCTAGTCCCCATAAGGGCTGTGAGTATATGCAATAACCATGCAAGTAAAGCAAGAACTATATAGCATTTTGTTTTGCTGTTTCACTCTTGAGTATTTTGATTCTGCCTCTCTTTGCATATAGCTAAGAATACGTATCTGTTTGCATTGTAAGGAAGCTTATTTTTTTTTACCAGCTTTGATTTCATAACATTTACCTCAAAATGCTGTTTAATTTAAGTAAATTTTTAACATTTTGTATGGAACAGTGATTGTTCCTGCAGAGTGATCAGTGTCTGCATTTAAGGGCCTTAAAGGGTTTTAACCATGTACTTAGCTCAGTGCTTTGCTAGATTACTCATCCCCTGTGCCAAACGCAATGACAAATAACCATTATTCTTTTTTCCTGCACTGATAATCGGGACAAGTTACACATTTTTTACCAGCACAAGTGAAACCATTAATCCTCCGTGATTTTCCCGATAAGTGGTGACGGTGAAGTAATGACCATGTCACCCAGGAAGAGAAAAAAAAAATATGTGAACAATTAAAACAAGATGGCCTTTATCTGCTGAAACCCCAGCACTGCCTCTCATTTCATTAGGGCCAGTGAAAGGGATCAGTAATACACCTTCACTGATTATCCTCCCATTTCTTTTTTATTGCTATATGCTAGTACTGAAGAACGGTATTGCTGGAGTGATTGACAAAGCAGATCTTTATTAACAAACAAATTAATTAATTAATTTACACTCAATTAAGTATATATTCAAATATGTTTTCACTGAGAGCCAAAAGAGAAGTCTGACTAGCTTCCTAATGCACTACAACTACTGGCTGTTGATGCCATAGTACTGGAGGTTTCAAACTGTAAGGACAATGAGTGAAAACCCAAAGCTTTAAACGTTTGAGTAAGATCTCTGATCTGATACATATCTATTAATACATGTGAAACAAATGTCAATACTGTAAATTGTAAGACCATTGTAATTCACACATCAATTCGTAAGGTCAAGACATATTTTAAATACTTTTTATAATACCATTTTTTCAACTCTCAAGCCTGGAAAGATTCAGAATTGCAATACTTGTCCTTTAAATTACATAAAATAATGTAATTTAAGTATAAATGTAGTACAGTATAAAGTATTACAAGCATTCTTATAATTTATATAATATGAATATAATATAATGATTACTTCTAATTGCCTTGTTGTTTTTATCTATGGGATTTCTGACACCTTTCAGTAGCACTGAGATAGCTTCATAAACTGTACTGTAAAAACTGTAAAACTAAAAAAAAAACTTTAATCTGACTCAAAGGTTACTAGGAAATCTGGCAGCAAATAATTGTCACAAATACTATGCTCTTACTGCAAACCGAAATTATAGTCATTAAGATCTCACAGGTGGTAGTGAATTTCAAACTCTATGGCATTTCTTTCCTAACCCAATTCGGGGCCACTTGAAATTTAATCAGAGAATTTGTTGTAAAAGTCAGTGTCTAAATTATATTAGTGTGTCAGACAGATTATTCCTGATTCTGGCTCACTCAACCCTCAGCATGAATTGAGAGAGAGAGAGAGAGAAAGCACAAAAACAATCTCTCCTCTGAACAGGTTTATTCTCTCCATCTTTGTAACAGATCTCTGCCCCTGCTCTATCTTCTGTGTGTCTGGCTCAGTGCTGAAGAGAAGCACAAAGCAATGAAAGCTGTGTGTGTGTGTGTGTGTGTAATGTCTGCGTGTGCGTGCATGTCGTGTTTCAGGCCCAACTCTGATGGTGTTTGAAATCAACCGTGTGAATCACCCCAGTGACATATGGATGTGTACTGGTGTGGTCTATAAGTTCCTCAGTCGAATGGTCAATACCACTTACACATAGAGTACAAAACACAAAACTTGTGTAAAAGACAGACTGAGTGTGTGCAAGTGGCTTGGTTTTTTGTTTGGAACCTGACTGTTGGCGAGTTACTTTTGGAGGCTGGTAAATACAAGTCAGTAGGATCACACAGAACTATTGAGGGCATATCCACTTGTAAATAATATTGACAATTCCACATTAAACCTATACAGCTTTGCATTTGACATGCCAAAATGCACATATCAGAGAGCCAAGTCGCAATGCTTGGCATTCGATAGTCTTTATTATTGTGGTGGAAGCTCTGTTTAGATGAAAGGGATTCAGAAGACTAAGTTTTAGACCCCCCCAGAGCCTAGTTTGGCTACTCTTTTTTTAGCTCATTGGCATTCTGACCCCCATGCCTCTGGGACTTTGAACCGTCAAAGTTTGGAAAAGCTGAATCGGTTCTTTAAACACATTATCAGTCGGTAAGCTTAGAGAATATCACTAAGCATCTTAAGGTTTTAGCGCAGTCTTGCGGCATGGCAAAGAGGCGGCTGTGGAACCATTTACTGCCATATACTGTATTAACCATGGCTGAGAAAATCAGACTAGGGAGAAGGTAAAAAAATCCCCTCATGCTAAATTGGGTTGGGGTGAAATGGAATAAAACAGACCAAATGGTCTTCAATTCAGGGAGTAAAGGTTAAAACTGGGCAGACAGCAATATTAGAACCTTTTCTTTAAATGATATCAAATGGTGGACCGTCGATAAACTCTACAAATGTTTAATCTATAGTTGTTTTTTTTGTGGTACTCTCAGATGTTATCTGATGAAATGCATAGAGATGTGTGACTACTTTGATCTGAGGACATTTTTTTCTTTTCTTTTCTTTTTTTTCTCTGTGAGGTAATTTTTGTGTGTGGTCCGGTGTGGTAATTCCACCACGTTATCTACAATTAATTGAAACCAACACTATTCCAGTTTGTCCATTATTTTTCTCCTCAGATTTGTTGCCTATTGATGGGTGTATAACAGTGATATGCCACAAAGAGGATTTCGTCTAAATCCTCTCTTTTTTGGGGGAAAGTGCTGGGGTGTGTGTGTGGGGGGGGTGGTGATAAGGTGCAAAGATGCTCGTGATTGAATGTCTGTCTGTCTGTTTGTTCTCCTGAGTGTGCCCCTCCCTACACACACACACACACACACACACACACACACTCCCCTTTCCTCCAAACACCCTCACACCCCACCTCCCCTATCTCATCAGCCCTCGTGATTAAGATTTGGCACCTTAGCCCACATTGTCTTCGTTTGGAAATATTTCAACTGCATTTCTGCCCATTCGGAGGAGAGAGGGAGATAAAGGCGGGAGGAGAGGGGAGGAGGAAGGATGGAGGGGGGGCAGTGAACACACCCTGTTGTGTGAATCCTAGAGAAGGCCTTGAACCCTGCCATTCACCCCTTTCACTTCATCAGCTGAGTCTAATTGCCAGAGAGGACAGGAGACCCAGGGCCCGATTGTTCCTTATCCTCTTTAGAGCCTTGTGAGGCATGAAAAGAGAAAGGCCTGCTTTTGATCTTTTTTCCTCCTCCTTCTCCTGCTCCTCCTCCTTCTTCTTCCTCTTCTTCATCTCAAATTTTCTTTCCTTTTTTTTCTGTCCTTCACTCCTTTCCTTTCCCTGATGGTGACACTCCCTTTCACATCATAAGCCCCCCCTCCCCCTAGTACCAACACAACACACCACCCCCACCCCCACCCTCTATCCCATCCTCTGTCCATGCAAAATAATTATCAGACGCTGCTTCATCAAATAATGGTGCCTCCAGGAGGTCGTGCAAGGGTAGGCCAGAGGTCTGGGAGGGTGGCCCAGAGGTTGCACCGGAGCCCCCCGAATCGTCTTAGTGGCATGCTCCCAAGGATCGGCCACCTTTATGTACCTTGACCCCTGCTTTTGCGTCGGGCTGTCCTAATGAGAACCTCTCGGGCAGACAACGGTGCCACCTCTTGCTCCTGGGCCCGTTCAAGGATACGGGAGAGGGTTCGAAAGGGCAGAGTACAATAAGACAAGGAGGTCATCTTGCAGACAAGGAGAGCATCTGGGCTGTCTTATTAAGGGCTGTGGAGTGAAGTCTGCACTCCTCGAGGCCTGAGAGAGGCCACAGGACCTGATCTATTGACATCTACTTGTCCTCGCCGGTCAACACCATTGAGTAAAGGGGCAGGCTGCGCACACACAAATTCTTATTAAAAGCAATTCTCAGAGTAGCTTATTTGGATAGTGCTTAACTTAGGTTGTTTGGTGCCCTGGCTTGGTTTCGAGACAGTGAGCATGGAGAATTGACAATAATGGATAGAAAGGGACAAAAAAAAAAAAACAAGAAAAAGTGAAAGAAAAAAATCCTTGAGGCTGTGAGAAAGATGACAAAACCTGTCAAAGGCCAGTCGTAGCCTGGAAAAATAGTCCTTCAGATGAATGTGTCTGATGAGCATGTGGCACTCTGAGCGAGCTCTTACTAACAGGCACCAAACACTCACAGGCCCTCGTTGCTAAAGCTATTGAGGGCCATTGACAAGTTGGAGGAGTTTGTTGAACAACATTTCAAAACTTTTAAGTTTTGTGGGCATGACTGGTTTCCAACTGTAATTGGTTTCACTTATTCAGTGGAACACTTGTAAGAACATAAAGTTCTGAACTCATTGTCAGCAGATGAGATTTATTGTAAATATATAACCACCTCAGATGGTTAAAACATGTTAGAGCATTTTGTCTGTCTTGGTTGATGAAGGTAAACATTGTCAACTCTAACAGAGAGAAATATGTAATAAGGTAAGCTGTAGCTTGAATATAATCCCATTATTCAAGTTATGACCTTGTGGAATGCAGTCCAATATGAAAATCCGTTTGTTATAGTATTGCTATACCCAAGCATGGAGATGTTCACAGTTCATCTTAATTAAAACTCCAAATATTCTCAGGAATACAAGGCCAAATGCATATGTACACACAAACACACACACACAAACACATACACACACACAGTCTGCAATAAATGCAACAATGTGTAGAAACCAACTCCTTTCCCACGCCAACAAAATGGGCAGTGAAGAGAATGGAGGGAAAAACACACACACATGCAACTCCTTTCTCACTCGTACACATAGACATAAGGAACAAACAGCAGACAAACAAGCAGGAGAATGAAAAAAAAACCTTTAAGCAATCATGTAAAGCAAGCCAAACATCTGAGTGTGGGGCGAGAACAAAGCAAGGCCCATGTCCACACATCGATCTGTCCTAAAGCTACACACACACACACACACACACAGACAGTAGTGAACTCAGACAGACTACACATCCAGCGAGCTCTGATTGCTCCCTGCCTTTCCCTGCTTGTCTCTGGGAGAACAGAGTTATTGATCTGGCCCACTTCTCCAGAGTTAACTTACTGATGAAACCTGACCGGGGCCTGCCAGAGGCCTCAAAGCTTTTGGGATGCAGCTGAAAAACATTGAGCCTGAATGCATGTATACATATTATATATATATATACATACATGCAGCACATGCAGTGCATGTATAAATATATAGATGCCACATTCACAAATATGATGATGATGATTATGATGATGATGATGATTATTATTTAATATAATTCAACAATACTACTACTACTACTACTACTACTACTAATAATAATAATAATAATATAATGTGTGCTTGAGTGACCTACAGACATAGTTGGGGGGTACTGTCTGTCTTTTTACTGAGAGTGCCCCCCCCCAACTTTCTGTGGATCGAGTTGTGGGACTTGCTCTGTTAGGGAGTTATTAATATATTTCTTATCACTGTGTGGCATTTGGATTTCCGTCTGCTGTGGTACTCAGCCTGGCATTCTTTCAGGAACAGCGTGTATTGTCTCCTCAGATGCACCTAGTGCCATTCCTCTCTAACTCCAACAGTCTTTTTGTGACGCTGCAGGATAGAAGACAGACACTCGGAATGTTCTGTGCATCTTTGTGTGTGTGTGCGTGTGTTTGTGTGTGTGTGTGTGTGTGTGTGTATGTTTGTGTCTAAATGCGTGTGAAAGAGGTTGTATGTTCAGATCTGTGTGTGTGTGTGTGTGTGCGTGTGTGTGTGTGTGTGTGTATGCATGCGCTTGTGCGTGCATGTGTGAGCGTGTGTTTGGTGTTGGTCGTGTTTGTAACATTCCATGTGGGAGGGTCTGATGAGAAACAGGCCATCTGTAGTGTTCTGCAAAATCGACATCTTGTAAAGCGTGATTGGAGAGTGTGTGGAGACTTGACTCGTCAAATCTTGGCACGTAACGAGGCAGAAGGGAGCAAAAGCAGGAAAGTGTCCAGAGATAAACAATTAGATTAATCCCAGCGGTAAAGGGCACCAAGTACAGGAGAACTCCTCGGAAAGAGAAAGAGGAAAAGAAGGAAAAAAAACCCCAGCAAAAATCAATATGGCCTTCAGTCAACATACACATACACACACACATACACATGCACCAACACAAAAACACACGCTAGTATAACATGAGGAAGAGGTTAACACTTATTCCTCAGATCAGGACACACACAAACAGAAGCGGAGTCACAGCGAGCTCAGAGTCGGACGTGAAGTGAGCGTTGCATGGTGTAGCTTTGTGCAGCACTGTGCCTGCACTTGTACACCCAGCTTTTCCCAACAACCAACAAGTAGCCATAAGTAGAGGCCAGTGGTGGCGCTTTTGATGGGTAAAGAAATACCGTGGTCACCGGAAAATGAGATGGTGGGGAAAAGAAAAAGGACAGATACTGAGAGAGAGAGGGAGAGAGAGAGAGAGAGACAGAGAGAGAGAGTTGGAGAGGATAATGAACTGAATTAAGGCAGAAAGCCTCCAGCCACACTTCGCTCTTCTCAATTCTCTGAAATGATCTTTGTGTTTGGGGAAAACGGGGCGGGTGGTGGACATGCAGACTTTGGGGAATGGTGCTTTCACACACACACACACACACACACACACACACACACACACACACACACACACACACACACACACAACCCTTTGTGGATACAAACATAATGGAGCATGATCCACAGACAGTATGGGCTGTCCCAATGCGCTGCACCCCCCATCCCACACACACACACAGACACACAGACATACACACACCCCTCCTCTCGGGGCACTGCCCAGACTGGCAGGTCTCTTCTCACATCACACCACTGTTCCCAGCAGGCCGCTCGGGGGCCTTGCCGTGCCAGGGCACCGGGGTCCAAATGGAGGTGGGGGCATCCCGCTATGTGCTTGTGCTGGCTTTAAAAAAATGACAACAACAACAAGGGCCGCAAAAAGAGGGAGATAAAAAAGGCAGTTTTTTTTTTTTTTTTTTTAGGGGGACAGGAGGATTAATAGGGGGTGGTTGGGATTGGGGGTGTGTGGGGGTGGTAAGACACAAGGGGGAGAAATAGAATGGCAGAAAGAAAAAAAAAAGAAAAAAAACAGAAACAAGCCAATCCCCAAGTGTGTTTGGGATGGGCATCCCCCTGTGGAGGCTCGTCGTTGGAGTCGCTGACCAGAAAGGTGCGAGCCTCAGACACGCCCCCCTGCCCGCCGGGCCCTGTCTCCACGGAGACAACTACATGTCCCAGCCATCGGCACGCCTCTCCCCAAAAGACCCCCAGAGCAGCCGGGAGCGTCGGAGACGCGGCCGGACTATCGCCCCCGCTCCAGGGACAGCCCAAGCCACCAGTCTCCTGACCTCCAACAACCTGTCAGTCTGTCAGCAAGCCTGGGGAATTACGCCGAAGAATAATAATAAAAAAAAAATCCCCCTCCCTAAACCAAACCGAACCCTTCATCCCCCCCAAACCCCACCACCACCACCACCAAACCCTCTTGACATACCCCCCCACCCACACACACATACACACACACACACACACACACACACACACACACACACAGCCTTCTCGTCTGTTGAGAGAAAGAGAGCAGCATGGACTGTACCTGTATTGTTAACACAGAGGAACAAAGCAAAAAAAGAGTTCTTTGTGTTTGCCGGCAGAGACCACTGGCAAAGATGATTTGGAGGCCATGTGAAGGCCGCCTGCATTCACGGCTGCGTCCCCCTCTGTCCTGAGCCAAACAAAGCCAGTGAGGATCAGCACATCTCCCTCAATATTATTCAGCCTATAGCATTACAGTTGTCACCCAAAGACAGGAGAAAAAGACAGCCAGCAGAAGGATAGGAAGAGAAATCAATTAGCATAACACTTTCTTAGTGGGAACTAGAATTTAGACTCTTCCACATGGACGAGAATGTGGGCGCCTTGACATAGCATTTTTATTTACAAACTTGTATTTTAGAAGAAAAATGCCCTCGTCCATAGCGCCTGTCATAATTACATGTTCAAAACACGCATACACACAAACACACACACACACACACACACACACACAGAGTGAGAGAGAAAACCCTAAAAGCTTGTCCCCTGAAAGACAACAATGAGTAACGGCAAACAGGGTGTAGCTTCAGTGTTCCCATGCACATGATAATGGCTGCTTATGCGCTTGCAACAGCCAGGTGTGTCTAGCTAGAGTGTGCCCACCAAGTCCATATTACTTATATGGATCTGGTCAATCAGGATTGGAAAACTGGCCGGTGAGCACTGTACGTTTTATATTTAGAGGTGCATATCTAAATGCAAACATATCTGACACTCTGCGTGTTCTGCATGTATCACAATATGATATGTAGGGCTAAATTTTATTATATCGGTATGTAATGAATATAACCTAAAGCCAGATAATTACAGTATTGTTTGTGAGAGAAGAAATGTGTAATATGTACTACAAAATATTTAAAAAGTACAGAAAAAGTATATAAAAAGAGTAAGCTTGTAAGATCTTAAAGTGTAAGATTTCATACTGTAATTTCATGTACGTAGTCTTGACTCAGGAACCAAATGACCAGATTGCTGCGGGATATATTGCTCAACTTCACTGTTATGTGTGTTAATGAACACAAGTGTCAATACCTGACATGTCATACAGTGACATCTGAAAATTGTCAGGCCCAGTTTGTGATACCCGTGCTGTCAAATCTATTCCCAAAGGGGAACACTGTAGCCTCACAGTTTGACAGACCAACACAACGCTACAGTTCTGAGCTTCCTTTCTCATTTTTTTTCCTTTCTCTGTCTTTAACCATGGAGAATGAGTGAAAAGATTTGAATGGTCTGTGTGTGTTTCTTTATGCAAGAAAGAGAGAGAGAGGGATTGTGAAAGACAGACAGACAGACAGTGAGTGAGAGAGAGAGAGAGAGTAGGCGAGGCAAAGCGCGACGCCTTCCAGACAGCAAAGGGATGGCAAGCATCTAATAATACAAAGCTCTACAATGGCTCTGACAGGCAAGCAATAAAGCAATCAGGGTCCCAGGCATTCCAAATCTCTTTAACGCCCACCCTCCAGCGGGGGCCAGGGAGATGGGCGGCCTGACCTGTCGGCTGTCAATCACGAGGGGGTGATACCTGCAGGAGCTCGCTTTGGGGGGGGTGGGGGGTAGGGGGGTGGTAGGAGGGTTGCGGTGAGGGTGGGGGGGCACTGGCATGGGAGGGCCGAGGGCGCTAGCCCATCAGATCTGTTTTCACACTTCACACACTAACATTGCAAGCATAACCAGGGGAAGACAAAAAAGACCCAACGCCTCACTCTTAATTAGAGTGGAGGGAGGGGGGGGGGGGGTGAGGAGAGTGAGGGTGGTGTGTGCGTGTGTGTGTGTGTCAAGAGGTGCGTGTGGTGGTGGTGGGAAGGGGGAGTTGTGTGTGTGTGGGATGAGGGGCGGTATAGAGAAAGAGTTGTTTGCTTTTAAATGGGAAGGGGAGGGCTTGAGGTATTGGAGGGAGTGAAGTGTGGCATCCCAGGGAGACAGAGAATAACCTTTTCCCTTGATTTGGGAATCAGGCATTGATCTGCCATGGTGTTTTGTACGAGCCCGAGCCCTAGCTCTCCCCAGTGGTGTGTTTCGTCTCAAGGAAGGGAAAAGGAGAGTGTGTGTGTATGTGTGTGTGCGTGTGTGTGTGTGTGTGTGTGTGTGTATGTAGGGGCGGGGAGAAAAGCGTTAAGGCTAGTTCATTAGCCAGCTCCAGCTCATTCCTGCAAATAGATCACCATTATGCTGTGGTTACTTAATGGCTTTCTGGTGTTTCCTCCAGAGTCTTTCTGTCTGATGGTTGCTGTCTGCCTGCCTGCCTGCAAACCTTCATTTCTTCTTCATCATGTCTTTTTTTCCTCCTCCTTCCTACATCTCTCTTTCTTCTCCCTCTTCTTTTTTTTCTTCTTTTGGTCTTTTCTTCTTCCCCAGACAAGGCAGTGAACCCTAGTCTCCCCCTCTCTCTTTCTACCTGCTACAGACAGTTGGCTGTGGACGGTGCCTGACGTTTGTGAACAGTCTGAACACATGGGCTGTTTTTTTTTTTGAGGCCTTTCTCTCTCTCTCCCACTCTCTCTCTCTTTGTCTCTGCAGCTGTGTGAACCTTCAAAGCTGCACGTTCGACATCCTGCCTCAGTCTGGTCTCGCGCCATGTACCGTACTGCCCTCTCCCTCTCACTTGCCCCCATACACACACACACACACACTCTCAAGGGCCAGAGGCAGACAGAGGGACCTCCCAGTGCTCCGACACAACAGAGCACACTGGCAGTGGGCCCATCATCTCCACACTGTAATCTTAACGTCCAACTGAACCACAGTGTTTTCCATATAAACCTCCTTTTTCCAGGATCTCGTAAAACGGGAGACTAGAGCAGGCTTTGGCCTCTAGGTTCCCTCACCACTGTTTTGGTAGCAAACATGAAGGTTTATGAAAACATTTAGTGAATTGTATTTTATTATTAGGAAATGTCTACGAGATATTTTGAATTGATATTCTTGCTGGGTTTGATATGTAGTTAATGGTCAAGTGCGGTTTATTGTGTGTAACACTAGGAAGAGTAAAGGAATTCAGTTGTCCAATTAATCCCTTTCAATCTCCAAACTGTGGTTTACAAGGCAGCCTTGGGCAGTTATCTAGTGTTTTTGGCCCAAGCAAAACCATATAATTGGCATATTAACATGAATTAACATTTAATCGACCTTTTACCAATAACCTTTACACTGACCTGCAAGCACTTGCGAACAGCGGATGCGTGATTCAATCCATGTATTTGTCCTTGTAGTAAGAAATAAACCCAGAACGTTTTTATTGTCTGATCAGTCAGAATGTCTACTATATGTTACTGCATGAAGTAAATTGCATTCACAGACACTAGAGACACTAACTACCTGAAAATTGAAATGATGTAAAAAAAAGGGAAGAAAAAAAAAAAAAAAAACTAAAGGTTGACTTTAAAGAAGGAAACATTCAAGGGTATAAAGTTAGTCTGAATACAAAATCAAGTCATTTTCTTGTTATTTCAACCCATTAATATATTTTGATGTGCAAAAAGATCATGTTTGCATGTGGCAAAGCATCTCCTGTATCTCAGAAACACATTTACATTCATTTTGTTCACCAATACAGACAAAGAAGAAAATGAGAAAACCTCAACATGTTAAAGTAATCATGCAAGTCTACACACCCAAGATCTTTCTCTCACTTTGGCAATTCCTTTTACATGCACATGCACTTTTCTGACGCCTCCTGATGCTCTTAAGGAGAAGAGATGAGACATTAACGAGATTTGGCAGGCAAGGTCCGAAGCGGAACGCATAACACGGCAAGGGAGAGATGAGTTCTGCAGAAGTGTTGTTTATACGAGCCCACTGAGACTTTCTCCCCCAATTTCATCCCTCTGTTTGACCCAGCACCGCTCACCTGGGGCCTGTCCGAGGGAGGGGGGGGACGCCCAGTCGGGCTGAGCAGGGACTGGTCAGCACCCCCGCCCCTACCACCACCACCACCACCACCAATACAACCACCACCACCACCACCACCAGGTCCCTGGTGGTAACCCCCACAGTGAGCATGATGTTGTGCAGCTGGATAGAGGGATGTGCTGAGTGTAGCTTCACAAAACCACCACTACTGCTACACCACCCCACCCTACCCCACCACACCATGAGGAACCGGGGGTCAGTGCAAGTCAAAGTGCAGTGGACCGTTCACTGTGCCACGTCTCGTTCAGGCCCGTTTGGAGACCAGGGCAGCTCTCTCTTTCCGGATCTTCCTGTCCACTCACTTGCTCGTGCACACACACACACACACACACACACGCACACACAAAGACTCAGATAGACATTCCATATCTTCAAATAAAGATGTATCCTTCTGTTCTCAAACAGTCAGTCACTCAGATCCGTACTTCATACCAGTGAAATGTCTTCAGGTTTGACCTGAAAACAAAATATAAATTAGGATGACAATATAATATGTACAGGCTTTTTAAAAAAGTTTTTTAAGTCAGTAAATTAATATATATAAAATAATATTTTTAGGTATAGGTGTTTTTCTAATTCAATTCTAATTCTGTGGCTGTTTTTTTGGCACAGTTTCTGGTGTTGGTCTGGTTTGGTCTTGTCCTTAGCATTGTTGTTCTGAAGCAGTGCATAGCGCTGTAATCAGAGCACTGAATTCTTATGAACCTGCAGTGTTCTGAAGAGGAGGCAGTCACTGTGCCAGGGGCCATATCTTAGCTGACCAGAGGGGGACCCCTTAAAACATTTAGCTGTGATTAATGGTTGCCCACATGTTGTGAGAAGTTAAGCCTCAGTTCCTGTGTAATATCCACAAACAGCAGAAACAAGGGGAAAAGCTTTTGTTAATTAGCAGCTGCTACACAGACAAGGCCCCTCCCACCACCACCACCACCACCACACAATCACAAACACACACACCATCAAATAAAAAAAAAAGGCTGGCATGGAGGAGTTGCTGGACCTTAGAACCTTTGTGACCAGTGACGTGTCATCCCTCACTCTGTCATGTTTAACTAAAACCAATACCCATTCAAAGCAGCATCCATCAGTGTTAGTTCACAACAATGACAGATTGCCTCTCATCCACACCCAAAGCATCTGGATCCTCACACCCCTATTCTACCTCCCTACCCCCCAACTCTTCTTGTATTTATGGTAAACAGGCTGAACAACAGCTGGGCGATGGGAATTTACAAGTTAATCAATTGTTAGTTAGGAGCCGACGCAGTGCCCTATACCCATCCATCTGCAAGTTAATATTCATTTACTATGCTAATTTTCCCATAGGCAACACACGCTTTATTGATTACTTCTTAGGGATTTCTTCCCATGTGGTTTTATCAGGTGGGATAGACAAACAAACAAAGGCAAAAGTTATTTGGTTAGTTTGTCTGCTTACAGAATAATATAGAATACAGATATTCTAAATAAAGAATTCTTTTCTGTTTTTGAATGTTTCATGTAAACTCTTGGGCGTGTTAATACTTTTTCATGGACACTGTCCAGTATGCTTAAGTAAACAATGAATTGGTCTGCTCTCCACAGGGTCCTGTTGACCTGCAAAGGGACACCTGATTGGAGGATGGCGGTGTGAAACAAAGCTGTGTTGGGTTTCATAAGTGCCTAGTGGAAGCAGGTGAGCCGTGTTTACCCTGGAAGTAGTCCTTCCTGTTTCTGGCCGAGGTCCCTTTGTGTGTGCCCATGCCATCAACTCCCTCCCCACCCTTTCAGACCAGGTGTCTGTCTGTGGCAGGGTCTCGCTCCATTGTCTGGTGCTGTCCACCGTGGGAGACATCAGCAGAGCCACTGAGACACACATGGCCATTTAGTAAGCCTCACACACACAAACATACACACATGTATACGCCTGCACACACACACACATGCATGTACGTTAACACACACACACACATTGACACACAAATATGCGCACACACATACCTGCACACATATGTGCACATCAAGACATACACATGCATACAGGCTGTCATCAAACTTTGCCCAAGATGTATCGACTGAGACGTCTGCTTTGTTAAAATTCCATGTAAATTTCTCAAGCAATGTACACCCTGCCCTATGACAGAGGCCTGAACCCCCCCCCATGTAAATGGGGGTTTCAGTCTCACATTTTTAGCTCAACTCAGCTCACCTCACCAAACAAACTGAACAAGTGTTTTGGAAACACTGACACAGTGCTCCGCTGCCTCGTATCAACACAGTTTGGTTGTTTTCTAACTCTTTATTTTGCACTCTTGCTTAGACTATTTGCTATCTTGGCAGCCTTAGGCCAGGGATGAGAGCAAGAAAGCATCCCCTGCTCTTCGGTGCTGTAAGGATTGGCATCCACCTCCGCCCTCTTGCCCCCCCCCCCCCCCCCCATGCCCCTCCCCCATCCACCAATCCTAGCATCCATCCATACTTCCATCCAACCTCCCATCCATCCATGTGAGGAGAAACCAGAGCTGGGCTTTATTTATAATCCCGCCTCGCCCTGCACCTATGAACCCTCGGCACGCACATCACACGCCGGGTTCGCCTCCGCTCCACCTCCTCCCTCCCCTTCCTCACACTGCAGTCTTTTCCAACATGGCTCTAGGACAGCAACCCAGGCGCAGAAGCAGCTCCATCGGCTCAGCTTGGGCAGCGCACCACAAAGGAGGCCCAGGATCTGAGGAAGGCTGGCCCAGCGCCAGGCCCAGTGAGCTGGGGGCGTGCACTAATAAGGAGGGAGAGCTGGAGAGTGAGAACTCGCTGACTTCCACCTGCGCTTTGCATTCTGGGTTTTGCACTGAGGTCATTTTTTTGTAACAGTAACAGGCAGAGAGGGAGAGAAAGAGAGAGGGATGTATTCTTGGACTTTCTTGTGTTTGTTTAATGTTTTGAGTAGCAGTAGCACTACTAGTGCATGCTACACTGAGCAGAAGCAGACCCTACATTAGTACCTATATGACTGTGATGTTTACTCTCACATATTTATATTTCGCTTAATAACCAGAATAAATGTAATTAATGGCATGATACCGGGCATTTATTTCCAGAACTGGACCTCAGCCATCATAACAGCGTGATTTAAACTTTAATTAAGTGTCTGCCCTCTTGAATCCAAGATGGTCAACAAACAAATAAGCCGGGGGGAAAAACAGATAAACAATGAAATAACTCAACAAGCTAACTCAGAATTCCTCTTCTCTGATAATGTCCAAGGCCGGCCTGAGAGCTTAAGGCTGGTTGAGCCCAGGCTAGAGGTACTAGGCTTAGCTACTGTGCACTCAGCTGTCAAGGATCTCTCCAGATACTTTGAGTTTTTTGTGAGCAGTAGAGGTAGTGGAGGATGCCAGAGGCTGTGTTTGCACAGTGGATAGAGCCAAATGTTGCGAGCTCACACACTCTTAGGTGAAACAAAACGGGGGAGGGGGGTGCTTGCCAATGCCGGTCGGTTCAATAAGTAGTTCTGTCTCCTTAAATTGTTTTTTTTTTTCTTTTCCCCATCACATGTTTCAGGCAGGCGAAGCCATGATTCCTTGCAATGCCAGTAAAGCTTGTGAGGGATAAGCAAAATCTGCCACCTCGAGCTGATATTTATTTCAAACTCGGCTATGTAAACACTTGGCTGACTGAGAATAACCTCCCATCCCCCTGCTCCTCCCCGTCTCTCCTACTGTCCTGTAATTATTGCACGTTCTTATTTTTGAACAGCAGAGAGAAAAACATCTCCCATTTCTCTTTTTAATTGCCTGCTTGATAAAGGGTCTCAGATGGACTAGCTCGCCACTCAGTGGCCCCCAGTCAAGACGGAGGCAGCTGATTTCAGCTGCGCGGGTTAAATAAGTAATAATTAACAGATCACGACGAGGTAGAAGGAGGTTGCGCTTAAAATGGCCTCTTGTGGCCTCCGTAGTCATCGGTGATAAATCTCCTCCTGACTCCCCCACCAACAGACCACCTACTTCCCCCCCAACCTCCCTCATATAACTAAAACCTAAGCCTCATTCAACTTCACATCCATCAGTGTTGGCCTGAAAGCGATGACAAAGCACTTTCAATTACACTGGTAACTGACTCTGGAAACAGTTCATAGCTAGGGCTAGGTTGTTGGGGCGGCTGGTCCAGACGGGACAGATTGGGGGAGGAGGAGTGAGAATGGAAGGGAGGGGGGTTTGGGAGTAGGACTGTTGGGGTTGGGGTGGTGGGGTGGGGTGGGGGGTTTCGTGGGGCATATGTTTGACTCTCCCCCAAATAATAAAAAGGAGAGTATTTGTTTCAGGGGGACGCAAGGATGGCCAAACAGCCGCCGGGATCCCAAGGACAATTCGCCCATTTTGTGCGCTGTCACCCCCTCTACGCTGATTTATGGTTGGGACATCCTGCGAGTGACCCATGTGGTCTATCAGCTGGGCACTTGGGGTAGTGTGTGTGTCGGGGGGAGGGTGGTGCCGGGCTGTCTGGTGGAAGGGGACACACACATGCAGCGGTGATTATTAGAGCCCTGGCGTATCAGAGCGAGCCCACTCACTCTGGGCCCTCATGTCCCCAGGAGAGGGCCTATCAGCACTCCAGTGGGGATGCAGCCACTGGGACACGAGTGGCCATCCTTAACCTAGCGCGGCACTGCCAGAGAGAGTTCGTCCGTGCCCAGTGCTCATCCGGCAGGATTTAAAGGGGCTTTTGGATTTCTAATTATATTAGGTGGAGTTGAAAGCTGAGAGAGTGCACTCCAAAAGTTAACATGGTAATGTTTAATTGGAGTGATTTTAATTCAGAATTGCGTGACCCTACTCTGGGTACTTTGGGCTTTCACTGTGTTGAAATAAGTAATTAAGCACCTTTAAGTGAAAAATGTAATTAATTCAGATATACAGCTACATGGTGTTTCAAAAACTACATTTTAGTCAATAAAATCAAGACCTAATGTATTCACTTTATTTACTAATGCAGACAAGCATTCAAGCAAACACTAAAATTCAAACAGTACAACATATTAATCAGTCATTTGAGATATATCAAGGCCCAAATACATGTATATTTGTTCCAAAAAACAACAACAAAGCATTTCTGTTGTTTGTGTGTATCGTTCAAAGAGCTTTATAACATAAACAACACAAAGCGCTAGTCTCAGTAGGGAGTGATCTTGTAAAAGGAAGCGCTGACTCCGACGCCATGATGAAAGGCTCCCACCACCAACAGCAGTCCATACCCTTTGCTCACTCACTTCAGGCAATTATGACACAGAGAAGACCTTTGACTGTTCCTCGGAACCCCTAATGGAAAAAAAGAGAGACCTTGCATTTAGTTCAGGCTTAGACATAAAAACTAAACCATCTTTCCTCAATCGCAGGCAACCTCTCTGACTTTTGGAATAGCAGTGCGGATGCATCCGGACGAGCCACGGGCCAAAACAAATCACTTGCGATTTACGGAATTATAAAGACTTTAATAGGCGCAACGTTTCCCGCTCAGATTGGTCTTTATTTCCAAGTGTCAAAGTTTTCACAGTGCCCCAGGCTTTAAAACCAGTAATTGGCCAACTGAGAAGTACAGCAACTCCCCAAGTGATTGAGTGCATTTGTTGCTGTGAACTTAGGGGTATTCCTCAAAAGATTGCAGGTCTAGGTTATGAGAGCATGTGACTTATTTTGCAGAAACCAGTTGGTATCTACACATCTCTTAGTTTTTTCTGTCTTTCTTTTTTTTCTTGGCGGTGGGGGGGACCTTCGAGCAACTTGAGATTTTGATTGCTAATTAGTTTTGTTTCTGGATAACATGGCATGAACTAGGAGGGCTTCACTTGTTGAACCCTGGCAAGAACTTGCCTTAATGCAGAATAATTGTCATTTGAAAAACAAATAAAAAAAGGAAAAAAATAACCACTATGGGATGATACTCTACAGAAACATAAACACAGTACATTTCCCTGACTTCAAAGTAAAAGGATGGATTTCTTTGGCTCCACAACAAACAGAAGAGTTCAGTTACTTTTTTTTTTCTTTTCCTTTCTTTCTTCTCATTAACCGTGTATTTATTTCCATGCTATATGGTTTATGTACATCCATTGTGTGTGAAAGTGGCATATTTGCCTTAATAAAAAATGTTGATCACTTTAAATACTATACTTTAAAGTTCAATGTTGGCCTGCAACAGCAACGTAAAAAGCATTACAGGCTTAGGTGCACATTGGACTGAATCTCAACATACACATATCTAACACAGTGGAGCCAACATATTGCAAGCAGGTGAATATTAGTTTATTGCATGAGACCAAATGCCCGCAGCCCCTCATGAAAAAGTCCAAAATGTCACCCTAATAAATGGCCTTTTCTCGCTTCAAAGTCACCCTTTGCCTGGGGTTCTCAGGGCCAATTACCAGCTCAGCGCTTTTCCTGAGCATTAACATTACACAGCGTCCAGCACAAAACAACCTACTGAAGCGTTGCAGGACCTCTGTAAACTCGGCTGACCAGCGGCTGTAAATCTTTCACTCACCATGTTTAACCAAATCCAATACCCATTCAACAGCACATCCGTCACTGCCCCAAAAGAGCCAACGATGACAGAGTGGCTCCCATTGTGCCGCACGACAACTTACTCAACTGCCCCGCCGCCCACCCACTCCCTTACTCCCCCCCACTTTCCCACTCCCTACCACCCCTGTTGGAGTTCCTCTGCCGTTCCTGATGATGATGTGGGCCAGCTTGGAATTGAGATCCATCTCCACTGCGGCCATCAATCCTCTGAAAAGCTGCGGGAAGCTGCCTACCAGCACATGCTTGAAGAGGATCCAGTGCTGTGTCGAGCTGTCTCCCCCTTACGAGCTGCAAAAAGGGCAATGACTGCTGTCACACCTGTCACATAATTAGTCATGTGTCTTCAATACATACCAGGTAGTGGAACATAAGGGCCTTTTTTTCTTTGTTATGCATACCTTCATGGAGGTATACCTTGTCTGGGCTTAACACAAGCTGAAGGGGCGCTCACCGAAACGATCATGAAGATCTGATTTTACTTCACCATTTCCATCATATAGAAGTGCTTAGCACCTTTAGACAAGAAAGCGCACCAAATGTAGCCCATGCAAGAAATGTCAGCTGTTCACTTCATCACAAGCTTTTTCCATACAAACACATACTCATACACACACACACACACACACACACACACAGACACAGACACAGACACACACACACACAGACACCCCACCCTGGCCCCCATTCTTTGGCATGTATCTAATCAACACGCGTGCATGTTCATTACATTAGTTTAACTGTGAGTTAAAGTGTTAATTTGATGTTTCGTTGGATTTAATGGGAGCAGTAACAGGCAGTTTGCGGTAGAGGCCGATTGGACGGGTTTGACGGCTTCTCCGGTGGTCTGCTCATTAGGCAGCCTTAGGAAAGAGAGAGGAGAGAGAGAGAGACTCGTCTGGCAACACAGGTAGCCGCTAATATGCCACTTAAGATTTTAGCTTTGGCTGGCTTTTTTTATTATTATTATTTTATTTTATTTTTTTGAGAGAGAAACAAGCGTGACCCAGGAAGTCTGATCCCATATCCCACAACCTTTTTGCCTGACAGCCACTCAATGGCAAGTGGCTGCCAGCATAGCAAGGATGGGGGTGCTGGTGGGGGTGTGTATGGGAGCCCTGCTCTGCCTCGGTGGCCTCCAGTGATGGTGATTACCTCATACAATCTCATCCAGCTCACTGCAAACTGATACCTATTAACAAACGGCTGTCAACACGTTAGTGACTTGGAGAAGCAGAGGGGAGAGAGAGAGAGAGACCGAGAGAGAGAGAATTGGGCAATAAAGGGAGGGGAAAGAGAGAAAGTGAGTTGGTCTGGCAGACACAAAGAAGGTGTGTGTGTATGTGTGTGTGTGTGTGTGTGTAAGTGAGTGCAAGAGACAGAGTGAGTGAAAAGGGAAAGCGGGCAAGAGTTACTGCTTGAGAGAGAAGAGGAGGTAAACAGTCAGGATTAATGAGAGAGAGACAAGCCTGTGCCTCTCCCAGCGCTCTGTCTTTGTCTCTGTGCTGACTGTCCAAACACAAACGTCAACCTGAGCAAGGGAGCCTGGCTGAAGGAGAGAGGTGTCCTGACACACTCAGCTCTCAACTGAAGCAGCCTCTTAAAACAGGTCCTCCTTCAAGAGCTGACAAAAAATGGGCTCATTCATGTACCTTACCCTAAGTGCATTTACACACTCCAGCAAAAATAGCACTTTTATGTGAAGTTAAATTTATGTGAGAATCTTTTACTATGTCATGTATATGCTGTTATGAATACAATCGGTTTTGTACATGATCATATTTAGGGTACTACACAAAATGTAACGTGGTTGTCTGACGAGAATACTAAAATACAGTGGATAATCATACATTTTACAGAACATTTTTATTGTGATAAACACAAAATATGTTGCATTCTCAGTTGTGGTTTTTGTGCACCTCTCCTAAAATTCCACAGGACATTCCATAGCTTTCTCGGGAGTGATTTCTCTCTCTCTCTCTGTCTCTCTCTCTCTTTCTCTCCTGCTCTCTCGCTCTAAGGCACTCATTTGCCATAGCAGATTCAGCACAGTGGGTTAATTCTGTCACTTAAACTTTCTGTGCTCTCGCAAGTTAACTACAATCTACACACAAGGAAGAACTGCATTCTCATTGCTTTAAAAATAAACCTCCAGCTGCGCTGTCTCAGAGGCCTGTGTCTTAAGTGAAATGATTGGCAAAAAAAACACACAGCTGACGTATATTTTTCTAATTGTTGCCAAGAGGGAGAGGAGTAGGAATGGAGTCGGTTTAATTGTCAGTAATTACAATATTGTCGCACGTAATTGCAAAAGATTTTGATTGTGTTGCGTTTCGCTACTGCCGAAGGCCCATCCCAAATCTCTGCCTTAATACACATTTGTTTTAGGGGGGTTTGAAAGACAGTCATCATAATAGACATCACAGCATGAAACTCAAATTCAAATGGGTAGAAGAAAAGACTGGCAAAGTAGACATAAAACACATTTCAAGATCTTCAGCGCAGTAATTAAAAAGGTTTGTGATGAGCTATTCAGCCATATTATGAAACAATGAAAATCTTAACATTTGTAACTGAGCCTTCACTTGGTCTTCCAGTTGTCTGATGCATTTATTGAGAAGAATATGGAATGTGGAGCTCTCATTTTTCAAAGTACATTTTGATATCAAAAATTAGCAATGCTTGTGTTCTGTCCTACCATATAATTTACTTTCTCTGAATATCCAGCATATTACATATCAGTATCAACGAACAGGCCCTCTTAAAGGTTGATAGCCATTCATATTTCTGAGAGGCACAAACTTTTTGTTTTAATCAAGCTTTTATCTTTAGCGAATCATACTTTAGCATTGTCCTGAAGTTAGAGATGGAAAAAGAGGCTCACAAAAAAGGAACCATCACTAACAACAACAACAAAAAATCTATTTACCAGAAGAGGTAAAGGAAACAGACATAAGTGCTGGTTTGCGCCAACCTCAGAAGACAGGCAGACAAAACCACCGACTCTGAGAAGCACTTTATTATCCAGTAGGGAGGGGGTCACTAGGACCGGCCCCTACTATCGATTGAGGTTGCTGGATGCTTCCACTGTTGCACTCTCTCTAAATTTTCTAAGAGTAAATATGCACCTTTGAAGTGTGTGTGTGTATGTGTGTGTGTGTGTTTGGAGGGGGGGGTTGGGGGTGGCTGGCCGACAGCACTCCGCGCTCCTCGGTCTCAGATTGTGTGGCTTTCTGAGGAGGCTGCAGTTACGGGAAAGATCAATGGACAAGGGCATTAGGTGGGGGAGAGTGCGGCAGCCTCAATGGCCAGGCCTGCCGTCATCAACCCAGAGCTGATCTTAGAGACCAGCAGGGCTTATTGAGGTGGAGAGGCTTTAAGACAAAAGGAGATGTGGTCACAAATCTCTCTGTGCTCTTTGGCCACTTGGGTGGAATTGTTTTGATTTAGAAAAATATGGGAATAAAACACATACAAGCACAATGCCACTACTATAAAATAATCCCTTTTGCAGGGGCACTTTTGTGCTGTGATAACATCCCTAATGTTTTGTTCTCTATAGCACTTTTGCTAGACTTTCACCCTGCTTTTTTTGGGCTTATCGAAACACTGTTACTGTTCTCTCCTCTCTCTGTAGTTCTTTCACAGACTGTACTTATGTGTGTGGGGTGCATGCGCTCAAGCACACACACACACATACACACAGACAATAAATAAATAATAATAAAAAAAGCTAATGGGGTTAATGGTTTAGGCACCTAGTCAGACAGATAGCACACAAGCTTAACAACAGTCATTCTCCACCTTGTCCGTCACGTTTATGGGCTCTTCTTGCCTAAGTCCTTTGTGCATTGACAAGTCTCCTCAGACCAGCAGGAGCATAGCACATTATATCCATACATCCATAGTCTGAATTTGCTGACCTTCTGTCCACTGACTGCTGTAACACTTTCAGCAATAAACTGAAATGGTTAAGGCTAGGCTGCTGTATTAGTACTGTTGGAAAAGGATAGGCTTCTGACAAAAGACACTGCTGACTGATCAGTCAGTGAAAGTTTGATTTGTGACAATTAGATTGTCACTGAAATAAAAAGAAACCTAAACAATTTGCTGACCATACATACCAATCAGTGTCAGAGTTCAGTGACCTCTGTGCTGTGAGGGCAGTTATTGTTTGTGGTGTATGGCATATTTGTATACTCAAACTGTGCATGCAAGACATTTTAATCTTTCTGTCTTTGTTAGACTGTTCCTTATTTTCTCTATGTCTTATTTATATATTTATCCAGTGGGTCAAAGTTCATCTTATATTTAATTTACCAAAAAAAATGCCTTTACTGCACTTAAATACTCTCATCTCTAGACACCACGGCTCCTTTTCCAACTGGGAAAGAACCCGGCTGTCCACTTTGTGAAAGCGTGGAAAAACCCATATCCTGCCTATTGTGCTTCTGGCTGTGCGCACTTGTGGCATCCTTTAAGTGCATTACATTTTGTGCTGAACACACAGCTTTTATATTGTGGTTTCTGGGTAGTTGTGAAGAGCTATGGTGGACAGCCGTGCCGGTTGGAGCAGGATAATCTTCCCTGAGCAGGGTGCCAGCCAGTGATAACTGAGCCCAGGTTTTAAGCATCTCTTATCACTAATGTCCTAAAACATCCTTTGAAGGAAAAAAAAAAATATATATATATATATATATTCACATGTAGCCAGAAAATTTCAGACATTCTCCATGGATTTTGGATCTTTTTTTATATCGAGCAGCATGGACCAAGTTTGAGCAATGTGTTCAGCCGTGTCCTGAAATCCTTTCTTTGTCCTTTGACATGTGATTAACCAAGTATTTACCAAATAATGTCTAAACTCTTTCATGCAATCTCCCACCCCACCCAGTGGTCTTTACATTCAGTAACTATGTATGTTTTGGAAAGAAAGAGAGAGGGAGAGAGAGAGAGCGCTTAGGGACAACAATTTTCCATGTTCACTTAGCGTTTATGTCTTTGGGGGCCCCTATGTGTGTGTGTTGATGTACTTGTGTGTGTGTGTGTGTGTTTGTTTCCAGGTGTCGACTGCCTTTTGTGGCTGCCAGGCCCAGAGTGGCAAGCCAGTGAGAGTTAACATTTACAACCCCCCCACCCCATCCCCCCCGTCACACTCCACAAAACCCAGTGTCACTCAAGCGCAGCCTGTGTGGCAGGCCGCGCATTAATGGAGACGTTGACATCTTCCGGCAGCGTGTTTATCTGATGCGAACGCGGAGTAACTGCAGCCAATAGTCTCCACATGGTGCCATCATATTCATCCCCCAAAACAAGGATAGCTGGCAACAAGTGAAAGCCATATTCCCTTTATTTCAAGAATCATTCAGCACTCCGGAGTTAAGGGACTTTGCCAATAAGAGCTGGGCTTTTCCCCCCTCTCTCTCTCTCCTCCTCGCCTCTGTCTCTCTCGCTCTCTCTCTCTCCCCGCTTTATCTTATTTGGGGATGTTATCACTGTAACGTGGTGGGTTGTATAACCATCTCCCATGGAAAAAAAGAAAAGAAGGAAATTCTACATGGATGGTTATCTCTGATATCCAAGGAGACAATCTCCCCGGTAAAAGATACAAGCACAGTCCACAGATGTTTAAATCAAAGTGGAGCATGATATTGACATACAGTGGGAAGCTTGACTACTCTGCAGGCTGAGGAGCCCAGCAGTAGGCTTCCAACAAAGGCTGTTTACATATTTCTGCTGAAGTGTTTTGCTCAATAAACTGTCAGACATTTTTTTTCCGCCAGAATTCCAGTAACAACACAAAAGACACCCCCCTGCTACACACACACACACCCATGATGTGAGATTCAAGCCTGCGCTGGGTGAATAAAAAGTTCTTTTCTGGTTTGTTTGCCGCATTTCTTCCTCTGTGTCCCCTGCCGTATGACACACGATATTGTCTGCTTTTTAAAGCTATTTAAACACTGTTTTTCACATATTTTACACACTTGGGGGGAAAATAATATATGAGAAACGATGACCTATCTTCTGCAACACAAAAACAGGCTTTGATTATTTTGCTGGAAAGAAACCTGTGAGTCCTTCCCTTCAACGTTCTTGCAACCTTTTTTCGGTAAGGTAGAGAATAACAATTCTGTCGAATCCCATTCAGCATCCATCAAATGGTCATTCCTCTTTGGTGGACGGGTATAAGTGAGCAACAATGACTGTCGAACAATAAATGTAATTTCATGCACGTCGCCCTGTTGTGGAGCTGCAGCAGCAACCGCTTCCTTGAGAATTGTATGATGTGTGAATGTTTGTGTGTGTGAGAGAGAGATGGAGGATGATGATGGGTTCATGAGCTAGATGGAGCTATCTTTAGAGGATTGATTTCCCATACTGCCTCGCTGCCGGCTGCATTTATATTCCGCGCCTGTGGCTCCCTGACCCCTGGTTCTCCTTTGATGTGGCAGGCAGCAGTAGCACAGGCTGAGGCTCTGTCTGAGGAGGGGGAGGCTACACAACAGCAAAAGGTGAAACTCTCTGCAGTAGCATAGGGAGATGCCGTGGGGGAGGCATTGAACTGGTGAGGGGGTGTTGGTTGGGGAAAGCTGCATCGAGAAGGGGGGAGATGGTGGAAGGGTTGGAGTTGTGGTTGGGGTTAAGGTTGTAGGCTTAGGGGTTGGGGTTGGGGTTAGGGTTGGCTGAGGGGGGTGTGTGGGTATAGAGTAGACCAGTGGGGCATGGACTCAAGCAAAGTGATGAAGCCATCAACTGACAGGCTTGACAGACTGGAGTTTTGTGGCAAGGGTGGGGGTATGTGTTTCTGTGTGTGGGTGTGTGTACGTGTGTCTGTTTATGTATGTGAGGGGGCTGGTTGTTGAATGAGTGTGTGTGTGTTTGTGCATGGGAGGGCAGTACGTATATGTGTGTATGTTTGTGTGTGAGAGTAAGTGAGTAGTAAGTGTGTGTGTGGTGTGTGGTATGGTGTGTGGCAGTAGACTGTTGGGGAGAGAAGGGCACGGTGGTGGCTTGAGCTGATAGAGACGTCAGCGCCGCTCCAGTAATCTCACCACGCCTGGGCACAGTGAGGGGCCATCTTGGGGCCGCAAGAGTGCTGCTGTGACGTGACGGGACAGACCACCCTAAAGCCGGCGGCGGGGGGGCCCCTGCACAGGACAGCGAATCAAAGCGGGAAGAGGCCATTTTTGAGAAATTACAGAAATCTCCATGGAAATTAGCATGAAACACTCTCTAATCTCCTGCTTTTCACTGCGGACGATAAGGGTCAGTGCTTCAAGCTCTTCGTCCTCTTGCTTTTTCTCGCTCTCCTTCCCCCCGTTCCTAATTTTATTATTCCCTCTTGATTTTCTTTTTCTTTTTAGCTTTTCATGTTTTTTTTTTTCTTCTTTTTTTCATTTTTCAAGCCTGACTCTTTCTGAAGAAACCCCTCCCCACTTTGTTCATATTCTTCAGGCCCCAGAAAACGTTTACTTGAACTCGTCTTTTCACCGAGCACAATTAACCATTTAGCTTTCAAAGACAAAATCAAGAGAGAGCCAGGCCCTGCCCTCAAAGTGACACAGGATCTAGCTGCTGGGTGCTTTTGGAAAGGGACGGCCTGAGATGAATTCCCTAAAGATGTGCGTTGTCCCTTGTCCCCTTTTCTTTATTAGTACATCATCAATGGCTCCTGTTGTGGGCTGTCTGTCCATCAGACTTTAGATTGCTGCTCGTATGAATGGGAGCAACGTGGCACCCCAGGTGAAAGCATGCTGCTCATCCTGAACGAGACAATTAACATCAATATAATGGGTCTTTGGGCAAACTCCTGTTTGCACTTATCTTCAATAGATTTCTTCCCACTCTTTCCTCCCTCACCCCTCTGTCCAAGTTGTGAATATCTCTTTTTTGGCCATTGTTAAAGTGCTAGGTTTTTTGTTTTGTTTATTTTGCATTTGAAATTAGCAGTGTTATTTGCCTGCTGCTAAACCTTTATTTTATTGTCATGCAGAATGAGCGGTGAGCTTGCAGATGGTGAGGACATGCCCGCTTGTATGTCAGTTTGGCCCGCATTTAAGACGTGAACGGCTCCCGCAACCAAACATTTCACGCCAGACTTCAGAGATGTCTGATTCAGCTAAAGAATGATTGATATATGACTAATGGAGGAAAGAAAAAGCCTCAAGTCCAATGCATAGACCGTAAATATTTCTTTAGCAGTGTATTTAAAGTTCTAAAGAAAGTACCGTCATAGTATGATATATTATAGTCTTTCTTTTGCTTTGGGATAACACTTTGGATAATTGGGTCGTTCAGCATGTCTTCTAGGCATACCACTTCTCAAGATGGCTCTTTTATTAAGCATTGGATGATAGATGATGGCTAATCAGAAGAGCTTGAATGGAATTGTTCTTCTGGGGCGCTTTCCTCATATGAAAAAGTACAAAATTTTTGGCTACATTATGCTGAAGTGGACACTCAACTGCTTATAGGTGTCTTCAACAGCAGACGTGTAGTATGTCAGAATTACAGGGCTGTCACAGATTGAGACTACACTCTTTTCTATTTCAGGGGCTTATAATGAGAGAAAAAAACAGGAGAGTCAGTCCTTAGAGCCAGCAATTTAAAACATAGCACATTAACAGGATGGCACATCACTTGGTTTCTCTGGCAGTCATCACCAGTAACATGTCAGATTAACTCAAGCCTTTGCATCTAAGTGTGCAATCAGGTACCACAGTATCTGGGTACAAAACTGGGTACAAAATCACAGTTGGCTTTAGAATGAGAATAAAATCTATAAAATAGAGCAAAGTTATCTGTGCTTGTGCAGGCGATATGCAGAGGGGACACAGTAATGAGGGTGACAGCTTGCGCCCAACCTGGTTATCCTCAATAGGTTTCCAGCCATCATGGAAAAGAGTCAGAGGTATTTCAGGGAGTTTTCTTTCTCTCTCTCTTTTTAATCATTATTGGGGAGATGGGAGGGGGGAAGCAATTTCCCAAAAAGGGAGGAAAAGTTTGCATGCTCTGTCTTGGCTATGGCCCTGGAGAGGCTTCCACTCAAGGGATCCTCTTAGCTTCCATTGTCACGCTCAGCACTCCCTGTGCCCACAGACAGGGCCAGGCGCTGTCTGAACACAGGAGCTACCCAGGTAGCTGTGCTTTGTAATCATGCCAAATTGCTCTGCTGTCTGTATTTCCCCTTTGGGTATGCAAGGATGATTCCAGGCAAGGCAGAAAAGCTAAACAAAGGACAATTAAAATGCTACCTTGATGTGAGAGAAGCTAATGAACTGGGTTTCTCTCATTCTGAGTCTCTTTTCCTCCTTCTCTCTCTTTCCCTCTGTCATCCGGTTCATTTCTGATCAACTCTGCTGTTTAATCCAACTGAAGTGAGGTAGTGGAATGGATAAAATCAAAACATTTTTCCCTTTTTCAGGTATTTCTGTTTTGCCACATTGATTAACATATGTCTTCTGAAGCCAGGGAGATAATTAACAATCAGCCGTGCACAAACAGTGGTCCTGACAGACTGTCTGTGGTTCACAAGATCTCCTGTTTCAAAACTTGTTACAAACAAGTCGATAATAAATCAGATGCAACTCGCACAGTGAAAGTTGCTGTCCTCTCCTTTAAGTCTCATTCAAATTGAGGTTTTGAGTAAATAATTGAAGAGGCACGCTTTGTAACCTGCCTCTGAAACATGGTCCTTGATCACAAAGCTGACAGATTTACAGCATGGCAAAGGAGCCAGCGGGTTCAGTGTGTTGAACTTAGAACCAGAGTTTCCCAGCCAACAAATGCACTGTTGGGAGATAGGCAGAGGGGTCTAGGAGCCAGCAAATTCAATTCACAGAAACCCAGAAGGGATCAGGGTCTTGGGAGCTGTACAATGCACAAGCTCCAGAGAAATACACTAATTGGGTCAGATTGGGTTGTCTTTTAAGTACTGTTCTCCACGCCCCAGTCACAGCACTCTTTTAGTCACACATTCATTCTCAAGTATCATAAACTTGGCTGTTACAACTACTTTCTGTACTGTGTTTTTAGGCTTTGTTAGATATTGTATTTTCAACTTTGTATAGTTTGACTTTTAAGTTGACTTTTAAAACTTTTTTCCATCAAATGGCGATGCATCCGTGATTATTTGAGCCAGTTTGCATGTATGTAGAAGTTTGCAGGAATGTGTGCGATACGGTGTTCAAGGGCGACAGACAAAGGCCTTTGATGAGTTAAGATAGAGAGAAGCAAAAATCGCACAGTGACAGCGCACATCACTATGCATTTTCTTCTTAATTAAGCCTATACATTAACATACACGCCGGTTTGAAGAGCTAATAACTTTCGTGCGTTAGTATGAAGTTGCTCTGTGCTGATTCATGACGCGCGTCTTCGGTTGAGTTAATTAGGAAGCCTTGCAGACTCGGCACATTGGTCTGACAAGCAGGAGAAACACGTGTGTCACATTCGGAGGCCTTTCTAACCTTTCGCAAAACCTTTTCCTCCAATCCAGGAATCTGTCCCCTAATTAGGCTCCACGTTGGAATCCATCCTAGTTTGTTAAAATGTAGCCTACACGTACAAGTAGGTGTGTACTAATTACAACTTGTAAAAGAAAAAAAATGTACATACGGTCCACCGGCTTTTATTATTTCTTGTTTTGAATAGCTTTCTAACAATTAGTTTTTTTTCTCAAGCTTTCGGTATGTCGAGTCTTAGCCTTAGCTAATAAAATGTAAAATTTATGAAAACACATCGACCCTCTCATGGGACACTGAAAAATAAAACTGGCATAATTTTTTGAAAATCAATTTCATTCCACAGACAACTGAAATTTTGAAACAATTTAAAATGTAGACATAGCCTATTATCATACTACATATTTATATATTGATTGAATGCAGCGTGTCTGTTAATAAATATAATTTATTTAGGCCCTTTATTTATGATTATTTTCCCCAGAAGCAGAACTATAATCAAACTGGGCCGACATTTCGCCACGGTAGCTAATCTAAACGGAGAGATAATGATTTGGCCGTTTCGTCCTTAGCCATATTGTAAATTACGAGGCAATAATAATTTTTACCATTGCAGTTGTTATCCAAGTATGAAATTAAATCAGCTTTCTATAGCTTTTGTATAAAATATACAGACTAACAATGTCTTCTGTGTAGGTGGCACCTGCGATGCCTTTTTAGTTATAGTCTACTGATGTTTTGATGTTTGTTTATATATATATTATAACTTGCTTTGAAAAGCACGAAAACATCTTTAACCTAGATGTTCCCCCTCTTGTCGTTCAAAAGAGTAGTACACACCACAACACACATCACAAAGTAGGCTGTAGCCCAACCTTCAGCCTAAATATTGTGCTGGCATTAATTTGACGCATCTGCAAGTCATGGAACTACTGAAATTAAATAATTTGATTTCAAATTTATTTATTAACCACATACACCAGTGTATATTGCGATAAATAAAACACAATTGGAAATGTGACCCTAACTACATGTTAAATGCACCTTATCTGTAAAAGTGTCATTGGTGTGGACCTTTGTCTGACATGCAATAGCATAAGCTACAACTGTACCTGTTCCCCTGTCCCCTGCGGTACTACAAGCAGGAGATAGATGGCACTGCACCCAAGGTAGAGCAAAGGGCCTCCGACTTCTCCTGTCTTCAAGGTCCTACTCTTATTATCCGTCTGAAAATTAACCTGTCAATTTATCAATCACTAGCATCTTGAATGGCTCGCTCCTGTTGGGAGCGCAGCGTAGAGCCGACTCCGCTTTGCAGATAACCAGGGGGAGTGTGTGTGTTAGCGCCGGGAATGAGTGTATTATCACTTAAATGACTGCTATGAATCACAAACGCTGCCGGCACGTTGATAAGAGTGGAGAGTAGAGAACAGATGCTAACAGACAGGAGGCCCATGTTTTTATTTATTTTGTTTCTTCACCTATAGAGAAAATAACATTCCGTGCTTCACTCAGATCATGAAAAAAGTGGGCAAGAATGGTAGGCTATACGATTGCAATAACAAGAGCATTTTAAAAAGGTACATTTTAAACACATGTAGACTGCATCTCCCTCTACATTTCACATCTACACTCCATCTTTGGCAATAAAATACAGATTTAATAGAGTAAAAAATAACAATTTATGCAAGAAATGTTTGTGTTTGCATCCAGTATTTTAACTATGTTCTAGTGAGACAAAATTGAATTCACATAGGACACAATATTCTTCTAGGCTCTAGCTTAACCCTGTGTAAATCACATAGACCTGATATCATGTCATACATTACTTGATCTGTTTGAAAGAAATGTTTATAGTATAGCTTACTCACTATATCCCATTAATACAGAAAAGTAGGCTACTTTGGTTATATTTGTGAAAAGGTTACAGTGTAGTCAACAAATGGGTGTTTTGTATAGCCTAGATTTTTTGTTTATTGTTTTACTTATGTTTTTTGTTTATATTGTTGTTAATATATACATCATTAATTTACACATGTATTATTATTATTATTATTATTATTATTATTATTATTAGGTTAGTGGTAGTAGTATTTGTAGTAATTATTTAATGTGGATTTATTTACTGGTAAATGTACATAATTTTGTGAACTTTTTACTGAACCAAAGAGGAAAGCTATAGAAATGGGAAGAGAATTGTACAGTAATATACTTTCAGATCATAAGACTGCTTTCAAAAATCTTTTCTCATTTAATTATTTATTAAAGTAAATAATTTCTCAGTTTGTCCACCGTCATAAAATGCATTACTAATTTACACACAAAAAAATTATATGCCACTTCTTCACCCTTATTGGGTAAGCGTGATATGACATTGTCACTCCTTCAAAACCCCACCAAGTGCATATGCGACCCCAATTGTGCCAGCCTATTCTACTTTTTCCAGGTATTTTCTTTTCTCAGTTCAGGTTATTAGGCTGCACATGACTGCACCACATGAAAAAAGAGAAAGAGTTGAACAGCATGAGATAGGGCCTGTGAATAGCAGAGGAGTTCTCTCACTCTTTTTTTCAATTGTTGTTATTTGCAAATGGCTTTATTGTGTAGAAGTGCCAGAGAAGGAGGAGGGCACTATAGCAAGAGAGAATAGCGGTGAGTCTTTTGGCACGCATGCACGCACGCACACACAGACACACACACACATACACTCTCTCTCTCTTTCTTTCTCTCTCTCTCTCTCTCACACACACACACACACATACACACAAAAGAAAGAAAGAAAGACAGAAAAAAAAGGAGCCAAACATCTGGTAATTAGTTTCAGCAAACTTAGCTTAATGATGTAAGCAGATTATTTTCCAGTGGTCAGATAGAGAGCAGAGAGGTAGGGATGGGGACGTGGGGCACAGCTATGTTGTTCTACCCCCTCTTTTAGGAACCCTTTTAACATTTATGGACACGAGCCTCGGACCTACAGGAGAGAGAGAGAGAGAGAGTCTAGATGAATAGCATGTCTGCCTCTCATGCAGGAGGAAAAAGAGAGAGGAGAGAGCACAGGGTTTGTTACTCACCATCCTTTTAACCAGGGATGGTGGGGTGGGGGGCACAAAATGAGTTGAGAAGAATGTATGTGTGTGTGTGTGTGTGTGTGTGTGTGTGTGTGTGTAGTGAGAGCAAGAACAACCAGGGCCAGGAGAGGAACACAGAGCGCAGTGAAGGAGAGAATGGACACTGGGGCTGTTTGTGGGGCTGTTTGTATTTTAGTGATGAGTGTCAAAGGCGTGGCAGGGTTTGCAAGAGTGAGAGAAACAAAAAGAGAGAGAGAGAGGGAAAGAGAGAGAGTGTGTGGGTGCCGATTGGTCCTGGCCTTGTCTTTCCCTCCGAGATCCCTCTCTCTCTGTCTGTCTGTGTCTCTCTCTCTCCCCCCTCTCCTCCTTCTCTCTCCTTCCCTCCATCCCTGCTCTGAGAGGGGCTAGGCAAAGGGCACGGCAAGGGAAGGGGTGGGGTGGGTTTGACGGGGTGGGGAAAAGGTGGGGTTGTTGGGGGCAGCGGTGCTCTCGATGTGCGAGGAGATGAGGGATAAAACACTACATTAAGTGCAGTTTACTTACCCGCTCTTAATTTCAGCAGGACTGATCGATTCTGACAGGGAGGGCATCTCACTGCCTGCCAGATCACTTAAGCCAGTGCCCCTCTCTCCCCCTGTGCTTAATGTAACGCTGTTGCCCATTACAGAGACAGACAGAGAGAGGGAGAAAGAGAAAGAGGGAGAGAAAAGAGGCAGAGCATTGGCCAGTGGCTGTTTTTTTACATTCAGGTAGGATTACCATTTATTTTCACACACTGTTAATCAATTGGGTTTTTGATAATAATGTTCTAATCCAATCGAGCCGTTGTGTGTTTTTTTTCCTCCACTCTGTTTGGCCGATACGTAATCTGAAGTGAAATCCACTGAGGGCGCCCGTCTTGCTGGGTTATTGATTTTCTTTTTTTTCCTCCCACTGTGCTCTGAACCTGGAACAGGAACAGGAGCGCAGAGGTGCCAACATCAGAGCAGACACAGGTCCCTGAGTCTCACGCAGGAGAGCCGGCCCTAGCACACACAAACATACACATAGACATGGGCATGCACACACATCCACATACACTACACACACACAGACACACACACACAGATGCTGCTGCACAGGCCGACATTTTGTGTCGCCTAGCCACGTCGGCGCTGCCACCAGCAACCTGCTTTTGTTTTCATATCAAATGAGCTGCTAGCCGCTCCATGCTTCCTGAAGGTCACACTCAATCATGGCCCTCCCAGTCTTTTTCAGCTGTCTTCTATGTGTGAAACAGCAGCTTTTAACCGTGGCTACCTACAAACAACTTGGTTCCGGTCTCGGACACCCTCGGCTAAACGCCAGTGTGATCGTGTGGCGGGACGTGATTTCGCTAAAGAATAACGGGTAAACTTTTTTTCCTCCCTCCTTCCTTCAGTCGTTTTCCACGGCCCGCCTGCCGAGACTGACATTTTACATCCCGTATATTTATTCAGCTGGATGTTTATTGAAGCCATGCAGGTTAAGTACCTCGCTCAACATCCCACTTGGGAGTTTTTGAATCTGCAACCTCCTTGTCACAAGTTCAGCTCCCTGACCACAATTCCAGTCTGCCCTGCGGAAGGATGGGGGAGCGGATGGGGGCTGAGAAAATGCGGCGCGACACCAGACGTCGCTCGGTTCCGCGTCTGATATCGTGTTACTCCATGTCAATGACGGATGCTTCTGGAAGTAGCCGAGGCTCACTGGCCCTGTTGCCATGACCAATGATTAGATCCCTGCCTGTCATTTCAATCCCTTTATAAATGCTGTCCATTTCCAGACTGAGGAGGACAGGGAATCGGGATAGATATGTTTGCCAAGGATAATAATCCTGCCTCCATGCAGTGATGTGGATTTGTGCCTGTTTAGTGCAAGGTAAAGGGTTTGCAGAGTTTAAAGAGTTTGAACATTTTCAGAGTCAAAAGGTCAATGAATCAAAAAATGTTGACTGACTGATAGGACTATACAATGAGCATTTTCCAACAACAGTGTGGGACTTAAACTTACATCTAAACGCAATTTAAGACCAAGACAAGACTGTGTCTGCAAATCTAATTGCAAATTTCTGTTGTTGTTTTATTGTTTAAACAAAAACAAGAGCAGCAAAGAAAAAATTGTTTATAAAAAAATAGTTTATGTAAACGAATATATAAAAACAAGTTTATTTACATTATAAATGTTAACTGTGGAGTATTGTCTGCAAACACACAGGCATTAAAACATGAGCTAGCACTCCTTGAGTGGTCTAAGGCATGACTGGTTGCTCATCGGGGTGGCGAGGGGGGGGGGGCGGCTGTCTCTAATGGATTGCTTTCCTCCAGGGCCCGTCTGTGCAGCCAGCTGAGGTGTTAATATAAATATAGCAGATCATTTGTGAGATAAACTTGTTTTAAGCTTCGCTCCCCCAAAAGTGCGACTGGCAGGTGGGGGAAACAGACAGAATAATTAGATCTTTGCTGTCGCATGTTCCAAAGTTGGGAGTGGGGGCTGGGGTGAAGGGGGCTGGTGTGGGTGTTGTGGTTGGGGTGGTGGGGGGGTAGTAGGGGATTTTGGGACCCCCAGCTCACATTTCCGAGAAGAAATGGACCAATACACCTGGCGGGCCTCGCAAAGTCTTTTTAAGACATGCTGCTTTTCCCTTACAACGTTACGTGTACCCGACAACTCACCCAGCTAATCTACCAAGGTATGGTGTATTTTTTTCCAATCTGAAAACAAACCACCCTCCCTCTTTAAGGTCAATTTAATGCTTCACTTTAATACCTAAGTCAATGGGTTTTGAAATATTTATTTCCATTTATTTCCAACATTTTAAGAGCACTTGGGTTGTCTGAAGTTTATCTGGCTGAAAATGCTGAGCTTATGTGTATTTTAAAGTTCTGCTCCGCAACTCTTGCCACTTTGTGAAGACCTGCCAGTTTGGCGCCTGAATGTAATCAGTTTGCACGGCAGATTTCCCAGGAGTCTGTGCACATCCCGACTTGTGGGGCCGAGTTCCTCCCACACCCACCCTGAGCCGAGCAAAAAGCTAACACCTACTTTCCCCATGGCCAGCGCTGCCCCCCAACAGCAATGCCATCGGAGGCACGCCACGCCTGAGGCAAGTATGGGAAAAACCCGGGGAAACAGATGGCCCAAGAGGGAGAGAAAAAAAGAGGTCTATCTCAGAGGTAGTGCTGCCTGTCTGACGAAAGTAGCATAGCACATCCCCAAGCTATGATTACAGCTCTCCCCTTTTCTCCTCTCCTGTTTTTCAAATCAGAGACTGGGACATAATGATCATTACAGAGGTGACATAATTAAGCCTCTCATGTGGCTGTAATGTTTGTCTTTTGCCTTTTTATGTACTTTGCAGTGCTATGTACATGTATTACTGCATATTCAGCCGTGAAGCTTACATTCACTGGTTAGAATCTATACAATAATGTTGTAATATGAAGTGTCAACAACAACAACAACAATAATAATAACAATAACAATAATAATAATAATAATAATAATATGGTATTATTATAACAGTGACCATAATAATAATAATAATGATAATAATAATATAGACTTAAACTTTGCTAAAAACAGGATATGTGTATTATAAACTATGCTATATGGCTTATACAGTATGTGATATTACACAAACTATACATACTAAAAATCCCTCAGTTGATTTAATTTTTCTCATAAATGCTTAGTCTTCTCACTATTTCCATGAAAAAAGTGGAGAAAGGATGTTGTGTCTACACCTAAACCACCTAAAACACCTAAACTCTGTCAGTCAACAGTAAGAAGTGATCTGGCACTTTTTAATGCCACCGGGCCCATCTGGAAGAAGGACTCTTTTCATTCGACATACTTGGCTGCCTGTCGCCTTACCATAATGGGCTCTGCTCAACGAGCTCTGAAGCAATAGCCAATTAAATGCCTTGAAGGGGGACGCGACGTGGCCCCCGCGTGAAAGGCTTCAGGTGTGAAACGCTTGTTTTTCGAGAGTGCTGCAAATGTATGGCTGCTTTCAAGTTTCCCTCTGCCCCCCTGGCTACCCCTCACAGCCCTAGCCAGCAGCCCTTCTTATGGAGAGCAAGGGGAAAGAGGGAGAGGAGAGGAGAGGAGGGAAGGGGAGGGGGTGGGTCGGTCTGATGGGCTAGAGAAGGCCACTTAAGTGCAATTTTCTATTCAGTGTTCCAACCTGTGCACTTCTACATTTTTCCCCCCATTGATGCCTGCAGAGAAGAAGGGAGAGGGAGAATGAGAGAGAGAGAGAGAGAGAGAGGGAGAGAGAGAGAGGACAGGGCTCAGATAACACAGACAATAGCTTTTTAGCACACAACAGGGCGATGGAGGAGGAGAAGGAGAGGGGCCATGCAGGCAGGGTGAAAATATGGATGGAACTTGGGGAGGGGTAGAGGAGGTCTGTGGATAGTGGAGGGCCAGTCAGGCTACAAGGGGGATGGATTGTTTGCTAATTATGGCCAGTCCTGACCAGAGCACGGCAAGTTCAAGGACTACTTCAAAAATATACCCAAGCTTTACAAAATGGGAAAAAAGAACTGGCACCACAAAATTGTAAGGGGCGCTTTCACATGAGAAAACGGTGTTGAAATTTTTGTTTAAAGAGAGGCAATAGAGTTTATACTCCAGGTGGAACAAAGACTGGGTGTGTTTCAGTTTCTCTAATGGCCCTCCTATAAGCCAGCATTTAGTGGCTCAGAAGCACTTTCCAAATTCCTCCTTTTTTATACACACTAGCCAATTGAATGTGTTTTTTTCCCCTTCTTTTCCTAGGCAGAAAAAAGGCATACCTCTCCTATGCTTGCTTAAATCACACATCAGTATACGATTATTTGCATAAATAATCTCAAAGCAGAAGACATCATTTAAAAATGCTTCTTCTGAACACGTGATTGGAGCACTGAGGAAGAACATTACAGGCGGCCTATTGGGGAAAGGGAGGGTCCGAAGGCTGGGTGGGGGGATATTAATCTTATTAGGATCGTATATCACCGCCATGTCAGGTGAGAAGGCAAACGAATGGGCTCTCTATTTATCAGAGCTAGGCTGTGTGGTTTACCCACCATTTGCTCAGGGTGCACACCGCCACTAATAAATTGGCGAAGTCCGTGCAGCCGAGATGGTAATGAAGTTAAGGGAAGTAGGCTGCCGCTGAGTGCTGGAAGGCCCCACTGCCGGACACCTTGGCCAGGCCCGAGCCCAAGCCCTTGCCTCACACACCCGCTCTTTTTCTCTCTCTCTCTCTTTATCGGCATCCAGATTGGGAGTGCTACCCCGATAAGACGAGGAGGGGAGAAATCAAAATAAATGGAGTCCATTAAAAGCAGCAATGCATCAACTGCTTGATAAAGTGATTAATAAACAGACTGGGATAGTGATTGATTAAAGCATTTAATCAAAATGTTAAAAAAAGGCACCTCTATTGGCACTGGTGCGTAGACTCTGCAAAATATATCCTCTTAGGCCTAAGGGCCTCATTTTAAATGGGTTTGTCTTTTTATTAGGTTGTGTTTGTGTGCATGTGTATATGGGTTGGGGGAGCATATATGGAAGTTTCAATTTTTAAGTATGTCAACTATGATGGCACAAATTATGACTTTTACAAAATCTCAATGGCAACACATTGTCATTTGAATTCATCCAATTTGCATATTCGAAAAAAAGTGAACATTTGGAAATGTGCCAATTTCATATGCTGTATAGTTTCTAAATGCCAATACAAATGTCTTGAATGTGCGCGTAAAAACAGGCATTAAAAATAAGATGTCCTCTTCACTCAAGAATTAAACACTTGCCAGCCTCTGGCTGAATCATGCATCAGTTAGATGTAAGAAGGTAACAAAAGGCCAACCGAAACACTTGTAGGACTTAAATGTCACTCTGAGCGGCTAATGCAATGACAAATACAAGGTGTAGATTGATTGATGTGTTTGCCTGCTCCTAGTTCAGGTTTGATGTGTGCGACATTCAAATGGAGGCGCTTGTGAGGTGGGCTCTAACACATGCACCTCTCGTGCATAGAAGCACTTTAGGAGTAGAAGGTCTGGACCATCACTCCATGTAAATTTACTCTGGTTTGATTTACTAGAGAGGGATGTAAACTCGTTATTGATCACCTTTAGAAATAACTGTAGAATTTGCTTGGCTCTGATAAGAAAATACCGATATTACAACACGCATGTGATTTCAGGCCAAGCCTTTAAAGTGATGTTGGGTGTAATGAACAAATAACAAGTTATGCATAGTCTTGATGTCTTCACATTTAGAACCTAGATAAACTTTTATTCTGATATATCGAAAGACAGGCCTAAATGTAATCAGGTTCAGGAAGACATACAGCATGCTGTTGTTGTTGTTGTTATTGTTATTGTTATTTATTAGCCACATACTTTTTCAGGGAGTGAATCATGAGGTAAATCAGAGACAGGGCCTTTTTTATTTGTGCAGTTGTACTGCCAAATCTTTAGGCAGTTTAATCAACACATTCAGCCAAAACGTTAGTATTAATAAAGTAAATATATGTATATATTTTTATACATTTTTTATAATATATATTTTTATATTTTACATTTTGGTGTGAATCATTTCCTGAGTAAAAAAGGTAACACTTTATTTGAAGGGGTCTTTTATAAACATGACATAACACATATTATAAACATTAATTACACTTCATTCATGTTTATGACTGTTGTCATTAAGTGTCATTTGTTTTTTGAAATGCAGACTTTGGGATACAGACATTACAAAAACCAGATGACACTCACTGACTCACTGAAGTGTCATTAATGTTTATGACAGGCTCATGTCACCCTTATGTAGACCCCTTCAAATAAAGTGTTACAAAAAAAACACCTAACATAAAACAAGTGTTTGTTGGTTGTTTAGGAGAGGACCACTACTGATCACAAAGAACATCAGGACCATTTCAATGTCCCTGGAAATTATGATCCCCAACATTGCAACTCTAAATAGATTTTTTGAGTTTTCTGTGTTTTGATATGTAGTACACTGTCAGCTTAGTGTAGGGCAGGCCTAAAACATTTCCCACAGGTCAATAAACACAGAGAGTATTGGAGGAAAACTAAATGGACTATTGCATGCCTTAGTGTGCAATGCTGCACACACTGCTTCACTCCCCATTCGCACCCTGAGGAAGTTGTGCTGGGACTGAGCAATAGCAGCTAAAATGGTCAAAGCTAAAATGTAATATTGCTGCGTGTGGTTGAGCCATCAGAGGGGAATTTAAATCTCATTCTCTGCAGGTTGGGGACGTATGAGTGAGTGAGCGCATAGCCTCAGACTCCCTTTGGTTATTATCCTTCGTGTGTGTATGTGTGGGGGGGGGGGGGCTGAGAGAGAAGAAAAGAGAGACTACAGCTTGGACAGTGGCACCTCTTGCACACAACCCAGGTGAAACGATGCCTGCAGATGTATGTGTGTGCATGTTTTAAACAATGTTTAGACCTATCACTTCACAGGTATGAATGTGCATGAATGCACCACTTCCTCCTGAAGCAGTTCTCTAAACTGTTTACCTGTCGAAGGGTGAAAAAAAGAAAAAAAAAATCTATTAAATAGGCCCAAGTAGTAAGAGCACTAAAGTCAACAGCCCACATGGCATCTGCTGAGTTCTCGTTACAATCCACTGACTTCTCATGGACTGTACACCTGTGTGGGTTCTGTGAACTCGCCCCCACACCTTGGCCCGGGTTGCTTTCTAATAGTTGCTGATGAAGCGCGCTAAACTGCAGGTAGCAGCAGGTCTGGTTGTCGCTCCTCGCCGGCGCGACCAGAAAGGCGGCGCAGAGGCCTCACCCCAAACTCCGGTCGGCTGACAGGCCATCACCCAACAACACAAGCGCCCGCCAGAAAAGTGCCAGTTTTTTCGGGGGTGGAAACGAGATGGCACGTTTCTGATGTGGGCTAATTTCGCTGACGAGCCATGCCAAAGCAGCCATCTGCAAACCCGCATCCCCACTCTCGGCGAGCCTGCCAGATCGAGGCGCAGTCTGCCAGAGGTGAAATGGCGGTAGGTAAGTCAACCTCGAGTGTTTCAGAAAGAGCCTGCAGACACAACATGACGCTCTGTTGCACAAAACAGACACACACGCACTAAAAAACACCCAAACAGTCCCCAGAATAAATAGTTTTATCTTGCACAGTAATGCTGTACATGCACTGTAATACATTACATATATTATGACTGAGTTGCTATTAGCTTTTGCTAATTTCTCATAATTGACTATTTTCTTATTATTAATGCCAGATGCTACATCATGCTTTTTTTCTAATTCCACAAACTGCATGTGTCTGATTTGGTGTGCGCCAGCACATTTGAAGTCCCAACCAAATGAATGAAAGTCAGCCGAATGAAGAGAAATGACTTATTAATTATGCAAATGGGGTGTGTGTGTGTGGGGGGGGGTGGGTGAGTGCTGGTAGGTTGCAGGAACTGTGTCATTTGAAAAGGGGGTATGGCGGAGTGTGATAGTGCGGGCGGCCTGGCGACCAAGCCTTGATGTAATGACAGGTCAATGTGATTGGCTTTGTGCGCGGAACCCTGCTTCTTCTTCCAGGACCGGCAGGGAACAGTGTGTGTGTGTGTGTGTGTGTGTTGCCTTTTCAGACTTTGATTTCCCCTTTGTTCTACTGGCTCCACTCCTGACACTGGCCGAGAATGAGAGATGCCACACAGCCGTGACCCACTCGGCACCCCAGAGATGACCTTTGGCTTCCCAGTGACTGAACCCTCACCCTGGCCGTGACAGCTTGATTAATTGCGGATTGTTATGATTTATGAGTATCTTCTCTGCATGATTAATGAGGCAACAGGTGGCACTGCCATGTTGCTATAGGGGAAATATTGAGAGGGGAAGGGGGAAAACAATGCACGGGATTGTGCTTGGGTGTGGGCTTTTTGTGTGAGTGGCTCCCACCTTGCTTCAACCATACATCATCTTGACTTTTTTTGAATCGAGGCACCGCTGTGGTTATCGGTGGTGTAGGGGGTTCATGAAAGGTTTCCCTTTTCAGACGCTTTAGTAGATTGATGCATAATAAGAACTTGCATGCATTAATCTTGGTGTGTTTCTGGGCAGCCATTTCTTTGTCACACTGTGGTTGGGTGACAGAAGAGAGGTCTGGTGCTGGTCTGGGCTCTAAGATGAGCAAAACTGAACATTCACATCCAAAGGTGCCTTCAGTTTAGCCACCACAGCAGTAAGCAGCCTTTCCACACAGTGCTAAAAAAGAAAAAAATGGTGTGGTTTACAGGAATGCACAACTCTTCCTAAGCGAACATTAGCCCAACACTGTTGTGATCACATGAAGTCAAAACAGGAGTAAATATCACTGGGGGGGGGGGGGGGGGTGGTTGTAAAAGAGGCACCATTGTCACCCCTTGACCCACAAGGCCACATCAAAGCCTCCCCTACAAAAGCTACAGAGAGGCTTCATTCACTGATCTGACAGGTTAGCAAGATAAGTCTGACTCTTAGGCAGGACACTTAGAGCCACGCCGGGTTCATAGAGTCCCTGCACAGGTGACAGACTGACAGACAAGACACAGCAGTTTGAAGAGGCTGGTGTGTGGTGTGTGTGTGTGTGTGTGTGTGTGTTGGGGGGGGCTTGTACACGACACCGGTCACCTCCTTAGACTCCCTAGGTCGATGGCAGAGAACAGCTCAGTATCTGGTTGCGGTCCCAGTGCACTACGCCTCTGTCAAGCGATTGTCCGCAGAGTGAAAGCACATGGGGAGAGCTGGCTTTCAGGCTGTCAAGCAACAGCTCTGACCCCCACCATGACCCCCTCCTCTGCCAACACCCCCCCCCACCCCACCCACCCTCTTGACTGCAGCCTCTTGACAGCTGACAAAAGATTGATGCTGCCATTTTGGCTGTATCAGTGTCGAGCCCAGTCACCTTAAAAGAAAATGAAATATTGACCTGCAGAGGCCTGTGTAAGTTGCCAGTGTGAACAAGGTGACTTGTTAAGGGAGAAATTTATGACAAATGCCGGCCGCATTGCTGTCCGTGCCAAGACCATCGCTCAATCCGAGGCAATTATTGGCCCACTGCAAAATGAAGACAATTTTTCCCCTTAAAAATACGGCCTGCCATTTTCTCTTCAAAAAGAGGATCACCACATTTGCTGTACAGTCTGCTACTAAGAAGATGACCTCTCATTAAACACTATTTCCTCGGCGCGTTTGCTTGATTTGAGCCAGTGCCACGAATGAGGAAAAACGCAGCTCTGGAAATTAGTCGAAATTTCCCCCTCTAATGGCAGGTGCCTCTTACACATGCCATGAGCAAAGCCTGACATATGAGTCAAACAAGCTTCACACAGCTTGGCTGGTGGGCACACACACACACACACACACACATCGTTAATAAAGCTTTTCTGGTGGACACTCCCACACACTATGCTTCCTAAGTATTAAAGGATGACCACACAGTTACATAAGCACACAGTGACCACCCACCCCTCCCTTCAGGATTAACACAGACACACACACACACACACACACACACACACACACGTGCATATAGTGATTATAAAGGAATGTGAGGTCTTGAAGATATTGGTGTTTGCTGTCCTCCATCTCTGACAATTAATTATCCAAGATTCAGTAAGGTTAATTTTGGTCAGGGACCTTTCGATTGGGAAGATCCCTGCCTCCCTCATCCCCCCATCTCACATCCCCACGCCTCCCCTCGCCTGAATGGCTCCACCTCTGCAGGGCCCGGCTGACCTGGGCGCTGACCTGTGTTATGGACAGTGACAGGCAGAGTAAACTCTCCTCCACTCCTTTGTCTTTCTCTTCCTCTTTCTCTCTCCCTCTGCAAAGATTAGAGAGAGTCTTCCGGTCAGACACATGGGGTGGAGAGAGCCAGCCGACTGTGTCCCTCCTCTCCACCCTCCTCCAGAGGCCCAGTTGATGACTGGCCCTGTGCCCCACTGAGAGGCAGTTGACACCCCCCCTTCCCCCCAAAAAAGAAAAATATAAAAAAAAACTCCACCCCACACCCCCCACCTCTGCACCTCCGCCCACTGACGTTACCACGAGAACAGTGGCTGCCCACCACTGGCTGCCCCATATGTTTGGGCCGCACACAAGGTGGTTTCTCGGATACTGTGGTTGCTAATTATAAATTTAATTTGCATTTTAATTAGAATGGTGGAAAATTAAAGCCTGCCAGCTGGAGAATTTCAAAACACTCCTCTCTCCCTCTCTCTGACTCTCTTTCTCTCTCACTCCCTATTCTCTCTTCATCTATTTAAGAATGTGTGTAATGCTTCAGGCATTATTTATTTATTTAGTGGGGCCTAACACTATCTCTGCCACCCACAAATACTCTCCTAAGTATTCCTTTGTATGCAGTAAAATGTGCTAACCAGGTTTCAATGCTGGCCCCTCTCATTAATCAAAAGGTATTCTTTTCATATTATTGCGCGTGATCCTGCATGCTCAAATTGCTTAACCTCTTGACAGAACTTCTTCAAATGAAACAAGGATGGCTCATTGTTCAAGAGGACACGACATGGCACGTACCCGCTCCTATACGTTTCCTTATGCAATGGGCACAACATTTATTTCAAAATGTGCAATTCGCCTTGATGAACGCTACAACAAAGCTTTTTTCTTTTTTTTTTTTTTTTACTGTATATGGGTCCCACATTATACCGCTCACATGTATGGCGGGGGCCTGCAGAAGCTCAGGACATTAACTGGAGTCCCCATTGGCCATCAAGCTGAAGCAATTAGAATTGGCTAAAAAAGAAATCCGCTGGTGCATCTCCGAGTGGCGAATCTGCATGTGTGGGCCGTCCTGTCACTCTGCTCCCATCATTATTTTCCAATCTCCTTCATTTATCCTGTTCTCCCCACACCGCTCCTTGGCGGTCATTCTCATTCCCCCCCGCCTCCCCTAGGGCGTCCTTGCTCAATAATTGTCATTAATTGATTGGCAGTTCCGATAGACCCAACTAACCCGAGTCCCGCACTGCTGTCTATTTTTTAAATGAGAGCTTGTACATCCAGTGACCCTGTCAGCTCGTCAACTGTCAGCCAATCAGACTGGCGGGAAGAATGGATCCTATCCAGTGAGGCATCACACACACTTAAGAACCAAGGTAATGCATACCTGCTGATGGCCGAGAGAGAAATGCTTTTACACTCGACACTTTTAGTTTCTTTTTTTTTTATTTTGTCGGCCGTCAAAATTGTTTTTTGTATTCCAGACGGCAAGGTCTGAGAGGCAGATCCTTGAATCATGCAGAGCCACTCCAAAGTTGATCCTCCGTTACGTTTTACTCAGACTGAGTGTGCCAAGAGCCAGACTGAAAATCCACCCAATTGTCAACACTCTCCAAAATGAGCGAACAAAAGTAGAAAACATTCAGAAAAGAAAAGGTCAGATAATATTATTTTTAAGAAATCATTTTCAGACCCTTCCAAGGCTCATGTCAACTGTTGAACAGAGCTAACCCTGATCAGGTGTCCAGTTACAAATGAAATGGAGGTAACATGGGATCTCAGACATAAATGTAAAACTGTAAAAAATTGTCAGTGCAATCACATGTTTGTTGATGTATTGCTCTTTGAGAACCCACTATACAGAAATCACATGAACATTAAAAGCTGCTGAACAGACCAGACCAGAACATTACATGACATATCCACAAATGAGCTGTCATGAATGAAATAATCGTAAAACTTGCCAATGTACTTGTTATTGTGGCTGTCACTGTTTTCCTTGTCATATGTGTTAAGTATATATAGTGACATTCTTCCAGGGTGTTTTGGTTTGGTCCTTAGCCAGCTTCGGTTTCGCACCTTTCTGCAGGCTCAGTTTGATCTGGTGTGAATAACGTTTAGACGTACACACATGCCCTCATTGTTATTCACTGGGAGAGGCATAACAGCTCAACCTCCATGCTTCAAGGGTGGCTTTGGCAAGCCTAGCCTCATATACACCTGGCCAAGCCACGTCAGCACCACCCCCCCTCATCTCCCCCTCCCCAATTCATCAGTAATACCTTTTTGTTCTCATTCAAGCATGTCAGTTTTTGCCAGCCTAAACGTTATCTCAGTTCGCGGCTGGACACAATAAATGCATTCTGCTGCTGCCACCCATAACACCTCTTATGCAAGCAGCACAAGTCTGAAGGGTGACTGAGATTTAAGCCTTAAGTGCACTGGCACAGTCTAGTGTGACCAACAAACACACCCACTGCTTTCTCATACTCAACAAGTCACAAGCCCATTTGGTCAACCACACATTTTTATTTTCTTTCATTTGCAGTCTTCTTTCTTTTTCAATCTATTTCTTTCTTTCTTTCTTTCTTTCTTTTTCATACATCATCACCAGGCCCCCAGACGAGCTGGCAAGGAACACCCATCCTCCACAGGGCATGGATCCATTCTCGGCGGCCTGGAGCAACAGTAGCTATGTGTAAAGGCTTGGCACCAGCGCCACTCGCCCCGTCCAGATCCTCGCGTGGACCGCTGTGTCTGTCACTCCACATAACAATCCCTCCGTCTCATGAGTTAAGGCACGTCCATTCTGTTACATTAACACAAACACCACTGCTCAATTTTCACCAATCTGTTGTTCGACTTGCGCAAATGCCATTAGTTCTGGCCACGGTTCTGGCGTGCCAGCAACACCACCACACCACTGCAAAACACAGTTCACACACCAATGTGTCATATTCCTCCATGCTGTGTAAGAGTGCAAGCTTATTCAATTAATTTTTGGAAGTGGTGGGGGAGAGAGTGCTAATATTTTGTCTAAAAAATAACACTGCCTATACAAGGCTATATGATATAAAAAAGTATTTGAAGAAGCACTTTGTTAATGTGCTGTGGAATTTCCTGTGACCTCTTATAATGTTATTAGGCAAATGTAAGAAGCTTGAGTACAAATGTGCAATCCAAAAAGTCTTAAGACTGTGAGAATAGCACATACTTTACCCCTCCTTGTGAAAATTCTGGAAAATCTGGCCTTGTACTGAAATTGTGTTATAATAGTGGTTAACCACTAATGGAGATATCTTCTTTGAGTTTATCTTTGTCAATTGTAAAATATTTGAGCCTATGAAGTGGTGTGATGAGGTGCAAAGACAGATATTTGAAGGGATTTTAACTCATTTGAGCAATTACATGCTTAACTGGCCCAAGATAATCTGCCATCCCAATTTTTCTCTCTCTTCTCTCTCTCTCTCAATCTATCTATTTCCTTCTTTTTCACTCTCCCTCTCTTTCACACTCATAACAAGAAGGCATGGCTTTAGAATAGCGGGATTTAAAGCACAAAAGCCCAGGCTGAATAGACCGAAGGCACCAGGGAAATTAATTGCTGCTAACAAACAGCATGACTGCTTACAAGTTTTGTGCGCCTCCTCAGCTCACCTCGCCCAAAATGGTGGGGCAGGAGGGAGGTCTGGCAGGCTGGGCAGGAGGGTCGAGGCAATATGTTTTAGGCATACTTGATCAAAGGTGATTTATGTCATCCAAACATATGCCAGGAGGCCTGGGTTTATACGCCTCATCTGGCGGAGGGCGCACTCATTAGCATTTTTATTGTATCGGAGCACTGCCCAGCCGCAATAACTTCAAGCCATGCAGTTTGGGGAAAAAACAAATCATAATTTTAGCGTTCAGCACTGCAGAGACACTGTGGTTCACAATCCATTTATCAAAAGTCACACAGTCACCTGATTTTTTCTATTTGTTGACATATAAATGGTCAAAAAGGGAACAGATGCAACAGATATTGTCATATTGCATGCTAAAGCTAACCGAGCTCATCCATACCTTGACACACAAACAAACACATACAGACAGACAGATAGATTCCTCAATCCCTCTAAGACTGCATTTCCATGGTGTGCTGAGACTGGTCACTTGGTGACGTTTTACACAGAGAGAGACAAAATGAAGAGAAGACAGAGAGAGAGTGTGTGTGCTGGAAAGAGAGGAGAGTAGTCACCATTTGTATGCATCTCGCCGGCTGCTCGCCTGGCCCAGATCCTGGGCGCGCCTAAATCACATGCCAATTAGGGTGACCAGGAGAGGACACGTCCCTGGCCGGGTCTCTGCCCACACAGTGCTTTGCCAAGCCTAGCCTCTGTACGGCACCCTCCGACCCTCCTGATGACCAGATACTTGGTGTCACCACAGGCTAGAGAACCTAAATCACTTTGCTTTCTTGACAATGCAAGAGATGCTATGAAGCCCAAATATAACTGCCTCACCGTGGCCATTGTGGCTAACGCAAGGGCTGGATCCCTTAACACATTGAAGATGTTTCTGTCTCAATCCAAGTGCCACGTAAGCAGATCATTTTTGAGGGGAATGACCTCACTGATTCTTTCATCAGTTTCAACAGTTACAACGCGTTTGTGTACCACACACATGCGAGCCGTGTGTGACGCAAAGTTTCCATATGCATTTTTGCCACCCCGAACAGATCATAAATTGACTCTGAAAAGCTGGGCCGTCTGTAATAATTAATCAGCTGTAAAGTGGAGCTTTGGAGAGCATTCAGGAAGGCATTAGCCTCCACTGTAGCGGTGGGATTTGCCGGTTTTCAACACAAAAATAAATAAATAAATAAAATACAGAGGGAGACAGACAGAGAGAGAAGGGAGTGTGGTGTGTTTGCCCTAATTCTGTTCCCTGCTTGCTCCCGCTCCCACATGTCACAGAGCTGTCTGCCACGGCCGGGGTGGCATCTATCACGCGCCACAGACGCCGTCGCCGACGACGACAAAAGGGAGGCTGGAACACGCACAAAGCCATTTGCATTTGTGCATCTCATTAAAGGCCGTAATTACAAGGCAATGTAAGCTGTGCTGCCTCCATTATCTCCAGTAACATTATCACTGACGTTTGAAATGCACGTTTAAATGTCAATTATTGACTACAAAGAAGGACTGACCTTTGAGGGAGCACGTTCTCTCTCTCCCTCTCTCTCTCTCTCTGTCTGTCTTCCTCTTTCTCTTTCTCTCCCTTTCTCTTTTGCTTGCTCCCTTCTTCTCTTGGCCTCCCTCTCTCTCTCTTTCTCTCCATTTCTGGGCACTGTTTCATAGCTTCTGGCTGTCTTTTCCACCATGGCAATGTTTTGATTTGAATGCTGCACTCTCTCAGTAAATGAGGCCTTCTTGTTTTATACACCAAGCAATCTTACTTAACACCTTTTTATATCAACTGTTGCGCATAAAAATCCTTTTTGCAATGCCTCAGTCCTGTGATTGAAAAATGATTTTGCATATTTTGATGGTTTCCAGGATACATTAGTGGTCTGATACATCAATGTAATTGCGCCCTGTCTTGCCCTAGGTTTTGTATTTAGGATCAAGCCCATATCTAGAGACCAGAGGCCATTTGTGTGTGTGTGTGTGTGTGTGTGTGTGTGTGTGTGTGTGTGTGCGTGCGTGCGTGTGTGTGCGCGCATGTGAATGCACTGTACACACACATATAATACTTAGAAGCATATGAATTAATTACTCCAAACACAAAATATAGGCACATTTATATGTACCCTACCTAGTATTTTTTCAACTCTGTATAAATGTAATAACTCTGCCATAATGAAGCATGACCTCTCTCAGACCCAGCTCCAACTGCCTTATCTGATGGGGGAGAGGGATTTTCATTACACCACAGTTCCATGTAAATGAGAACTCACATCACAGAGGGGCAATTTTAAACTTACTCTCAGGAGTGAGCAACATTTCTTTGTTGACAACACACTTCCCTTTCTACAGCAGATTGTGTTTTGTGGAAGGGGAAATCAGATGACTTGGCAGTATCATTTTCTTCATTAAATATTTAATGTTTTTGCTGTGTTTATATCCGTGTTGCAGACAAATAGGTAACATCTCCACGCTGCAGTTTGATCTGAACTATAAAGTTTCCCTCTGCATTCCAGCAGCATTTCATTGAGTTTTTTGGTGTAAAACTCTTTGAGCCTTTGATGTTTAGCCACTGAATTTTAGTTTACTCTGCCAGGACTTCAGCTTTGATCATACTGCAGAACTCTTATTAGATTGTTAAACTAATCAGAAATAAATAATAGATGGAACAGAAGAGTGTAATGCATTCAGCTGAAAGTGTCTAACACAACTTTCCAAATGAGTTAATATATGGAGGGATTTGTTTGTCCTGTTTTCCCCCTCTATTGCTTGGGCAGGTATAATGAATACATCATCCTCTCATTACATAACACTCCGCAGTATGATAAATATTTTACCATCTCAGAAGTGCTGTCATTTGTTCACGCTAATAAAGCCCTGGGAAAAGAATGCAGGATACAACAAAAAAGAAAAGGAAAAAAAATGTATGGGCAAATTAGGGAATGAACTGACACTTCCTAGAAGCACTTCTGGAATGAGAGAGTTTAACAAACAACTAGCTCGGTCTAATTAAGGGAGACACCACCTGACAGTGTACATTTACACGTGCCTAGGAGCCTGCTTGCCTAGGAGAGAAAGGTCCTTATTATGCTTCCTATCCTCTGGAATATGACATTAATTGCAGTTTTGTTCCAGAGCTGGTGGCTTCTTCAGTGGCAATAGTGTTTTAGGTACTTCCTGCTTCGGCTTTATTACGGCACTTCCCCAGACTGGAGAAATCAAATAAATCACTTAGGTTATCTTATTAATTAAGTCACAATAAGTGTGCCAGGGCGTAATTTATTGTCTTCAAACACCCTTGGATCTCTTCCCCTGCAACATGTGCCTTGCAGTGACATTTTTACTTTTCAAATAAATAAGCCGTGCTCGTTTATTTTAATTGCACAATTTAACAATGTTGCTTTAAGTAAGTCAGTGTCACCTGTTTCAGATCAGTTGACTGTCAGTGGCATCAACATACCCTCTAAAGAGGACACATTCTGGAAGACAAAGGCAATGACAATGTGCACATTTAAGATGGCAAACAAGATAATGAATCTCATCTGTATCATACCTCCTGTACAATAAATATCTTTCAAACACAAACCCAAGACTATCATTTTAATTAAATGAATGCCTTTATGAGTCAAATTTGTGTGAAATAAAACAAGATTTCAAATGGCATCTAGAAGGCATAGCCCTTAAATACTTAAGACAAAAGCATATCAACTCTTCCAGCACACATCGATGAACACAACTGATATAGTCAACGAACACTTGACTCAAAATGATCTTGGAATGTGAATTAATAGTCTTGTAGAAGTAAAAGGATCAAAAGGATCAATCAGCCTCTGCTCCCAATGCTGGAGGAAATGAAATGTGTGTGACAGTGTCCTTCCCTGTCCCACAACCTTTCATTCTAACACTTGATCCATGGCTTACTGGACCAGGGCCATATCTCTTAGCCTTCGAAGCCACACACACACACACACACACACGGCCTGTCTCATTGGCCTTTGGGCATCTGAAGACCAAGGGACGAGTGACAAGGGAAGTCAGGAACCATATCTCCCAACCCCCATCTCTCTCTCTGTCTCTGTCTCTCTCTCTCTCTCTCTCTCTCTCTCACACACACACACACACACACACACACACACATACTGTCTGTCACTGTCTATCTCTCTCTCCCTCCCTGGATGGCCTTTGGGCAGTGTGAGGACCCGGAGCCAGCCGTGCTCATCTGACCCTCACCTTGGCGTATGGTGCCCTTGACCCACACCTCACCCCCGGCCCCTGGCCCGTCCTCAGGGCTACATCTGTTCCCTCTCCCCCTGGACACCCAAGTGGTTAGTGAAATTGAAACGTCACCTCCAGGTTCCATTTGTTTTCTCCAGAGAGGTCAGTGAGGGGTTGTCATTAGGACTGAACTTGATCCCTCGTTTCCCAGATAGATCACTATATCAGCCCATGGAAATCCATGCATGCTCTCTCTTTCTCTCTCTCTCTCTCATACACACACACACACACACACACACACACACACACACACACACACACACAATCACTGTATCTAAAGAGCCAGGCCAGAGAGACAGAGGAAATGTTAGATCCACCCAGAGCTTCACCAGTTTCAACAGTGGCATGGGATTACGACTGCTCCTCTATGCTCATGGTCTTTGAAACAAAGGACCTCCTAGAAGCACAATACTTCAGCCTTTTTTAAGGAAATGCATGTCGCAAGTCAATAGAACATTTGCCTTTGTTTTCTTTGGCTTTGCTTTATTTTAATATTTTTCACTGTCCTTTATGAAGTATTCAGTGGCCTCGCTATTTCAATAAAAACTTGTCAAGATGCAAATCAACTCCAATTATCCTCATTGTCACCATTTCCATCCAACTATTAAAATGTCATAGAGTATAGCTTGCAGCACAACAATACTTTTCAGTTGAAATAATGCATATATTATGCCAAGCTTTCAGTGCATTTGGGCTAGCTGTCATTGTAGCGCCACTGGCTTGTCCCGATACGATAGCTTGATTGTGATGCCCTTTATTATTTCGTCTACTGTTTCAGCAGTTCCCTGATTCATGTGACCTTTTCACGAGTTTTCTAATTTTTATTTTTTTTTTGAACAGACACAGAAGACCATGCCACATGGCTAAACCACAGAGCGGGTATGAAGAGTAAATATTAATGAAGAGCACCGACAATGTCAGGTTTTTAATGGATAATAAATTAGAGCAGTGGCCATTGATTGTTAACTATGCACATACAGAGACCGGTGCCTCGGGTGTAGGAGGCTGTATTTTTAGCGAATGATGTTTTGATGAATCATAAAAGATTGACTGTGGGGTCATCATCTGCTGCAGATCAAATTCAACTGAGAGCACCACAGTAGAAAGATAGGTTTCCCACACACACATACACACACACACAAACACACACACACACACACACACGCACACACATGTACACACACACGAACGCACACACAGAAAGAGAAAGAGAGAAAGAGAGAGTAGAACTAAGCTTGGGAAACAAATAAATACATGGAAAGAGCCCAAAGCAGTATCATGTTCACTAAGTACCTTTAAATGTATTTTCCTTCTCTATTTCAATCCCATGGTATTGTATACCCTCCAAGCCAAGAGACAGGGTAAAGGTTACAACTCTGAAACATGGGATTGAACCTAACACCTGACAGTCTCTCTCTCTCTCTCTCTCTCTCTCTCTCTCTCACTCCCTCATTCTCTCTCTCCCTCTATTCCTCTATTTCCCCTTCTCCAGCCCTTTCGCATCCTGTGCGTAAACAAGCCATCTGGCAACACAAACACAAATGCTTTATGGAATAACTGTGCATCACAGCATTGCCCTGTTTACTGTTGCAAGCACTGCGTGGCATTAGTGGGACCTCACAGCACCAAGCACCAATTATTGAGCTGCTGTCCATATTTTCAGCCATTAGGGCCCATCATGGTATGTTCAGTACATACATTAAACAGAGTGGTTCGACAGACTGATGTAAACACCTCCAGTGGGTGACTGAAGTCTTTACCTCTCTCGCTGCCCATTAGTGTGGTATACAACAAACAAAGGCTACAGAGGCTGAGACGCTAACAAAGGCCCTCTTCAGCCCTCAAACCCAAACCACAAACACTGAATTATCGGCAATGGGAGTTGGAGACGGAAGCCTCTTCCCAGCCCATTCTACAGTAAGCTCAAAGCCTCTGAGCTACTGGGAAGTCCAGTGCTCTTTGCGTATTGGAGTCCTGTCCCAAAAGCCAGGTCCACCTGACATTTTTTTCCCCAGCCTAGGAGAAATGAATCTCCCCTCTGCTCTTCAAGGTAGCGCCATGGTATTTGTACGGCCAAGCATGACCTTTTCTGTGCCCTCTTATATTAGGTGCACAACATGGAAAATTGTGCTCTTGCAGCAGTCCATAAATCATAGCTGGGCTCTTTTTTCCCTGTAAAGAGGTATGTAAATACCAGTGTACTAGCTAGGTAAACAAGACTAACCCCGGCGCAAATGGCTTGGAAATTGAAGAAAAGCACCTTATTTTCGGCTGAAATTGCTTTTGAAGCTCAGCACCGGTGCATGGGATGGAGGAGGCCTGGAATGATTTGTGCTGGGGGGGCTGCGGACAGAAAATGGCTTGATGATAACCACACTCGACACGGGTCCTATGGCGGGGAGTTCTTACAATGATCAAAGATATCATTGTTGTGCATTATTCCCCCCCACACCCACCCATACACACAGAATACGGACCCAAATGCATGTGGGCTTCAAGTGACATATACACCAAATATAGGCTCTGACACACTCAAACACACACACACAGAATCTTTCACAAAGTATTTGGTTTGGTTTGGTTTGGTTTGGACAGCCTATAGAGGACAAAGAAGCAGAGATCAGACTTTTTTATGGTAGTGCAGTCTTTTTACTTACAGAACGACAGTATACTATTATTGTGCTTCTCAAGGAAGAGTTGGGATGATATGTCTGACTGTAACAACACATCCGCTAAACCTGATGACATCAACGCATGTTTTAACACTGAAAGCTTGCATCCCATCTGAAAGGATTTCCTATCAAGACAATATCTGCTGCTCAGCAGATTGACATCTGGATGCTTGTTAGCGTTTTAGCAAAGCATTCCTCAACGCACGTGTCTCAGTGTGGGTCAAAAGGTCACAGCCAGGCTAAAGAGCAACTTTTACCCAGCAGTAAAAAATTCAAATCATGTGAAATCCCTCCAACATGTGGTGCAGCTCTCGTCTTTTTTTTTTTTGTCCTTTCTTTTCTTTTCTCCTCTGGAGTTTTTGAGTTAATGAATAACCCCAAATTAGAACCAGACAAAATATAGCCTATGTTTTCAGTGTGTGTGGGAGTAGAATACATATGTACAAAAAAGAATAAAAGAAGTTTGATTTTTGGAACCAGGGAACCATTGCTATAAGCTTTTACATTAGGACAAACAAATTATGTCGTTTCACTGTTTCCAACTTTGTTTGCACAGCTGCATGGTCTGAACATGGTGGCCAAGGCATTTAGTCAGACTTTTGCTATAGACTCCATTGACAATCCCACTAGGACCTACAATCTCACTGCAGTGCAACAAAACAGATACGATGTACTTCCTCAAAGAAACAAATATGGTCCTAATGATGAGATGAACATGCTATATGTATAGCAGTTAGTATATATATATATGTGTGTGTGTATATATATATATATATATATATATATATATATATATATATATATATTATATATATATATATATATATATATATATATATATATATATATATATATATATATATATATATATATATATATATACACACCAACTTTAGTAGTAAATTTTAATTAGTTCCATTCAAAACATGGCCTTTTGCATTGTGAAATTGCTATAGATTTTATTTCCCTGTTTTTGCTTCATTGACATCCACAAGTAGCTGGGCCCCCTTTTTGGCAACAGAAGGATCTTCATCTGGTCATCATGTTAACCGTGCATAATGAGCCAGCTTGCATCCTTTTTGGCCACCCAGCCACTGAGTTCTTGCGGCCAACAAAGGATGTCCCGCTAGCTGTCGAGGACCGCGAGAGCGCGTTCACGCCTCTCCGTCTTCTTAGTTTTCTTTGTTTTTTTTTATCAGGGGAAAAAAGGAAAAAACATAAGAAAAAAAATGACTACCAAAAAAAAGTGCTTCTCCTTTGACCCCACCCCTGCTGGTGTACTCAGCTTCACCTACATCGTCTCCCAATCTGTCCCGAGATGAGCCGGTTGCGAGTGCTGTTTGTCATAGCGACGGCTAATTCCCGGCATCTGCTGCAAGCTGGTGCCTCCCGCGCTCTCGGGCACGGCAAAAAAGAGGGGGCCACTTGGCATCACCGCGCTTGGTGTGGCGGCATCGGGCACGGCGTGGTGGACGCCTTGGCCCCTGCCGCGTCCTAAAAAGCAGGCGTGGACAGAGACCGCTGGGTGAACCGCTCTTCTTTTTGCAAGCGTGGCGGGCCACTCAAGCCCGCGGTGCCGGACTCCCGTTATCTAATCAAACAGTGCTGGTCAGCGGCGATGCCAACTCCCCCCACCCAAATCCACCACCGTCTGCAAAGCCGTGGGGGGAGATTAACCGGTAAAGCAGCAGTGTCCTACATTCAAAGACTTCTCCATTTTGAAGATCTTCCCTTTTTTCTACCACGTCTGGATATGTGTGTGTGTATGTATGTGTATGTCTGTGTATGTGTGTGTCTGTGCCTATGAGTGTGAATGTTGGACACTTGGATACAAACATACCCATCCACACACACACATACACACTTTTGAATGTCCTTCATGGAGTGGCCGGGATATCAAGAAAGAGCCTCATATCTTTGCTTTGTGAGATCGAGGCGAGGCCCTTTGATTTCATTTTCCTTCTATTCGTAACACCTTCTTCATCACCGGCCACCAGCGTCTGACACGAGGAGCTCCGGGCACCGTGTCAGAATCTCACACAAGCACGGAAGGATGCCTCTCGTCCATGATCAAGGTGTGAGAGGGACACACACACACAGACGTACGCCTCTTTGTGTCTGCACTCTCCCTAGAGCACAAAGAGAAAGGGGGACATATGAGGTTCTAACAAACAAAGGCAGTCCAAGATATTTTTCTTTTTCCCCTCCTGCCCTCTCTCCTTCTTTCTTTCTTTCACTCTATTTCTCTCTCTCTTTCACGTATTGAGCTGACTCTAATAACCACTGTGGTTTCTAGAATTACACTGCTGTCGGTGTGCCCCTCATTACGCCACCAGAAGCCCCCGGTGCGCTCACTCTCTCTCTCCCACTCTCCCCATTGCAGGAAGAACAGAGCTCTGGGCAGTTCTTTAATATTAATATCCTGGTCTGGCGTGGCAGTAATGATATTAGGGGGCTGACGGAATTCTCCATCCAGCTGGACGTGTTAATTGAGAAGGCAGGATTTAAAGGCAAAGTTCACATTTGTGCAGATGGTGAGACAATACTGGATGGCAAGCCCAGGTCAGTGTCATTCCCCCAGCTCATACCTTAATGGCTGCAGCTGATTCACCACTCCCCCACTCCCCCACTCCCACACACACACTCACACAACCAACCCACCCCATTCCCACCTCCACCCTGCTGAAGTTTGACGTGCACAGGTCCCGGAGGTGCAGAGAGGTCTTTCGGGGGCCGTGCTACTACCTCTGTGCCCTTGACAGAGGACTGTATTTTCCAGTGGATATATAATGACACCAATTACCAAATTTCCCCTGTTTCATCAGCACAACTTTTTTTGTATCCACAGAAGGGTGATCTTGCCTCATGCCATTATTTGTCCTTTCCCTTCAACAGTGGTGCATCTTACAAATAAAATACATACCCCAGTGAAGTCAAAATGAGCTATCTGCATATCTATGTCTCGCAGAAGACATATATGGTATAAGGTATAAGGTGCCATATCTACAGTAAGTTCACAAAGCTCATGGTCAGGTTGAGGTTAAATAATAACAATAATAATATTTAAAAACGTGGTACAATAGAGGAGGCACTACATTAAATAAGGACATCTCATTAAAGGCAATTTAGAAAGCCCTCCCAGCGGTGTTGAGCGAAGGCCCCTGTGTGCCCGCTGGCCATATCTCTGCACCGATCTCTTTCACCTACTTCAGTCAGGGACCACTAGGAGTTGCTCTAGTACAGTGAGCATGGTTGCCCCCAAGACAGACACCTGAGAGTCCCTGGCTCTCTCTCTCTCTCTCTCTCTCTCTCTCTCCAGCGTATGCTGTGTAGTTACCTCTCAGAGCATATTAGAGCAGGCAGGGAGTAATGTCCTCCGAGCCTCACGCTACAGGACACAGTTTATCTCATATAAACTACCTGTCCCCTCCGTCTGTGTACCTGTCCAGACAAATAAACCTGCAGCAGGGGTTTGTGTGTGTGCGTGTTTGTGTGTGTGTGTGTGTGTGTGTGTATGTGTGTGTGTGTGAGAGAGAGAGAGCGCAACAGAGAAAGAGAAGAGTAGTGATGGGAAAGAAATAAAAAAAAACAGAAGAGAAAGCATAGCTATGTGCATATGTTACATATACGTGCATATGTGCATATTGGCTAAATATAGTGAGACATACAGTATAGTGCAGTGTGAAAGTCAATTTGAATATGCATATAGGTGTATGTTATTAAATCTGGCCATATCTGGCACCCAAGCCAGGACACAGGGACAAGACCATGGGAAAGCAAGACAGGAGAGCTCACAGCAGGACATGTACACCATGAGAGAGTGAAACACTGATCTCCTGTACTGACACTGGAGCTCAACTAGGAGCCAGATGGAATCCCACAGGAAGGACTGACACTGTCAAACCAAACATTTACATCAAATTATGGTGGCCAGTGCTGCTCTTTACCCCCCTTCACTCCCCCAACCAAACCCCGCAAAGAGCCTCGGGTCGGCACCGGAAAGCAGGTGTCTGCCTAATAATTTGGTCAAAGATCAGCGAGTTAAAGGTTGAGGCCAGGGCCAGTGAGGGAAGAGGTCAGGCCCGGCGGTAGGAGAGTGGTGAGACCTGATCTCCCCGGGTCTGCAGCAGCCAAACCTCAAGGTTATCCATTAGTGATCCAGCCCAGTGGAGCCACAAGGCCCCCACAATAAATTTACGGTGCACCCTTCACCCTTTTAATACTCCAATGGAGGGGGGAACGCTCCCCCGAGGGGCAGCCATATTGCATTATTAACAGGACAAAGTCATTGACAGCTAGTCAGCCCCGATCGGGTTTGCTCTTTCCAATCAAAGCCTTTGATGCAGCCATGGATGTGAAGGGGGTGGTTGTGGTGGTGGTGGGGGGTTACAAGGAGTTTCTGCCTTCATTGTGTTCTAGCAGGAACATGGCACTGCTAAACAGCCCCTCAGATGAGTGACCGAGGCGGATATTTATCACAGAGGGAATTATCATAGCAAACTGCCTCAGAGTTGAATAACTAATAAATTTGAAAGAGATTGGATCTTCCATTTTAATTATTCCCACAGAATACTTTAATATCAAAAAATCATCCCTCTGGCCTTCTGTGGTTGACTGCGAACATGCAGGTGATAGTGTCAGTGCCTGACCAAAATTGTAAAAGAACACTGAGTTATGACTGATCATTATCTTCACTTTTCAGACGGTGTACAAAAATCCCTGGTTTAATGTGACACTTTCTCCCTTTTTTAATAAGAAGGGGGGATGTCGAGCTGGCGAAGGAAGAAGTGGAAATGTCATGAGTGTCAACCACTGCCTTTAAATAGGAGCCTCCCCTGATCCCGAGCGAACCCCCTTTCTCGCTCAAACCTTTCGCAGGTGTCAGGGCGCCGCGTCAAAAAAGAAATTAAAGTGACATGGTGTTGGCAGGAGTAAAAGACATTCCAGATTCTCACCCCGGCTCTGGACGACGGGGGAGCCTTCACCTCACCTGAAACAAAGGCTCTAATGAATCCAGTAACACCTGAACTTTCCCGGTGAAGGGGACTTTTGACCGCGGCCGGCCCTCTCCGTGTCATTAATAATGGGATCTCGCGTCGGACCGGCACTGATTCTTTATGGCCAGCACGGCCTCTTCCCCGGGCCTATCATTTTGACACGGGTTAATTTTGCCTCTTGCTCCTGGAGACATCGACTCCCAGGTGTTGCACCTGTGTAAGGCCACCGTCTCCCTTTTGTCACGTCCCTCTTCCTTAAATAACCTGATAACTACAGAGATCACAACGTGTCACATTAACCCAGCACAACTCAACTTAATTTACTGCAAATGCATGAACAGCCACTGAGCCGAGGCCAGGCTAGTGTGTTCATGTGAGTGTGTGTGCTGTATATTGCTAGAGGGTTGATACTCCATGATACTCCATTTTGGAAGTTGTTTTTTTTCTATCAGTTATGTTCAAGTTCAAATAGGGAAGAAGTTTGTTTTTTGGGAGACACAGGATCTTTACACAGAGTTAAAGCAGTTATGCATTAAAGAGTTGTCATGTCAATTAATCATATAAAAAATAAAAATAAAATAAAATCACACTGATGAAGTTACAGTCACTGCCTCATCCAAATATTCGTATGAAATGATAATTTCCTGTAATGACAGAAAATCAAATCATTGTATGATAGTAAAAATTGTATTTACAGGCTCAGGGAAATAGATTTCTAAACAGCACATGATACTCATTTACCGTACAAAGTCAATTGCATAACAATTTACCTCTTCTGGTCCACATAAGGTGAACTTTATAGTCTAAACGGGGAAAGTTGTATTGTTACACCACTTAATTATGAGCATTATATATGTGGGCATGTATGCATGATGTCCATTATATATGTGGGCATGTATGCATGACGTCCATGTTTTCCTTCCTGAATAAGGCAATTAGGAGGAAATTCTGAAATAAAATCTAATCCAGACAAGACCTAATCACAACCAAATCCTGTTCAGTTCATAGCTAAATTACAGCTGGGTTGGGTGGTTGGAGGGGGTGGAGGTAGGAGAGGAATTGGATAATCTCAATAAAAATTGAAAAATAAATATGCAGGAGAAAATAAATAAATAAAGAAAGAAGGAAGTGGGATACGGACACTTTCAGAAAACAGGATCCTGACATCCAAACCCAGTATGGATGGATTTCCACACAGACATGGATATATCTCTCACAGACACACACATACTCTCTCTCTCCCTCTCTCTCTCAGTCACACACATACACACACACACACTTTCTCTCTCTCTTTCCCTCTCTCTCTAACTCTCTCCTTTCTCTCCAGTATTGGAGGGGGAGCTGGCCCTCACTGTCTGTCTCTCTCTGTGCTGATAGCCCACCCTCTGTGTAGATGGCTGGTGGCTCCTTTGTGGGGTCGGCACTCACACTGTTCCATCCCTACCATCACGCAGACTGGCTTTCACCGCAACAATCACTACTCAGGCCTCAAAGAGGAGCCCCTTGCTCTTATTGCCAGCCAATTAAGGGCCATCTGGGCTTAGACACCAAAGACAAGAAAGTATCTATAAATCAAGAGGACACAAGATAGATAGATAGATAGATAGATAGATAGATAGATAGATGGATGGATGGACAGATAATTTCTCAGATTTTAGTAGTAGAGCATTAAGAACCAAAATAATATGCAGCACTTGCACTCCTCTGATAAAAGACAATTTTTATATACAATTGATTTTTTGTGTTTATTATTTTGTTATTATTATTTTTTCTTTCTTTTTGTTTCTCCTGGTGAAAATCACCTGAAAGCATGGGGGCCGGTGCATAATTCCCAACACGAGTTAGTGACGCCTGGGCCCAAGCGAGAGCCCCTGCCGTGTTTTCTGTGTGATTTCTGATGCACTCGGGGTCGCCCAGTCCCAGTGGCGGTGGCGGGTGGGGAGAGGAGAGCAGCAGGGTTCAGGCCATGGGTCACTGGAGTCTCAGAAGTGGCCGGCCAACTCTGTCCTCAGGGGGAGGCTGCTTGGAAAGGGCTGGTGGTGGTGGTGGTGATGGTGGTGGTGTGGTGGGGGTGGTGAAAGGGTGGAAGAGTGGAGGGGGTTGTGTGTTGGGGATGGTGACAGATTTGCTGGTGTTTTCTCAAGGTCCGATGAACCCTGCAGCAAAGGGGTGTACAAAGAGGAAGAGAGAGAGTGAGAGAGAGAGATAAAGAAAGAAAGATGAGGCACTTTTCTCAACTACAGTCCTCCAAAACAGAGCTGCAGAGCTCCAAAAAGAAGGGGTTGGCTGACTGACTGGAAGGGCTCCAGGTTGCCTCAAGACAAAACAACAAAAATCCTGCCTCAACCTCATGGTGGCACTGCCAAACCTCATTTTCCTCTGCCAGCATCCACACCATGGACTGGGGATTGGGACGCTAGTGCTGAGTTGAGGAGGGAGGATGGGCAAATCACATGCATGCACAGCAGTGGTATCTTTTCTTTCTTTCTTTCTCTCTCTCTTTCTTGCTCTTTTTCTCTCTGTGTCTTTCTTTACGGGTCTCAGAATAATCAACAGTCAAGTAGTATTTGCTGAAGGAAAAAAAGAGAGAGGCCTAGGTTGGGGGAGGGGGTGGGGACCAGGCCGCAATCTTGTCATTTTATTATCAACGATCTGATTGGTTAACTCCAGCCTTAATCAAGATGGCAGCCCCACTGGCATGGCAAGGTCCAGCTGTGGCGAGGGCTCAGAGGGTCAGTGCCTCTCATCCCCGCCCGCTCGGCCATGGGCCGCACATCAAGAGAGCCCGTGCTGCGCTCGCCACTGATCTGAGGTCAGGCTGGAGTCACTATTTCTCAGTGCATCTCTGTGACCACAGTGATGATGGGTTATTCAGACCTAGTGATTTTTTTTTTTTTCCTCCCAAAGAATTAACCTCGACAGCGAGCAGGCAATTGCTCACCTGCAAAACTGGCCCTGGGGCACTTGCTGCTCGGTTCAAAAGACCAGGCTTGTGGAACACGTTTTGCCACCGTCTGTGCTTTGTGTTTGCCTTGTTTTTTAGCACGATCACATTGTTCTCTGTATCCTATGTTTTAAAGATGAGTGGAACAAAGGTTGTAGCACCATTATGGGGGAATGTGTTTTTATTCATGTTAATTAAAATATAAAGAAATATCTGTAAGGCATAATTACACACAATGTACATGCCCTGCTTTCGGTCTCCATTTTACTCCTGGTGCTTTACAATAAACAGTATATACCATAAAAACACTCTACAGTTGCAGCCATTCTTCACATATTGTGATAAAAATGCTAAACAGTGAACAAGACTTTTTTTTGACAGACTATATAACAAATCTATTCCAGAACTGCAAAGCCACAAAAATTAATTCGAGTGGGAAACCTAGGTAACACTAATCCCTTTGAAAATAGAAAATAGGCCCTTCAAATCCTGCATAAGTTGGAGAAATAAGAGAGTGAGAAAGAGGACTGAAAACACTATTTAGTTTTTCTTTTTTTTAACCCTCTTGGGCCTTGCTTTTCCTATCAAACGGTCTTAATGTCTTTCAGCATATTGTATTCTATCCTCCAATAATACTTCCTCCTTCATTGCAACCAAAGGAGTTTTCTTTTATGGTATTATCTGGAATATAAAGCATTTGTGCAAAGATTTTCATTTTTTACCTTTCCATAAGGCACACACACCCAAACATACACACACACAGCACAAACACTCACACACATACACACACTCACTCACACACATACACACTCATACACACACACACACACACACACACACACACACATATACACACACAAAGCAGTCCTCCCTCCTATAGCAATTTTGTCAAAAGTTGAAAATGTCTTGATTTAGTTGTCGGCCTGTTCCGGCCGGTTTCCCCCTGCTGTGCTAATGTGGATGGGACATCCCGCTGGGCACCAAAGAATACCACTTCACGGCAGCCGCATAGCTGGCAGCTTTTATTTATGGAGCTCGCGAAATGAATGGGTATTAGTGTCCAAACATTTCACCATGCTCCTGCAGTTGAACACAAAAGGCACTGATTTCCAGCAAATCTGCACTTATTTTATTCAAGGGGACTATGCCAAAGAGAAAGAGATGGAGAAAGAGAACGAGAGGGAAAGAAAAAGAAAGCGAGAGAGGAGAAAAAGAAAAAAAAACATTTATAATGACTTAAAAGACCTTGGAAAATAAAGAATAGACTTTGCTTTTTCAAAAGCGTCTGGAAGGGGGAGAGAAATCGAACACAAAAGACACCTCCATTTCACTGCACTACTGCGAAAGTTAAAAGGGTAAAAGGATGGAGTGTGGAGCTCTCTCCCTCTCCACAGGTCGTGTCTCGGCCCTCCCATCCACAGACTCCCATAAGGTCTGCTCTCTCCAGGGATGATGTCAACTCTACAGTCAAAGCAGCCAGAAACACAGGGGTTTGCATACATATATTATCTGCTGTTTGTGTCTTTTTTTCCAATTAATAAATATTATTCCTCATGATCCAATGATGTGAACAACACTATGTAATGTGTGGCAGAGTGGAACACTTTTATTCAGACATGACATGATGTGGTTCTGACAGGGTTGTCTGTCTGTACCCCTAAGCCGTCAAAAAAAAAATACTATTGAATTTGATCTGCCCCCTCCCCAAGCTTTGGTCCTGATGCAGTTTTGTGCCATACCAGAGCCTCTTAGAGACCCCCACCCCTGTCTTTGTGTCCAATGGCTGTGGTGGCCACCAAGCCAAGAAGCCGTGGCGCAGCACACACCTCATCTGTCATCTGTGGCCTTCTGCAAACACAGAGTGCTGACATTTGGAAGAAAAAAAAACTCTGGCATTCACCCTGGCTATGGATTTTTTTGTTGATTATAGCTTTCTGTCTCTGAAGATTGCACGTATTATTGACTGCCTGAGTCTGCGACTATTTGCACAGCTTTGCTGTCTGTCCCTGGGCTCCACCAGTAATGTTCAATGCTTCCATCCCTGGCTCAGCTTCTCTCTTTATTTTCTCCATCTCTCTGTCTCCCTCCATTTTTAATCTGTTTTGCCCAATCTCTGTTTATTCCTCTCCCTTCTCTCTTTTTTTCCCAAAGAGATGGCCTCTGTCCATTCTCTCTGCCACCAGAGACCAGAGTATGTGTGACACTGTGGTCAGCGATGTCACTAAGACTGGGATCTGATACAGTTGCTGGTCCTTACTTTAATGCCCCCTGGTCACACCTTGCCATTAATCCTTAATTCTGGGAGGCAGCTCTCTTTCGCCGCCTGCGTAATAGCCCATAGGTTAAAGTTCTGACCCTTTATAGTTTGTGAGTACATATTTCAAAGGGCTGCCATCTCCTTTGTTCTTAGTAGGAGGAGACTGTTTTTGTTGATGTATTTTTTTGTTTTTATTTATCCTGCTATTTTTAACCCCCCACCACCCCACCACCACCACCCTTGCCTTATCCCAGCCCTCCTCCATACTGCCTCTTTGCCTGCGGCTGTTTCTTGGCTTGCGCAGCTGAGGAGGAGGAGGAGGAGGAGGAGGAAGAAGGGGAAAAAACTAAAACTAAAACAAAAAAAAACAGCAGACATTTGGAGGGTCACCAGTGAGGAAGTCGACTTAACAGGTCAACATGAGTGAGCTCCGCCCCAGCTGCAGGCTCCATAAATGTGTGTGTGTATGTGTGTGTGTATGTGTGTGAGGAAAGGGGAGCACAGGGGTGTATTAAAGTGAGCCACAGAACCCCCCATTAGGGCCTGACCTCCTCTCCAAACCAGGGCGGCCCGCGGCCCATGGTCCAGCTCCTGAGACGCTGGGGCTCATTACAGCGGCATGCGCTCATCCCCTGGATTAGTCCTCTCTCCACACACACACACACAAAACACTGCTCCCCTCCCGTCTCAGTGAGCGGACGGCAGGGTGGGGTGGGTTGGGGGCGGTGGAGGGGAGGCCAGTGGAGAGCCACATGGAGGCTGGGGGGAGGGGGGGTCAGGGCTGCATCTCTGAGGTAGTGGCTTCCTATGAGCACACTGCTATCCAGATTGAGGTAAACACACACAGATACAGACACACACACACACACACACACACACACACAAGGAATATGTAATCAGCCCCTTTTCAACCTATATGCACTTCCTCGCTCTATGTGTGTGTTCCCACGGACGTACAGGCACACACACATGCTGTGCGTCCATACGTCTGGGCACTCATACATAAATGCAACCACATATGTACACAGCATATGGGTTTTTACGGTCACGTAAAAAACCTAGCCGAGTGAGTGTTTCAAGGACATCGCTGATCTGGTCATGCATGCTTGGTTTTCCTTCCCCCCCCCCCCCATTGCCATTCCTACACACTCACACACAAATACAAACACCATCCAAGGGGCTCCAACCCAGTCCGACCCCTCATCTCTTGGCCTTCAGTTTGATTTGCCCAAAGTTTGACTGCATTTAATGCACGCCGGTGTGATCCTTTTACTCAATTCCCCTTGTTTTGAAAGTGCAACCCCATTTAGCACGGCAGCCCTGACACCCATGACCCAGTCACAGCACAGGTTGCCCACGAGTCCAACTGGGAGAGAGGCTGGAGAATCGACACAGGAGAGGAAAGGGAGGAGGGTGATGGTGGTGGCGGCACTGGTGGTCCGATAGGTCAAAGGCTCTTCAGGTAGTGGGGGCTTCCAAACAGAGTGTCGTTCTGAAAAGCCACACTTCTATTTGCCCTTCACCACTGGGATTTTATTCATATTTCATGTGTTGCCACAGTATGAAAGAGGGGGATGCGTTATCGTATATATATATATATATATATATATGTGTGTGTATACATATATATTATATATTTTTTTTGTTTGGTGCTGCACTCAGGGGCTTCCGTGGGGTCATCCGCTGTGGCTCCCTTTCTCATTGTCTATCAAGGCCACCGTCTATCTAATTTATTACATGAATCTTGTTCAGCCAGTTTGCAAAGAATGAATGCCTAGCAAAATAACAGCACACCTCCACAGTTTAGCTTAGCTGTTTGAGGATGAGAAAATTAAACAACAAAAGAAACAACAACAATAAAAGCTGACCATACATCTAGTGAGACGAGGCAGAGATTCCCAATGATTTTTAGCACCTTTAAATTGTTGGTTGTAATGGCACAAAAAGTGTCAAGAAATCATATCTAATTATAAGTGTGAACAACGCCAAACTGATTTGCATGTCTAGTGAATTCACAAATGTGCACCACACCGGCTCCTAATCAGCATCACTTGATCGTGGGCAAGTACAAATCAAAAAGGTGTTAATGAAGAAATAATCATGCCCTGGGCCTTCCAGTTCAGATGAACAAAACATCAATCTCATTCATTCCTCTGCTTATGACAGCATAATCCAATTTGCTGTGAACCTCAAGATACAATGAGGAGAAGAGGAAAGACAATGGCAGAGTAAAACAAAATGGAAACATACAGATGTTTTCTTTTTTTTTTTCATTTTTCCTCCTGAGGTATACCTGATTGTTTCTTCACAGCAGTCTGTTACAAGGCCATGGCAAATTCCAGACCACTGTGAGGTAAACATCTGAGAAATCTATGACAAATGCTCATATGAAGACACAAAACCCCTGAAGCACATTTCCCCCCAGTAGTTAAATTTTTTTGGTATACTAGGGACCAAATGACATAAGTAATTAATTTGCCTTTGATGCAACCCAGAAATTCTTTTGGAGAGCTGTCCGAGAGGGGGAGAGAGAGAGGGAGACAGAGAGTGATGCAGGGAGGGAAAAAAGAGAGGGGACAGAGAGAGAGAGAAAAAAACGAAAGAAGTGAAACTGTGTAACAATGCAATTAAACTCTCGTAATGAGGTCAGACACCAGCTCCAGTGCAAGTGATATCATTGCGAAGGCTGAGGCGGACGCCACGGCAGCGGCCCATGCCATCACAGGGGGACTGCTCCCCTCTGCTCCGGGGGGATGGAGGTGGTGGTAGTGGTGATTGGGGGGGGGGGTTGGTCAAGGGGACCAGGAGCAGGGAGGGGCACACAAAGCTTTTCCCCGGCCTGACCCCGGGCAGCCAGTCTGCAGGGCTCCACTCTGTGCAGGCCGTCACTGCCCCCCCCTTCTCCTCTTAACCCCCACTGCGGTCTGGTGCCAGTGGCACTCCACCCGGGGCCCACAGAAAAGCTGAGGCACTGAGCCGGGACCGCCACGTGGGAAGAGCCCAGTCGGGGCTCTCACAGAGACAGGCCGGCACCAGAGCCCCGTGGCCCAGCCGCCCTGCGCGCCCATCTCCCTGCTCACTGTACACCACTTTGGACAGCTTGTTTCAGGGGAGAACAAAGGGCGAACTGTGATGAGTTTGTAACCCCCCACCCCCACCCCCCGGAAAAAAATGAGGAAAAAAACTGTAATTTGTTGAAAATAAGTAACCTCAGGAGGAATGTGCTAGTTGGTTATTTTATTATTGAGTCTACTGTGTGTTTTTGAAACATTATTTGGCTTAAAGAAAGTAAAGGCTGAGACTGATGTCATTTGTTATAAGTAAAAGAAGAAATGAGATCATTAAATGGACAATTAGACATTTGTCTAATCCCCTTTTCTCCATGTCGCGACTGGTCCACCGATTCCCAAGCAAGAGTCAGCCTAATTTGTCCTTTTTGGGGGCATCTGTCTGTGTGTGTGTGTGTGTGTGTGTGTGTGTGTGTGTGTTTGGTGCCATTCGCCCTGCTTTTGTCTCTGAAGATTACTTTGAGGATATCATTATGACATTTGCCAGCAAGGAGAATTCTTCTGGTCTAATTTATATCAATTAGTGAGGGGACAGTGATTCAACCTGACAGCACGCTTTGGCCCCTGACGGACTCCGGGCCATGGCGAAGTGGCTATAGCACTGCTATGCAGCCAAAAGCCAACGTTTTTTTTTTTCTTTTCTATTTTTTTTTCTCCCTGACCCCCCCCCCCCCACACACACACACACCTCCCCCATTCCCTCCCATTCTGTTGTTCATTCCACTACAAGGAGTTCCGGTCAGCGAGGGACAATGAGCGCCTGGGCTGGTACTTTGATAATTAGTTATTGATTGAGAACAATGGCACGGCGCTACCGCCAAGAATTACCCCGACGCCAGTGGGTCGCGGCACTGGGGGCACCCATCAAGAGAAAAAAACCCAACAAAAACTAGGCTGCAACATATCTGACTCTCCTAATAAGATATCCCTTCATGTTGCACCCCCCATTTCCCTCAACACACACCCGCCCCAAACACACACACACACAAACACAGCCCTTCACCCACCCTGCTATTCTTGCTCCTAGCCCTCCAGCATGTTGATGTTTAGGCAGCGTAGGGTCAGACATATTGATGCTTGTGCATAAATGAACACCTGATGAAGGGGAGGGAGAGGAGGTGCAATTAGAAGGAACGCCTCCACCCCAGGCTACACACGTCGCCTTATGCTGGCACTGCGTGCCCACATCTGGTGCTCACTTTGTTGGCACTGGCAGGGTAGTTTGTGTGTGTGTGTGTGTATGTGTGTGTGTGTGTGTTTGTGAAATCGGCAGGTATAACCACAGGGCAATGGCTTTAAGCTGTGGTAAGCACGACTGTTTCCAAAAACATTCCAAGAGTAATGTTTCATCCATGACTGCGGTGGGTGGTGTACTGTTATTCATCACCATTATGCCGTTAATGCTAACACGTCTATAACCTATCATGTTCTGCATGAGAACAGTAACTGTATTATGCTTGCCACATGAGAACAATTGGCCAAAAACATCACCCCACCACATGCATCTGGCAGTGTGTGTGTATTTGCGCATGTGTGTGTGCGTGCGTGTGTGTGTGTGTGTGTGTCTGTGTGTGTGTGTATTTGTGTGTGTGTATGCCTGTGTGGGGGCAGTCATACAATGTACTGCACCGTTTATGAAAGGATGCTAGTTAAACCCATAAACAGTCTATCACTACTAGAACTCTAGAACTCTTCTCACCAACCTCCCCTTCAGTCCCCCCCCCCCCTTCTCCTCTTAGAACCATCAAAAGGTAACAATCCTGTACCTCAGCCCACATGGCAGCCGTTCAATTTCTAGCCCACCCTCTCTCCCTCCCCATCACCCTCTAAATAGAGGAAGCTGTCAGGTGTGTCATCTGTATGTCTGTTCCTGTGTGAAATAGCAATCCTGCCCCCCTCCCACCCTCTCCTCACACACACACACACACACACACACACACACACACACAGACACACATGCACACTTCTATACACACACACACACACACACACACACACGCGTCCCACCCACGCCCTGTAAAGACGCACCTGGCATTAAACTGGCGGGGCGTTGGAGCGGGTGTAACAATGGCGGCCTGTCAGGCTCGACAGCAGGCCGCGGCTCTGGCACCGCCACGTTGACAGCAAGGGCCTCAGAGGCTAAACTGCTTTGCTGGAACTAATTAAACAGACGAAATTACGACATGAATATGCAGATGTTGTTTACATTTTACCATATGGTATTATTTCAGGTAATAACGCACAGGAGAGGCCCGACTGCCTATCCGCCTCCTCCTCCTCATCAACAACAACAGCAGAGGACAGAAGAGAAGACAAGAGAAGCTCTCTAGTCCATCAGGATAGGTTGAGCGGCTGGTGAAACAAACTGAACAAAGGATGACTATTGTGGTTATTGTGCCCTTGACATAAGATTTATTTACAGCAAACAGCAAAAGTAAGGTAAATATAACTGTATATGTATATGTTAGATAAATTAAGATAGATCTTGTGGCCTCTTAAATTCATTATCCACACAAAAAACAATGCAATTATGAAGGTAAAGTCTTGCCATGGCAATAAGCTTTTGAATAATGCAAATCCAAACATCCAGGCAGAGATAATTGACCTTGTGTCTATCGCACCCAGTGAAGCTAAGCTCAAGTTGTGCTGCTGTTGAATTTCTCTACCTCTCTCTCTCTATCACTTTCTCTCTTTCTCTCTCTCTCTCACACACACACGCACACACACACACACCCCACTCCACCACACCGCCCTAGCCCTCCCCCTTGGCGGGTTCTGTACTCTGCACTCTCGGTGCGTTTGCCTGCACATGGTTCTCATTCCCAGGAAAGAAGGGGCTGCTGGGAGGTTAAGAGGGAGAGGTCCAGGCAGGCAGCACCAAGTGGAGGTGGAGGCGGCAGAGGAGTGTGTGTGTGTGGGGGGTGTGTGGAGTGAGGGGTGCAGGGCGCGGGGCAGCTGGAGAGGTGATGGCGAGCGTAATTGTGCCCGCTGTGTGGAGAGGGCGGGGGCCGAGAGCACTGGGTTGAGGAGCAAGGGAGGAGGGGGGGGACGAAAGAGAGGAGGGGACTCCTCAATTACCTGTGCTTCTCCTGACCCTAACTACCCCCACCTTACACACACACACACACATATACACATGACACACACACTGCCTGCCATTCAAGCCAAGCTCAGACTGAATTTGGAAGGTTTTTTTTTTTTTTTTTTTTGCTTCCACAGCGCCTGCAAACTTTTATTTCATTCTGGGTTTCCACTAGGGTCATGTGCACTTTAGCACAACCTCTCATTATTGCTCAATTTATATTCAATGGCTCTCTCTCCCTCTGTTGTGTGTCATAAATTCATTAAGCGATCCATGCTAAATGTATTTTATATTTATGCTGTATGTGTACCAGCCTATTTAGAGCTATTTATACACAACCTTTGTTATGTTGAAACAATAAAATATTCCAGACCTCACAGGCATCCAATTCATCAGCAAATCTTTTCCAAACTTTTCCAAACATGGTTAGGTTTTCCTAAACACCAAGTCAATTTAAACCAAAATCAACCGATGACTATTTCTCTCGTTCGCGCCACCCCAGTATGTGATGGGAGTCTGTCAGTTGTGTGACGCGGGCTTTTCCACTGAACTGGGACCTGTACTTCAGCCCCTACAGTTCGGGTCACGGGCTGCTGTTGAATCAATACTCGGCAGACGTGTGATGTCTTAATACACCCGCCGCGTTGTCCAGACAGGAAAGCTTGGTGTGTTGGAGGAGGGCTACAGCTCTAGGCATTGTGCAGCTGTCATTCGCGGGCCCCTCAAAAGCAGATGAAGCTGTCAGATTATTAATGCATTTCTACTGACAGCCAACCTCCCTCCACCTCTATATCCATTGCCCCCCCCCCCACCCCATGATGCCCCCACCCCTGCCAAAACACTTGCATCTCTGTTACACACACAAACACACACACACACAAACACACACACACACGCAAACACACATACACGCACGCAAACACACATACACTTGCTAAAAAGGAAAAAAAAGAAATAAAATATGCTCACATTCAAAGAGAGGGGACAAGAGGTTGGACAATGGGTCAGAGGCCAAATACATTTTGAAAAGCAAATTCTCTTTCCTTGTGCAACCTGTTTTTTTTTTTCTTCTTCTTTTTTAGAAGCTGTCGCTTCTCTCCTCCACGGGCAGGCCATTCAAATAGGAGTCTTAGTCTGAATTGGCAGCAGCTTTCAAAGTGCTTGGCAGCCCGGTGATCCTTGGGAGCCATCGTAGAGGCTGACGTCTCTCCGTGTGTGTGTGTTGTGTGTGTGTGGCTGCAGGGTCACATCGGGCGTTGACTCCCAAGACCCACATGCTCAGCCTCCGTGCCGCAAGTCAGTCCCACAAACCCCCGCATTACAATCTGAAAGGGGGCCTTGGGAGACTGAAGGCATTCCGTGCCCCCCATGGCATTCGCTTTCTCTCAACTTTCACGCTTTCTCTCTCTCTATCTCTCTTTCTCTCTCTCTCTCTCACTCCCATGACAGTTTTCACTGAAACTATGATCTCTTTCATGTTTCTTCTTTTTCTTCATGCTCACTCACTCACTCACTTCCCTTTTCTTCACCACTCTCTATTGTCAACGTTGTCATCGTCCTTCTCCTCCGCAAGAATCTTTAACAGTTAGCAAACGGACAGGCTAGCTGTCAGAGCCGAACGCTCCCGATTGACAGAGAGAAGGAGCTGTCACTGTCATGGTGGGGGTTAAATTCGATTTTCTGCGCATTCACTGCTTGTTGTTTGGCAGCATTAAATGCCCATAGCTTGATGCTTTTTTGACGGATCAATTATCCATTATAACGTGAAATGTAACTAGAAACAAAACAAAGTGAAGGCAGACACCTGTCAACATTCGCTATTAGGGGAAGGAAATTGAAAATAAATCAGTGACAACTAATTAATCTTTCATGTCGGTCTCGCAACAGAACAGGAGAGTAAAACAATCAAAGTCTGGAAATGAAACTAGCAGTATTGTATCAACTCCTAAATTGACACCAATTAAGTGATAATTCTTTTCAGATGAGATTAAAAATAGTGCCAAGAAGTTGTCTATGCACGCGTATGGGGGTGTCGCTGAGTCGCTGATTCAGAACTTGATATAAGACGTAACAGCGTAAGATGCACATATGGTTTTGTTTCAAAGTAGGTTATCTTTCACCTGCAATGTGATGGCAAGCAAGGCTAGGAAACAAAATGCACAGATAGTGCATCTATGTGCATGTGTGCACGCATGTGTGTGTGTGTGTGGGTCTGTGTGTCTGTGTCTGTGTGTTTATGTGTGAACAAGATGCGTGGGAGAGACTTATCAGGACATACTCATGCTCAGCTTTCCCTGGGATTACTGATGGAATAATTTACTTGGTATCATATAGACAAAAAGAGATGGGTGGAGATGCTTCTCTCCTCTAAGGGATTCTCTCTGCTGTCTTTCAATGCTTTTATCTACACACACATACACACACACACCCACACACTCATTCCCCAAACAGAATCACCCAGGATTGCACCCCTACCCCCTTTCATTCCAGGGAGTGAACCCAGACCTCATTTAGTTGAGGCGGCCCTTCGGTATACAAACCACACAAACCGGGGCTCTCTTGCATAGAGAGGAGGAACGTGTGAAACGGGGGTCGAGGCGCGCTCCCCAATTCTTCAGATGTGGAGGAGTAATCTGCGGGCGGCCCCCGGTTCGGCAGGCCTCCACCCTGAAGGGATTGATGCAGTGTCAGGCCCTTTGGCTCTGGGGTCAGGCTCTCCTCTCGGCTCTCCTCTCTGACAAAGGCAGATTTCTCTCCCACTCTCTCTTTCTCCCTCTCTCTCTTGCTTTCTCTCACTCTCTCGCTCTCATTCGATCTACTCTCTTTGCTGTTTCCTTCATTCTCCCCATTCCTTTCTGTCTTGATTTTCTATTGAAAAGCATCGGAGGCGGCGGTGGTAGCGGAGAGACGAGGAGCACCTTAATTTAAGATGTGAATGAAACATTTTCATTAAGGCAGCAAGGAGAGAAAGTAAAAAAAAGAGAGAGAGGGAGAGAGAGAGAGAGAAAAAAGAGAGAGAGAATCCCAGGCCTGTCACAGGCAAGGCCGAAACCCCCCCCATCCTGAGGTCGGCCGGTAAGCCAATGACAGCTCAGCTCGGCCTGCTCTGATATGTCTGTGTGCGTGTGTGTGTGTGCGTGCATTCTCCCTTTGTGTTTTTTTCTCTTTCTCTCTCTGTCACTGCTTTCTTTTTTTTTTTTTACTGTCCTCACTTTCTCCCGCTGTCGCCTTGTGAGCTGTGCAGAGGGCTGATTGAAATCAGCCCGGTGTCAGGGCCGTCATATCTCTCCCCGAGACATAAAACATGCAGAGACATCAATAAGCAACAGGCAGGCTGACAGCTCTCCACTGCTGCCCAGCCTGATGAGCACACGAGAGGGGAAGGTTAAGACTCAGGGGGGGTGGGGGGGATGGGAACCAGGGAGGGTGGTGGTGGTGGTGTGGTAGTAGTAGTAGTGGTGGTGGTGGTGTTGGCGGAGCAGAAATGCCTAACAGTTGAAGTGTCTTCTTCACTGGCTTCACTGAGACCCCAGCAAGACAAGATAAAGTCTATCGGGTTATCGCCCCCGGTTCAAGTTGCTTCTCGGACAGCAAGGCCACTGGGACGCTGAGCGGTATCAGAAGAGAGATGAATGTATGTGTGTGTGTGTGTGCGTATGTGTGTGTGCATGCGTGTGTGTCAGAAAGAGAGAGAAAGGATGTCTACCGCTGTATCAGACAGCACTGGGTATGCAATCAAACAAGCATGAAAAGCTCAGGAGTGCCGAGAGCGCCGGGACACATGACTGACACAGGGGATCGGATGACTGAGAGCTAAATTATTAACATGGGGGAAGCACAACACTGGCTTCCTGCAACAGAATAATATTTACATTCTGAGTAGACGGGCAGGAAAAACAAGAGAGAATACACACACATACTCACACACACGTATGGCATAAATACATATATAATATGTACATACATGAGGTTTTTTTTCATGTTTTCCAATTCTCTCCCACAAGCACCTGCTCCCGCCAACACACACACACACACAGACACATTCACACACACACACACACACGCGCACATACACACAGAGGTATGGAAAAAAGAATCCCGCTTATATTGACAAACTCTCCAAAGGGAGGACTTTCGGAGCCATCTCCAGACCTGACATGAGATGACTGCCTGCTCGCGGGTGATCGGTGACACCCCGAGTCTCAGGAAAGCGGGACTGCAGTGAGTGTGGTGCCGAGCAGCACAGCTGTGGGGCTGCGGTCAAGAGGGAGGCCCAGGGGGTCAGTGATTAAGGATGAACTAGAGACACTGCCTTGGCCCCCCAAAACCCCTCAGCGCACAACCTGGGCAGCATAATGGGGAGGTGAGAGGGACTCTTCTAAACTCCAAAAAGCAAATACAAATACACACACACGCAAACACACACCAACACAGACAGACACACATCTATTTCTCATGGCTAATGAGGGGGGACTGTGAAAAGTGCTGAGTCGACCACCTCGCTGTACCCTGGCTACCCCCACATCCCTCCTGACAGACAGCGTGAGGCATAAATTGGAGCAGCGATTAGGGGTTAAGGAAAGGATGTGCAGACAGCCTGAGCCAAATATTATTGTTGTGGAGAAAGTGAGGAGTGACCGAGCAGGCGATATTCAATCTCCTGCCTTCAGCTTAACACGACTCAGGATTTACCTGTATTTCTCATATTAGGTTAGGGATGATGAAGAAATGTTCTTTTTTTTTAAATGTTTGTGTGCTTCAGTGTGTGTGTCTGTATGTGTGTGTGTTTGTGTATTTGCATGTAAGCCCATCTGCCTGTCAAAACTAAACACTGCTGTTTCATGTCAGTGTCTGTATGGCATATTTCTGACTCCATCACCACCCATCAACTATACCCACCCCCAAATGTCGTTCTCTCCTCTCTGTCTCTTGCTCTCCTTCACTTTTTCTTTCTCACTTTCTCTTTCTCTCTCCCTCTCTCTGCCTGTCTGCCTCTCTCAAGCCGCTACTCCTCCATCTGCCTGCGGCCCATTGATCTGTCTACCGAGGCATCAGTCTGTTTAACATCTGCTACAAGTTTCTCCAGCTCAGGTAACTAGCTCTCTGTGTTCCACTTGCTATTGATCTACATGTCCACCTGCGCCAACAGCTGTTCCAGTGTCTCTTTTGTCAAACATCTACTTTTCCACGTCCTCCCCAATTTTGCAGATACTCTTACATTGTATTGTGGGTCTCTAGAGTGTGTGTGTGTGTGTGTGTTGGGGGGGATGGTACTTTTTCGTTGCAACTTGAGCTAGGAGTCAAAGTTTTGGCTGATACAGATATACCTTAAAGCAAGAAGGAGTGGTGGAACACAGGAGAGCCCAGGCATTTTTTAGATGCTTAAAAGAAAAATGAAAGACTTATCAGATTATCAGTCATGATTTCTTTGCATGTCTGAGCATGTTAGTGGAGCTATCACATTTTGATTCATTTTGATGAAATCATAGAATGTTCAATAATCTTCACTAAATTTACTTTTAAATAGATGCAGACGCAGACGCAGACACACACACACACACACACACACACACACACAAAATACAGTAGCAAAAATGTGAGGAATTTTGAGACCTCAGGAGAGATACTGGCATTGCTTAAAATGTAAGAAAATGTGTTAATTTCAGACAAAACTGACAAATTCAATTTAGCGGATTCGCTATGACCCATCCTATTCATTCATAGCTTTAACTCTGTGTTTGGTGCGATCACATGAATGCTGCTCCAAACACTAAGAGAGAGAGAGAGAGACACCGATCATGCATTTGCATTTTAAGGGGAATGATGAAACAAGCTCAGTACCTCTGATCACATGTTGGCTACTTGTACTCCTGACTTCCTGTGATGCTGTGGGAAAACATACCTTTAAGTAGGAAGTTGTTAGACCCTTTTTTTAACCCTGTGCTCATTCAAACATCAAAAGATTTCATGCATATTTAATTCAGAATTTATATTAATTTCACTTTGATAGATATCCAGCTATTTCTCGAAAGAACTACTGCAGCATTATGAAGTAGGATCAAATATGACTGCCTGTGTGTCTCTGTGTAAATTCCCATTAAACTACAGCCACTCGAAAAATGGTACAGTAAAACAGTGAACCAACACGTCTGTCAGTATTATCTCCTTTCATTCTAAATGGATGGACCTACCACACATGCATAAGCTTCTTCAAGTTGATTTCAGATCTGTATTTAAATGCCCACTTCAGGCATATCTGTGACACGCAATGGAAGTTTTGCTTTGGGTATTTGAACGAGTGGGTTGGTGTTTGTGTGCTAATGTAATTGAGTGAGGACAGATGTGTGAATGTGAGTGTATATGAGAGAGAGGGAGAGAGAGAGAGGAGGAGAGAGAGAAGACAAGGGTGAGAGACAGAGAGAGCGAGCAGGCACCTTAAAATCTATTTAGAAATTTACCTTGGCAGGCTTACACTGCCAATAGGAAACACTGTTGCAATTTTAATTTGCTCTTTTGTAATGACGGGGCGTAGGTTAGTTAATTTCAATTTCTGATTTCAAAAGCTATCAAATACCGCTCAGATGAGAAATCAATTTTCTCAGCTGCCCTGGCTTTGTGGCACAAAAGCCGTTCCCCATTGGTGGACGGCGGATCACATGACCCAACCAGGGATTAGTTCACTAGGCCCATGTTGCTGCCACCTCAATTACAGGCTGCCTCGTGTAATTTACCTTTATAACATCTAATTCTCAGACAGAACTCATATTTAATTCATGAAAGCCTCCACAAGAGTAATTGTAAAATAAATTGCCATAGAAAATATCAATTTGTGACTACACTTTATATTAGATATGCTAGTGGCATTCGGTAAGGTGTCATACCCCTTCATTTGTGGTAAACAAAGGAAGAAGTGGTAAATGCAACACTGAGCTGATTTCTGAGTAAAAACAGAAAAAAAGAAAAATTCTCTCTCTATATATAAAGACACCATCCCAAAATGCCTACTTGAGAAAGAAAATAACAGGAGGGACAATCAAACCTCCACTCTTTCTTGATTAACACTGCGGCTGTGTAACGGCAAGGTACTATTTCCTATGACCATGGCTATGCTGGTAAAATCTAAATCATATGCTTCATATCAGGATTGCTATCATTTATTCCCCAGCAGAAGAACTCTTCTTCATGACAGTGAAGGCGGCTCTTTCAGCAGTGTGTTAATGGGGCAGAGCTGATTTCATCTTACACATTTAAAATGTTCAGACAACATATTTACTCTGCTTAGGGATTGATAAATAATTTCATACAAACAAACAACACAGGTAACACATACATTACTGCAAACTAAAATAGTGTAAATAGTGTCATCATCTCTTATGTGCATCCAACACTGATTAAGAACATGATGAAGGTGACCATTTGCCATTAACTGGTTTGCTAATAAGAAACGTGTGCCTTTAGATATTACTACACTACACACACAGAGCCTATAAAAAATCTGCCTATTGCAAAATAATAAAATTACAAAGGCAAATACCAAACTGAAAGGAAAAAAAAAACATTTTAACAGGCTGAACTACCCTATCACATAATCACAAAGAGAATACTACAGTACATAGTCATTTGAGCAAGGCTATTCAAACACTCAAAGACAGAAAGATGATATATTGTCTATAAAAATTGCATATACTTCAGTCCAGAACAAAGGCAAAGATAAAATACATACAGGGTAAAAAAAAAGAAATCTTTGTGACAGATGTTTCTGAATCTGTGCATTGCACAAACTTAGTCATTGTACCATGCCATCTTCTCACCACCCCCGTCTATAATTATTTGACAGTAAGGTTATTCTACATTGTTTCCATGGCGACTGTTTGGGTGAGGCCTACTCCAAAAGCACCCTCAGCTGTCATCTCTTCACCTAAAAGCTTTGTAATTGCTCTCATTTGCATACTACAATTAAGTGTGTTAGCTCACAGCTAGACAAATCAAGCCCTCCTCTAAGGAGTGTGGATAGTATTATTAAATCATCAGTGCACGTCAAAATTTACATTGACAAGCTTCCCTTTACCACTCCTGAAATATAATTTAATGCTTATTTTAACGCCAAAGCCAAATCTATATTTTGCCAGATGGGTGGTTGCCATTGATCAGAAAATTAAAAATGCATAAAACAGTACAGCTACTTCTAATTACTCATTTGAACAAATGTTTGGATCAAGTAAAATAGTTTGATCATAATGTGCAGTTTTTGTTTACTTCCTAAGTTTGCACACATAATTCAGATCAAACAGGCTACTAAATCTCGCAATTTAATATTTGGATAAATCATGTAATTTCTAAGTGTTACTGTGTTCAGAATAACAAAATTCTAGAAAGTCTGTGGGTTCAAACAATCTATAAATTAATATAGTGTCTTCTGATATCATTCCAATATGTTTTCTAAAACAAATAAAAGTTATTGTTAAATATATACTGTATTATTATGAATTATAAGTTCAGTTTATTATTATTATTATTATTATTATTATTATTATTATTATTATTATTATTGTTGTTGTTATTATTATTATTGTTATTATTATCATCTGTACAACTTTTTTACAGGCACAGCTTATAGCATCTGCTCATCACTGATGAGTTCATCAGTCAGGGTCGTACTCTAGGACTGACTCTACAAAGCCAGACCTTTTCTTTCTTTGCACAGACCTTTAAAGTAACAATGTCTGCGCTGTCCATTTGTACAAGTGAAGTCCAATCTTGTTCTGTTTTTCTTTCTTTTTTTAACACTGCCTACAGTAATCCAGAGAACAAACTACTGCAAATATGTCACGGTCACTGCATATTTTCATAAATGTAGGTTGGCTTTATAATTATCTTCCTCGGCAGACAGCTCCCGATATGTAACCCAGGGGCCTTTCTGAAACGCGCTGATTAGTCTGCACAGCTTAAAATAATGGCTGCTCCGGTGGCAGGCTGTGGTCCAGTACAGAAGACACTGGAAGTCCCTCAGTGCCAATCTTGTCTGATATATGCAGCTGTGGCGAGGCCATGGGTTACAGTAATAGCTGTGGGACCAGGAGACGGTCCAGCGCTCGTTTGCCTCCCGTCCAGGAATTCTCGGAATGTCAACGAGCAAGGATCACCACTGTGTGTCCCTGGCCCTGCAGCTGCATTGTTTTAATGGACAGAGAGCCATCACCAGCTAGGAGTTGATTCACTGCCTCTTGTCAGGGCTTGCTGGACTCCTAATGGAATGTCATCCATAACAGCACCTAGAACATGCAGAAGCACTGTGTTTGAATGTAGACATTTTGTGTTAACCACTACTAAATAAAACTCTGTTATTATTCAAAATATGCCCCCCCCCCAAACACACATGCACACAAACACACACACACACCCTATTTACAGACGCAGACAAAACAAAGCAAGGTAAACTTCTCACCTATGCCAAACATGACTGAGTTCTAAAGTTCCATCTGAGGACATTCTTCTGTGTAAGTGACCATATATGGGTGAATGTTCTGACGTCCACTCTACAAGACAGTCCCCGTGGTGTGGGAATGAGGCGAGAGAGGAAACTTCTAAGATGTGAAATCCAAATCGGAAGATTTGCATTTTAATTGAGGAGTAAGCCTCACAAGAGACCAGTTCATGTGTATTCTCCTGTCCTGTGATGTCATACAAGAGGAGCACGGTCCGTAGAAGAAAATAAATTAAATAATGAAGGCAAGATAAAAAAGAAAGTCTGAGGTTGTCTGGGTTTGTCAGAAGCTCCATATGAACTGAATAATAGCACTAGACTGCAGCACTCAGTTGTAGGAACCCACCGGAGAGATCAAACATCATGAGTCTTTACTTATGCTGACTATTAAATAAATGAGAGGTTAAAATAATATTCTTTTCTGACGATCCCATGAGAGGTTGTTTCTGTATAAATACTCTCTTCACCAAGACTATATAGTATGAGGGATCAGTTTTAGTGTGAACACATGCTGTTAAATTTGCAAATATGCACTTGGCAAATATACAAATATGAAAGCAAATCAGTTAAATAATAAACCAATTAACAGCAAGCACATGGTAAATTACACTGAGCTAAAATCTCCATCCTCCATTTCCCAGGTGGCCTGTAGGTGTGTGTCTCTAATGCAGAGAAAGGTAATAACGCATGAGAAGAATAGCCTGCATCCCTGCCACAGTCAGCAACACGTGCTGGCTAACATGGCACCAAAATACAAGCCAGAGGGTGGGCATCACTGAACAAAGAACACAGATAGAGAGATCAGAGACAGCTCTGTGTCACACTCCCTGCACACACACACACACACACACAGTGTTATTTCTCTGTAAGACACAGGGAGGTGTTTTTAGCCCAGTTTGATTGCTCCAGGCTCTCTCACAACACAACCACACACATACAGAGAGAGAAAGAGAAAGAGACTGTGTGTGTGTGTGTGTGTGTGTGTTATATGGAGGGAGGTGTTTTGAGCCCAGTTTGATATGAGGCCATTTGCCTGAGCACAGAGGCATACTCTGCTGCAGCAGCAGCAGCGGTAGAGGCAGCGGGAGGGGGGTAGCCCCAGAGAGGCTCTCCCACAGCGGCGGAAGACAATGCAGTTTGAACTCCTGATTAAATGGAAAGGTTACAGGGCCCAGGCTGGGCACCTTGTGTGTCTTTCCCGGCGACTCGGCGGGACGCTAATGAAGAGCTCTTGAACTGCCAGTCAGGCGAGCGGTGACAGTGTTTTCCAGGGGAGGACAGCCACTTTGGCCCTGGCGACTGTGTGGAGCAGGCACACACTCATCTCTCACACACACACACATACACACACACATATATATAGATAGATAGATAGATAGCATGCACTTACATGCAGTCACACAGACATATACACAAGCATTCATACATAGAGAATGCACAGTAACAACACAGAAATATACCAAGATATTTTGACTCACACAAACATGAGAAGAAGAAATCTACACACATGTATACCCACGCATATCCACTCATCGCAGCCTGTATCTCTTAAGTCTTCCCAGATGAAAATGATTCTGTCATTCAGGATGTCATCAGGATCTGCTCAGCTTATCATTTCAAGCAGTCCATGACAGACACGCACACACAAACACACACTGGAACAATGGATTGAGTGAAAGAGAGAGCACAAGCAAGAAAGGATAGATCCAGAGAAAAGACAGCAACGCTGTGTTTTTCCTTCCACAGTATCTCCCTTTCGTCTCTCAGAACTTGGTTCTGTGCAGCCTGACCTCTTTTCTTCGGGAGGCCACACCAAGAACATGGAGATAGAAATCTCGCCCTCGTCTGACCCTTACATCTCCACATTGAACATTGAAAACGAAGCCGGGAACAAATAAAGGCAGATCCTGATGAAAACACACAACAAGTTCGCCATACATCAGCAAAGATATTTAGTCTAGAAAAAAAAAAGGAAATTGAAATTCAATTTCTCTTTATTATTCCATCCTCACTCACTCCCATTCACCACTTCTACATAACTCTCTGACAGAGCCCAGTGATCACTCAGTAATGGGGGGCGATTAGCTAAGCTTATTTTTTTATTGGTCAAACATTTACATATCATCTGAAAAGAAAAAAACCCTTTAGATTCAGTCCCATCACTCAAACGCACAGGGACTATAATGACTTCTCTTGGTACTAATATACCACTTACTGGTATATTTCCTGTGCACATCCTTTTCTTCCCCCAGTGTACAGGAGAAAAGAGAGATAGGGACAGAGAGAGAGAGAGAGGGAGCTAGAGAGAGAGAGAAAGAGAGGGGAATGCTGGTACGAGTGACAGCCCCTGCAGCCTTTGCGACACTGCCTGTGCCTCCCAGACAGACTGGTCAAGCAGAAATGAGACCTGCATCAATTTTAATTTGTATTTATCCCGACGATGACCTGCTCTTTTCACTCGTAGCCGTCGGAGGCAACAAATTACACCCATCATAACTCTGATTCTGACGCCCCGGCCGCGGCGCTATCAGAAAATTAACATGGTTATGTATCACCGACGGGTTCAGCGTGTCACGGCACAATTATACAATCACGGCACCTGCCTAGGCTCTTCGCTGGGAGCTATGCGGGTGGATGACGGGTTGGGGGTGGGGGCGGAGGGTAGAAGAAACGCCGTGGGGACAGCCTGTCTGTCACAGAGCCTCCCCACGTCTAGATAACTTCTAGCTCTGACCGCGTCGCCTCCCTCGGCCTTGTGTACAGATATCAAGATAGCGCAGCATGTTCTGGTCAAATGGGCTTGAACGCCAACAGCTGTGTGATGCCAGGAAGGAAAAAACTGCAACAGGGTTTGGATGGAGGATGGGTGTAATGTGACACATGTAACAGACACAAACACAAACACAGAGGCCTGGCATGTACACACACAAGCTACATATGTGGCTTCGAAATGAAAAAAATACATGCACTTATGAACAGTCGAAGATATAAAGAAGAATTATTCTTCATTGGTGCATTTTTCTTTGAATGAAAAAATAGATCTCAAAATCAAATATAAAAAAAACTATGCGAAAAACCTGAGCAGCAGAACTTTTCCTGTTTGCCATTAACACCCCCCCCCCACAACCATCAGCATCACCCAAAAGTTGAAAAAAGGGAAGAGCTCTGCTCCCCTGAGCATGGTACCCCGGAGTGCTCTGAATGTCAAGCCATTAGACGCTGTGAAATGAGGTGCCACTCTCTAGTCATTATGTTTCTCTGGTTCTGTGCCGAGCCAGAGATACAGCGACAGCCTCCAGTACAATATCGCACACTACAGCGATTGCGCGGATAGAGCGCACTGAAAACAGACCCCTCCAGCCGGGGATGTCACCTGCAAAGACAGTCAGACACAAACTGGGTCCACTAATTTTTAGATTACGAGCTGTCATGTTTGTCACAGTGCAGATGTGAGTATATTAAATATCAATTGATATAAAGATGTCTCAGTATTGTCTGTAGGAGACTTATCATATAGCTCTGGAGAAGCCAGACCAGCAATGCTTCAGAGGCGTTAAAAAAAACAACAAAAAAAAATTACTGTATGAATTGTATTAACAAGTGTATTTTTAAATTCAACGGATATTATTTTATAAATTTCATTGGAATTTGTTCCTGTCCCTGTATTTTGGCTTGTAATTTTCAATTGTAAATATAATTTTTCAAATACATTTAAAGAGAAAACAAAATCATCACCGTCAGGATTCTGTTTTGTTTGTGTGATCTGTCTTAAATTGCTCTGTTCATTAGTGACATAACACAATCAACTGCTCTTAAAGCTATGTCATATAATGATGATTATTTAGAAACATATAGAGATTTGTTTATGCAGCCTGTAAGCATTGCATTAAAAAAATGTCCTCATGGTAAAATAAACAGATACAAAAAAAAAAACAAAATCTAGACAAGCAACAAAATGTAGGTGCAATAAAATCTATAATATTGATGATAATTGTTTTATTCTCTTCTGGTTATTAAATTTCTACATATATTAGGGGCCCAACAAGCAGAGGGAAATCAAGCCGAGTAAAATGCCACCAGGACTGACTTTGATGTGCTAACAAATTACACACTGCAGAATCAGATCCCATTTCCGCATCCTCTGTGAGGACAAAATAGCCTGGAGCAGGCCTCTGTGATTCTCTTTCTTGTCTCTCTTTTTTAATGGGAATCTCCATCAGCACTAGTCGTGGAGGTTCTGGGTGTCACACAAATGCATGTCTCATTACTCCCGCACCTACGCTAAAGCGCTAATGGTGCTTTTGGTGCGCGGGTTCCACAAATGTGCATCGGTTCTCCAGCATGCTGCGAAGGAGGCCAGAGGGCAGCGTGACAGGGTTCTAAAAACACAGTCCGCTGGTGGAACAGCTGCCTTCTGGCTGCTGTCTCTTGAAAGGCATATTCTCTGTAGAAAGTTCACTACTCACTCTCCGAACTTGTGAATGTCTAAATTAATAATTTGTGTTTAACAACAATATGGTGTGTGAGAGAGAAAAAAAAAACAGCAGTTTTTTTTTATTATTTAACATATGAAAGCTGGATCCAGCTGCATATCAGAAGTTAACACACATTCTGCTAATTAATTTGATTCATTAATTGTAATATTGCAACATATATATTTGTAGTATTTATGTATTAAAGTACAGATAACCTTGATGTTACTAGTAACTTATCATGCTGAGAAAGCGCTCAATAATAATAATAATTAAAAAAACAATTAAATAATAAATAAATCACACCAACACACACACACACACACAGAGAGAGAGAGAGAGACTAAAACACACTAACAAAACCAGGCTCTGAGAGAGAGTGAGCTAAATAAAGACGATTTCTTTAGCCCCCCAGTCGGGTGTGCGAGGTGGAAATGGCTCTACTGTAAAGACCTCCCTGTATGCAATATTGTCTGCCAGTGTTTCACGGTGAGGCATATTGCAGCCCTCCATTGTCCACACAATCTGAGAGGGGGATCTGTTCCCCGGCCTCCATCACGGTTATTGCTCCTGTGCGAGGTATGAACTTGGCATGACTTACAACATAATTTGCAGTCGGCGGCACACACTGATTTAACTCGCTCATCTCTGTTCTCCCCTCTGCTCTGGCTTGCCTGACAAAGTCAATAGGGGGCATCCCTCATCTGTCGACAAAGACAAACAGCAGAATACTAATTAGATTTGTATTTGTCACTGGTGGTACTCCTTGCTGATCGGCACTGAGCGGCTTCTGCCTTAATAAATCATTATTCCCCTCTTTTTCTTTCTGTCTCCCTATGCACATTTATGACACATGCCCATGTCCTTGGGAGAGACAGAGACAAAGAAGAAAATCAGAAAATTGAGAAGGACAGATAGAGAGAGAGAGAGGGAGAAACAGAGCATCTTTTGGATTAAGCACAATTCCAAAGATTGCAGACACACACACAAACGCACACACAGACACACACGCAGGCTTGCACACAAAGTAGAAATGAGCACATTGCCTGCCAGGGAATGGGTTCATGGTCAGTGCTGGCAGAGGCCATGCTTGAGGAGGAGGCATAAGCTGAACAGAGCAGCAGTGCCTGGATGAAAAAAATTAAAAATAAATAATAATAAAAAGAGGGGCCTGGCCTCCTCCCTGACCCCGCGCTGACTATGTAACCCAGAGGGGAGGCAGCCGCGGCTCACCGTGAGCTCCTCAGCCCGCAATCTGTGAGCCAGATGGCTCTGAACTGGAGCAGGTAGCGGCGTAGGTCCACGGGAGGGGCGAGGTGTCAGCGAGCTGCTGTTTCACCCCCCTCCCACCTCCACCCTCCCCACAAAACACACACACACACACACAAGCACACAAACACTCTACCCTAGAGCTTTGCTTAATGCTCTCCTGTGTTTGTGTATGTGTGCATGCTTGTCTTGTGTGTGTCTATGTGTGTGCGTGTAAGAGTGTGAGAGAGAGGGCCACAGACAGGACAGCAGGAACCTCACTGGGCAGCCCCATTCACATTACCCCCCCACATCTACCCACCCCACCCCACACCAGCTAGCCACCGCTTCCTGTGTGACAGGCTTCCTGTGACCACATGTGGAGCTGGAGGTATAAACATAGCTCACCCCAAACCCCCCACATTCTCTCTTTTTCTCTCTCCTTTCTTCATCTATCCATCTTTCTTCATCTCCATCTCCATACTCTCTTCCTTCAGTCATCAAGTAATTACACTTATGAATTAGACTGAACATGCAGAAGCCTAATGAAAATAATACGGTTTATTCTGAGAGAGACAAGGAAGACAAGAGAGGAAATACAGTCAACTTGGCAGTAGGCGGATGTGCATTTCAACAGACTCCAAAACAAACCTGCAGACGCAAGTGTCAGAGATTAATTACATGCATTAGCTTTTGCCGATTGCGTGGCAAAACCTATATGTATGTCTGCAGTTAATTTATTATTAAAATGAGAGACTGCCATTCATTACAGGAAACATACATGCACGGTAATGCATCTGTATCAGTTTAAAGGCTTTTCACCATTTGATTTTCTAGCAATCAAAATATTTGCAATTGCAAATCACTACCAGTTGTTCAACACAGAGCACATGTTTGTGTCTGGCTGTACGGTGAGTTAGCTGAACTCCTTATTACACAAATGTACATAATGCTCACAATGGCTGTCAGTTAAGGATTAAAACACACACAGCAACAAATTGGCAAGTCACGGCATGGGTAGTGTGCAATCCTTTTGGCAGGGGTTGTGTTTGTGATGGTGCTTCTTGCTGCCACCTGGGCATTAATCTGAGTGACTGGCAGGGAGACTCCAGGAGGACGTGCCCAGGGAGGTGAGATTGGTGCTGCCTCTCCGTTCTCCCTTCCCTCCCTCCCTCCCTCTCTCTCTCTTTCTTTCTCTCACTCCATCTCTATTCCATCCCTCTTCTCTCTTAGCCATCTTTGTCTCTCTCTCTCTCTCACCTCCCTTTCTACCCATCTCTCTCTTCCCTCAGTCTGTTCCTCCTGACTCTCTTACTCCTTCTTTCCTTCTCTCTTCCTTTTCTCTCCCTCCCTCACTAACTAACAGGCGTGCACGTTTCGCTGGGTCTCACCACTCTTCCTTCTGGTCTGATATAAAGAGTGGCAGCAGGCAGAGTGACAGACTGCCCCCAGAGATGACACCTGTCAGTGAGGGGAGCACTGCTAATCTACAAGCCTCATTTTGTTTGAACTCTCCGTCACCTCGCTGTCAAATCCTCATCTTCTCAGTCACTGCCAGCTTCCCTCCCCCTCAGTTTTCTTAGCCACGGCTCTCACTCTCCAACTAAACCCCCCACCCCCCACAGCCCCAACACACACACACACACATCCAACTGCTCACTATCATGCAGGCACACACACACAGACACAGACTCTCACACACACACACACACACACAGACAGTCACACATATGCACTCCCGCCCCAACGCAAAAAAACGCCACGCCTATGTGACCATCGTTCTCACCAGAGTCCCCAAACACAGGCACAGATCTTCACCCAGCCACACCCCCATCAGACATCAGTCATCACACACACAACCCCACAGCCATCACAACTGACCCCCCCCCCCTCCACATACACAAACACACACACACAACAAATCACAATTTGCTTTTACAGACTGCTCTCTCTGACAGAACTCCTAGCATGGCTCATCAAGCTTTCTAACTAGGAACACATGCACAGTGCACTCACAGAGCAGTCACATGCGTTTTCATTAACGTTTTCAGCAACAACACTCACACTTAGACTTGCCCCAACCTCAGAAATAGGTGTGAATGGCCACCCATACTTGATCCATTCAGACACACAACAACAACAAAAAAATACCTCCTTAGCAAACATATGGATGGGCTTTGAGATTTCAGTGTTTTTTTTTTTTTTTTTACTTTTTTTTCCTTCTTTTTTTTAACAAACAAGGCGCCAACAAGAGAGGGAGCCTGTTGTTTGAGTTTTGTATGGAGATTCAGGCTGAATGGGAGGGCCTGCTGGGGGGAACCAGGGGGGACTTTGAGGAGACGCGGGTCTCCAAGGAGCAGCACACTCCACCCCCTGGTCAAATATCTGTTTGTCTCCTTTTTCTTGCACCGGTATTGTAATTATAATATAATTCATTATGTTCCCGTAGCACATGTCACAATGGACGTGTCCACCCCCAAAGTCTTTCTTTCGGTGTTCGGACTGACCGAACACGTCCTGACTCAACCCTTACTGCGCCTTGCATTTTGAGAGGAGGGGGCAAAAACATGCTCGCTCTCTCTCTCTCACACACACACCCCTGTGAATAGCCCCCCTCTCTCACCCCCCTGCCCGTTGTGTTGATTAAGATATCAGCGGCCTGTTTGACAGCCGTGGCCGGCGTCAACTCAGCAGGGCCAGGCTTCAAGTCAGGAGGAGGCTGTGCTCGCTGGGGAGAGAAAGCGACAAGCTCCAAAACACCGGCCAACACAATTTTATCAACACCACGACAACGCATTCACAGTAGGAGGAGCGGTAGCTATCCCTCAAATGCTTTACGTAAACGGACTCACATTTGAATACAGTTGAGCGAAGAACGAGACAAAAATGATCAAGAAAAACATCTCATGAAAAAGTTGAGAGAACTTGGCCTTCTTGTTAAATGGTGGCATTATAAAGCTGTTATCAATGACTGGCAGGTGACAAAAAATGATTTCTCCAAAAAGCGTTTACCTTGAGAGATGTGATCATTCACCAATATCTTGATAGGAGTCACAGAACAAAGAAGCAGGGTGCCACATGACAGATTATGAAGGCAGATGTCAGAACAAACCCTTAAATTTAGCAATGTAATCTATGACAAAATTGCAAGGGCTTTAACGTGTTAAGCCATGATGGTAAGGATATAGCCCCTGAAAGAATGATACAGCTACCAAGGTCCAGCACAAGCTTCAGCCCAGCACATTCAAATGTCTCCATTAAGTGAAATTATCTTTTCGAGGCACATTGTGCATAATTGTATCCCCAAAATTACTGTTTCTTTTGGAATGTGTTGGGTTTAATTAAATCCTTTTACAGAAAAAATAGGATGCTGCATCTTTGACAATGGAGAGGCCGTTCCCCATTGAACATAATGGTTGTGAGGTTAAATTGAAGGTTGTGTGAATTCTGAGAGAAGCAGCATTTGCTGTATCAGACAGCGAGATGGGGACATTCATATTTAAATGGTGCCCGACAAACCATAAGCTGTATTTTCAGAGAGTGAGAGGGAGATAGAGAGTGAGATTGTGTGAGAGAGAGAGTTAGAGTTCTTGCACTATTTACTATAAAACAGCGCAAGAGCATATGAAAGAGAAACAATAACTGTTTTAGTTTTATACAGAGAACAGCAAATGTTACAGCAAATAAGTGATAACATGGCATGTAACTGATGATTATATTTCTTTATAATTAATATATAGAGAGGCCATTTCAATTTCAACATTTGCTACAGTACATTATGATGGTGAATAAAAATATTTACACTGCAAGCCTATTAAAATAATATATTTACAATGTTGAGATGCAGACAAAAAAAGATTGAAAATGGTTGTTGAAGAGAACCATGGTTATCAATTCTAGTTTTTAATGATTCAATCCCATAGTTCAACAGAAAGGCACACACTGCAGGCAGTAGATTTGCCTGACTTGGGTTTAAAATGGTGTGGTTCTCATCATCGTATGCTGATTAATTGATTCTGAGTATAGCTCAAAAGCCATGCAGATATTCTCATTGCTGTGCAATCAAACTGGATTTTTAGTTTGCCAACCCAAAGAAATGTAGCAAAAAAAAAATTCCAACTGCTGAGTTTCAGACTGCCAAAATATAAAATACCAAATGACAAAAGGCTAATGATGAATGCTCGGTCGCAAAAAAATCTCTTCTATTGTTGTGAGAAAATGCCATTATCACACACATATAGAGGCTTTTGAAATATAATCAGTTTGAAAGAATAACTCATAAAATAAATTATAATTATCATTAATTATGGCTATCATTACGATTGCTAAACAATAACTAGAACTGGCCATAGCCTGCAGTGCTATCATATTCTTATGAGATCTGGTCTCCATGACAACATGAAGCATCACAGGCAGAAATTAGGGTTGAACTTCAACATAATTCAGCTCAGAGTGGTGTGGCATGCATGTGTATTCACCATAGTTCAGGCGTTTGGAAAGTAAACAGGGATTTTCACTCAAACACATGCACACACATACACACACACACAATACACACACACTGCAGTGTGTTGCAACAACATGCAACATGTCAGACAATTAAATATAAGCTTGATTGTAAACTTAACCAGCTGGCTGTCTATGGCCCAAAAAGTGATTACAGTGTTTTTTGTGAACATACTGTAGAAGAGTAAGCTCCCATTGGACTTATTGGTTACATTGCAAAGGAAATAACAAGACACTAACGTATGCCCACATCTTTGTGTGTGTGTGTGCTTTTTTCCATATACACAAGCACAAACACACACACACATACACATACACACACATACACAAACCTAAATCAGTACTTGAAACACACTGTAAAACTCCACAAGCCTGCTCGGACTGAGATCTCCTGAAATTTGATGTGCTAATATACTCCTTAGCCCTGTAATGAGTCTTCTAAAGGTGAGTGCAGTGACTCGGCGAGGCGGCGAAGTCAGGGGCCGAGGCGCACCATTTTTCTGCTATGGGATACCCAGCACACGCCCGACCGCTGCACCCTCCCAATTAACACCTCACTTTGGCAATCCCCGTCAGGTCACGGGCCGACTCCCACGGCACCCTCTCTACCTGCCTGTGCCTCTCCTCAACCACATGACCACCGCGAATATGGAATTAGTGCCGTCTTTCACCCTCTCGTCACACCGCTACTCCACCTCCACTTCCCTTGCTTCCCCAACCCCCAACCAGTCTAACCCGACGATTAGGCTGGTGCAGTGGTGAGATATGCCGGGCATTCCAAATGAAGGTTCCTGAGGGTTACAGATCTCAAATGTGGCAGGGGCCCAGCGTCTGGGTATTGTGTTTAGCCACTACCCTTCATAATAATTAAACTCCAAGATGAGGAAGTTCTTAACCAGCCCAGCATCCTAATTCCTTGCGGAGCCAACACCTGATAAGGAAATCATTTGGAAGACCACAAGAGTGTGTGGAGCCATATCACATTAGTTAAGACCTTAATAAGTCTAACAAGTTATTAGGGCTTACTGGTTCCAAAAAAGTGTATTTCATTCTCCCTACTCAATTCTGCTCAATTGAATAAGGAAAATTAACATAAACATAATGATGAAGCATTCTCCCTGTACTGATGCCCTCCACTATCACAGACCTCCCCTATCTCCTTCTCCAATACTATACCCAATTAAGATTAGACAGTTGTTCAGTCTTTACAGATGGGGATTTTACACTGGTCTGATTGAATTTATATTTATGTCAGTGTACAGGGCATTTTTATGCACCCTTTCAGACACCCCCTCCATCCAGCTCACAAATTTAGATTGCTTAGAATGAAATGCCCTGGTTGGCTACATATTTAGATCTTACCCAGATTTGGACCTCTGCATAAACACAATCACATTCCGTAGAGCGCCCTATTACCACACACAAAAAAGAACACAATGGCACGACCATTTTTTTCCCTCTCTTTTTCAGGCCCAGTTTGAGCTTCCTTAGAGGACACGGCACACTGTGCTAAGGCCCCTGAGAGAGGTGTGTTAGCGGCCAAGCGCTGAAAAAGACATACGGAGGAGGTACTGCCAGGGCCAGAGTTCAGCCGGAGCAGAGCCAGATCCAAAGGACCACAGTGTGTCCCGGGTGCTCCAGAGCAGACATCTTGACTGATGGAGCGAGTTATCAGTGACACTGTGCAATTCTTGCCAGATCTCCAGTGAATCAATCACACCCTGAGAGATCTTCATTGTCTGTTCCCATGCCTGGAGAGGGTTGCCATTGATGTACAAGGGCATGGAGGACTGTGGTGATTTGAACTGTATATTACTACAAGATTGCTTACTTCCACACACAGAAAAATCAGTCAGCCACATATGCTGTTTCCTGTTTCCTCAGCAAGGAGTTGGCTAATTTTATTCTAATAATACCAGGGGTATTATGTTAACACTCCATCTACTTTTCAAACAAATAAGATTACAAAGCTGTGGACATACACGTGCTGTACCCTGCTGGAAGACACAATTGCTTAATTTAATTTCAGAGTAAAGTAAATATACGCGTGAACTGCTGTCAATTACGATCTGTGATCATCTACATTCATAATTTAGTTCAGTCACTGTATTACCACTCTTCAATTTGGTGCTTTCTTATGAGTCCAACTACCAATTAAGGAGAAGGTAATTGATATAAACTCAACAGCTTTCTTTTCTCAGATGACTTGTCTCAGGCTAACTGTTTTCCTATTGAAAGCTGAGCAGCGACAGACAAAGCAGGACAGCCTGCTGTTTGTAAACGCCTAGTAGATTTTTTTTTTAATTGTTATTAATTAATGAATCCAACCTGTTTGAAAGCATGAGACAAACACAGAACTACACTTTTCCATAATTAAAAACTGGAAAGAGTTATTACAATGTTTTGTTACATTTTCTGTTCTATATTTTGATGTGCTGATATGCTGATGAAAACGCACAAAATAAGCAATATATTCAATGCACATGAGAAATACACGTGATCATCCAATTTGTTACATTTCAATAGTCTGTGCTTGTCATGACAGTTATTTAGTAAAATATAACTTAGTTATAACTTAGTGCTTGGAGGTAAGCTATTGAAGACCTGCTGCTAGGATGCATCACACAGAGAAGATGTGAAATTTTATTACTGAACTACTACAGCTCAAGTGCAGGTGCTGTCTGACCATAAATGCCACTGTTAGCCTCCATCTAACAAATGCCTGCACTTATACTGTGTTTGACAAAAGCTACAATAAACTTTTAGCTCCTATTCTGCTCAACACTTGAGTTCTTCGTATTTTTCCCCCATCCTTTTGTCCCATTGAGTTTCTTAGCTTAGAGTACATTAGCTCCTGAAATGCAACAGCCCAATATCAACCAGTTTAGAGCACATATGGACATGTTGATGCTTTTTGCAGATGGGGAAACTCACAAAGCAAGGCGTTCCTAACACAAATAAAACACTGTGATAGGGCCACAAAATAACCTTCACATTGCCAAATAAAATACAAATGGAGTATTGTGATTAAGTGTTTGTATGCAAGAAGGGCATGCATTCATCCATGCATGATCCCTGCTCAAACCAACCCCTACATCCCTTTACATCTATATATAAAGAAAATGCAGGCAAAGTCCCCAAGTCCAATCACACAGATTACCGCCCTTTGACTTTTTTTCTAGGCTTTTTTTTTTACTGTAGAGTGTAAGGCAACTCGACAACATATTCATGCAACTCAAAGGGGTCACGGCACAGGCAGAAAACCCTTGGGTTCACCGTGGGGGTAGAGAGAGAGGAAGCTCCGTGATGAAACCTTTTTTTCCTGGCGCTTGAGCAAAACAAAGACTAAGAAGAAACAACAGCAGTGAAAGTGAAGGCAAGTGTGACCGACTTTTCCCTTGCTGCCCACATCAAAGAGAGGATCGGTTGCAACTCTGTGCATAAATGTGTAATTAATGCATATGATTCAAGAAATACTACTACTACTAATAATAAATAACTGTGTTTACTTCTCATCAAATTATGTGCAGCAAAAAGACACTTGGGACATGAGACTTGGCACTTGTTTATTTGTTTGTTTCTTTTTGCATTTATTTACTTATGTTTTGCGGTTGAATCAAACAATATGTACAAGAGTCAAAATGAGGGACTTTGAGTCTATCTACCTGGTCACTGTTCAACTATAAAACCACATGAAACAAATGTAGTAGTGGCATTGGTAGGGGCATTAGCTTGAGATAATATTGATGAGCATGTTGTGAAATTATTAATTCATTCAAGTAGCATATATCTATCTATCTATTATCTAGCTGTCTAGATCTGGCTGTTAATTGGATATTTTCATTTTTTTGCCAGCAATTAGCATGTTAACTATTTGCCCAAAGCTAGATCACTTAAAGAGGGCTGACTGGCAGGAGAACACAGTAGACTACGAGTTAAAAGAAAGAGTGTGTGTGTGTGGGGGGGGGGGGGAGCTAATCTAACAATTGTCGGTTTCCAGCTGATCTGTTTATGGAACAATGAGCCCCACCCCACTACCCCTGCCAAGCCCACAGGCCACCCCCCCACCCCGTTAAAAAACAAGTGAACTGCAAGCTCACACACCTGAAACCAGAGCAAACATGGGCCACATGCTGATGAGTGTTCTCATGCACCACACGACATGAGGAAAGGAATAAAGCCATCACTTACTTATTAAGGGATGGGCTTGTCACAGCGTGACAGTCTTTAAGCATGCTTCTCCATTGACTGTTTCCCAGGAAGAGTGTACTTGGGAAGTGTGTGTGTGTGTAGAGGAGGGTGGAATGTGCTATAAGTTCGTGACAGACCTCCATGAGCGGATATTGTGATTGAGCTCAAATTAACAGTAAACATTTAGAGAGGCACAGACTTTTTTTTTCCAAAGAGCAGTTCATTCTTTGTGTGTGTCTGTGTGTGTGTGTGTGCCTGTGTGTGTGCATGTAGATGTCTTTGGGTGCATGTGTGTAAGATGGTACTATATGCTGACATTACATTCAGGTAGGTACGGTGTTATTGACACAAAATGTCATGAGAAAGTCTCTTGTAATCATACTGCACATGTTAATTTTAACTTTCTTTTAAATTTTTTTGGCTTATGATGAAAAAAAAAATCTGTAATTTTCTTAATTAATAGCCAACAAATACATGATAGAAGATGACCTTTAACATGTTCTGAGGCTGTGAGTACACGAGTAAGTAAAAGGGGAGGCAGAAAACCATGAGAAAATAAAATAAAAAGAGAGATTCCAGTCCTCTAGTTGAGGACAGAATTCATCTAATGATAAAAGAAACCATGATGTCTGAAAGCAAAGAGACGAAAAGAATGAAAACACAAACAGTTATACCTCTACATTTTTATTTTTCCTTTTTTTTTGTTGGACCAAACCTCAAAGTGGGATGATTGAATCCTGTCCTGATTCTGTCTCTTTGACACTGGACCACCAAGTTATAAATAATGTATAAAAGGATTTACAATGCACATAAAGGAGGCTACCATTCAAAGAGAGAGGGGAAAAAAAGTTCTACTACTGCATGAATTCATGTCCCGGAAAGAGAGAGAGAAAGAGAGAGAGAGAGAGAGAGAGGAGGAAAAAAGTTAACTCTTTGCAACCCAAAACCCACAGACAGTGTGGTCTTCCTGTGCATTCTGTAGGAAGATCTAGGTTAACAGTGTGTTTGGTTTTCTTTCTTTTTTTTTACAGTTTGTGACGACTTCTTTTTTTTTGATCGAAAAGGTGTTTGAGGCCTTCTGGGACCACTTAAAAGTTTATGCAGAGCACTGGCCAAGTAACACACAGACACACACACACACACACACACACACACACACACACACACAGACACAGACACACACACACACAAAAAAGCCTTGAAGTATACACACATAGTTCCCTTTCTCTGGTCCTCTCAGCGCCGGCCAGGGGGAGTGTTGTTGGTTTATGAGAGGAAAAATAGCCCCGGCTTTCGGCAAAAGTGAAATGGGATTAGGGCCTTTGTGTGACTCACAATGGTAAGGGGAATTAGCAATAGTTGTAGGCACTTAGAGAAGCTCTCACACTGAAGCTTATCCCAGATTTTGCACAATAATGATTTGAATATCAACAGTGTTTTGCAACTACTACGCTAATGTATAAACTTCTCCCGTTTAAATATCCCCTGCTCCCCCAACGGATGCCGCGGACACGCAGGACAGGCAGGACAGGCAGGAAGTTTGACGAAAATGGCAAAAATCCACATGTGTGTGATTATGTGTATTTGCCAAACCAGCCAAACTAGAAGACTTTATTAAATGTTCTGTTCTTTTTCTCTCTTTTTGTTTTGCTATACATTTAAGCACTTTGTCCCAAATACATTGCGTGCATTGGTGTCAGAATGTACTGTTCTAAAAAAAATCTCCTTAAACTGTGTGCAAGGGAGACTTGTGTAAGGAGTGTAAGGATTCCCACACCAAATATCAGAATAGAAGTTAGCTTTCTATGCTGTTCAACTAACTCTCACCAGTACACTTTTAGAGCAAGAAAAAATAGGAGGAGGGTAGCCACGCAATATACTGCTGAGGTTGCTTATGCTTGGCTATGGACCTCATTAGGTTGTCTGTTTAGACTAGCAGAGAAAGAGAGAAAGAGAGAGGAGCAGTATTGCGCCTAGCAGGGCCCTCACATGGGAGGGTGGAGTAATCCAGTCCCTCAGCTTCAGTTGAGCCTTACAAGGCTTGAAGAAGTGTGATGGCCTCAGCATTTTCCTTCCACGGAAAAAAAGAAGCAAAAAAAAAAAGAAAAAGTATTGTCCATATCACAAAACATTGAGTGAGATCAGCGGACTTGTCAAGAGGCCTTGGCTTGAATATGAATGATGAGAGAAGAGCAGGGTGGTCTCAATCGCTAAGGCTGGTGTGTGTGTGTGTGTGTGTGTGAGGGGGGGGCATGGAAGGGAGGGTGGGGGCTGTGTGTGTGTGTGTGTGTGTGTGTGTGTGTGTGTGTGTGGTGGGGGTACCCAACTGGCCCTGCCAACCACTCAGCAGGCACATTAAAGAAACTTAAGACACTTGGACAAAAAAGAAACGCCAGCCAAGTCTAAAGAACACAAGAATGCACTTGCATTTCCAAAGTGAGAGAGAAGTGACAGCAAATCAGTGAGGAATACATTCTCATCAACTGTCATGTGTATTAAAGACATAACAATCATACTTTGTGTCCATAAAACTAGTTGTAGGATTTAAAAAGATCTATAAATAAATAAATAAATAAATAAAAAGTAGTTTTGAATGAAATTGGTTTGATTTGTCTTTTTACTGACTCTCTGTAGTCCTGACTCTGCAGGTTATGATTCCACTGAAACCAGGCCCGCTTTTGTTCTCCTCAATCTAAATGAAGACATTAAAATATAAAACCCACCCCTTCACACACACACACACACACACACACACACACACACACACACACACACACACAGCACTCTCTCCCATCCCCGCCCTCTCCACCCCTGTCCCCACACACACTTGTTCAATTCACTAGAGTGTCTGCATAGTTCCCCTCATTCAACTGGATACAATGATGCACAAGATGAATAAAGTTATCTCTAGGGGTGAATGGGATGTAGCTGGTGGGAGGGGATGGGGAAGGTCCCGTGGGGAGGCCTGAAAGACGCCCCCGTTTGGAGGGGGCAGATCGGAGGGGTCATGCCCCAGCTGCCTCCACGGGTGAAAAGGACACCGGCGGGCTGGACAGGCCCAAGAAAATCACAAAAACAAATCCTGTCAAATAAAGACATCCCCGCACTAGACGGCCACAGGTCCCCCCTTCCACACCCCTCCTCAGCACCGAAGTTGCTGAGCACTCACATTGCACGCACTGAGAAAAGTCTGCTCCATGGAGCCAATTGTGCCTTTAGTTGAGACTTCATTTTGACTTGAGAAAAGTAGTGGTCACACATTCGGTCCCCTGCATTTATCTTATTTTATTATTTACTTCTTTGCTTATTTTGGCTCCTGTAGAATCACTAGTTTTAAGTTTGATGCCAAACAGCAGTCCTGCAAAGGTAGGAAAGGCTTTTTTTCCCTTGAACCTATTTTTGAGAGAGTGTGGGAAATGGTTTGACACACTGACAGTGTGTCGTCAGGGAAAAGTGCTTTTTCCCATTGTGTGTGCTTGGCTTGTGTTTTGAAACACTCTGAGGGTGGTGCGGTTCAGGCTGTGGTGGCTTACATCTGGTGAAGGTGGTGTGCCTCAAACAGCTCTCTGACATTAGCTTAGCATTGGCAAATTACAGCAACATGACGCCAATTTGGTGGAAACTTTCTGGGTGAACAAAAACCTTGAGCTTCAAGAAATGAACCAAGCTGATTTAAAAAAAATGTGTTAAATGTGTTTATTTATGTTTGAAATGGTCATTTACAGGGATCTTTCTCTTTTTCTAAAGACAAATCGATATGGGGTCACACATTCTCAGAGGTTGCAGCATTTCCTAGATTGTGCCGAATTGCTCTAAGTTGGAATTTGCAGGGGGTAAGTAGGATGATAATCAGGCCATATTATAAGGAATTGATGGTTCATTTTCCCTGTCAGCAGTCGCAGCGCCTCACCAGAAGATGTGCCGACCTGTACAGATGGGGTTCAAAGCCAATTTCCATGTTAAAAACTCCACGCGCTCCAAAAAAAAAAAAAAAAAAGAGGAGGGGAGAGACCCTATGTGAGAGAGGGAGGCTGATCTATCTGGGCGACAGACTCCACAGTCTGCTGGAGCATGGCTCTGCTATCATCCTAGCCATCGCTGGAAACGGATGCCATTTAAGCCAAATGCTACAATAATAAAACATGCTAATGGCTCTCCTTTTTATGCATACAGACAAGCAAAAGAATATTTTCTAGGTGATATTTTTCACAATTTACGACATGGCTGTCAAACTGGGAGGCGACACTGGCTTTGAGCATTCTTGCAGCCCGCGTGAGAAGTTATAGACCAGAACTGTCTCAGGTAGTGCTTTAAATCTCAGAGTAATATATATATATATAGATATAGATATAGATTTTTTTTTTTTTATTCAATTTTTCGTTTTAACTGCCCAGATCAAACGAAATAGAAGCCAGGAGCCTTCGAGAACCTCTTCCTGGCTGCCAACGAATCATTTCTCTTCCCATTCATCATCTTTCTAGACATTAAAAACCACTTGCCTCCAGGCGGCTATTTTTTTGTGCAAGTGCTTGAGTTTGGTCTCAAAATAAAGCTTGCAGACAGAAAAAAACACTAATAGAGACAGACGAATTTGTTTGATAAGTTAGAAGATGAACTCATATAAATGCAAAAAACAAAAAAAGGGGAAAAAAAGTCCTGACAGTGCCAAGTATCACTCTACACATCCCGGGGACAGGGAAATCGTTCTTTTTATCACACTGTCTGCCGGATGGATCATTTGTTTTTGTGTGATTTGAGGGGAAAAGTATTTCACTTGTATCGACTGTGTGTAATTATCAAGCTCAAGATTCCGCTAATTTTCATATTGTGTTAAGACTCCTATCTTAATTGTGATCACACGCTTGGGGAAAAAAAGAAGACCGGGCTACAGGCTCACTCATAGTGACTTTGTTCAGGTTATTAATTTCAGAAAGACTCATTGTAATCGTGTCAGTGGTGGGGGCTTTTAACAGGCTTTTCAAGCTTGGGGGATATGCCACCAAGATGCCTTTTTTTTGCACTCCAAGACTCCAGAGTTTGAACTGTACAAAAATACCACACTTTACAAACTTCCACCGGCCACACAGTAGGTAGCAGGGGATAGAAGTGTGATGACTTCTTAAGCAGAGTGGGCAACCCCCCCCAACCCACCCCAAAACCCCATCTTGCTGTCTCGCTGTCTTGCCTTTTCTTTAGCCATAACCCAACCCTTGGAGCCTTACGGGGGCCAGTGACAAAACTCCCGCCATGTAATTCTCTCTCCCGGGCAGCTTTCATCAGCCGACTGGGTTTGAGCAATATGAAGCCGATTTTATCTGGCTTTATAAATTCACAAAAGGCTCGGCGAGTGGCCCCGTGGAAGACATACCCCATCACAGCGCTGTGCCACCACTATCGCTGATCCTCGGCAATTGATAACGCCACCTCCTCCTTTTAATGACTTGACAGGCATCAGACGCCAGACGAGCAGACACGCTGGGGTTTTTTAATATACTTTTCTTTGGGGCCGTCGCCTGTTTACACAGAGGGACGGGTCAGAAGAAAAAGAAGGTATCAACTCTCATCTCCCACTCTGAATGGGTGATTCTATATTAAAACAGGAGGCCTTGCGGCTTTAGCTATGATGTCAGTGTGATGCTATTCCTAGTTGCAGATAAGCTTTTTTTGCTAAACTGCATGCAAATTGAGAATTTTTCCATTCGTTTCTAAACACTCTTAAATGTCATTACTAGGAGCTTGAAAAGAAGATGTCTCTTGTTGTGGGTTGCTATTAGTACAAATGTAAACATTTTCTTTAAAACCTAAATAAGATTCAACATTTGTTGGTGCTTCTTAAAAAATATAAACACCAAATCCTACCTACATACTAGGTATTTGTAGGTCACTGGGTGAAATTCATTTCTAGGTGTTGTATTGTTAATTTAGGAAAAAAAATGTCAGCTTTCATTATCTCACTGCTGAAGTCACTTCATGTTTTATATATTATAATGCTGAGGGAAATATACACACTTCTTACTTTTACATTTACACTTGAATTATGAAGAGAAAAATACAAACTATTTAACCATCACCCACATTCCTTAAATTATGCCATTAAAACATACATGCTTATTTCTATTAAACAAATTCCTGAATGAAGCAGGCAAGCTCTTCTGCTGATGAGCAAAACAATAAAGGAAAGACAGCACTGTCAAAATCTGATGCTCACTTTCATTTAGCGTGACAAAACAAGCAAAAAATCCCACTATAGGAATACATACTCACAAAGGATTTACTTTGAGTGGCCTACTTTGTTGCTATTTTTGACAGGGTAACTTTGAGTTGAATTTCATTGTCTGACAGCCATGTTTTCTCTCATCAGACTGCAGCTTCATAGCAACTCACTGTTGTGGCAACTCCTTTTTCTCTTCTTCTTTACATTTCATTTTCTGCAGCCAAGGGTCATTCCATTTCAGAAACCCCACTAACTACTTCATCTCAAATTGACAGATAATAAATCTAAAAGGTATAATATGTGGAAAAACTGTCAGCGTTTATTAATCACTGTTAGGTGAAATATCGATCAATAATGCAAACACACTATGATTTAAAAGAAAAAAATGTCTGAGCATTTTTTTTTTAAACGGAATTCTTACAAAGAGACTAAAACACGTCTCAGTAAATATCAATCTGCTATCTGTATATAGAGTTAAACTTTTGATCAAAGCACTCCAGACAGGAGAACCTTTCCAAAAATAGCCTTTACAGGGGTTCAAACTGAGAATATTTTGACAGTTTTTTGACAGATGCACTAGACAAAAAAAGAATAGGAAGAAAACTAGAAAAACATACATTTTATTTCTAAATGATCATCATTAATAATAATAATTATTATTATGATTATTGTTATCATTATTATTATTATTGCTGCTGCTGCCCATGCTTATGGTATAGGATATAGAGCTGTAGCACTGAACACATGGCAGTGCAAATTAACTTTTAGCCTTGTGCTTTCTAGCGAAACCCAGGAAGTCTCCCCCCGGGGAAGAGCGTCACAGAGCTGCTTTGCAGCAGACACGCTGGTTCACAGGGCTCTGGTTTGATCAATGTTCCATGTAGCAGCGCTACTCTTGATCCTAATTAGGTTTCCTTCATTAAAAAGTTTGATGTTTTTACCAGAATTTTGCCCCCCCCCCCCCATCCCCCATCAGCATACGACTGAAGAGTCTGTGTTTTAACTCTTTGCAGAACCACTCTGCTGTTGGGATCCATAAATATATTATAGACCTATGTGGTTACTAAATAAATAAATAAGAATAATAATATCAGCAGTAATCATTGTCATTATCATTATTCTGCTCTTGGTCAGTTGGTTCTAAATAACTAATTTAGCTGCAAAGCAGCTTCATCTATTCTGCCTATTCATTATTCCTCCCTATCATATATCTAAATACAAATCTTCATTTTATAACTGACAGCTTATTACGTCTGAACACATGCTGATAAATTTAATTCCGATGAGTTAGCTTCAATTTTCCAAACCCATTACCTTCTAATATGGCATCATGAGGGAGACCAGTGAACAGATACTGGATTCAAGAAGAGGAATAATAATACTAAAAAAAAAAAAACAATACATTATTTCTCACCATATAAAGAAATTTGCCTGAGAAGGACAAACAAACTAGTACTGTGTTGCTGTGTTATACAGCACAGTATATGTACATGTAGATTATATTATTGCTGTCCAAACAGTCATGACAATAATAATAATAATAACTATCGCTATATCCATTACACAATTCCAATTATTAATATCATTAGTATCACTTTTAGTATGGCTTTTCCCATCATCACTCCCATCATCCTCCTCATCTTCAGCAACTAGCAAATCTATGCTAAATCTAAATGGTTTAATACTACTGACATCATCAATAGCAAAACCAATTATCATGACTGTTCCCAGCCTCTACAATTATTGCAGTCATGATTACCGCTATTGTTTCTGGTTCATAATTAGCAGCACCTGTGGGCCCTTTGGAGGAGAGTGGAACAGTGGGATGCCATCGTCCATCACACTGATCACACACACCCAGAGGAGCTGTGAAGGTGGTCTATGGCACATTCCACTGATATTCTCATTGTCATCATCACCATCATCACCATTATTCTCCCCCTCCTCCTGTCTGCTCTTCACATTTTTTCATTTAAAGGACACTGAGACAATAGTGGGTAAAAGAGAAAAAAAGCATCACTAAAACCTAGAGATAGCCATGAACTGCATTCACTTTCAGAGAAATCTAAATGTTCTAGTCTGCAGAAGCATAGCAATGCTCTGGGTTCCTTCCCTCGGTGAAGAGGCTCTCTATCCAGCACCACAAAAGACATAAGTGAAGTTGTTGTGAAGTAGAAATGTTAGTAAAAGGGGGGAATGTCATCAGTGAAAAAATATTAGTGTGGTTAATCTTTCAAATATAATGGACCACAATGCGCCCAAAATCAATAAGCCTCCTTCAGCATCTACCCCCCATGAAAACAGCATTTGTGCACTGTTGGGTCTCTTATTTGCCAAAAATAAATAAAAGAGCTGCATACTCGTATTATTTGCTTTGATGTTGCCCCTGAATAGCACTCAATTAACAATGAGCCTAATGAGCCTATTAAGGATGAAAGACTTCTCAACAGGTATGAGAGGATTCTGCTATTTCACTGAGTCTTAGAGCTGGGCTCTCGCCACAGCAAGAATATCGCATTGGTCTTTTACACCAGTTTCAGAGGAAAAGTCCCTGGGCTAATATCATGTGGAGAGCAGAATTAGACGTGTTTGCCATCCAGTGCTTCCAAATTTACAGACCTAATGAAACAGTGGACAAGAAAGCCCCGTCTGGGCAAATATTAAATTTGTGTTTGGAAGTGTTTCGAGTAAACATTAATAACGCAAACAAGTTTTCTGGCATGGTCTAGGTCTAGTTTGGTCGATTAATTTCGTTTATTCTGTTTCTAGCAAATATTGTGTATAAGCTATCAGATTTTGAAACAAGAGTACTGGTGAAATGTATTAGAATTCCCAAACAGGGTTTTCGTTTTGATCAAGGTGATTTTTTAGACGGCACTAAATTAAATAGCCACATTTATTGTTTTAAAATGGGGAGTAGTTATGGCTTGTGTGCGTATTTGCGTTGTTGAAGTTTTGCAAATCCACGTTTTTTTCGTTCAGGTTTACGGTTTGTACGTCAACATATAGTTATAGGCAACAATGTCCTATTTTTTTCTGATTGCTAACTGGACTTTGGTGGGTAAGACCCGACTCCCGAATATTTCCGAACTTGGGCAGGGACGGGTGCAAGTTGTGTAGGTTTGATGGTCAGCCGTCGATCTGAAGCTGCTACCAGTAATTTGTCGTCTGTCCAAAATAATGTTAAAATTGCTAACCTGTGGGCGTTGATGTCCCTACAGATGGCTTTCGTTTTCTTAGCACGTCATTCTAATCCCACAGTCAATGGAAAGTGATGAAGGTTGTCCGTCAAACGGCCCATGTGGGCTATTGATTCAGCGACAACAATGTGCACAAAAAGCTTATCTTATCTGCCTGTGAACAACTTTTTCGTAGTGCTTCCGGGACATTGAACTGAATAATATCACGAAAATCTTTTGGCTCTAATAACTTTAGCTAGCATCCAAAATAGGCCCACTCGAGGGTTAAATTGTGAATAATTGAGATACGCGTCATTGCATAAATAAGGTTCCGTTAGTGGGAAGTTACAATCAAAGGTCAAATGCCAAAAGGTAAAAAAAGGTGGATCTGTGATACGGTGTAGGACAATGCGCAGTCAGGACTTTCTAATGAACTTGACCTGTACATTACAATATAACCAGCAAAGTTACTTTCAATATCAGCCTATGTAAGCGTGGAATGAAAACTTGAATTCACTCTTTTAATATGTAATTTATTTAAACATTCCAGATTTTAATTATGGGTCTGGAAGTGAGGTGGATTGGAGGAGAGGGAATCCCCTGTAAACTGGCAATGACAGCATGAGGGGCAATGTGCATGTTAAACTTCCAACCCCAACACTTCAACTTGAACATGTTCTGCTTGAATGATTTCCCACAAAGGTGCACTAAAAAGATCTGTTGGACTCTTTCCAGGTCTGTAGCTCTGAAGAGTTACCATAATCCTTTGCGAATTTATTTATTTATTATTATTATTATTTATTTAACTAACAAAAAATGTCTATGTGCATTTATAATTGGCAGGAGGCGCATACAGAGCGGATCAACTTAAATGACAGACTCAAGCTTCATATTGTATTTAGTCAATGTTAGATTTATTCTCACTGTGATGAAATATGCATGGTCATGTTACATTTGCTATGTGTAGAAATAAGTGAAAAGGTGAAAAATCTGTTCATTGGTTAAAGAAAAATATCTCTGTAAACTGGATAGGAAGCCTCACTACAATGATGGTAGGCTGTGTATCTACTTTGCACAATGCACTCGATATAGAGCCTTTCTATTAGGCCAAACCTCATTAAATTGCAACCACTGTATGCAATTTTCTATTCTAGTAAGCCACCTGCAATACACTATTGTGTTCTCATCTCTGAATGCACCAAATGAAAATGTATCTCGGAGGCAGTTTCTCCTCACTAAATACATCCCATTCGCAAACGCCACAAAGCAAATTATAAAGCATTCACTACACAACATTGCAGGACGGAACAGGAAGGGAAAAAATGATAATAAATAAATAAACTGATACTGAAGGACAAGGAATGAAGTTATTGAGATGTTAAACCTGTTTGTCAGGCAGAAGTTTACGAATGTTATCTGTAGTTTCAGCTCAAGAATGGCTTGAGGTGTTTTGAGTGTGAATCTGTCTAAAGCTGCCAAAGCAGACACACACACAGCGTATGCTAAATACAGATAAGAGTGTTTTTTAATAGATCTGCAGAATGTCTGTCCACATGGCTCAATGGTTGTGCTTTGAATGTGGTTGATAAGTTGGCTTAAGCTGAGCGAAGTATCTCATGCAACACTGAGTTGCTGTTTGTCACAAACTTGCTGTTTGGTTAAGCCTGCATCCTGGGGAGGGATTACAGTAAACCCTAAAAGATCAGCTTGCTTTTCCTTACTTTTTTTCAGAAATCATGAGTAGTTCTATACACCCATCCCAAATATAAGGATAAAAATGTAAAGACGTAAACAAGTCAATTAATAAGCACATTGATTGAATATAAATTTGAATTAAAACTTAGCAAATTCTTATGCTATATGGGATGAATAAAAGTATCCACTAATGCCTGCTCTGAATCTTGGATACTTTATAGAGACTTGAAGGTATGGTTTAAACCCCTTTTTGTCTCCACATAATTAATGTAAATTGAAGGACGATTTAAAAGTAAATCTTTAAGATTGCCTTCATTTCAGATACAGCAGGCAATTTTGTTTAGGGAGAAAACTCCATAGGTTTTATCTGCACGTGGTCAGATTATTCAGTACGAACCTCTCAATCCATGGCAAGCAGGATAAAATGGGGTCACACACTGTACATGAACTTTAACTCTTATACTTCCTCAACTGAAATAACAATTCCAGCTCCTCCTATATCCAGCAAATATGATTACTTTTATAACGCTGAAGTTAAATTCTTTCCTCAGTAGAGGCTGCATCATATGAGAAAAACATGGCTTTTCCCTCTCTGCTTACTTAAGAAAACAAAACCATATTAAAAACTTGAATGATGGATTGCAATGGCAGTAAAGTGGTTTTAAACAAAATTATGTTGAGGGGACAGTGTGAGTAGCACAAAGGACGAGCGCTGCCTGGGAGTATTCGTTTGTGTCAGTCTTTTTTAGCTCCTGCTTTCGAGTTTCCAGCTGATGGTTGGCGTACGGAGGATGAGGAGGGCAGCTAAGCCTCTTTTAAGCTTCCCAAGCCTCTTAAGGTCTGGAGCACCAGCTTCTGTTGCTACACAGAACGCGTTGGAATGAGTGCTACAAAATGGCTTCTGTGTGCCTGACATTCTCATGTGAATATGTAGGCGCAGCTAATGTGGTACTATGCCTGCAAACTATATATACATATTGTGTGTGTGTGTGTGTGTTTGTCGTTGAGTGTTTGAGGAGGGGTTGGGGGGGTTTGTGTGTGTGTGTGTTTGTGTTTCTGTGTGTGTGTGGGGGTGGGGGGGAGGTCATGCACAAAAGAGTGTCTGATTCAGTTTGGTCTAAGCGCAGATTTGAATATATATAACACAGAGTACAGGTGATTTGTCTTAATGACAGTCAGCACTTTGTTTTTCCATACCCTAAAGCAACGTATTATTCTTTATGAACAATGTGGTTTCAGTGTGTTACCACAAAACCCCCTTCCTGCAACTTCAAGCAGTCTGTCACACACTCTGTGGGAGAGGGAAAAAAAGACTCACAATTTCACATCTTATAAGATGTAAATGCTTTTCTTGAAATCAATGTTTTATTCACCCCCCCCCCCCCCAAAAAAAAAAAAAAAAAAACTTTTACTTAATTTTATTTCATTTCAGGAAATAGCACATTTTCCTTCAAGCATATTCTGTGCCTATACAGTATGCCCTTTGATGTCCTTAAACAAAACAACTCTTACTTTTCTCATCAGGTGTCCAACCACTGAAGCCGAAAGCTTCACAACAAGCAGAGAGAGCATTGCATCTTTTTTTTTCCAGCACTGCACATTGCTGAGGATTTCTGGCACATTAGTTGCCTGGGTAAATCACTTCATCCCAGCTTAGCTTCTTGAAAGTCACACTATTTCACTGTAGCAAAACAGGGACATAGTGACAGAGAGAGGAGCAGTGGTTCAGTGAGTGAGATGCCCTGGGCTATGGTTGGAGGAGAGCCTGATAAGCTTTTACGAGGCGCCCATGGTGATCCATTTCTAACGGCTGATTGAGAAACATTACACTAAAGTCCTTGCAAGACACACTGGGCTAGAGAGATTTTGTTTTATGTTTGTTGGCAGCAGAAACCTTGTTGTGGTTGTCTTTTATCCCCACTGTCTCTCTCTCTCTCTCTCTCTCTCTCTCTCCTTCTTTCTCTTTTAAAGTCCCGCTGTGGGTGGATTGTGGTATGGAAGGGCAACATGGCCTCTTGCATGGTTGGCCTTCTTTTTTACCACCAGAGGGGATGGCTAACGGCACTGGTGCATATGTCATACCAGATAGCAGCAACATCTGGCACAGACAGTGATTTATCTCAGGTCGGAGCCTGATTAGGGAACGCAAAGGCATTTGTTATCCAGTCTTTTTTGCACCAGAGGCTATTGCAGTGCTTGTGTGGGAGTTAGGATTCACAGATAGGAATAATAACAATTCTATTATTTCCCAGGAGAATACCTATGGGTTCTCACATAGTTTTTTTTTAAGTCAACACAGAGCAACAACACAGTTAGACAAAAAACAAAGTACAAATGCTCAACATGAAATCAGGCAAGCCAGGACAATATTTTGTGCATTAACAGATGTATACTGAAGTGGGTCTTTCATTGGCCTTTTTTCATTTTTCTTTTAAAAGTTCACAGTGTTGCTGAAAACATCTGGCAGCAGTAGAAAACTAAGACTTGTTCTCCAGCGAGCAAATTCTCACCTTCAGATTTGGAGAGCAAAAGACTTTGCATTCCATTGGGAGACAGGCAAGAAGCAGATCGCTGTTTAAGTCTGGACTTCACAGCAAAGACTGTCGATAAAGTACCACATTAGCAAGAATCTCAGCTAGATAAAACAGAGGAAGAAAAAAAATCCCCAAAGAGTCTTTAAGCCTAGCAAGTGCTTCTCTAGGCTCTGCGTCATCTTCTTGAGGTGTAGTATTTGTTAGCAATTTCTCAGTCTTCGATAGATATGTGTGCCCAAGTTTGTGTGCATTAACCTGGACCCGCGGCTTTCATTTGCGGTTGATCTGCTGGGCTATTAATGAGCTTTAGCTACCCTCCTGCAAGCAATCCTCTGGTTTCTCCATCAGCTCCAGGCGTGAAGCCTGTTAAAATAGACAGTCAGGAATATCCAGGCAGCATCTGTTTGGCATTAAAAAGCAATTGGGACTCTAAGAGCTGAGATGGTAATCGAAAAAACAAGAGTTGTGGAGGAAAGAGCCTGGCATCAGCAGACAGGAATGGCCCTGATGAGAATGTTGATTTATTTATTTTATTTTATCTTATTTTATTTTTTTAAACAAGGGTTTTGTAGCTTCAGGATATGGTTGGTTGGTGTGCTTTATTGTGGCTTTGGTCCATCTCATTCAAAGGATTAATCATGTGATTTCTTTATTTAAGTTCCTTCATTTTATAGGCAGTCATTAAAAAACTGTACATCCATCTTGTTGTTATTTTCTCCTGTGATGACGTCTCATCTCTTCTCTTCCTCAAGCACATCATTCTCCTCAAATTGCTATATCTCAAGTATCTGTGCCAGGGTGATATTTGTTTAGGTAAATCCATGATATTAAATCTCTGATATTATTTGGTGATAAAAACCCCATGGCTTGCGATAATTTATTCTGTAATATGGAAATGTGTTCAGCGGCAGGCAGGCGAGTCACAAGGCCATCTCTTTCATGGCCCCCATCGCCGGTTAATAAGGCAGTTCTACAGGCCTCTACTGTAATATATTTTACCAATAAAGCTGCTCCAAAGCCCAGCTGGCCTTTTGACCAGCACTGAGCACTTGGAAAGCAGCAGGCAGTCCCCTGCTAACTAGGCCTTCTCCTCTCTCATATTAGCTACCTGTCCCCCTGGCTTTGCAGAGAGAGAGAAAGAGAGAGTGAGAGAGAGACAGAGAGAGTGGGGGGGGGGGGGCTTAGCTGAGTTGATATTTTCATCTTGGGCCTGCCAAGATGCAACACCCCTGCTTTAATCTTGTGTTGTGACGTTAAGCACAGTGTTCTTGAAAAAGCCTGGCTGAACTTCAACCTCGGGTTGGTGCTGTCACAGGGACATGACGGGCCTGGGCTGTGGCGCAGCCTGCTCTCTCCTTGACCCTTCCTATTGGGCAGCCAAAGCCTTTCCCCTGGCCTTTTTGAACCGGGCCACTCACTGTCAGGTGGGATCTGACATCTTCTGACACAAAGAGCCAGCATTTTTCTGGCTCCAACATAATTGTGCTGGCACCAAAAATTCATGGGAATTTATTTTTCTTGGATAAGTTTTATTGTAATTGTTCAGAAATGCCAAAATGTGCCCATTGCCAGAAACACCACTTTTGTTAATGGTGAAGGTGGTGTAGTGTAGTGTAGGTGTAGTGTGGTGAAGTTAATTCTTTGTGATGTATTTGAAATAGCACTGATAATTGTGTACAGTATGCCATCCATCCCAGTGTGTGATCAGTCATGTCACTTTTATGATATTTTCTATTTTCCATTTCTGTTTCATTTGCCATTCTATGGTTTGCCTATTATCGAGTACAATCATTAGCTGAATGATTGAGTCCTCACCATCCCACCATCCCCTCCCCCCAACACACACACACACACACACACACATACACACTCACACACTCAAAGAAAAAGCATGACACACACACAGTGAAAATGCAGGCAAATGCTTGACATGAACGTTAGAGACACACTGTCAGAGAGCAGCCTGCTAAAGAGTTACTCCACCACACACAAAGACTGCCCATCATCCTTTGATAGCTTCAGGCGCCCACAGGCTAATATTGCTTGGTTCTAATGCTGTCACTTACACTGATGGTGTTGAAAAAAAAACACACACACACATCACATCCACTTCCCCCCTCATCATTTAGCTCCATCTCTTTGCCCGGTTGATTGCCGGAAAACCAATTGCTCACCATAGCATCCATGTCAGTCTATTACGTGCACTCTCTGGTAATGATAGGCTGTCTCTGAACTGCAGATTGCAGCACCATGTCTCAGAGTCATAGAGAGTATAGCCTTTCTCCAAGCTATTCTGTTGCCTGTGTATACTGTCTCATTTAAGTAAGCAAACAGAAATTCCTTTCACTGATGAGGCTGTCATTTCAGTCAATCCTGCATTATTACCAAGAATCCACAAAGTAATGAATTATTGATCAGAATCTATGTTGAGAGAGGTGTTCATTAAAGTACTGTGCCATGACACTTGAAACCAAATGAAAACAAATGCAGTAACCATAAATACTTGAATATATTTATCTATTTTATAAAAGCAGCGATGAAGAGGCCAAGCATCGGAATAGTCTAGTCTGTGCTTTCAGGAAATTTCTGATGTGACTGTTCACATGGTATTTTGTTTATAGTCCTTGGTAGCAGTAAATATCAATGTAATGGTGCTTTTTAGTTGCAACATAGACTGCATAATTCAGTGCAGTATTCTTTATTTTTTATTGCTCATGAATTGAGAGCAGTTTGGGGAAAATATAGTCTGCCTTTAGCTTTCTTTGAGCATGATTTAGAACAATACATTCAGTTGTTTAACCACATTAGTTGCCTTGTGATATTTTGTGCCTCCGGCCTAAAAGTACAAAAAAATGCAAATGGTAAAACAAAAAAAAAAACAGGACTAATCATGTGTCATAGTGTGACCACACAGAGGTCATTACGGGACCAGGAGTCGGTCCTATTTGACTTAAGAGATGTTAGAGCTTTTGGAGATGTTCTCTTGGAGGGTAATTTCCCATTTCAGGCATGAGTGGCATTGCGCTCAAGGCAAACCTGTTGGCCCTGCATTATTATGCGGGTGAGGGGTCTTTTTGAAAGCAACTACTCTCATTTGGCTCCTCTCTTTTATTTACTGTTGCACAGCTATTGATTGTAATAGCAGTGAGTTTGCTGCTGTTATCTTCACGCTGACCAGCCATCAAAGCACCGAAATGGCTTCAACATTTTCAACAGGAGTCAACTTGCATACAACCACAAAGATAATGCATATTGCTGTGACCCTCATTTTGCACAAGAAGCATAGTGGCATGTCTTTTGATCATGTCTCCACTCTCGGATGAAAACAACATCCTCAGTATCATAAAGTGTTCCTCTGAACTGACTAATTGAAAAGAGTTGGCAAATAAACTAATCATGAAGTAATGCAACCCGCAAATTTCCACAGGTTGACCTTAATCAGTTGAATGTGTGGCTAATTTAATTACATTCAGTGAAATTTGATTACGCAAAATTGTGGAAGATATCAAATGAAGGCTTGCATCTAGTATTGTTGTATTGTCTATGCTTAAAGCTTTTAAAAAAGTGAAAGGACTCAAAAAAACAAAAGCCACTAGTTTCTCATCGACTGCTAGTTATGCTAATATATGTTAATGCTATTAATTACAGACACCTATGTTTCATTTAAGCCATTTGTCAGAGAAGCAATTAGAAACAATAATGAGAATCCTGTCAGTGGTAAAGCAAACATGATGAAAGACACCAGCAGCGGAAGGCAGAAGAAAGTCACTTATCCTGGACTAGGCCTAGCCGTGGGCAAAAGGGTCTCATTAGAGTCTCCAACTCTTTGTTGATCACCAATTAACCTGATTTGTTTCCGTTCTGATAAAGCCCTCACACAGCAGCGGCTTTCCTTATTTCCCTTGTGATCGTCAGGGTCTACAGACATTATGTGTTGCTGTGGTACAAAAGGAATAACAAAAAAAGCACAACATGAAACAGCCCATCTAATCAGTTTCTTGTGGCACCCCCAAAAAAACCTTCTCTTTGTCAAGGTAGTTGAGCAAACTTGATTTGGAAAGGGGAGGGGAGGAGGGCAAAGCCAGTTGGGTCGTTGTAGAAGGTAGGACAGTCTTTTGAACCCAGCGAGGAAGAGAACCCTGGCATGTATCATGTGAGCTGTGGCAAAGATTCAGAAACAGATAGGGGGAGATCAATCGCCCTCTCTCCTTTCAGAGCCCTCGGGATATTGACCTAGTCACCATGAAAACCCTTCCATTTTAAACAGCATGGCGCTGATAAGAGAAAGTGAGGAGCTCTCCTTAGTACCTGCAGCTGTAATTCCATGAAGCCCTCTGTGGTGAGCGAGAGAACTATCAAACCATCATGTCTTCCAGGGTCAAACGCACAATGACATGTCTGGTGACCAACAGGACAACAGGTCTGTTTGAAGTGGCATTACTGCCAACCCAGCTCTTTCTGTCTGATTATCAATTTTGGAAATTGGGTCCATCACAGAATTCATAGATAAAATATATGAAATCTACAGATTGTTTAAAGTGCTCAAACAAACCTTTTTATATACAACTATGTCATGTGAAATCAATTTACTTCTGTAGTCCACATTATTTCGAAAGTATAACTTCCATTGAATATAACCTTTTTTCTGTGTAGAGATTATTTTCTTCATTTTATAATGGTTTAATTTCTTTTCACCTGCAAGAATACCTGCTAAAGATATCCTGCCAAAGCCAATGCCCAAGCCAATGTCAATGAAGTCTTTTTTTGGACTCTTCCACACTTTCCAACTCTTGTTTTGTTCTTCAAAAAGTGTCAGACTATTTTTTTTTCTTTGTTACATATAATTACACTGTAGATTGCTGTTAATCACTGTTCATCCCAAATAATAAGGAGAGATTTGACAGAAATGTGTGGTGAATCTTGGGAATACAATGTAGTAAATTAAACATGAAATGAATGGGAGACACCTTCCTGGCCCCTTCCTCAAGGCTGTAATTTGTGGTGTTTAATGGAGGAAATCATTGTCATTTGGTGCAGGAATGAGGTAAAGAGGTAAAAATTAGACCTAACTTATGTTTTTAGACCATTATCGTGGGAGGCACCAAATACCGAACTAATTACAGATCATTGTCTTATTTCAACAGGTTGGCTGTTTAATCAAAGCTTTGTTTTTTGCCACGTGTGCTTCATATGTGTAGTATGCCCTGGTAGGATATTCAATCATAATATCTTGATTTAATTTCATCATCTATAAAAGATAACAGGTAACATTTAATTTCTTAAATATTACTCTCATGCAACATTTAACTTAAGAAAGAGCTTCATTTGAGCCAATTTTCTTAAACGTGAAATTCATCTTCTTAAATGTGTTTTGCTTTGAGTCTCCTAAGATAAATCTGTTCCTGCAACTTGTGTAGTGTAGTGTACAACATGTACAGTAACTTCTTGCTAGAGTATTCACATCTATAAAATGCAGTAGTACGTTTGTACATTTTTTTGTTTTGGTTTCCAGTGATTTGGTTTGAAAACACACAATTTTTCATATGAGCTAATTTGTTGGTGACCATACAGCAGCTATCTTGTTAACAGACAAATACACTAAAAGCCATAGGCCTGTGTTTTTTTTTTTGTTTTTGATTTTGCTGTTGTTATTATTTTCTTTATGCAACGAGTGTTGAGTAGCCACGGTCCAGAAAAGTGCTATAGAAATTATTTACTGATTTATTAAAGAGATAGCTGTCCCCATCTGCATCTTTTCTTTTTTTTTCATAAATTTGTAACAGCTGAGCATCTATGCAGAACACTTAATGCAGAACATTTGAATTTGAAGTACAAAAAATATTAAGATACATGCAAGGTAATATATTGATGTGAACGATTATTATCAATATTCAATATTTACATTTTGTCTTAATGCTTACTCTGTATTTCCCCCCTTTGTTTGATATATTTTAGCCATATTAAAATGTATACCTCAGTATATACTTATCATGATACAGTCTGTTCCCTCCCTGTAAAATATATGCCATATGATAAATATGATTTATTTGTTCCCTATAAGGTGCCTCATGTGGTAAAATTATGACCTTAACTTCATCTAGGTTTTGTCTATGAAAGGATGTTTGATTAAATTTCAATTTATGATGAAATATACCTAACATGTCAAGAAATTCGTAAGCAACTAGGATTATATTTTTGGCTAGCGGGGTTCTGTCGTTAGTTAATATTTGCCAGTACTTCCTCTCACAGGAGCAGAATCCTCCAGAATAAGTGGATTGCATTTGAGTTTCTGCATGGTAAGCACTCCTGGTGTCATCAGCTTTCATTTTCCATTGAACAGTTTTTTTGTTTTTTTTTCTCTCTCCCCCATTTGCTGGTATTAGCCGGTCAACATCAGCTCCACCCAAAAGTTAACAGAGATGTCATGCTGACAGCTTGCTCAAAAACATGCAATACTATCCATTGGCCAATGACTGACAGCTCTATTCACCAAACATGCCACCTCCATGCACTAATAAGCTGATAACTCGTGGCCTTCCATAAATTATGTTGGTAGCAGATGGCTTTTAGTTTTTTTTTTCTTCTTTTACTTTTTAAACCAATTTGCCGAAGCATCCAATAGAATAGAGGAATGTTAAAAGCCCTCTGTTAGCCCCAGTAGAGATGTGGAAAAAGCATATGAATATGGGAGGGAGGGGAAAGCTTTGAATCAGACTCGGCTTCTTTTGTTTACTTTCTTTTCTATTTAAAAACAAAACCTTGAACGTGTTTTTAATGTTTCAAATTCAGTAGCCTTAAATTAGGAGGGAAGGGAGAAAACGGTGTAGGTCAAGTAAAAATGAAAATGGTTAGGGCTGTATTTAAAACTAGACACAAGACGTACTCATCTCCGGGCTGGAAGGTTATCCTCCCGTAGCAGCATCAGGAAGACCTGGCTCTGGATCGATAAGGGTTTGACTGCATTTCCAATTCATTTTCTCCAGCTTAGAGCTGCAAACTCCTATCTTCCTATTGATCGCAGTGTTAATCCATAGCCTGGCCCATCCTCTTGCTATGTAACAAACATGAAAATAAAACTGATAACAGGGAGGGAACTCTTGACTTTATAAATCAGAGGATGAGAGATGCTGAGGATTAGGTCTCTCTCTCTCTCTCTCTCTGTCTCTCTCTTTCTTGTCTGAAATAGACTTCCCCTGCCTGACTGCTTCTCCCCTTGTTGTGGTCAGTGTGACTGGCCATGTTACATGACATGATTTACTGGTCATGTGGACACTGGCAGAGCTCAATCAAAGCCTCATAAGTCAATGGCTTTTTGCAGGGCTGGTTAATGTCTCAATTGACTTTGTGTTATATGCAGTAAATGCATGATTTATATGATAAAGCATAACTTATATGATAAAATTAATGAGAAGCTTTGAAAGTGATGAGTGTGTGCGTGTGTGCGTGCGTGCTTGCGTGCATGTGTGCATGCGTGCGTGTGTGACTCCTGCATGATCTCATGGTGTTTCCACATGCCAGCGGGAAGCCCCATGAGCTCCCTAACAGTGCCGTCCGGCTTGCCCCTGTCCTCCTCACTCCGTCTCTGTGTTTTTCTTTTCCAGCTGAGTGACCTTCTCCCTGTGTGTAATTTAGACGTGACCTTTGCCCCCCAGGGTCCGGCATTTGTCTCCAGTCCAGTAACCAGCAACAGCTTCCTAGTCGCTGGAAATGTCAGCGCCGTTGAGCACCCTCCCTGTCCTCTCTGACCCACCGAACAGCTCACAACCTTCACAAATGGACCACTTTCATGGCCGCCTTGTCATCAACCCACTCCCGATATTGCGTTCGTTTCTCTCCTTTGTTTTTAAAGGCAGGGTTTTTAGACAATTACTCTGCCTATTATGGAAGTCAGTAAAAGAGGATGATGCTCTCAACTGTTGACATGAGCTGACATGTGACATGTATTGACATGCATTGTTTTTTTGGTAACTTTCTATGAATCCAGTATTCATAAAACATTACAAACACATTCATAAAGGGTTACAATGCATTCATAAGACTTTACAACTAATGGCATAAGCAATCATTACTGTTTACACATTCTCATGACGGTAATTGTAAGGCATCATAATGTATTATAAGCCTTTACAACTGAAATTGTCACAAAGCATTATAAAGTATCAATTTGTGTATTGTCCTTTCATATGTCCAATTCCTCATGCCAAATAATGAAGAGTTACAAGCACTCAATGCATACTCTAAGTAAAGTGAGATGAACACATAATTACTCAGGAAAATCAATAAGGCACCATTACATACAAACAGTAAAGTGGCATATTTCCCTAGTATCAAAGGCCAAAAAAGCTTAGAAGGCTTTGTGACACATTATGATGACATTATAATGCCTTGTACCTTATGAGTATATAAACAGTCATGAATACTAATGTCATTAGTTAGAAAGTGTTATGAATGTATTATAACTCTTTATGAATGCATTTTGTAATGCTTTATGAGTACTGGGTTCATAGAAAGTGTTTTTTTTTCTTGACTTATTATGTGAGTAATTAGAATTACATTTTTATTTAAACCATTAATAGATGCACAGCAGCAAAAAACAAAAAACAAAAAACAAACAAACAAAAAAACCCGGTAACTTTTAGAAGAACTTATAGTTTTAAGCCAGCATTGACAAAACAAACAGAGGAAGCCACTTCCCACCAACAGTCTCCTGCCAACTGTTAAGATTGATCCTTACAAATGACCCAATCCCAAATGGTGGAGCCAGTGATAATGGCAGCCGAGGCTGACTCTATTGTGGTGTAGCGTTTGGTTTTCTGTAAGAACTGGCCCTTAATGAGGCGGGTTCAGAAGGGTCCCTGTCCTCCTGTCTCCTTTCGAGGCCTCTGGAGGCTCGGGCCTGCATTGGGACTCTATTGTTGGCTATGCAGGGGGGATAATGTCCTTATTAATTGTACCTCTTTGTAAGGTGTCAGCTGCGTAGCTCCGATGGAGACGGATGGATTCTGTGGAGTCTGCTCCCCAGCCCTCCTTTTGTCAGCCACCCAGAGAGCTGGCTGGGTCTGGCACGGAGCCGGCTCAAATGAGGGCCAGATGCGCTCCTGTGTCACCTTCCATCTGCCATCTATTTTTGTTGTTGTTGTTTTTTCTTTTTTTTAACACAGGTGCACCATTTCTCACCCTGTAGCAAGGCAGTGGGCCTGAAGAACATGCTTCAATATGACACAAAGTAAGATGGGAGACAAAGAAAAGGAGCCACAGATTAAAGCTTGAATTTTACCAGCTTTTGTGCTAATTGTTTGGGGAACAAATGCGCAAGTATGCTTGGTAGACGATTTTATGTTATTACTTCAATTACAAAAGAATATCTTCTTTGGATGTGAGAAGATTAGTTTTCAGTGTTATTATTTGCATTTGTCAGTATCTTTTGTTGTAACTTTTCAAATAAAAAAAGAATTTAAAAAATTACTGTATATACGCCTTTGCACACATCTGTTGTAGCCATGTGCAAAAATCTTTATCTAACCATATGCAATAAATGTGTTTTATATAAGCAGATGCTATACATGAACAAAACAGCCTATGCCATGAAACAGTGAAAATTCTTCATGTGATAACCGTTTGTGCTCAGATGCACTAGATGTTTGTCTTTAAAGATGTGTTTCGTTCAAATGTACATCTGTCCTCTCAGCCTTTGAATCCATTGCCTTGGCTTGTTAATGAGCGAAATTAGTAGGGTGAAGAGAATTAGCAACAACTAATATGCCTCCACGCTCATCAGCGACCACTTTTCCTCCTTGCAATTAGCACCGGTTGCTTTCATTCTAGTTGACTTTGACAGGGAAATGAAAGCAAAGTTTGTTTGCAATCGACCTCGGCTCATTCCACTTTGAACAAGTGGAACGGTGACTGTGTGGTAGTGCAAGTACTCAGATGTGCAACAAGGCTTCACATCTGTCAAAGCGAATCAGCGAGGGGGATAACATGAACTGTGATCCATAACGACTTCTAAATGACCTGGCTATGGTAAAAAATAAAAAAAAAACATTGGTGCGGATGTTAAATTAGTCTACATTTAGTCTTCTCGAACATGAATGATAGCAATGAAGGTTAGGGTGAAGCGAACACAGAGATGCTGTTCCATCAGACTGGGTTGGAAAGTCCATTTAGCTGATGACTCAAGGTGAAGACCGGATTCCCATCACTTTGGGTCAGGTCTATACTGCAGTCAGCTGCTTGTCTGGGACATTTGAGTCATCACCTGATGTTTCCTGAACCTGAATGAAGGGGGAAAAAAACACAGATAGACATGCACTCACACACACACACACACACACACACACAAGAATTTCGCCTGTTTTACAAGAACATAATTGCACATAAAAATGTCAGAATATCCTAAAGGGCCATAACTCATGAGTCATAATGCACCCTGGTCTCTCAAAGAGCAAATCATGTGTTGAGTGATAGTCACATCTGTTTTAAGAATGTCTGAGTGACCCGGTGTCCTGCAGTGCTGTATGCCTCCAGAAATCCTGCTTGACAATGATATCCCAGGCTCCTTTGTTGTATTTGAAACAGGATGGAAAGATGTTGGGTGTTGAATAGTTTGACTGAGACTATTGGTTTTACTAGACAATAGAGCCATTCCTGGTTTGCCATAACAAGTGGCACAGGCTGTTGTGAAATGCATTCAATTGCCAAGTGGTATGACCAAACCGGAGTCTCTCAGGAACATCATATATTGCCACGTTCTACAGGTCATAGAGTTACAAATGACTTTACAAATACTATAATATCCTTTCATTGAGGTTATCATAATGAATAGATGGATGATTATATTTAAAGCAATTTAAAGACTAATAAAACCTAAGTCAAGTAGCCAGGTCCAAATCTGGATCTGCAACAGTTCAGATTTCACACCCATACCAGTCAGCTGATAGCTTATCTGACAAAAAGAATCAGGGGTAGAAAGAACCCTGGCAGCACATCCACACAGAACATAAGCATGGGAATCACATAAATGAGAAACTCCAGAGAATTATGAATATTATGTTGTTGTCATACATGGACCCATCCCTAGCTACATATACTTTATTTTTCCTCATTATATATTTTATGTGATCACATACAGTCAGATAAAAAGTCGATATAGCCTACCATATCAGTGCTACACAACCTAAAAGCAATGTGAAAATACAATTTCACTGATATCTAACTGTGACGCAACTCAAGAGAGAACAAACATTCTGTGTGCAAAGGTCTGGATAAGCATACCTCTAAGGTTACTTGTGAATTCGTCATGTAGAATTGTGTTCATTGTGATGTGTATTTTTGTTATGTTGTTGTAATGTCAGTGGCACTCTCCTCACTGCTTCATGTTTAATACATAGCATTCGCTCTAAGTTTTTAATTCCGTCTTTAAACCTTAATCTTGCAGCGTTTTACCAAAGGAAGGTGTACTATGATGGCTTGCCAGCAGCCAACTGATACAACACTGTTTGATCTCCTCAGTTAAAGTTGCTAACCCAAGGTCATCTGAATAACTCCCTAACTTGGGTTGCATCTTGTATTCTGAGCTAGGCTTAATTCAGACTGTGTGTAACTTTTGTTCATTTACAACCACAGTACATTCCCATGCAATGACCTGCCAAATATCAGTCAGTCAAATGTTAGGTTGTGCATGGCAGTCAAAAATATATTTTGTTCACAAAGAAAAACTTACTCATTACTAGTGTAATACTGTTGTTATCATGTGTGTACACCTAATTGTAGAGGGTTTTCCTCTTTTCACTAAACTTTTGTCGTGAAGATGTGGAATGTTTTGATCACTCCAGTAAAGGGTGCTCAGGGGAAGGGAAGACTTTGTTCATTAGATCTATTGATTCGTCTGACATTTCAGAGAAGGTCGAATATGGTCCATGCTATAGCCTGCCTAATTTGAAGACAGGGAGGTGCCCTAATATGTCATAAAGGTCAGCATCAGTTCAAAACTACTTGATGAGTTACCAGCCTATTGACAGATGATGATTTGTTTTTTTTCTGCCTTGTCAGTGGCTACTCATTAGGTAAATACAATATTTTCCCCTACAGTGTCTTTACCTCACAATTAGTCCTGATTGCAGTTTTGCACAAGATGTTCAGTCACCCACTAGCACTGTGCTTCTTCAGTAGGCAAGTGTGTGTATCAATCACCATTTTATACCCATTTTACAATGTAGCGACCAAAGAGCACCGATCTCTAACCTGAAATATGGGGAGAAACTTACAATCTTTCCTCCTCACAACTGAAAATCAGGAGTCAGAGGTTAATTTTCTGTTTTAAGTAATTGGCCTTCTTGTGATCAGGAGACAATTTTCTCACCAAGTACAAAAGGTCAATGACAAATTCCATACATAGCTGATAGCGAATAGCTTATGTGTCCATGAGACATGGAGATGGGGTAAGAAGGAAGAGACTCAAATACTTATTTCTCCTCAATTACTGGACTCCACTTTCTTTTTGAAAAAGCATATTATTTTAATTACTTTTGGCTTCTGGGCCTGTGGTAATAACTAGTGGTAATGAAATATCTTTTTCATTGATTATTTTAGTTTGTTGAGAAAACACAGTTAATTAAGTGGATTGAAGCCTCCATGAGATCACCAGCATTAACATCAAATCCTGTTCTCCTCATTAAAGGAAACAGAGTCAATTTAATTAATGCATATTAATCCCCACCAATGCCCATTTTAGCTTTCAAAAAAGAGAGAGAGCCGCGAAAAAAAATGCTTGTCTGACTTCAAAATCATTCCATTTCAAACATGCAAGTTTGATCGGTGCCTGAGTTTGTGGGCCCCACGCACAGGGGCCTCCCTCTGAAACATTCGGCAACCTTTTGTGTGATCTTTCCCTTGGCTAATTAAAAAAAGAGGATTAATCAAGGCTTCCTCTAGCAGACATCACCAGCCATGATCCTGGGAGCAATGGGATTCTGAGCTAAAGCTGGTGTCTGTTCCTCTCCAAGCAAGAGTCTAATGCCAACTCAGTTGCTGCACACACACTTAGTAATATATATATATATTAAAAAGACTCTCCTCATGAGTCTTTGTGGCCACAAAAAATATGGAATTATAGAATACACCATGGTTATTTCCCCCTCATGTGATTGTAGCCAACTGATCAGACACCTTGTATGCATGGCCCCATTTCTTGGACAGCCTTGTAGAGCACACGTTGAGTTCTGTGGAATGACGCTGTTAACCTCGCAAATATTTACACCTTTTTTTTTTACTAGGTTTACTTGCCAAGTCTTTCCTTCTCCTTGGATGTTGTGACTGTCTGGTGCCAGAGGTTATCCACCGTGCCCTTGGTCCGTGTTTTGAGACCGAAGCCCTTTCCCTCCCCTGCCAACACATTACTCTCGCTGCTGATAGACCAGAGCAAATAATCTACTGCCAGAGGGCAAATATGACCAGGGCCGACTCTCGAGAACATTGATATGCGATAACCTGGCCCAAAGAGTCTGATTTAGTTCTCCCTCTTGTTTTTTTTCCTTCTTTTTTTTAAGTTGATATGAACTCTGTGAATGATCAACAAGATATCAAGACATCTGTGTGGGAGTTAAACTCAGAAGGTGGCTTGCTTGCTGTACTCTTCCGCAGAGTTCTGCACCCTAAGTAGAACTGTGCCCTATCTGCTGACTAGTTTGTTGAAAGAATGTTTAGTTAAACAGTAAACATTGATTACTCTGGGGGTCATGCTAAGGTTGTTTGAATAGCAACTAGAGGGTCATTGCAATGGGTTCATTGTTTAGCTCAGTTCTACTAGCTTTTTCTCATAACATTTGAACCAAGTAGTTAACAATTATTAAAAGTCATATCGCTTTTATTCACAGTGGCATTTTTCTGCTCCAGAAATGCCATTCCATATGGATGCTTGCTTTGTTAACCCTTCACTTTGTCAGACTCGGGTTTTAGCCCTTCACAGCTGTAAGAATCGCAAGAGTCTGTGTTCTTCTCCATCATGCAGAAATGTTCTGATGGTTTACTATGACAGCTCATTCATGGTGGTTTGCACACATATGGTAGATATGTAGCATGTCTCATAATAAAGATCACAGAAGGTATAATTATCACATGCAGTTTCAGATTATCACAAGATTACTCCCACTTGCAGCCACTTCTAACATCTCAGGTAATGTTGACATGTTGACAACCTCCTTACCACAACTGATGGCATGTTTTAGAACTGCTTTTGATTCCCTGAATGCCCTTCACATTCCACCATCAAACTCATATTTACCAGTGGCATTCCTTCAGCTTAGTTGAACCAAGAGAAACTAGCTGAATGGCTAAGCCTTAGACTAATTCCTTCTGCACATTTTACTAGAGTACATAAAAATGGCCCCAAATGGGTATTTGAACACCAATAAGAGGCATTTGCTTGCAGTTCCCATAAAAATGACAACTCATGGCTGCTCCTCAAATCGGCTTAGAAACTATCTTAGATGTATGGAAGCCTCTGTGACGACAAAACCAGAATAGGGATAAAGCATAAAGCGCAAGGAGAGAAAGGGAGGGGACCAACCCCTTTCACATTCCATTAAAGGAGGCGCTTCTCGTTTTTTAGGTGTCAATTGTTTTTGGTCCCTTGAAGTGTAGATGGAATGTTTGAATTCCTGTATTAAGCGTAGAACCTGCTGAGTTAAATTATGGTCTGTGGGCTGTGAGCTGGGAGTAATCAATAGGAATACACAGGCCAGTGTGTAATGTGTCTGCTCCTAGCAGCAGGGGGGGGACTGCCCCCTGCCTGCTCTGCCCCTCAGCAGGTTAAATAAATATGATAGTGAGACCAGGCTCACTGGATTATACAATATCAATGTAGAATCAGGAAAGGGCTATCGCACTCCTCTGCCTACTGTGAGCACTATTGACAGATGTGGCTTTGAACATGACTGTGGTGGATGGAGTATGACACTCCCCCATCCTCTTTCTCTTTGTCATTCTTTCTTTCTCTCTCTCTCTCTCTCTGTGTCACTCTTTCTCTGTCTTGCCCTGTCTGCCTTTTGATTCTGCCCTTCCCTACCACTTCATCTTCTTCTCTCTCTTTCCCTTTCGGCCTTGTTTTATCCCTCTTTCTCCTACTATGCTGTTAATGGTGTGAAATTACAAAGTGAATTCATTGGTACACAAAAGATATCTATGGAGCTGTATTGAGTTACTTGCCTCTTGGGCAAATATATCAAAATGCCATTTATGGTATTTATGTCTCCTTAAACAGATTGTTTTAAGTGAAAGTAAATCAAAACCATGAAATCATAAGATGGTAAACAATTACATTGTGTCATTGCAATTTCATGACTTGTTCAATGTCAGTGTTTTTACATTGTTGGTGTGACTATTTTGATTATTGCGACTATTTTGATAAACATCCTACAATACTGTAAAAACATAATTGAGACACATCAATTTCAGTACTTAATTTGAGCAATTTCCTGTAGAGAATTATTATGCTTTATAGTAGACTGTCCTCATAAGTAAGCATTGGCCTTGTAATCTTAAATCAGACAAAGTAAACAATTTCATAATTTGACACAATAATTTAATTTACATGATTATTCCACGCTGTGCTATCTCAATAACATAAACGAATCACTGCATGCACTTGCTACATGAGATTTTCAAAGGCAATCTCTTAATTGTGAGGTCACATCAACCAAACTTTCCCTGCTTGAAATGACATTGAGAAGAGAATGGTCTGTTTATTGTCTTTGGATGACATATACCTGATAGAACTATTTGGTGTCAGGATAACAAGAGCCTGCAATAAATGAAAATTCTTGATTGCTTAAAGAAAATATCCTTGATGCTTTTGATCTTTTGATTACATGTTATCAGACAAGTTACACAGTTCCAACAGGCCATTGCCTTTTACCTGCTGAAAGCCCTGCTCAACACCACTTGAATCGTCACAAATCTCCAAATGCTTATTTTGTTGTATGTTACAAATCACCCCCCACTGGCGACTGTATGGGGTACTTATAGGCTACTGTATACATACTTATGCAGTTCTTATGAGGTTCTCTAACTCTTGCAAATCCACTTATATCTCACGTGTCACATCCCGCCATGTGACACATGCACTGGAACCTTCCACCAGCAGTACTGGAGGCATTGTCTAACAAGATGTTAAAAAGCCACATGGTGGCTGGCAGCTGGATGAGATTGGTGCTCTGACACAAATAGGTTGATAAATGGATGCTCTATTTTCAGGTTGACCCTGCGAAATGACAAACCTTAATTAGGCAGTTTGGTGCTTGCGGCCGGCCGCCGTCAGACTGGCCATACAGTAACCCCATAGCGCTGATCCACTTGCGGTATTGATTAAGTCACTCTCTCAGCCAGTGAAAGGGGATCAAGAGAGGCATGTGTGAAAGGCTTTATCAGACGACACTCCAGATAACCTGATACAACCCGATACTGCCTTCTCAAGAGGTTGCAACCTCTACGGCCCCTGCGGCCCTAATTAATTAGCATTCTCTCTGTAGTCCTCTGTTCACTTTCACCCTCTCCCTCTCTCTCTTCTTGATCTTCTACTCTTTTTTCTTCTGTCCTTCCTTTCTTTATGTCTCTCTATCCTCGATGTGAGGGGATGTTTCCTAACTGTTCTTAGTTGTTGTTCTCTACTTTTCCTCCCTCTCTCTCTTTGTCTCTCTCACTCCTTCTCTTCACCTATGTCAATGTCTTTCTCTATTTTCTGTGTTGCATCTCACCTTCATCCTGTTCTGTATTTGCAGTTTATTACAACTCACACTGTTTGGTAATGGCATGGTGGAGAAATGCAAAATGATTTAATTTCATTATGGAGAAGTCCAGATGGGAACATTAACCTTGTCCACAATTCTTCTTATTTGTAAGTAATCCCACTGTGGCTCTTCTTTCTTTCTCTGTTCAGCCACTGTCTACCTACCTGCCTGCCTTTCTGCCTGGCTGCCACCCTCTCTGGGGTCTTGTTCAAAAAGAGCAGAGAGCGTGTGGGGGCGCTGGCCAGGTAGGTGGCCTCATGTTTGCGTGGCGGTCAAGGGAACGTTTGTCATGGGCGACCCCCATGAACCGCCGAGGGACGCAGAGCGCCTCACGGACAGTCGTGGCAGAAAGACGGCCGGCTGGCGTAAAAAATAAAAGAGCAACTGAGGTCTCAGGGGAAATGGCAGAGGCGACTCATGGCCCTGCAGCTGACACATGTGCTAACCGTTGTGTCGGTGTCGGAGTGGAGAGGAGCCAAGCGCCACCACTCTCTCTCTCTCTCTCTCTCTTGCATCCACAGCTCTCTAGGAATGTGTGAGTTTTCAGTGCAGTCTTACCTGTGTTTGAAAACAAACACACACACACACATACACACACACATACAAACCCTGCAAAAACCCTCTCTGTATTGCAGAGAGCAGAGGCTATGTTTATGTGTGAAACATGGAGATCAGCATAACAACTCTTTCCTGCATTACCCACTTAATAATATATTAAGAGATATTGTTGTTAGAGGACGTTTGAACAACCCAGTATATCCGTGTGTTTGGTAAGGGCCCTTTATGGTTTAGAGTGTAATGAGACTTTTTTTTAACAATACCACTTTTTTCCATTGTCATTTTGTTCATACAATGAGAGATGTTTTATTTACTTATTTATGCATTTATTATTTTATTTCCCAGCTTTTTGATTAAAATTTGTACCATCAAATCTATAGAGCAACATACAGAGGTTTGTGCATAAAATGTATAGAATCCTGACCATTTAGAAATCATTTCATTTCCATTTTTTCCTCCAGTGTGTGTTTGGGTTTAATTTAGCTAAAACAAGTGGAAATGGAACTCATGGCTGGGAAAATGATAATAACAGTGACTTGCTTTAGTGTCTGTGGCCATACCACGTAATGGATTCAGCATTCAGTAAGAGGCACAAGGCATTGGCTGTGCTACTGCAGTTTGCATAAGGGTAATTAAGTGAATGAATACTTTGAATACTCCTCTGTTCCACTGAGCTGACATGATCTAATAACATGCCACAAATTATTGCATGCCTCCTTTAGTTGGGCGCATGTCTGATTGCTTGGTTGCATTAATGTGCCTTCCTACAGCTTTTAGAGAATTTGAAGAGATGCAATTTAGGAATGCAATTTGGGAACGGTGGCTTTTAGCATCAAAACCATCACTCAGTGGTGGTATGGGCAGCTGACATTTCTGTTGGTGTGCCTACGTTTGTTGGTATAAAAGGAATTCCTTCCACCACGCTATGTAATGAATGCATGTTTTCGGTTTATATATTCGTATAACGCATCATTGCTGACACAATGCCTCATTCTTGCATTGAAATGCCCGTGCCGTATCAGAGGACCATTTCACTGAGGCGGCTCATCCTTGCCATGAGGTCCATCTTTTTTTCTTCTTCTCCCTTTGATTCCTGTCCCCCTTTTTCCTCGCTTTTTGGAGAATGGCCTGAATTTGAAAAAGAAAAAAAAGGCTTGGTGCCAGGTATTGCTGACACAGTGAGCAGAATTTTTCTTCCCTCCCACAAAAGATTTGGGAGAAGCGCATTTGCATAAGGTCAGAGCCCGGCTCCTGATGGAAGTTGCACAGCATCTCTGTCTCTTAGCAACACTCTTGCTCTCTTGGTCCTTGCGTTAAATTGACTGGTCCTTCCCTTTCTTCCTTTTCACCGCGGTGCTCACAATAAAATGCCACCCTCCAACCTATGTCTGTCACCCAAAAGGTCATCCCTCTTTCTTCCCCTTTTCTCTTTACCATTGCTTTCAACTCCAATTAAAAGATGAGTGTATTATTTATCTCAGCCCAGTGTTTTTTTTATCTTCTTGTTGTTCTCATCTGTTTAATATTGCTAAAATTGTGATGAATATTAATATTTTCTTTCTTTCTTTCTTTCTTTCTTTCTTTCTTTCTATTTTCTTGCATATCCTGTGCTTCACTTAGTGTGTGTGGGTGTATGTGTGTGTGTGTGTGTGTGTGTGTGTGTGTGTGTGTGTGTGTGTGTGTGTGTGTGCGCGCTCGTGCATGCATGCATGTGCGCATGTATCTGAATATCTGCTTGTGACTGTGTTTGTGTGTGTGTGAGTGTGTGTCTGTGTGTGTCTGTGTCTGTGTGTGCAAGTGTGTGAGTGGATATATTAAAATGGCAATATTGAGGCTCTTCCAGCGCTAGGGAGAGATAGGGAGCAAATTGGAGGCACCTGCAAGACAAAAGGGCTACTGGAGAGCCTCTAATGTGACTGGAGATGGAGGAAGAGAGTGGGCCCTGAGTCGCTGTCTTCTCCATCCATTTAGAGGCGGCTGGGTTGCGCTCAGAAAAGGGAAGAAGAAAAGAAAAGGATAAGAAAAAAAAAGAGAGGAGAGGGAGAGAGAGAGACAGAGAGAGATATTCCTTTTTTATGTAACGCTGGTCTGTTCGGAAAATGAGTTGGCCTGGCTGCCTTAGTGGTGTGGGAATGGGTGACAAACTCCAGATGCTGGAAAGCGATGTTAATAGAGGGTCAAATTTGGACAATAGTATCCATCACTGCTTTCAGGGATCTCTCTGTCATCCAAGTCATTTCTGACTGCTCTATCCAGCTGAATTGGAGAGATGATTCAATTACTATCTTCTTCTTCTTTCTGGCATGGCAGCTGTACACAATATAATTTCATCTCTGCTCTGGCTTAGAGCATTTTAATCACCCTTCTCTTCATCCTGGCCACATTCTGGGGTGATGACAAATCTCAAATAGAATGTAGGCTATACTGATACCTACAATGGTGCATCATTCATATATTCTGCTGAATTGCTGCTGACGAGATTCTAAAATGTGGTCAATAAAGAGTTAATTAAATGAAATGAGTTTGGAGAGGTAATCTTTGACAACAAATTAAAACCATTTAGGCTTGTGATTGTAATTATGCAAATCATATACTAACACTGGTGAGGATGACGACAGTGGAGACAATAATGATGACAACAAGGACTGCAATGATCATGATGATGACGACGATGATGGTGGTGGTGGTAGTAGTGCTGGTGGTGTGTATATGATATATCGAAATGACAATAGAGGGAATTCTAATCATTGTTTACAGCCGTTATTTTACCCAGTTCATCTACACTATGTAGCTCTTTGGACGCATACATTTTTATTCAGTTATTTATTTAGTCTATTATTTGTATATTTGTTATTATTTGTTTATTCAATATTGGTTCTCTCCTGTGCTCTACAAACACGTCTTGAAATACCCAAATGTTTCCAAATATATATGCGCTGATTCATTTATCGCAACCGTCAGAATAGATAAGGACCACATTCACTTGTTTTCCGTTCACAGTTACATAAAGAAGATATTAAGAACGTGCATTTACAATCTGCGTTTGTGGCTAGAGTCATATAGCTAAAATAAGTAGCCTATATAAATTTTAAAAATATCACGCTTGTCTAATAGAAAATTATTTACGGAGAGTATACTATTGACAAAAAGGGCAATTGTGCCATTGAATTGAGTGTTATAAGGTAGCCTATAATGTATCGAATTATAAGCTACTTATATCATACTTCTTCCGTTTAAATTGTGTAAGTAATTATAACATATTCCAATTAAATGCAATTTAAGAAATAAACTGTGTATTTTTATTCTGACTACTATGTTGATATAATAACGACAAAATGGCATCTGTAGCCCACCCCCCAAAGAAAAGGCGTCTAGTCTGAAGCGTGTGAATGCTTGAAAGTCTTCCCAGAGTCTGTGTGTGGAAGCAGCTAGTAACCCAGCAGGTCAGGCATGCGTAGCGGTGACAGGGGTTGCCATGAGGCTGAAATGTTGCCAGTGAAAGGGGAGCATCCGTGCTCCTTTCTTGTACTTTAAGGTGGTTTAAGGGTCCCCGACCAGCTGTTTGCCACAGCATTACACCTGTGAAGTTCGCTAATGCATAGCTGCTGGAGAGAAGGCAGCTCGAAGTCAGGACTGTGACCCCTTCAGATTTTAATTAACTGCAAGCAGATGCACTGAAGACAAAGGTTCAATAAAGGACAAATTGGGAATCACGAGAAATTGACAGAGAGAGAGAGCAGAAAAATACAAAAGCAGAATGTTCTGGGTGTAGGCTTGTAACCCTTTTCGAAGGGTTTTGGCGAAATTATCTGCAAAGGGAACGAATAATAACATTTTGCATACTCTGACAAAGCTTAAAATTTTAATAATTTATTTGATAATCTATATGCTTGAAGACATGAAGACATATATGCTTGTAGTCTGTCATTCTCTGACAGCCTATGCAGGCTTGAAATAACAAACACGAGCCGGTAACACAACTGCATCCATTCGCTCTCATATATCTAGTCTAGATGCACGAAATAGGCTAAAGATGACAATATTTGGGGGAAAAAAGTAAAATGATCAAAATAGCACAGTAGCACAGTGTGTTTTATATGATTGTCTGGCGCACGAGACCTACCAATTCACAGATTAATTAATAGAAAGCATAGCCTCCCTACATGTTGCAGGTCTGAAAATATTGGGCTGGACAAGGTATTTAATGAGATCACGAGGAATTCTGAAATATTCAGCCAAAACAAATATATGTAATTTTCTAAAAAGAAGTACCCTAGTTCTAAACTAGACCGTGTTAAAATAATTTGTTTTTGTATCCATGCGCTGTATTTCTTCTGTAGCCTACGTGCCTTGTATGTACTGTAAGTTATGTAGACCATACTCTGACTATGTATTTAACTGGTAGAATTGCTTGAATCCACCCAGTAAAAGTGAAATGAGAAACCCCTGCATAATTCACACGGTCAAGACACCCCGGGATCAAAGGGCGTTGGAAGGGCAAAACCAAACTACTAATTGCTACTCGGTAATGGTGAATTAATTGGCTCTCTTAGGCTTCTTGGTCCCACTCGAAATAAACCAACAGAAATGTCTCAGGTTAAAGACCTTTGGTATAACCTATTGATTTTAGCGTTGTAATCGTATTGGCAAAGATGTGAGCCAGTGTAATGCAGATTTGAGCGATGCCTTATTGCGGGTAACAAATAGCCTTGATATCTGAGCATCTCGGAGAAAGGCCCCAGACTTCAAATACTCTGTTGGGATATCTCAATTTGATCGATATGAAGAGGAGAATGATGGGCAGTGGATTCGAATTGAGCTGCTAAATGCGATATTGGCAACGCGTCTCCCCCCAATCTGCAGCGCTGGGTTGCAGTGATGGAACGCCCTCATACTATGATTGCTGATTACATCAAAGAATCCCACGCTTATAGCTATCATCCAGAGTAATCGCTTGTCTCCTTTGGTCTTAGTTCTAAATATCCACATCATCGTGTCTGTTCCACTTGTCATTCTCTCAGTGATCCCTGTGCCTTTCGTCAGCCCATCATAACCTATCATAAAATGCCTGTGTTTGGTAAGGAGCAGGAGTCCAGAGGGCATCAGATTTATTTCCAAATGACAGAAGAAGGGGACAAGGAACAACCTTTCTGCTCTAGTCATGCTTTTGTTCACTCTCTCACTCTCTGTCTCTGACACACACACACACATGCACACACACGCACACACTTGTCCAAGTATATCTGATTTAGCTTAAAAAAAAGAAAATGCATCCCACATTTATTTCACGATAGATGTGATGTGCCAGTGCATATACCCACACTGACATGTGCTTCATGTTAATATCTACCCATTTTATGTTTCCCCTCCTCTTGACATATTTTGCCCCTTTCCTGCAGAGCTTTGGAGAGCTGGAAAGACGTGGCCACTGGGCAATGCAGTGGCTCCATGGAGAGGAATATATCCCACACACTTAAAGAAGAAACAATGTCATCATTACTGTAAGACCCCCTGCTAGTTTTCCCCCACTGTTAGGAGAATGAGAGCTTCTTCTGCTTAAGCCTTTCTTTTCTGCCCAGCTTTCTTCTTTCTTTCTTTCATTCTTTCTTTCTCTATTGCTTTTTTTCTTTCTTTTCCTTGTCCTCTCTTTCTCTGTCCCCTGTTAAGTAGATATATTATAGTATAGTATTATTTCAGATTAATGGTGTAAGGGAATAATCAGTTCCATATGATTGCAGATTGAAATGATTCAAATATGCAGCCATTTTGTCATTGGCTCTGAATGCCTTGTTGATCTGAATGCTTGCTGTTTATTTTTGTTTTGCTTTCGGAAGCTGAAGGAACTGAAGCAAAAGTCAGAAAACACAAACAGTGACCCAGTGCCTGAATGGCAGAGAATTCCAGCAAAGACTGGCATTTACCTCTCTCTCTCTCTTTCTCTTTCTCTCTCTCTCTCTCTCTCTCTCTCGCTCTCTCTTTTCCTCCCTCCATGAGCATGTTGTGATGTGTCTGCATCAGAGGACTGAAAAACATCTGTGCCTGTGCTTGTGCGTGGGAAGGCCCCCCACCCACCGCCTGTGACCCACAGTGATAGCTCCTGGACCTGTGCCACACACAGGCTGGCTCGGGCTTTTACAAATGCCTGCTCTGTCACATCGTTTGCCTTTTTTTCCCCTCTCTCCTGCTCTATCCTCCACCCTATTCTATGTCCCCCTCTCTTTCTCTCTTTCTGTCCTTTCCACTTTTTCTTTCCCCTTGTGTTCAGCAGCATCTAACATAACCACATCTCCTTCCTCAGGTATCAAAGTGGGACATTTTTTGTGTGTGTGCTGCACAGATACCTCCTCCACACTGCTACACCTCACTAACTCTCCCCACCACCACAACCCTGATAATATCTCCCCACTGACTGAGAAACAATTCTGAAACTGTCCAGCACACACCGCTATGCTAGTCTATGTAACATTTACCCACAAAGCCTACCGGAACTCAGAGCCACCTGAAATGTTTGTTTGTAGTTGTTTTGAATGAGGGTGAAGCCGCTTGCTTGCTTGCTTGCAAGCACTGTAGTTCAGATCATGTCCTTTAATTAAGTATTTATGGAGCAGCGATGGCAGCGAGGTGTACGTTTACATAACACCAGTCGCTCCACCCAGCTGCCCTGCCCCCTCTCTCACCCCTGCCCCCCCAGAGTAATGCTCTCCACTCCCCCCACTGGTTGGCAGGCCATCATTCCTCGTGTGTACTTCCAGCAATGATATCAAAAAGGTTTTTTGGTCAAGCCAAAGCGAGGTCATTCTAATAATACCCAAGGTCAGTGGTGGGAGCCAGTGAGTCTCCCAGTCATTTTTCATTTGTTCGCAGAGTTAATGACAGTTGCAGGGGGAACAGGAACTTGGAGCCGGCAGGCATGTGATGTCACCAACACATGCCAGGGGATTATAAGGGCAGGCAAGGGACAAGGACTGTGGATTAGAATGCAAGCGAAAGAGAGAGAGAGAGATCTTTACATTTCATAATCATTACACTTTACATTTCATCATTTAAATTGTTGCAGTCCATCTGGAATTATGGACACATCAGGAAAAACAACAACAAAAAAACATTTGTAAATAAAATGAATTTCTGTACAGGCACTAAAGCTTCCCTTTGTTTAGTTACTTTAAAGCTTGCATCAGCTGCAATGGTTCGGAACGGAAACCCTCTAACAGATCCTGTCATTACCTCAGTGTTTAGAAACCTAAATAGCTTACACTTTAGAGCAACTGCAATGTGTCGTTGTGAGTAAGCATTTGCATAAGCCTAATGACTTACAATTTGAAAGGTTTTAAGGTATTTGTATTCCATATGAAACATTGCATTTCACGAGATTCGAGAATTAGCCAAATTCCATCAACACAGGGTGTAAGATCTGCACTGATTGTATAGACAGGGAGCACATCTCTGCTGAGTATGCATATGGTGCAGGCTGCCCTACATAAAGACCTCTATATCTGGATTTCCCCACAAAGCAATTACTCCAACCAGCTTAAACATACAGGACACTGTCTGTTGTTGTGACAGCCTATTACATTATGTCCACCCAGGGCACAAATGCCGTTTTTATTTGTGACCGGATTGTTTCCTTCAGCATCATTTTCACTCTACTACGAAATTATGCAAGTCTGAAATGTATATGGGATCATAATCATGTGCAGGATTATAACAGACCATAGAATCAGAGAGATTAATACTGGCATTGAAAAAATGGACCTTTCATGTGAAAGAATCTGATTTAGTAAACTCACACTTTTGTAAATTCAGGAAATGCAGAGAATCTCCATTTTACCACAATTTCCTCTTGTTATGCTATGATGTGCAGCTGATAATTGAGGTGAACCAAGGATACACTGGGACTGCTGCAGTTTTGAATCTTTTTGTTGCAATACAATACAAACTCTCAAGGAAAAGGAGGGGGAAAAGAATCACAAGTCACAATGCCTCCAGGCAGGAAGGTAAACCGTTAACATTTTTACGCTTGGTGCCCCGGTGGAGAAACTAGGGACTAATTTGGGTGACACTGAACTGTAAGAGTGCCTTGACATTTCATCATGCTGGTAGGTCAAGACAAGAGGAATGCTTACATCACCTTTTTGGGTGAACCTGGTTTGTATGTTGGCTCAAACAGGATATGTGATGGTAATTATTAGAGTTATGACTCCAACTCTTGGACATAAAACTAGGAGACCAAGAACATGTGTGAGGTCAACTGTTCTGCACTACAGTGATAGAACAATATAACCGAATGGGCACATTATAGAGCAAATTAATGTGTCCCCCGACAATGCACAAATACATACCACATTAACATTTGTTGCATGCATTTTAGAGCATGCTATCATACTACGAAACACACACACATACACAAACACAGACTCAAATAGCACACAGTGCAAAGGCAGATTGGGAGTCTGCCCTTTCTCTTCTCACCCTGCTGTTTGATGCCACTAAACATATGAGTAGATTTTGCCTGAGCACAACCCCACCACAGTCCCTGGTGCCTTGGTGTTCACACTGCAGTTTGTCAAAGTCTTTTGTTGCCGCCGCAATGACAGCAATGACCTAATTTTTGGCGGAGCCTAACACATCAGGAGCAGTCTGGCCCATGCTGTCTTCCCTCTGCTTGAACCTCCTCATGGACGCCAAAAAAGATCCGGAATGAGAGGGAGGAAAAAATATGTTGACAAATTTCTTCCTATACAAGTTATCCTCTGAACTCTCTCTCTCTCTCTCTCTCTCTCTCTCTCTCTTACTCTTCATTCCCTATTGCTTTGGTAGCCCACTTCGTAAAGGAGTGCAAGGTCACGGAGTATAAATATGAATTGCATTTTGCATTACTTCCAGATGAGTGAAGCTGTCAGAGCAATAATACCAGCCTTCAGTTCCCTGTTCTGCCACTTCTCCCCAGTTTTTTTGGCCATGAGGTCATGTGCAAATTGAAAGTGACAGGCCAGTCTGCATGTCCACAAGACTAATATTGTTAGAGTAGTCTGTCATGCCATAGATCAGAGCACTCCAACACCAACTGTCTGTGAGGGGTCTCCATGTTTGCTTGCTTGCCATGCAACCAATAAGGAGGCAAAAATGAGAGAGAGAGGGGAAGAGGGAAGAAGTATTTTCTCCTCTCGTTATAGCCTTAAGGTATTTGTTAGAGTTCTTGGGGTTATCTGAATCACAGATGCTATGCAATTTATCTCTCTGGAACAGGTGGCTAACATGCAAGCAGGTGGACAATTGTGAGCTTATCTTGTCCTGAACCCTGCAGCCCCCCAAAACACACACACACACACACACACACACACACAAACATTAACATGTAAGCACACATACACACACATACAAATACACACACAAAGGTAGGGGGAGAGAGAAATTAGCAAATGCATTGATTTTTCCACCATTCATTCAGTCTCTGTTATATCATAAACTATTTTGGCCAGTTAAACTAAAAGCCAATGCCACATGACTCCCTCTGCATCATGCCCTGCAATCCAATTTTATCACTGGACAGACACAAACACAGATTCTGCTAAGATATGAAAATGTTTACATGAGGCACCTCAAGCAAAAAAAAATAGTGTTGGTTCCTTTCATGTGCAAAAGTGGTGACAGGAAGCAGAGGCGGGAGGTGTGAGCCAGGGTGTCATCGGCAGGGAGTCTGTGAGCCCTAGTGCCCTGTCCCCTTCCTGTCAGGACTCTGCTCACTGACATCTGAAGTGTGTTCCTGTAGCTGGGATGAGGCAGGCAGGCTCTTGGCAGATCTGATGGACTACCTCTCCATTTGAATTCGATTCCCAATGCTATTCTCTGCTGCCTCACTTCAGGCGTTTTGATGGGAGAGGAATCTTGTCACTTCAAAGGGTTGTGTTTCTTTTTCCCCCTCTTCCCCTTATACATATCTTTCTGCATGCGTCCATGTCTTATTGTTGACTCCAAGCTCTGTCAGGACTGAGCAGGTCTCCATCATCTTGTTTTGACTGTGATGATAATGTCACTACTGTTATTTCAAGTATACTTTGAACTAAGAGGGAAAGAAAAGTGGCTTTGTCATGTTGAAAAATAACACTGCTGCTAAAGCTGTCTACCCAAAGTCCTTCAAATAATGTATTACCTGCAATGTGAATATATCTAAAGTTAATAATCATTATAAATCACAGACTTTCATGTTTCTCAACTCTCATATGTTTTTGAATGATTATAAATCACAGACTTTCATTTGTTTCCATCTCTTTGCAAAGCAAGTACAAGGTAAAGAAAGGGAAAAAAACATGCAAATCGCTGCCAGCAACGAGCCCTGTCACTGACTTAATGGGAGATTTATTGAAAAGATTTCTTGCTGGAATGTAAGCATACCCATGTAATTTTCACATTTAATAATCAAACCAGTCACATTTATACATTATTCAAATATTATTTGGATTTATATGGTACAAGAGAAAAGATGAAAGACTTTCAGATTTCCAGGAGACATGCATATGCAACACAGAGAAATGTTGCAAGGCTTTCCGCGTCCGTGTGCTTCCAGGCTAGTGCATGATACTATCAAAACATCAAAAGTAAGGCGGGCACCAGAGGTTTGACAGGGGTCAGGGCCTACGTCTACGTCTTCACATATGTCGGGATAGGTCTGGCCAGGAGACCTACGGTGTAAATGGGCCTCTACGCCTGTCATCCCCCTAATAGACTTGTCAAAGCTGTGCCACCGCCTCCAGGAACCAAGGTGGTGCTGCATTGTGGTCGGATCACATGACATCAGATATGAGGACACAATGAAAAATGTTTGAAGTTGATTATATGCTAGGTTATATTTTGAAAAATCGATGCTTGTACATAATGATTACTGTGTGATATGAAAATCCTGTGTGTTGTGTAACGTATATGCAACTGCTAATTAGCAGATATGCATTTAGCAAATATTTTTTTCAGCTTCAATAAGTTTTGGCTCAGGCTCAGACTATGATATACAAAGGGCGGCTAAACACAACCACTTAGGCAACTGTAAAAACGATAGGGTGATGCTTGTTTGCCGTATGTAGTCCTAAAAGCTGGACGATTATGCTTTTTTTGGAGAAAACCGAGTTGGTTGGATTTGTCTACGCGTATTGCCAAAAGTGACGTTTTGAACGAAATAATTAGTTTAGTATTGTACACCCAAACTTGCATTTTGCAAGTGAGAAAAAATCTGTTCAGTTGGGGGTTTGTCCGCACTGTTAGGCTACTTATCGAGAAAATAGTTGCTTTTCGGTCTTTTATGCAAACTTCAACCATTATTATGTATCTATCTATCTATCTATCTATCTATCTATCTATCTATCTATCTATCTATCATTTATTTATTTAGACGTGGCTTAACTCATTGCGGCCTCCAATTGAGGTAGGCTATTCTTCAATCAGAAACCACCATAAAACGCGATGAAATTCGTCCACCTCTACAGTTGAAGACAGTAAAGTCTAACCTCCGAACCAGCCATATCAAAGCTCTGGGAGAGGTTAGACCTAGTCTGCTATGGCAAAGCATGGGGGGTATGGCCCATTTGCCAAGCATGTGTGAGTGGGTTTACTTTATAGATAACATAAATAAATGTAGGGAAACTGTAATGGCAATGTCAGTACCAGAAACTGGCTATAAATCAAACCAGGGGCTTTTAATTCGTTTCTTTGGGGTCTCTTAATCTTGCTTTTCTGTAGTCTAGCGGTCTTGCACTAAGGTCTGTAAAACTTTTTTTTTTCAATTTAATTCTAAAAGATTCAAATATCCAGCGAAACACAGATATTCCTTTCCTACTTTAATCGTTTTTGAGAAATGATTGCATTATTGTATGGAATGTTTTGTGACCAATGTTTACCCCGTCTAACGTAGAGACTACTTAAAGTACTTTTATCTTCCTCGAGCCTTTCAAACGTGCTCTCTGCACTATACTCGGCACATTGGTGTGTAATGAGAAAGGCGCATTTGATTTTTATACAACTTGCGCAGGCTCTGGCTTCTCCTGTGAGGTACAGGAGCTTCCTTTCCGTCAGGTGCAGCTAATTAATATATTATTTGGGAATTTATTTCAGTGGTCTGGCCCCTTGACATCCTTCAGCACCTACTCAGACTCACTCAAGAAGAACTTAATTAAAGATGTTGTTTCTTTCTTCCATTAGACTGTGCAAGTTTTTAAATAGGCTTATGAACAAATGAACATTTAAAATATGGAAAGATAATAAAAAAATCCATTTATAGCCCAATATCTCTTTCAGACAAAGATCAGGACTTGGTATGTCTCTTGGCTTTCCCAAATCATCCCCTGCCCTGTCCGTACACCAGAATTCTTCAGCTTGTTTTTTTTTTTTTAAATCAGCCTTGTACCCCCAACCCGCTGCCCCCCTCCCCTGTGCTCCTCTCCCCACCTCTCTCTCTCTCTCTCTTTCTCTCCCTCTCTCACTCCTTTTCTCACTCTCTCTCTCTCTGTCACACACACTCTCTCTCTTTTTGATTCCACTGATCTGAGCTTGAAATGCGAAGGCAGCCCAGTGCTAAGCCTTCAAACGTGTGATTTTTTCAAAAGATCTCTGGAAGCAATCTCAGCCTGCCTGACCCCTGGCAGCTGCAGATCTCTTTATTTCTCTCTCTGCCGGCACTTCATTTGGTAGAAAAGCTCTCAGATTCACACCTCTGCTGGTCAGCACAAGTGTTTATTATGTGCATACACACAAAACACCCCACAGTGTTCCAGCCCTCACCAAAAAATAAGAAAAAAAAGAAGAGGAAGAAGAAGCAGGCTGTCCATTCGTAAATCTTCTGTCTTGTGCTTCTCGTTTTAACTGTACATCCATCCATTTGATTTTGCTTGTTCTTTTTTGGATGCTCATATAAGAACACTGTTCTCTTTGCCGTTGTCCCAGAGCCGAAATCATAGAGTTTCAAGAGAGAAAAAAAGGTATGGGTGAGATTATGAAGTCTTGTCTGATATTCATTCTTATCCAGTGTAGACTGGGCCAAAAGAAAATGTGTCTCATTCAAGGACAAGGCGAGTGAGTTCTGAAAATGGGCTTTCATCAGACACAAAACAGTGTCCTGTTTTCCTTTCTTGTCACTACGCTTACATTCACCTGTTTTCATTATGTTGTTTTTTTCCTTCCAGTATCTTTGTTTGGTGAACAAGACTCAACACAGTTTATGAGGTTATCTTTAATGCACCTGCCACAGTGAACCAGTTAGTTGCCATTTCCACAAGATACACAAATTACGGTGACGGAAGGATGTTAGTCTTGATCTGTGTAGGTGCGCTGTAGTATGTTGCATGTCTACATGTAAACATCACAGAACCCACTCTTACCACGACGCAAGTGAAGACAAAAAGTTGTGGACAATACTTATTTGCCGTCTGCCTTGAATTTATTTAAATGTTACTTTCCCCTCCCTTTTTCCGAGAGTGTATATTCTGCAGGTCCCTCCCTCTTTTGAAATGAGACTGCAGGCTCTGTCATTAGATCGGATGGCAAGTCTTTATACAAAGTGTTTTGCATAATTACATACCAAAGCCAGAATAGCCACCCTCAAATTTTATGGGTCACAAAGCATTCACAATTGCCACATTATTGTCCACCAACGTCCAGCCCTACCAATGAGAAGGAATGAAAAAAAATCTCATCTGCCTAATCTTGGCTTGGGAGATAGAATTTTCATTCCAATAAAACAAGTGAAGAAGATTAGTTCCAAACTGACAACTTGTTTACATATAGTTGTAAAGTTCAGAGAACTGCCCGAGACTTCAACGCACATGATTAAAGGCTGCACCCTCAGTTCACCATAATAATAAGGGACTGGTCCAAAAGGGCTAGGTTTAAGGCCTCTTGTCCAGCCCCAGGTCCCTATCCTAGCTTTGTTCGCTGGTAATTAAGATATTCTCAGATGACAGTTTGACAGATGACAAAGTTTAAAATAGTTCCTAACTTCTGAAAAGGATGGTGAATACCTTTGCAAATATATTTGGGTGAATGTAAAATACTTGATAAACATGTTGACTTACCTTATGACTGCAGAACAGACTAAAAGTAGATTAGATGGGACAATGTCATATGCCCCTATAGCTGCCCCTATGTAAACACGTCTCCATACATCTTACATTTTTATCCTGTTTATTATCAGCGCACGTCATACGTTGGCACATGCGCGCGCGCACACACACACACACACACACACACACACACACACACACACAGGTTATGCAACAGCAACACCTTGATGTCTTCCTGTGAGTTTGACAGCCTGTCTTTCTGTCTGCCGGCATACTTAGCCTACTAATAAATGGAGTGAATAGCCAGTTAAAAACATCAGAAGACAAGGACACATTGAATAAGCATTATAAACTTGCTAATTTTTAAGTGTATTAGCAGGTAAGAAATATAAACATTAATGGATTTTATATTTGATAAAACAGTGGCTAATGATGCCTAAATAACCTACAGTTTAAATATATATAATTACAAAAGATTTATAATAATGATCATTATAATAATAATGATAATAATAATTATTATTATTATTGCTTAATTCCACATTACCTCAGACGTTCTGATGATTGTTTTAAAGTTTAATTATTTACTTCTATATCCCCAGTATTAAAATAGTAGTTATACATTTCCACCTCATTTTGAATGCCTTTTTTTCACAAAACTTATCAAACTTTTGTGTCAACTTAGAATTTCGATTAGCAGTTCAATTGCCTTATATTTGTTTTGAAAACGTTGGCTATACCGTTGTCGAAATCTTTTGTTGCGCCAGCATCTAGCTTTTTATTTACGCTTGATTTAATTTGCAGTACGAAATCTTTAAAATGTGATAATTTTGAGAATGATTAACATAGATAAATGTTAAACAGTGATTAAGTTAAATGATTTTATGAATTTATATGAATTAAGTAGTCATGTTTAAACATTCGTAGGCCTTATTGGCATGTATTCCTAAAAATAATAGTTAAAAATAATAAATAATAAAAAGGAATAACTGAGCCTAAATTCGTTGAAATTGCAGGCTTTAGTGAATAAATGGAAAATAACTAACTGTAACCAAGATAGGATAGTAGCCAGGCACTGTTCAGTTTTCATTATCTGTGAAGGTTTCAGAAAGTGAATCCAGTGATTTCCTTCATGTATTAGTTTCACATTTTCGGGACAAAAGAGGGCATGATTGTTGCTTTTCCATTTGGCAAACATATCTTCAAGGCAATTTTTACATTGTATGTGCCCTATTTTATGACAAAACGTAACAAATAAAACAAATAGCAACAACAAAAATGATTTTCCCGTGTAAAACTTAAATTCTGCAAACGGTCAATAACTGCCCCCTTTAAACACAATAACAAAGGATATAAAGAAAAAAGGTAGTGACACAAATGTATTTTAGTAAGAGTTGTTTAGGGGGGCAACAAGGAAATAGGCTAGTGTTACATAAATAAAAAAATCCACGTCCATAATGAATGGACAGTGTAAAATGAACGATTAAATACAATCCTCGCGGAAGAATGACAACAGCTGATTACTGCTGAAATAAGGAAACCCAAATACAGGTAAATGCACTTTGCAGCCCACTCAGTTTGGTTTCACCTAGCCAATGCTATCTCTGGTTAGAAAATATAAGGAGTGATTACTCTTAAAGCAAACGCTTCTGGATGGTTATTGGAGATACAATAATATCTTTTCCATACAACACATTAGGCTGGACTAAAAAGCCCATTTTTATTAATCTGCAATTAATAAGACAGTATTCATAAAATACATACACATTTTAAGTGACTTGTGGAGACATTAGTTATATATATATTTTTTATAAAGAATGCAACTAAAGCAGAAGTGTCCATGGGAGCTCGAGTAGCAGAAACACAAAACAGCGCCATCTCCCTATGAAAGAGAGAAGTTCACCAAGTGGTTGCTAACCTTTCTGAAATCACTGAAAAGCATCGGGGCAAATGTGAAGTCGTCCAAAGGATAGGTATGAAATAAACTACAGGCACATGGTTAGCTGCAAAAGTTTTAATTCTTTATTTGTGCATAATCCAGAAATTTTGGAGCTTTTGAAAATCAGGATTGACATGGAGAAATACAAAAGTAATTAATATACCAATGTACAGCATACATCCTGTGATCCCGTGATAGACTGGGGGGGGGATTGAGATAGAGAGAGGTTGTTTGGTTGTCTCTGTGTGAAACTTCTCCAGATTCTGCAGCACAGAGGGCTGTAGGCAATGGAGGCCTGTTTTTGTCGTACAATCGTGGCTGAGCGTTCCAGCCATGCAAAACATGTAGCTGGAGGGGGCTGTTAATGATATGAGCGGAGGAAAAGAGGGGAGCCGGAATTGACAGTTGCTTCCGTGGCTATCATTAAAGCGATGGCGAGGTTGTCTGTTGTGGCTTTTCAAAGTGCACCATCAGACAGGCTGTAGTGGAGCTCAAATGTTCAGGTACACCACTGGAGATATTAGCCTATTGCCTGCAGTCGGATGCTGCCCTTTCATCACAAAGGCGGGCTGATGCTGCGACCCTGGGACTAGGTTATGGTTTAAACACTGTTCCATTTCAGTTTTGTTTGAGAGATCCACTAGTGCAGAGATATTACCAAACAGAAGACAGACAGATAGATAGATAGATAGATAGATAGATAGATAGATAGATAGATAGATAGATAGATAGATAGATAGATGTGTACGCAATTGTTATACCCTGAATTTATCTATGGAAAGGTTATCTGTTATTAAGCAGATCTGTCAACAAATATGAAAATGTGGCTAAATATTCCCAAATCAAATGAATGGGAACCCTCACCATCCGCGTTGGTTTTTTGGCGTGGCGCAAGGAGGGGCCTAAATCGGCTCGTGAGAGAGAACAACAATTGGGTCGTCAGCAGATGGGGACAAAGATCCTAGAGTAGCCCGTTGAGTGACGTTTTGGAAGTAGAAGGTGGTAGGCTACGGGGTGAGGGGTAGGGGCTCAGATGGGTGGGTGGTGGAGAGGGTTTGGAGGTCAGGTTGAGCCCATCATGCTATGGAAGATGCTGTAGATAGTTAATGCCATAGAGAGCGAGTCGCTCGCTCGCTCGCTCTCGTGCGTCTGTGTGTGTTGCGCGCGCACGATAGAGTGTGAGACACATCGTTGAGCAAAAATATACAAAGAGGCTTATCGCTATGTGTGCGTGTGTGTGAGAGAGAGAGAGACAGAGAGAGAGAGAGAGAGAGAGAGAGATCTCGGTTGTGAGTGTGAATGTCAGATACATAATGGCACAATAGACAACCGTTTAAACCGTATTCATAGAATTCAAAAAAATTATAAATGTACAATGTACATTGTATAAATACAATGTATAAATGTACAGAATGTAAAAGTTCAGAATTGCAACGCCTGTTATTACCACAATGCAAAGTGCCTTTAAATAACAAATGATCGTTAACCTAATATTAAACTTTATTTCAGCAAGGTGCTAAAGTATTAATTCCTGGCTTTTTTCATTGCCACAGTCGTTGCTTATAACTGCTTCTTGTGTTTACTGTCTTGTTTCAGTGTGCTGTTGTTCAGTTACAGTAGCCTATCAACTTATTTGCCTGGTAAGCCTTTTGTTCTGCGTTAAGGTGTAAGAGGCTTTGGGCAAAAACAAAGGTTTCGTGCAGGCCAAGTCAATACAACTACTGGTAATAATAATAATAATAACAATAATAATAATTTAGTATTGGCGACATGATATATCGTGATACTGTCGTGATACTGTCTGAATGAAGCACGTGATTTAGCCTAGATTGCAAGATAAAATAACTTCGTTAAGGCTGCCATTTCGCAAGCTCCCTTAATGTTATTCTTAATGTAACACTTTAATGTCATTCTATAACACGCTAACATGATGTCTAAGCTAAGTTGATAACCAAATGACCAAATGACTTATAAAAACACCCTGTCCGGTCAAAACACGCATAAAGATCAAATATGTAGTGTTCTCATGAAAAAAAAAATAATGAAAACACATTAACGCCATCCAAAGGAATACATTGTAGCATGTTTTATAAAAACTAAAAGACCGTTTCCAGTGATCAATCTGACATCTATTCGACCAAAAGACGAGCCAAGCAGGCTGTTACAAAATGTATTGGCAGTAACTTCCTTTTTCATCTAGCATAATTCACTCAATTTATGCAATTATCAGTTTCAGCTAGCATACATGTCCCACATTCTACATCGGCACCGTCCTCTACATATTAAGCTGGTAGGCACATAATTTCACCTTTACTGCCAAAGGGCAGTCTCTCTTCACAGATCTTCTTCCCGTGACTCCGGTACATCCGTTCAGTTTTTTCTTCCCGTCCATGGCGTATGATAATATTAAAAATATTAAACTATGTGTGTTATTAACCAGGCCTATATCATGCAGACTGCTCACCACAGTACATATTATCGACTGCTGTAGGCCCACGGACAAACCCTCTGTAAAAGAATGGGCGACAAAGGAGATTTGTAGACTGAAATAAAGATTCATTTTAGTGGAGGGCAGAGTTGCCCACAGCCGTGACTACAATTACCAAGAATATGTGCCTTGTCAGCATGGTATCAGTTCAAAGAAATCTTTTCCAAACACCCGCACACAATGCGTATATGCAAGACGCACACACCTCCACTGTCGTTGTTTTTTCTCCCCTTTTTAGTCCTGTAAAAGCCCTTTCCCCTTTGTAAGACAGGGCCGTTTTCAGTTTTCTTTTTCTCGTAGATTTCCCTCATCTCTTCTATTTGGGAAGCAAATGCTGAGCTTTTGTAGATGAAACACATGGCAACGTAAACCAGGGAGTTAAAATAACAGCAGCATCATATGTTTTAATAACATCACTTTTTTATCCCACGCGCAGAACGAGGCCGTTATTCTCGCCGTTAACTGCGGCACCACTAATTTGAGTTCATGTGTTGGTGTGCACTGTACTCAAACACATAGCCTAGTAGTCGGATTTACTCCGGACATTAGTCAGTGTCGCCCATAACCTTGGCAAAGCTGTGGGGAAGCCCTGTTGATGGATAATGTGCAGCTCTGGTGTACAGAGTAGGAAAAAGACTGCGCAGATGTCTTCGAAGAGTAGGCCTAGACGATGTGCAGACGGCATGCTAATAACTGCGAATTAACCCCTCCGTTTAGAAGCGCAGTGGAGATCAATGTCTGACCTGGAAAAGTTGGTGTTCTTTCGTAAATCTTAAGTCACTACAAGTGCGAACTACGGCAACTGTAAACATAACGTAACATTATCGGCTCTGCAATTTCACCATTAAGACGTGGGGAGGGATCATTATTTGATTTACAGGGAGAAAGGTTTTTACATGACGAACGTTAAAATAGCTTGCCCGCAATCAGTCGTATACTAGCCAGCTCTAAAAAATGTGATAAGGAATTACAGAAATTGGCTAAATTGATGGGAAGTTCGCCAATATCTCCTAGACCTCATTTAGCACTTCCATAAACAAGGGATGACTTGGGTCCCTTTGCCGATAATCAAATGTGCAATACACTGACCCAGAAACTTCATCTCCAACACCGGACATCTTGTTTGAAAGGCATAGCCTATAACCCAAGAAACCTAGGCCTTAGGTCTTTTCTGCTTGCATGACAAAAAGTCAGAGAAAGCTGTCTGAGTGTCGATTAATTTTAAGAGGACCATATATCTTTAAAAAAGTTTCATAATGTAGACTTAAATTAATATTTTTTTGTGAAATTCTATATCTAGATGTTGAAGGTATTTTTACGTCAATCGCAGCCCTGCTTATACGTTCCATTTTGAAGATGTAGGCTATTGTATTGCAGGCTACCTATATGCTCTGAGCAACAATAAATTAGGATACGGCATATATAAATGTAGGTCTCCTAGCTTCTCGTTGAGCACGTCTCACCAACGTGTCGACTAAATTAAGAGTTCTGGATGTACTTGATTGGTTTCTGAAATGTAACCAATGAAAATAAGGCTTTTAATTGTTTATTTATTTAGTTATATATTTATTAATTCATTTATTTACGAAATCGGTTAAAGTCTGCACCAAATAGCCTCTCTCAGCAACCCCCTCAACCTCCCTTTGTGTTAAAGTTGGCTGAAGGTCTCCGGAGGTCCTCAGTGTGACAGTTCTTTCAATAGCGGGTAGATGGCACAATTTTCTAACATTTAGACTGAAGAACCCACCAAGGCGAGAGCAGCAAGTCCATTTAAAGTCACTTTATTCAAAATAACAAAGATCGCTGACAGACAGTCTAAATGCACATACATCTCAGTGAGGTTATTTAGAGAGAATGTATTGCACAAACTGAGCAGCCATTGCCTATGTGAGAATTTGTGTCCGGAGAACACAAAAGAATAAGAGGATAGCCCCTGACACAAAACAAATGAAGCAGACGAGGAACGGTATGGCTATATCACAATCGATTGTTTATTATTATTATGATTATTAGCCTATTATTAGGCCTAGTATTATTTATGATTGTTACAACTACTATTGTTTATTAGGCTTTTATTTCCAAGAGGCTACACAAGTCTAGACAGACCACCTAATTTGACAAGATCCTTCATATGAACAAGAGGAGGTAAAGATCTGTTCATAAGCTTAATTTGACAACGCAATCGCGCCTGTTAGCCTATAAAATGAAAGAACGGAAATCGACCCCGGCGAGCTGGCTACGCGCGCCATGCCACTGACACTTCAGCTGACCCCACTGCTCAGACGGGTCAGGTTAAGGAATGGTTAAGTATGCATCCAGATTTCAAGCATCGTGAATGTTGTGGCTGAAACTTTCATCATCCTTCTCTTGAAACGTGAAACATGTCCATTATGTCTCTCTATGGGGGTCGCTATGGAAACCAGTTGCTTGATCCAGCTCATGTGCTTATCAGAGGGATAGCCTTCTGTGATGGCCTAGGCCTACAACTTAGCCTATGTATCTAGGATGCTGTCGTCCTTTTGAGTTCCTCCACCACCACCAAAGATAGGCAAGTGAAAAAGGCGTGCGTAATATTCTTAACAACCACAGCATGTCCAGCCATCTACATCTACAGACTCCGTCATATGCTTATCGCCTATAAACTACCATTGACAATAAATGAAATTCCACAAGCCTCAAAACTAGGCTAAAGCTTAATAGTCGCTTACAAATGCAATAGATGCAGCATAACTGACGCATTTAATATTCTGGATTGACGTCGCAAACCAACAGATGTGTTCTGGCTACATAAAATAACAGCATAGCCTATACTAGGCATAGGTATACAGGCAAGGTACAAACAATAGTTTTTTGTTTTCTTTTTTAAAATCTTTTGTATAAAATAAAAGGTGCTGATTAGGTTATGGTATTGTGCTCTGTATTTCAAAGTTATTTTTTTTACAATAAATAAACAAAAGTGACATTCTTCTGAACGAGACTTCATTAGTTCGTTGTCCAATGCTAATAAAAGAACAGAAGTCCAAATTATAGAGTTCAGCCTCAACACACGCTCTGTCAACTAAAATCAAGCCGGTGAAGCCGTGATCCAAATTACTACTAACTTACTTCAGCAGGTTTAACAAAGCATAGCTTCTAGTTAGAGAAACAAAGCGATGACGTTTTCCCCTTTTTTCTAGACAAATATTGAGCGTGTGCTTTAGTACATAAGCTTCAGTCTACAATTGTTTTTAGACCCCCTTATCGTTAACACACTGCAGTGACAGAACACTTCATACCTTGCCTTGCACACATTACCATAGCACTGTCAAATGCACTATTATGTAGCCTAGAATTTTGTCCCTGTTCTATAAGCAGATATAAATTTAATTGAGCAGGAAACAAGACATCATCTAGTCAGCGCAAAAATGACACACAAACAGCCTAAAATGACTATGTAATTAGATTCTGCTGACTTTCACTATTAATTAAACAGGAGCATAGCTGACGTCTTTGAACTGTAAGAGATGCAAGAACGTTATGGGATTCACAATAAAGAAGCAAAATATCTCAACGACATTTATGGACTTTTCCTAGTCTACAGTCACTCTTAGCTTACTAGCCTGCAACTACTTGTAGGCGAGCCTACAATAACAATAGTAATAATAATAATTGCAGCCATCATCGTAATTAATATTTCGGATGGTGGACATGGCAATTAAATATACCATATTACAAATGCCCATACTGACTAATAAACATAAAAATATAAAACAAGTAGAAGGTTAAGATCCCCCAACAAGAGAGTCGATAAAGGGTGGGAAATAAACAAAAGAAATGTCATTCTGATTTTGTTTCCTCTTAACAAACACTGAAGACAGAAACAGAGAACAATTAGGAATGAAACAGCTAAATATAGGGTACATTAATTCAATGAAACACCGGTGCCTAGTTCAAGCTTGCATTATTACATTTTAGTCTTGAAACAACTGCGTTTGTTCCTTTCGGAATAGTTTTTTAGAGGGCTCAGTCTCAATAGAGGGGTCTCTTTCTTCAGCAATGTGGTTTCTATTACGAAACACCGCTTTGCTCCGGGGAGCCGTAGCCTGCATTGGATTGCAAGACGCCATATTGACTCAACTAATAGGACACCAAGTTAGAGGCGCGCTTAAAGGCACGGTTTCACACGCTTGATCTCCCATTACAGACAACACGAAATTCAACATATAAAACAGCACTTTGGAGCCTGAATTAAACAGAGGACTGTAGCTGCAGAACAAAGGAAACAGTCCTTTTCATTTCCTGTTTCGTACTGGAAACAAGGGGATTCTAGCATTCACTTTGTCATGTATTCTAGTGTCCAGTGTAGCGTTTCATTGCGATTCCAATTCAGTCGTGTCGCTACCTGCACAGCAGACTACAGGCAAAGTGACGGTTCTACGCTTTCAGTAGTAATCCGATATCCAAATAACAGTCCCCGCGCCTTTACAACTTAGGATTTTAAAGTAATTTGATTGTTTGGGAGAGAGACAGACAGACAGAAAGAGAGAGAGAGGGAGAGAGAGAGAGTAGCCAAGACAGGCTATTATAGCAGCTATAGCGTTGCGATATCATCGCATGACTATCCAACACAAAACATTCATTTCAGTCATGGAACACATAGCCCACAATGGCTAATGTAACTTGATGTGCCACACCAAACTTCATACCATGTCCCCATCGCTGACAGGGAAATCTCCCCCCCCCCCCACACACACACACACAGATACACACACACACCAACTCTCCCTCTCTCTCTCATTCAATTACACACCAGCACCAGTAAGCAGGCAGTTACCGTTCAAAAGAATATGCACAAGACAGATGATGAACGAGAAAACAGGCAATATCTTTTGATTTCAAATTCATAAATTATAATTTAATACCAAGAACAAATGTACAGCAGAATGCTTGTTTACAATAAGCTAACACAAACAAACAAGAATTGTTTTCAACTATAAACTTCCACACACACTCACGTATATCACTTGCAATTAATAATCATAATAATAATAATAATAAAAAAAGTATCTATACGTTATCAATACCCTGCAGTAATATATTTTATATATTTTTATAAAAACGTGGGTCAGTTTAAACTGTTCATAATTACAATCATGTATCATTCTCTGGTCCATATGTGGCATGGGAACAGCCCAGGATAACTGTTCAATCAACTACACAATATGATCCCTTTTTATCCAACCACAACATGGTGTCTTGTGTGTTGAAGAAAAGCCTCAAAACAAGTACGAAATTGCAAGCTTACACACACACGCGCGCACGCACTCACACGCACGCACGCACACGCGCGCGCGCACACACACACACACACACACACACACACACACACGCACGCACGCACACACAAGGCATCTGTTACAGACCAAAAAGGAGCAGAACACTAAATCAAAATAGCTACCCCTCTCAAACCAGCTCACCCTGTTAAGTCTTAGCCTATTATTGAACGATTTTGTTTCTTCTTTTAAATACAAGGGCTAATGTACTGAATGCACAGATTATATCTATACAGTCAAAAACATTTACATTTATATATATCAAAGGTAAAATAGGTTAGCGACCTGTGGCCATGCATTCACAGTCTAAATACATGAAAAAAAGGAAAAAAAAAAAACATTTTGTCGTAATATGTATATACATTACAAACAGAACTTTCAGTGCTACTAGCTAATTCTGCCACTCAATTTGAAGACATTTGTATTACCGAAAAAAATGGCAACCACAGATTTTTTTTTTCTTAATCACATATACTTTGTATAAAGAAAACTGAAATGAATTGACCTATATTTACAACAATACTGCTTCTAATTGTTGTGTTTCAAGTGAAATACACAATCTTAAGACTGACTTTACCACCCTAACCGTGTTCCCGATGTTGTCTCTACTTAAATATCTTTCAATAACAAATTAGTAGTTTTTGCGCTTGACAGGCACTTTAATGCTTGAAGTGTAGAGGGGGACATATCAGGGACGTCGTAATAATACTGTTCTTCAAAATATTCCAGACTCAGAGCATAAAGAAGTGATGACCATTGACCTTTCGTCCTGTTTGTCTAATTTCTAAATAAGCGTTTGTTTTTATCAGTGATGTCTTGTCATATCGGTTCTACATGTCTTAAGCCTCGATGTCAGCTGATATTAACAGGTGTAATCTGACATCAACGTGTTCAACGCATCACTGCTGCAACCAATGGCCCTGGTGGATCGCGATTCTGGTAGAATAATTTGTTCTATTCTGATTGGTCACAAAGGTAGATTAATACTTTTGGATCGACAGAGGGTTTATCCAGCTGAATGCAGTGTAAAACAGCCGGACGACTGCTGTAAAAAGTCGGGTCTCATTAAAGTTTCAAGCGGTATGTGTTTCGGGTGTCCAAGGAACCACGACAATGATATGAACAGGTACACCCAGCTGTATTGAGACAACCGTCTCATTTGGAACGGGTATATTCATTTGGGTGGATCAGAAAGTTAACCTGAATCCCAATTAAAAACCCTGCCAGTCTTCATTGTAGACCATCAATGAGTAAGTGCGCTTGCAGCATTAAGCATAACCTTTTCTCCTATATTGCTGTGGATTACGTTTTAATTCTTGAAGAACGTTTTTTTTACATTACTTTACTGTTTCATAGGAAGTCATGGTAATTAGAGAGAAAAAAAAACAACTGCATACTACAGAATCACATAGGCCGGTTTGGAACCATAAAGGAGAAACAAAAGAAAAGTACAAAACAGCTATAGATACATGGACACAGGACAATATAGTTGTCTGGAAAAGAGAAAACCTTTTCTTTCCCCTAAGTTTTTTTTTTCCCAAATTCATGTTTTAAATGCACTTTCGAGCTGCGCTTTCCCCGAAGGATTATCAAAATCCAACTCATTTGTGTTTCCTTTTTATTCTCTTCTTCTCTTTTTTTTCCTTTTTTCGTTTTTATACAAAAAAGGATAGGAACAAGTTGTTCAGAATGACACTGGAGCTTTTGTCTGGATTTTTGAAAGTTCGCAGAATGTCTCATTTCTAAAATTCACAGTCATTTATGAAAATGTCTTTCTTCGTGAGAGTAAACTCGTGTAACAGCCGTTTCCTTCTACAAAAGAAGCGCTACCTAGTGTAGTCTCAGCCCCTTTGATCATTCCTTCTGCTTACTGAATGGACATGTAAGGCCAGTTAAAACTGCTCCCCGAAAGCAACATATCCCTGATGAGGGTTTCAATGGGGGTTTTACCTACCAATCGGACGAAAAATAATTGCTCTATGACCGACGAAGAGACTGTGCGCAGCGAAGGCAAGCGAAGTAGTAACTTCCCAAATCGAGTTGGCTGGTTGGGGTACTGGCTCCGAACATACTCCTCCAGGGCACACTGAGACTTCTCTTGCAAACTTTCTATATGTGCCACATCTGACAGGCCGCAAGCATCTGGAAGGGAATGAGAACAAATGCTTAGCACATCATGCTCATGTACCTACATAACATAGACATTCATCTCAACGCAATCAGAAACACCGACCTCTAGTGCAATCATGTCATTCAGGTTAGCTCTTGAGGAGATATACATCATTTTTGAAAGCTTGATTATTGTAGTTCCCCTTTTTATACATAGGTTACGTTATCGTTAAACAGAGAGCTGGGCGCTTTATACAGGTACCCAAACAACAGCAGGTTCATTATAAGGCCTAAATCCTCAAAAAGTACACTGGAAATCTATTTCTACTTTTATTATTCTACAATGGAGAGGAGTACATCAATACACTGATTACGTTATGAGGTCACCTGGTCACTTGGACACCTTAGCTGAGCCTGAAGATACTAATTAGAAACAGCAACACAAAATAGTTATCCAGACTCACAAACTCTTTTTTTCCATCTCCATCTGCACGGCGTGAACGTGCTGACAAAAAGTATGGCAGACACAATTTGTGTGCGTGGTGTGTGTGTGTGTGTGTGAGAGAGAGAGAGAGAGAGAGAGAGGGAGAGAGAGAGAGAGGTGTGACCTGACCTCTGTACTGCTTTTTGATTTCGCTTTAAGAACGACAACAAACCGAAGGGCAACCCCCTTCGAGGGGCACACCGCGTTCAGTCGCGTTAAGGCATACACTACAGTAAATATGGCCGTCTAAGTAATGTAGCATAAAGCTACTCATTGTTCTTTGATTAAGAGGCCCATCAAGCACGCTAATTTCAAATCTACAAACTCCTTAAAATGAACAATGGAGTTTTCTTAGAATATAACAGTGTTATTTTGATACTACTGTAATGGATTACGGTAAGTCATAAATACATGTTTCAGTTTCTGTCAGCAATAGCTAACAGGCAGTGACATATTCAGCATGCTGCGATGCATTGCCTATTGCTGGGGAGCATTTAGCATTTTTGTTGAAGGGTTCAGGGATACAATCGTAGCCTACTTGTAGCGATGCTTGGGCTGCAATGTGTTGCATTTGAGAAGCAGGGTATTTTCTGCTTTAAGTCTGAAATATAAAAAAATAAATAAAGGAAACTCGGGTCATGACCCAGTTTTGGAACGAGTCCATAAAATGTCCCGAATCCCTAGATCACCCTAACATAACAAGGAAGAACTGAATCCCTCTCTCCCTTAGAATGCAATGTCTGTCCCCTCCATGCAAAAATAAACAGCTATGTCAGATAGAAAGCTACATTAGACTACAGTCAGAAGTATAAATGATAAAATAGTCTATGATTGAGACCATAATAGTGGAAACACTCGTAAAGTTGCACGGAAATGTGTGTAAATGGAACATTAGGCCTCTCTTCCCTTCCTCCTGCGTCTCCCCTCCCCCTCCAAGCGTGACATCATTTATATCTGTCATTCCACAAAATACAAGTAACTGGTTGTATACAAACAATGCACTATTCGGCACAATCGCATTGTTAATTTTAAATATAATATTTTGATCATAATTACTTTTGTGACTCAGATTTAAATATTTCTATTATGAGGCACAATTAAAAACACCAAAGTTGTGTGAACTATACAGTTAGTTCCGTTCACCTGCTCATAGAAGCAATATTTAGTTTACAATTAGGCCTACAATGTCTGAATTACACACACTCTTGTGAGCACTAAATACCGCTTAGATTCGACACCCCAGTTAAAATTTGTATCAGACTATTTTTAAAACATTAAACAGGTCTATTTTAGCTAGGGTTGTCCATTGCCCTTCCTGTTTTCTTTAATAATTAGAATAATAAAACTCAAAGGGCATAGTCAGTTGTACACCGAAGTTTTGTCAGCTGTGTGAAAAATACCTTGCAAACTTCAGCACAACAGTTTTAAAGAAGAAAAAATGCTAGGCTACGCGATTTCCTAAATAAATGCAAACTTACCTGTGGTGAATAACACGATGGCCTTTAGGCAGCTGTATTCAGCAGAGTCAACGTGTAAAGCTTTAAGCTTTTCCACTTGTTCTTGGAAGATCCTAATGTGGTCCATAAAGGCGACCACTCTGTCCGCAGACATAGGGGAGGCGTGAAGGCCAGCCGCCGCCAGAAGTGGAGCCACATGGAGCGGCATGGAGCACTGCGCGGCATTGAGCACAAACAACTCACTCCAGGTCAACCTCAGAAGGGCAACCTGGTCTGTAATCTGAAGGTCTGGGAAGAACGGGATATTCCTGGCCCATTCCACCGCGCTGAAGAGCATCCTGGCCGCCAGTTCACAAATGTTCTCGATGCCCATGATGTTGTTGGGTTGCATGCACTGGCTACCATACCGGGACGTTGGGTATGGCTCCGCTCGCAGCAGAAGAGAGATATATCCGGATAAGTAGGAATGGCAGTGCAGAGGGTCCCCATTTGTCAAGGCGAACTGACCGTGGTGAGGCTGTGTGGGTGGCATCCGTCCCCTTTGCACAGCTGCGGTAAAAAGAGAAACTGCATATATTTAATCTCGAACTCTCATCAACATAGTATATAAAATAATCCCACAGCATTCTTACATTGTTCAGTTTTATACATTAGAATAAACCACCATGCTGAAATGGCAAAGTTATTTAGTAGCCTAATTTAAGTTTGTGCATTAACAGATAAACACAACACACAGAATATTGTCACTGATTACTTGGGGAGATATCCTTTTTAGTAATTACAAAACACTGTAGTGGTGCGCGAAACAATTCAACAATTAAACATGTGACAGTGTTGCCATATTAACAGTGAATGCAAAGGATAGCTGTATAATCTTCAATACAGAATTATTGGAAATTCATACTATAGGTGTTGGTCTTCTAATAAAATTGTGTACAGCATTACGTGGTATGGCAACATGAACATGAATACATGCACAAAGAAAGGCAGTCCTTAGATGCTAACCCTTAACCTACTTAGCTAGCAACTGCGTCGGGCATATACTTCAGAGCAATATTTGTGTGTTATTTTATGAGTACAATTCAGTAATATACACCAACATGTATGTACATGTTCCACTATCATCGTTCCAACCTTGACTGCGAGCGGAGGGCTAGATACAGTCGATGTCGATACCGTGTGTGTGAGTGTGTGTGCCTAACACGCTGTATCCTCGCACTCCCCTCGCCATTAAGAGCGCGGCATATCTGCAGTTGTCGGCTACTATTCAAATCCAGATGCATATTCAGTTTTATGAACATTCAACAATGCCTGTTGTAATAAAATTAGATACAATCTGTATTTTCGCGTGTAGATCAATGCCTCACTGTTAAAACACAAGTCGAAAGCTACAGGGGAGGTAGGCGATAGCTAAGCGCCGTCTAGAGCATTAATGAAGGCGGTTCCTTTGCATGCTCCGGTCGGCCAGTCTGAGGAAGAAGAGTCGGGAGAATGTGGGGGACGATAGCATACATTATTCATTCAATGTACAATAGACAGACAAAAGACATCAATATTAAAACTAAAATCCCAATACCTTCCCGTCTCATGCCAACTTTGAGGCATTTTTTGAGGCGGCAGTACTGACACTGATTGCGATGGTGCTGGTCAATGGGACAATTCCTGTTGGCACGGCAAGTGTAAGTGAGGTTCCTCCGTACGCTCCGCTTGAAGAAGCTTTTGCACCCCTCGCAAGTGAACTGACCATAGTGTTTACCGCTTGATTTGTCCCCGCAAACCACGCATTCTATGTGCTGTGGTTGCTTCTCCGACTGACTTTGCGTGGTCTGGTTCGTCGGCGTAGACTGCGCCGTGTTGTTCGGAGGTCCTTGAACGGGTGTGTGAGGGGTCGGAGGGGCAACCTGAGAGGCCGTTAGATTCAACTGGCCTGGTTGAGGAGTCGGAAGAGATAGTCCTCCTTGGGCTTGCGAAGAGAGAGTGCCCTGGGTTTCAGCCACATCGTCCTGGGAGCCTCTCCACACTACCATTGCCATATCTATCAGTCAACGTTAAAAAACTTTTTGTCTTCCGTTTTTGGTTTCGTGATGATGCGCCTCTGTAGAATGTCTCACGATATTTTTCAGTACGGGCGAAAATAAATTATTCACCGTCGGCAACGCGAAGTGGGATTGTCCATAGAAACTTGCGCAAAAATGACAGTGCAGCCTATTTCTTTGTTTTCAGAACGTTGTCGAACATATGGTCAAAACTGATGCGAAGACGAGTCGAATCGCAGCCTTGCTCTTGGAGGCCAAGTCCAGGGGCGCTTACACTCATCCATCCAGGAAACCCATGAAGGAAAAAGGGAAAATAATTGCGCTGACAAAATGCGATATTTAAGAAACAGACCAGACACTTCGAGGAACGCGGTGAGGCGAAGCACAAAATCGCACAGCTGGCGTTTGCAGGGAGCGAGCGACACTAAGTTCCAGTGTGAGTCTTGAAGAAAACCAACAACTGGCAAAAATATTGCTGCTTCTTCCTTTTCTTCTATTGAGGTTGCGCTAGCAGCAGCGCGCAGCTGAAGCCTGTGCTTGAGTCAAATATGAAGTCAACTCTCCGGCAAGCAAGAGTGGTAATAAAACAAAAAGATCACAACCTATAGAACCTCCTTCGTGCGCGTAAAAATAAGGAGAAGAAGAACAGAGAATCAAAGTGATCAAATATGTTAAAAAGGGGGAGGTTAGGAAGTGATTGCGATTTGCAGACGCTGGGCTGGCAGAATGCTTTCTCTCTGATCAGCTCACTGAGCTCTCTATATAGTGAACTTTGACACGACTGCTGCAACTTAGAACACGTTACCATGGAGATGAGTTGCCATATATGGAAAGTGACTGTGTTTGACTGGTCAGAGCTCACGGACCTCCCCCTGAACCCCATTGGCTAGTCGGCACTTGTGCTACTTGGTGCTTTGCCAAGGCAAGGAATGGAGGTCGAGAAGCCGGGCGGTCCTAGAGGGAGTGTGGTTTTTAGGAATATCTTTACCGCTTCTACACCTCCCCCTAAATGACAAATGAAATATAGGAAAATAGGCTGACATTTTTTAAACTTGGGTTATCTATCGTTCACTTATATAAATAATAATGATAATAACTGAAAAAAACAAACATTCTGTGATTGAATACTACAAACTTGCAATCCCCACATCAATCTGTCAGAATGTAATGGATTGAAAATTTCAAATATACATCATTAGGACTATATGCCATTAACGCGCACATGGAGCCTATAACATGATATCGGACTCCTGTGCAGTGGTAGTATTTCCACCAAGCACCGAAAGTGTTACCAAGAGTTTTGCGCCACTACTGAAACAGACACAAACTACACACTATTAGACGGACATAAACAGGTAAGCCAGTCTCAGACATTCTTAGATAAATCACAATACGGTATGCCTATCTAAGAGTCATTGTGATGAGTGTCGGTTGTCATTTTGGAGCAATAGGGCAAAAATGTCAATACCACATATTACATATCAGCCTGTGAAGCACATGCTCTGTTACAAGGTCTGCACTATACGTTTGCCTCCCTGAAATTTTGTTTAATGTGTATTAGGAACGTTCCATTGTTTTACGCAAACACAATGAAGGACAAACCAGAGTTACTGCAAATGAAAACTGATACCCATTGGCAATTGAATACAGATAGCCTATCTGTATTTTGGTCATCTGAACATCTGAACATGCATGCCAAACCATCATAACTACGGAGTGAAAACACAGGCAATTATTCAGTGATAAACCCTTTTGCACTATATTCACAGTTTTGATCAATTGGTTTCACGGTGGCCCACTATCAACACCAGTAATCTACACCTGCAATGTCAAATACTGCTTTAACCGCATATACAGCGGATCATGCGTTGCACTAGACTACATAATGGACCAATGGCACATTTGGAAAGACACAATTTGGTCTCCAATGAAACATGCCCTTTTATTTGATTTAGAACAAAAAATTGATAAACTGACTGAAAACGAGCCTATATGAAAATCAGAGCACAGCATGTTGGTTGGTACTGGATACTACAGTTATACCTCTTAGAAATAGATTAAAGGCCTTTAATGAATATCAGAAATCGATGAGAGATCCAGTGATTGAGACTCAATAAGTGGTGTTTTATTTTCTCGAAAATAATATTGTATGATTGTATTCCAATATCCTGTCTGTACCCTAAAACACAACAGTACTGATTTTGAAGTCGCATAAATCAAGTTAGACCACGATTTCACAAAGCAGTGCAAACAATGGCATCTAAATAGATAAAGAGTGGGTTCTCAGTGCAGTGATTCCCTCTGCAACCTAAAGGTTGTAGGTCGGGGCATTTGTGAAGCACTTGCTCGTAGTACTTTTAGAATTACCCGTGGCTGTCAAAGTTGGGTCCACTGAAAAATGTACAGTGCTAAATCAGAGCATATGCTGCCAATGAGGGGAAAAGCCGAAGTCGGGATCTATTACAGTATCTGGGTGCCCCCTAGCGTATGGATCATTTCTGCCTCAAATCGCGCTATAATGTGGTAGAGCCATCTTAAATGGAAACTGCTTCGGTGGCTCGCCACTCACACCAAACTAACATGCGCCCATTTTAATCTGATTAATGCTTTTGAGATTTCCTTCTAATTGACTTGGACGTATCTGAGATATGTGAGTAGAGCTGCGCTTTACATTTCCATCTATAGCCTATGGTGTGTTTGGAGATAGGCGCGTGTCTTAGTTGTCTTTTGTATTTTTAAAATCATTTTTCGCAACATCCAAGGTGAATCCAGCGCGCTTCAGATCCGATTGCTCTTGGTTATTTAGAGGATAATCTATCCACACCAATTAATTGTCGTCATATACCGGATTTTGATTGCAGTTCAGTGGTGAGTAATGACTTTTTGCATCATAAATAGAGATGCTTTTCCATGCTGTTGGTACTTCATGTAGCGATCGTATACATATGTAGCTCACTTTTACCGCAGTATAGGCCATGCCAGTGTTATTAAACCAGTCATTGTAAAACTTGTAAAGCTATTTTACTCGGGATGCAAAACATTTCGGAGAATCAATTACATGACAGATATTCGGTAAAGCGCCGCGAAACTGCGCAGTGCTGTTAACGCACAAGCGCAATTGCATAGCCTAACATAAGTTCGCCTATAAAGATAACAGCTAATTATAAACTGATGAACAAGGTAGCTAGAGTGCCGATTTGAAAGAAAAGATTGCAAGCATTTAGGCTAAGGTTATCTGCATTTGACTGAGTAGAATGATTGTGACGTTTAAGACTGTACACACGAACATTCATACTCTCACACACGTACCAAATGCATATGTTGTAGATTCGTCTTCCGCGGGATGCATCTTCGCTCTTACAGAAATAGTGCAGCCTACGTTAGTCTTCTCGTTCTTTTCTCTTTTTTGTTGAGTTGGGCAGGACAATCAGCGATGTCTTTCCATCTGATGGTTTAACACACAAAAATGCTTCTTTGAGTTTATTGAAGTGATTATGCAAAAACTTTAGGGAGTCAAGAAAAAAATGAGTGCGACTGCCGAAATTCATTAAACTTTTTTTGCTCGGAGGATATACGTTAAATTACAGTTTGGCGTAAGCTATATCTTCGTGGGAAGAAAAAAATGTGTGGCAGTTTGAAGAAAGAGGAAATAATAGATGTTAAAAAAAGATGCCAGAAGATGCTCCTTGCGTCTTTTTCTGTTCCACAGAACGCGCCTCAGCGCCACTGCTTTGTGTGGGCTGACTGATATGTAGAGGGAGGGGGTGAAGTCCAGGGAGACACCTGTCTGTATGTGAAAACGGACTATGCTTTGTGGCGTTCTTATTGTTACAGCCTTACGTAGAAAATAGAAATAATCAAAGACGTTGTAAATAAATCAGACTATTTTGTATTGGTGCACACCAATGAATGATTGTGTCAGTCAAACATAGCCTATAGATAATGGTATGCGAAAATAGACATAAGTACCCAAGGTCAGTTTTTGCTCTTATGAGCAAATCACGTTTATCTGATAAGTAATATTAACAAGGCATGAGATTTATACTAGAGCCAGAGGCAAAAGCTAGTTGCAGTATTATTTTAATTGCCTGTAGGTCATGAGAAAGGATTATTATGTGGGCTATCTGCAAAACCTTATTAATATATCTGGCATAGCCTATATACATTTGCAGTTGATGACACTGAAAAATAACTTTTGAACTACAATTAACAGTCTTCAAACGATGGAGTTTGGCTTCATGTCAGTTGTTCTCTGTCCTATTGTAAAATAGTCCATTATTTAAAATAAAAATAATAACTAAAAAAAACCCATTGCTTTGACATTCTGTATCCGCGCGTGAAATATATCATACAAGGGCAAAACCTGGACTTCAACAAAGGGTTATCTTTTTAGGCATGGGGGATCACCCAAGGGCAGGCTTGGTAACAATTGACTTTAGGCTATTCTCATTTATTTTTGGCTCCTATGCGCGAGAGTATGGCTAGCTCGGGTATTCAATTACTAAATGAGTTCATATGTGTAAAAGAGAATACCCTTCCCCCTTTCAGCAAATAACGCAATTTAAAAAGTTACCCGAGGATGCTTGAGGTTGATGTTTATTTTTCTATTGGCCTATCAGTGAAACACAATTTACACAATTTCTTAACACATGTGACATGCTTTCATATATAAAAATAAAACAACTGATGGCTTTCTTTCAGTTGTAACAATTCCCGCAATTTGGCAACATATTCATTGGTGATAAATGGTGAATATGGGATATAAGTAGCTCCTCATTCTTTATGGACAAATAAGAAACATTATGAACAACTCAGGTACACAAGATTAACTGAAGTGCACCTCGTAAGAGGCCATCTTTTAAGAAGCTCAGCAGGTGTCCCCACACAATAGCGCACCCCTATAGGGACCTGTATCGATCAGGAGGAGACCTAGAGATGTCGCCACACTAAATATTTACTGATCACACACAAATAGCAGGATATTTAACGATTTCCCATGTTCACGGCGCGGAGAATGGGGCAAATCACTTTATTATTGTTTGTAAAGCAAAGAAAGCACTCTGGGACAGGGGTGTCTGAGATGTGCCCCGATCGGAATGAACGGAGTTACGTGAATCGATCAGTCAGACATGGCAGATAACTACAGAAGGACTTTTCAAGAAGGGCTACACGGGCGAGGTAAAAAAGGAAGGTAGTTTATAAATACCAAAACGCAATGCAATAACTATTCATCTCAAAGACTTACTACTCTATTTTTCACAACTTACATGAAGCTTGGGCCCAGTTGGTCAATGTGTATGCTGTGGGCGTGAAGGCGCGAATCTGTGTAGTAGTGCAGAGGTTGCGTGCAGGTGAGACTTGGAGAGGGCAAGGAGGAAAGTTCAGTTTAATCTTATCACTGTCTTCACCAAGTCATTCAAGCGGGAGATAGAGGGACCGCAACCCAAGGGTCATTAGGATCCTGGCCTGATTAACCCTTCCAGACCTAGCACAGAACAAAGGTTAACCAGGCTAATCAACAAAAAGCGGCTGATTAAGTTGGGTGAGGATGGAGGCGAGTCAAGGAGAAAAAAAAACAAAAAAACAAAAACATCTTTCATTGTCTGATTAAGCAGGCTTTATGTAAAATCTTGTGATTATGGAACGGTTACAGGCTTCTATGTTTCTATCTATCAGATGAGATTAATTATAGGGATCAGATATTAGGATATTATAAAATTATTATTATTATTAGTAGTAGTAGTAGTATTGCCACATAAAATGCAGTGAATGATTCAAGCCTTAATCCCTCAGTGGCTGACAAGTGTCCACACTTTTATGTACTTTAGTTGTCTTTGCTAAATTATCATTTACTTGAAGGCCACTGGTTCTTAAGACTGCATTTGTGTTATAGTGTCTACAGAGATTGATGATCGTCTGGCCTGATTCTACAGTAGAGGCCCTGTAATCTTTTGCTTGTCTATCTGATCTTTTGTTTATGCGGTTCTTAGGTGTTTTTGTGAGAGTTCTTTGCTGAGTGGCATCATGCAGCTGTCTTCATAGTTGGATATTTTCTCAGCAATCTCAGCCTATTTGGTTGGTCATGCTGACCTGTTTTTTCATGATCTGAAATACACATGATTCATAAGTGCCATAAAATGGCTTTGAGAGCCTGATTGCACCATTGTGAGGAAATATCTAATTTTATGACACATCACTCGGGGAGTGCACACAGGTTTAACATTGATCATTAATTTGTGAGTGCTTCATGAAATGCCTCCTACCAGTGCTGATTTAGCCTGATTGTTGAATATAGGAAGAAGGCCTATATGGCCCAGACTGGCCACTGGGACCAGAGGTTCATCAGGACTAATCTGCATCGTACCTGAAGCAACTGTCTTCTAGGATTAATTGCCTCATGACAATACATGGGGCCTTATGTCCCAGTCTTAAGACATGTCTGTAACCAATTCTACCGCTGACAATACAAATTGATAAACAAATCTTTCTATATAAGGTCTTGTTTGCAAATGTCATATTGTTTTCACACACTGATAGGCTACAACATCTGTGTTATCAAAGGTTTTACAGACAAAGTCATAAACCATTTTTAGTCACTGCCTAATCACTGCTTGTTTAACAATCATATTTCATTAACACATTTTAGAAAAAAAGTATTCACATCTGTAATAGAAAACTAAATAAAACTGAACTGCATGAATTATCCTTATACTGGCTTCTAAGTCTGTGTTTTGTGGTTTTCACATTGTTAAAAGTAGCTTGTACACTCTGGACAATAAGCATGTTTACTTTTTATTGTACTTGTTATACTGTACACACTTACTTCTTTTACTTATTTTTTTGCAGAGAAATTTATTGTTCTACATTTTCTATATATTTTTTAAAAAACAGTAGTAACTGATAACTTTGCAGTGAAGTGTCCATATCAGTCACAAGCAAATTGCACGGGATTATGGTTTTATTCCACATTGAGGACTGGCTTCCTTCCCGAAATAGCTGCTCCCAGATATAGAGGCTTAACTATGCCGGGGCAGATCTGACACAGGCCAGGCTTACAGCCGGCCCACAGTCAGGTGTTCACTGGACTGTAATTTGTTCAACATTACCTCCAGCCTTAAAACACTGTATTGTCTTCAGACCTAAATAAATATATAAATAAATTCTTCCCTTCTGTAGTGACCTCTCCCTATAGGGCTACATTCAAATGTAAACTAAGACTATATGTGAACTAAGAATTTAGTTTAATATTTTTGATATGTGAATGGTTTTATAGGAAAACGTGTACCAATATGCCCAGTACTGTATCATACAGTACCATGAAGCTTAATCCAGTGTGAATAAGTAGTGAACTTCTAAACTTAACTCACTACATGTCTACACTGTACCGACTGTCACAGACACACGTTCAGATTGCAGCCAGCAAAAAGGTCTCAGACACTGTAGTAAGATTACTCAGATGAAGTAAGTAAATATAACAGATACATGAATTTACAATGACTATCATATCACGCTATGGTGTTACAAACCCAGAAGTTGCTATGATAGATCTGGAGTGGAAGCAGTGATGCTGACAGAAAGCAAATACATTATAACATAACGTAATCCCCTTCAGGGTTCCAGTGCATGACAAACAAGTGATATGCGGTTTTGTTAAATATAGACATTCACTAACAGCCATGTTACGTGCATTAATCAGACACATTCCACCTCGCAATCTATATCACTTATACTGACTGGAAACCCAGTCTGAGTAGCTGGTCATGCTCCACAATACAGATAGTGCAGTCTGGTACCTCTAGTAGTCGTAGCTCTGTATGTAGTGAGGATGTGGGATGCCAGGAAACTTAATGGAGTGTGAAGGGAACCGCAAATACAAAGTGGCCCTTCTACTCACATCAGTGTCGTCTGATGCAACCTGTAGCCTGAAAATAAACAAATAAACACATAAACAAACACACACACACATACACACACACACACACACACACACACGGCTCTCTGTATGAGCTCCATCAGGTACTGTGCTCACTTCAGCGATGGCCTCTTGGCCTTGTCTACGTTTCACTCTACTGCCACATTATGGTGATGCAGTTAAATGCAGTGAGCAAATGATGCACATAATGTGTCTGATAATGAGAGCCGCTAGCGGCTCAGAGAGCTTTCTCAAACACTTGGCAGATGCAGCTGCCTCTTAAAACACAGCACAGCGCAAAGGCCAATCCAACCAAACTTGTGTAGCAGCTAAATGTTATTGGGATGTAGCAAATACATAAATAAACACTTAATTGAATTAGATTTTCCAAGCTAGACATACAGCATAAAGCAGATGTAATTGTACAGAAGCGTACTTGTAATTGCATCACCATCAGTGCTATTCAGTATTAGCCAATATTATTGAATTGAATAGCTCTTGGCTTATATTTTCTCATGATTTGAGTACACTTCACTGACACATCTGATTTGCGAAGTCAGTAACCACTTTTAAACAATGCAGTGCAATGCACAAACAATGCAGACTCAAGTTTTCCTTGGACACTGAGATGAGGGCCAGATAAAGGCCAGAACTATTTTGGGTAAGTGGGTCAAAGCCTTATCTCTCAACTTGCGATATTGGAATAAAAAAAAAGATTAAATAAATTATATATATTAATTTGAGTTTAGATCAAGCCACTAGCCTTGCTTGCTCCCTACACTAACCTAGGGCCTGTACTCCCAGACTGTCAGTATTACTATGCCAGGCTGATCTGATCCTTAACCTGGGCTTCCAGGGTCATGTTTTCTTACAAAAATGTAAACTTTCAGATTTCACAAGTAGGGCTTTCACAACTGTATCAGAGCAGACACAGTTAGCAAGGTTATCATACGACTTTAAGGTAGTGATCATTCCACTGTGCACCAAAACTGTGTTTGGCTACAGTGAAGTTTGTACTTTTATTAATCAGTTTTAAACTAACCAAATTTAACAGTCGTGTCAACTCTAAAGATAAATGAGAAATTGAAATACTATTGGTATTGGTATAACTCACTCTGTCTTTTATATCACCTCTAATACAATTAGATTGTTGCATTGATTCCTCTGTTAAAAGTGTGGCATCCAAATATGGTAACTAAATTGGAAAAAAAAACGAATGGAAAACAAATAATAATAAAAATAAATTTCCTTCCATACTCGCATTGTTGACATTTCAGATCTCCCCAATATTCAACGCATTTGTTTATGCTTATGATTACCACAGAATGCCATATGTATATTCCCACCATTTCGCCACAGCATTCAGGTGGCATATCAATGTGAACAGTTAATTACGCTAACGCTGAACGTGTGTACTTTCATGGGGCTCTTTGTGTGTGTTTATGGCACTGGCACATCTACACAAACACTTCTTAGCATGACTGATCCGCTATATCGGAGAATTAAAGTGTTGTTTACTACAATGAATAAATTGTTGATACTTGGATCTTCATTTCAATATCTGTGTTTAAGGAGAGGTCTGTGTAATATTTACTCATCTCAAATAAGTGTATAGAGTGAATCAAACAAGACATGTCTGCTTGTTTTGTTATTTATCGAGATGTTCGGCAGAACTAGGGTGGAACATAGCAACACATTGCTGTGGGAGCCCATAGTGATTTAATTTGGTTGCAAACTGTGTTTGAAACTCTGTGCATATTTAAATTTGTTGGTACTTAATCTAGGCAGAGTTATCTAGGGAGCTACCCTAGGTTACATTTGACTTGTGTCTTTGCAGAGGAGACTGGGTGAAATATATATATCACATTATATTCTATTGAGAATATCAGGTCTAATGACAGTCATTATACTAAAAAGTGACTTAATAAACATGTATAGGTGGTTCTTTTTTACTTTTTTGGTGGTAAATGTAATCATATTTAAAATGATTATACTTAGTGTTTCCTAAGATAGCATTAATTAGAATTCTCTAAACATTTCATGCAAGGGAAAATGGCAATAAGTATTATAGAGGAGCATGTAGAAAGGAAAAGCCACTTATTTGTGTTTTTTTCTGAATAAGCTTGCTATACTGTAAGTATGAAGAATGAATATGTGTGTATGTGTGTGCGTGCGTGAGTGAGTGCTCGTGCATGTGTGTGTGTGTGTGTTTGTCTATAGTCCCTCACAAGGTGGGATACCAGCTATTCCTGTGTGCCCCAAGGGCCAATCTAAGCAGGCAGTAGATTTAAGATAACTCAACAAGTTCGATTCACCAATGATGGATTACTGTGTCCACTTAAACAGCAAAGGATTAATTTGTTTCAGTGATCTCTCTTTTAAGATGAGGGCTAGACTGCGTTCCTGTCAGTAGTCCTGTGCACTTTTTCTTTTTTCTCTTTGCGGATACAAAGGTGGTCTCACAGTGTTGCAAATGGGGACACCTAGATATAACATAAATATCCTCCCTGTTTTATGTAAATTCAGTATGCAAGCTAGCACTCACCTTGCATACAGGTACTTGGGAATAGTGTGATTTCTTTTATTTTGAAAGTACTGTTTGCTAAATATATAGTTTTACCATTCCTATAATCATCACACTTCTTCACAAAGGACAGGAAAAAACAGCTCACCCAGCTCTCGTATAAGTACTACTATTGCTATTGTTAAATTGACTGCTGTCCAATACGAAAGGCATCATATGTTAGTGAACAGACTGCAACAGTTTTATTTCATTTAATTTTTTTGGTGCAAGTAATTGGAACTTTGGAATTTGAAAGCATTCTCGTTTTAAGTTGCACAAAAAAAGTTGCTATGCCAAGTGTGTGTGTCTGTGGAAAAGCGCATTTTCAGCCAAACACAAGCAGCCATGAACCTCCGTGGGGACTGGGGTTTATTTCTCCTCAGTCTCTGTGCTAATGAAGTTTGTTATTTCTGAGGTCAGGAAGCAGTGCTGTGGGAGACGAGCGTCAAGTTCATGGGAATGCAAATCCAAGGCAGCAGTGGCAGCTACAGACTCTGGGACAGTTCTGGCATGGGTGCGGCCCAGGCCTGGCCCTGAGCTCTCCTGAGGAGATTAGCAGAGACAGCATTGAGCTGAATGAGTCAGGCATGTGAGAGCAAGCATGTTAGACTAGTGAGAGTAGGTCATGGTCACTGGGCAGAAGGTGATCATAAGTTCAGTCCTTTCTTTAGAAGCAGCACTAACAACTTGCCCATCACTTCAAATACTGTAAAACCTTCCCCAAGATCGAGCAGGCTCCCAGAACAGTTAAGTATCCAGTATCCCTTCACCAACATGACATGCCTTGATGATTTCTCACAAATCCTATGACAAATGTAATGACACAGTTCCCAGAAAGCACTAAGTTCAAGAGGCCTAGGAAAGCACCAGGGGCGACACAGTATTGAAATTCTAAGAGCCGGTACCCGGGTGGAGACATCAAACAGTCTGTACTTCCTTAGCAACGTGCAAACGCTGCTGTAGCACGCCAGCCGCCGCTGTTGCAGACACAGATCTCTTCTCAGCTTTCCTAGGTGTCATCCAGTTGAGACATTAGGCGTCACATGGCGCGGATGAAGCCTTGGCTATTGAAATGTGACTGAAGAAGATTAATAGGACTTGTCAGTATCTGGGGGGGGAAGGGGTGCTTTCGTGTAAATCTACACAGAGTCAGAAGAGATGAATTACTGTCACATTTCTGTAGTTTGGGAGTCTATGAGGAAGATTAAGCCCATTTGTTGACTGAAATGAATATTGAAATCAATGTTTTAAAACCTTTTAAAGTACCAGGCTGACTGCACAAGTGACAGATACCACAGCTGTGTGTTCAAATGTTAAACCCTTGTTAGAGACTGTGAGAAACCTATGATGATGTCTCGCGACTTAATAAAAACATCATTTAAAGCATATGTGTCTTATGTTGTCATTAATGCTTCATATGAATTAATGTAATGCCAACTGCTGTTTTCCAGCCAGCTTTGCAACAATGTCATCAGAATTGGACCATTTACAAAAACAATGAGGTATTGTTTTCACCTTTCTTCGTCATCTTGTTATGAAAACTATGCAATAACTGTGCTTTATCATAAATACGGACCTATGGAATATAAAAATGAATTCATCACAAAAAGTCAAAGCTGGTCCCTCACAAAGCACTAAATCTGTATTTATTGCAGTGCTGAAACTGACGTTTTTATAACACAAAATTGCTAGGTTTCCATTTCTCAGCAGCTATGAAAAAAAGATATTATTTTCCATATGCAGTCCCTCTTCTGAATCACTGTCCCTGTCTGGATTTAATCATAGGACCACTGGCCTAAACTCAGGTTATTAGGAAATATAAATATTTTCAGAAGTAATCAAAGGGAGAGGGCAAGGGAGGGAGATTGATTCTGTATGTGGATTGGGCCTAATTGGAAGCAGCTTATTTCATAATGAGGACTACTGGGAGATATGGCCAGAGGTTTTGGTTTGTCCTGCCCCCAGACACATTTGAGAGCTTATTATTTGCACTGCCTGTCTGCGTCTTATGCAGATGCTTGTTCGGTCGGTGTGTCACAGAGGAAACCATCGTTGCTGTCGGCACAATAGAAACATGCAGGCTTGTTGAGTTCAAGTTCACAGGCTCCAATTACAGCATTGCTCTGGTCACTTATTTAGCAGTTTTACAGCAGAGGTTGAAGAAGGGCAGGGTGGTTAAAAGGATAGGCTGGCTTTTCAAAGAAATTACTCCCGTAATGGCTGACTTCCCTTTCTTAAGGAACTGTAATCTGATACTGATACTGTTACATAACAATCTAAAATCCCAACTGGCACAGTACAATGATGTAAAGCTACAAGCAATACTCAAGGCTGTGTTTGAGCCTTACATATTCAGCCATTAACAGTGATAGAAGCACAGATCATGCTGAGACACATGATATTGCTGGATGAAGAACTGTTTACTGCACATAACCCAATTACCTAAAGCAACTAGGTAGTGGTATGTTTTCACTAACACATTTGGATCAGAATTGATTCATGGTACATCTGAAGAGGACTTGGCAATCACAGCACTTGTGGAATGCACTTCCTGTTGTCTGATATTGAAATATCCAAGAGAGGTGAAGGGTCAGAGCTGTCAGTGTTGGCTTTAGTCCTTGAGCCCATCTCCTCCCCTCCTCTCCTCTCCCCAGAGCCTTGGTCACAGGCAGGCAACTGTCACCGACACTGATCATCCCACAGTCTATATCCATCCACTCCCAGCAACCCTCCCGGCGAATGTGTGTCTAGTTAGCATAAAGTGTTTGCATGGGTTGCCCCCACATTCATGCACATTATATATAATGCAATGACATTTCAAAGGTAATGTTACATAACTGGAATCCCGGGAGAGTAGGAGTAGGCTCTGTCGGATTCTAGTGTGAATTATAGTGTGAAGTTGTGACCCTCAACATTCACTCACTGTCTGCAGTGTTTTTGTTTTCATAATGTACATTGCTGTGTAATTAAACAACGCTTAGATCAATTAACCAGGAAACCAGTAAATTAACTCAGGAACATAGTGTCATGTAACATAATGTTTTCTCTTCTCGTTTTGGCATAAAGAGCTTTGGACATAAGACATAACCAAAAGCCACTGAATAACCATGCATAACTCAGGTTTCTATACAAAGAGATCGTATAATGCAAAAACAGGCAAGTGTGACAATGTCATGAAGGCAAAGGCTGTTTGCTACTTTCTCACTGCTGTTTTTGCGGGTCAGGGAGTCATGAGACAGTAAGCTGTCCCTGAGCCCAAGTCATTCCCCTGCTGCATGGGAGGTGGGAGTCACCAAGCCTACTGAGTTAGGCCACCCCTCTCCATAGGCACACAAACTAATTCAATTTGGTCTCTCTGGTCACATTATGTGCACATATTTTCTTCCTCAAAATGGAATGTCATTTTGGAAATGAAAAAGAAAGAAAAAAAATCTAAAGTGTATCAAATAACTGCTATTTTCCCACTCTCATTAGCAGAATTTCAGCAATCCTTTGTGTTTTGGCTTCTTCTTTTATGAGGAGGTACCTCACCTTTGTTTACTCAGGGGGAATGGAAGCATACAGCGAGTAGTACTGAGCAAAAAGAAAATGGAAAAAAGAGTAGAAAAACACACATACACACACATAAAAAAAATCTGCAAGGAAGGAGTGAGAGGCAACCTCGAACACTCGACATGAGATTTAATGAGTGCTGAGTTGTTGTGGTATTTGCAACGCGGCCAAAAAAGCCCAGCTATGCTAAAGGAGGCATGTGAAGTGTCTGCAATGAAAAACTGTTGTCAAACAAGATTTGGGATCAATTACCCAGGCGGAGGGTGTAATGTTTACACGAGCCCTTCGAAGCCAGAGCAGCTGAAGTCGGCATCAGCCGCAGGGGCTGCTCCTCGGGTGTCTAACGCTGTTTGCAGGCACATGGGACTTCTACCCTTTTTGTTCCCTCCAGTGGTTCCAGGTTAGCAGAGTGTTGCTTTTCAAACATGCATGATTTTGAAATTAATGATAAGAATAGATTTTGATATTAATGAAATCACATGCCAAAAAGAGAGAGAGAGAAAGAGAGAGAGACAGAGAGAGACAGAGAGAGAGAGAGAGAGAAATGCTTTCTTTCAACAAATAAAAAGAAAGCTATGAAAACCTATAAAGGTTAGTTACAGACATCCATTTACACAAAATATATAAAAACAAATTAAAGGGAAAAAGAATGGAACTATAATTATATTTATATGAGCAACAAGGACAATAATAATAACAATAATAATAACAACAATAATAACAATAACAACAATGATAATAACAACAACAACAATTATTATTATTATTATTATTATTATTATTATTATTATTATTATTATTATTAGTAGTAGTAGTAGTATTATCTCCACCCAATAATGCAGTAGCAACACTCACAAATGTCTAAATCAATGCCGCTGATTACCGTCTGGAGCTTGAGCTTAGACTGGTGCTGGCTGGAGACCTGTGACCTGGTGACTCGAAGCTTGGGTCTCAGCGTCTTTAAGGACAGAGGTCACAACTGCATTATAGGTCACCTCAGCCACCAGTGTCCAGACTCGAGTTAGAGGAGGATCATAGTAGCTTTGATAGCTTTGATACCTGCAGGCAGATCATGGTCTTAGGTTGCTACAGAAATACTTTGTGTTTAAAGTGTTTAAAATATCCAAAGCCAAGAGAATGAAAAAAAAAAAACACATAATTTTAACAGCACAGCCATTTTAACAGCAAACTTTGCAGTGTTTCACTGCAGTAGAGTCCTGCATGATATCCACCAAATCATTCAGGACACTTCACTGCCTAATCTGCCTTTATCCAACTAAGGGGATTAATTATATCAGGCACAGAGTTTAACCTTGGTTTAAAGGGTCTTATTTTGGGGCTGTTTTTTTTCCTTCTGTAGGGAGCTCTTTCCCAGAAGACATTTTCTCCCCCCACCACCCCCCTCCCTCTACGTCCAACCAGCAGTGGACGTGAAGTCAATGTCAGTGCAAAAAAGGACAGCGTTTCCATTAGTCTACAGACAGAGAAAGAGAGGGAGAGAAAGAGAAAGAGAGAGAGAGAGAGATTGAGAGTCAGGCCAGTGCTTGAGTGGGGCTGCTCCTCCAGCCTTTCACCATATGGTATGCTGTAAACAAAACCACAGCCATTACATTCCTTTCGATGGGAGTAACCAGAGTGGAAGTCGAAAAGCAGGGCGCTGGGTCAATGTCTTGGACTTGCCCTGAAACAAAAAAAAAAAAAGTTGCGATGCACAGTGGTTTTTGTTTACATTTCTTAAGATGTGGCTGTGCTTGATTATCATGCAGTTGCTTTTGTACTGCAACTCAAAACAGTGTTTCATTAGGTACTGCACTTTATATGCTAAAAAGTATTTTAGCAGACTCTTCAACACAAGCCTACTGCAAACATGATAGGTGGTGGAAGGAGGGAGAGGGGGGTACAAATGATACAATCTGCAAGGTTCACTGACACCACTTGAGTTTTATAATGCCACGCTCTCAGCGAGAGAGTCTCCTGACCACAAAACAGCCCAAAGTTATAAACGTGACACGTAATCACAACGCAACACAAAGCTAATGACGCGTGTTCGAAAGAGAGCAAGCAAGCTGGCTAGACTTTACTGTCTCCATGCAAGAGCATGATCAAAGAATAGAGGCGCGAGGGTGGGGGCACAGAAAGAGAGAGAGAGACAGAGAGAGAGATGTCTATGGGTGTGCAATAAATTTCTTTTTCAGACCAAGGGCTGCTCTCAAGGCAACAGTCATACCCTGTGGTGTATCATGCAATAAATTTGAGTTTGGTTACAGTAAATTAGATCTGTGGTTGACCGCAAAAAAGGGCCTTCACTGTTAGACAACTGGAGTGCCGATTCAGGAGTTTGTTGTGCAACATCATACAATTAACAGTGCATAATGTACTACTTCTCCCCCTGCTAGCCTTTCCTAATGAAGATTTACAAGATTATGATGAAGCCTTGATTCCACACAGCTGATTTCAAATATATGTGCATTGCTTTTCTAATGCTGATTTCAAATGTATGTGTATTGCTTTTCTAATGGAGGAACATAAATCAGAAGTCATAATAAAAAAAGAGATTCATTTTAGCACTGGAATAGTAACATATAAATACTGTATATATCCCTCACTGTGTGCTTCATTGTCTTGCCATCAGTGCTAGTTAGAGTGTCTGGAAGTTGGTAAAGTTGAATGATGTCTGTGTGTGTAGATGCAGTTTTTTTGGTTGTGCGATTCACACAGCACCATGGCTATAAAGCCACACACACACACACAGAGGGAGAAATGCTTACACACAGCCACACCAATACAACAGGTCCAAAAGAGAGTCCCCCTCTCAAGGCCATAGCCCAAACTACTCCCAAAATACTTACTGACCTTAATCTGCGCAGAACAGGCTGCGACTGAATCAGACGCATCCATTACCCCAAAGTCACCAGAGACCAGCGGAGCTGAAATGATCAGTCCAGACAACAGAGCCTGACCTAAAAGAGTGAATGATCAAGACCCAGTCATTTTTTTGTGTAGACAATTCATCACATCAGGTCATGTGCTGGCTAATCCCTCAACTCCTAACATGCCATTCTTGCACCAGGTTTTTTTTCCCCCTAAGCGTTGGGCGCCAGGGAACTGGTGGGCCGGGCCCAGATTATATCGCTTTTGTCAAAATTGTTTTCCTATTGTGCAAAAAAAAAAAATAATAATCCCTTATGTAATGTGCGTCTGAGACATTTTTCTCCTTTAATTTTTCTCTCATGTAATCTTTTCATGAGGGCAGCGGGCTATTCACGACTGTTAACTAACACCACCCTCTTGGCCCTGCATGGTCTAGACTTTCCTTTATAAATGAAACATAAGTGGAGCCAAGGAAAGACAGAAAGGCACAGAGAGAAAGAGAGAAAGAGAGAGAGAGAGAGAGAGAACGATGAAGTCAGAGAGAGACAGAGAGAGAGAGATGGGTGGGTCTGTACCACCTTGTCTGAGAGGCCCTTCCACGCATGATGCGTGTGTGCCAAGCTCTCAGGACACCTGAGCCTGGACCTCCTTACCCTTTACATATGCCTGTGTCAATTTGCAGATCACACAAAGTCAAACACAAAACTGCTGAGAAGATCACTTCCCCCCCTATACACACACACACACACACACACACACACACACACAGCGTCCAAGTCCAATTACAAGTCAAGTTGATTTTAATGAAATCTCATTCTACATAATGAAGACCACGGATGTCAGCAGTCTCATCAAAGATAAACCACACAATGACCTTATTAGCTGGGGCATGTTTGCATTTTTCTTGAATAATCGCTCGTTTATACTTTGTCAGCTTCCTTCATTAATTAACTCAGGTGTCATTGACTAATGTAATCTATGTTTGAAGAAGTAAATGCAACAGACAGATATTGTACCCACTTCTCAGAGGTCGCAATTTTACCTTAAAGAAAATACTACCAGTTATCATCACCCCTTCTAACACCTATCAGGGCAGTCAGTGGGATTTCAAACAAAGGAAAACTATACTCAAGTCAACAATGTAAGCAAGTGAAGAATGTCATGGTAGGTATATCTCTGTTGTGAACCACTGTAAAAAAATAAAAACACTGCAAAAGATTCCTGCATAGTGAGTCACTTGGGTGTATGTAATTACTTCCATATTAACCTCCTCTCTCTGTTGCATGAAAGCAGATCTCCTATGACATCCCTATGCGTACTGCCCATGTGTTATCAATGGGCTTGTTTTACATTTGCAAAGCCGTACTATTGTGGATCACTGCACCTCTCCTCAAAGCAAACCTCATGTTAGACTTCTTCAGGCTCAAGGATATATAATCAATTTGTGACACAAGATATGGTGGGAGTCGTGGGTGGGGTGGTGGCAGGGCTTGGGAACTCATAGCAAAACAGTCCCTTTTCTTCTCGTAGTTTATCAAGTTAGTTCTTTCTGTTCTCAGGGGAAAACAATAATAACAGTAAGCGATGTCGCATTACACACAAGTCATAAATAATTCAGAAATCAGAGGCCTTTTGACACCAGGTCTACGTTTGCTGTTTTGTTTAGGCACAGGACACACAGCACTGAACCCTGCAGAGGTAACGTGTCATCATTTAACTTTCAACATTCACCATTTGACATTCACTTAAACTGTGTCTGTTGGACCAGGATCAAATAGCTGAGACACACCACACACACACATATACACACACAAATGCGCACGCACGCACGCGCACGCACGCGCACGCGCACGCACACACAAACACACACACGCACGTGCACACACACACAAATGCTGATTTAGTGCAAATGAACAAATGTGGTGCTAACAGCTAGGGAGATGATGAAAAGGGGTTAAAATCAAAGCCTTCACTTTTTTTTTCCTCCCTTGAACCGCCGGTCAAGTCTTCTCGGGCAGCAGAAGAGAGGTGAGGTAGGCGAGAAGTTAAAGGAACATACCACGCTGCGCGCCAAGGCCCTCTGGACTACTTCAACGGCTATTACAGTATATGAAGTGCACAAAAAAGTTCTTTGTCACCTTGTCGCACTGGCAACACCGCCACTCTTTTCCAGCTCCACCTTCATCTCGTAATAGAGCCGCCTTTGTTCCTTTAGCGGTGCTTCAGTTTGCGCGACGCAGCTTTGGGCCTGGAGTCGGCCAAGAGAGGCCTAATGCCGCCGGGGGGCCGCGGGTGCTAAGCAGACAATGCCCCCTTAGACTGCTGGGCCACTCTCCATGTTGGCCGCTCAAGGTGAAAATAATAGCATAAACAATCAGACACTTTATTATAATATCAGCTTACATATCCAGGACACAAGGAAGTAGGGGCCATTTCATCAAGCTAATTGCCTGTGCGTAAGAGGGAGCAAACTTTTTCTGCATCCGTCTATTATGGAGCCTTTTTTCTTAATCACAAATAGAGCCCTTGTATCCCAGAGGGACTTGCATTCTAATTTACAATTGAACCACAGACCAAAGCTATCAATCTTTCACAGACACATTTTTTTTTCTTTCCTCACCCCCTCTCCAGTTCTCTCTCTTTCTGTCTGTCTGTGTCTCTCTGTCTCTCTCTCACTGCCCCCCCCCCCATACACTGTGCCGACATCACAACAAACAAGAAAGAGAGAGAGCGAGAGAGAGAGAGAGAGAGAGAGAGAAAGAGAGAGAGAGAGAGGCGGCTTTTGACAGATCTGTAGAAAGGGAGACAGAACAAAATTTCCTCACCAAGCAACAATGTACAGTCAGTTCCCCAGCTTGATGGGGGTGGAATATCAATAACCAAGTGCAGAGTCAAGGCTTCTTTGCTACTTAGTATGAACAAAGGGCAAAGACTCTGGCCCTTATAAGCCCTAGCAGCCACAGCTCCTACTCAGCTAGAGGCCATGGAGCTTAAGAAATCCCTCTGGTGCACATGTGTCGAAGGGATCAGCATTTTCCCAGGGGCTAAAGTGATAAACCATGCATGTGTTTGCTTGAGAGCATGTGTGTGAAACAAACACGGTGGAAAGAATGTTTTTTTTATTCTTTTCATTTTTTTAAAACCGAAACCTCCCTAAATAATTTCTTCTTTTTTTCATTGTCTATTCTTGGCTCATTCCAAAATTCTGAACCCATGATTCTCGATCCAGCCTCAGTCAGTGCAGGACATGCAAACGCATTGATATGGGCATAGGGCAAAAGCTTGGCAGTTCCTCACATTCCAGATCACATCACTGTTGCTGTCCGCCACCACTATTGGAGCCACCATTGGCAAATGCCCCCCCCCCCCAAACCCTGATGCCTTCAACGATGCGTCTTGTCGTTAATGAGTTAATGTGAAAACTCTCAATGTCATCGGCAAAGATAAGAGGGAAGAAAGCAGCTTATTGTACGGCTAATGACAGGTTCGCAGTCTGCCCCCGAGATGTCACGGGTCAGCCATGTTAAGAATGTGTGTGCCCAATCATCTACTGATCTCTATCTGGCTGGCTTGCAGCTCAGCAAGCCACAGGCTCAATCACAGTGGCTGATGAATGAACAATGGGGCCTATGGATCCCCCTGCGCCCACCGCATGACCGCCGTCATACCAACACACGATGACATTAGCAATCAATACACCAATTACCAAACAAGTTATTGGACTTGGTGCATGAAAACACAAGTTATGGGAGCATATTTTGTGGTTATTTGATGTTTGAGAAACGACAAGTTCCTTTCTTTTCTTTTTTTTCTTTTCTCCTCTTTCAGACCGCGTGTGTGTGTGTGTACAGAAATAAAACTTTGGGTGACCTCGGTGAACTATGTGAACTATCTATACCGGTGTGACCTGAACTGGTGTAACTGATCGAGTCTGTCAGCATTCAGATGCCATTCAAGAATGGCATGCATTCAGGTTAAAAAAAGTACAGGAAAGGGGGAAAAAAAGACAACAGCAAAGGTCTGACCTCCAGTAACTATGAGGACAGATTCAAGTACAGATCTACAGCTTTCTTTTTTTTTTTTTTTTTAAAGGAAACTTTAGCGTAACTTTCAGCATTAAATTATACGATCACACAATATTCTCTTTGTTCACACTGAGAGTCTTTAACACGTTATGATGCAAGGTCTTTTGTTTCATGGCTCTCTATGCAGGGGATCCTGGCCCAGGTGAATGATGGTCTAGAAGGTGACAAATTATGGTCTTTGGTGGCTTCTGCAGGCATAATGAGGTCGAATTTAAAAGGTTAAGGGCATGAATTCCAGCTGTCACAGACATCATAAAACCTGACAAATTGTATTATAACAGTTAGTGAAACCGACACCGCTGCTGAGGTGTTCTTTTCATTCGGAGCAGCTCCCCGACACAGACGGTCTCAGATTCGGCTCTCCCCGGCTCAGCCCCGGCCGCAGACAAAAGAGCCCTGCCAGTCCGCTGGCATTTGTCTCGTTCTACATTATCTGAAATCAAATGCCCTATTCTACTCCCACCGAATCCACATGGAACAATCAGAGCTGATGTGGGAATGACTGTAATCCCCACAAAAGAGTCGCTGACATTTATACCCACCAGAAAATGAATTATAAAAGACAAGGCCTGGATTCCACAGGCCAGGGGTATTGTGTGGGCCACACAAGGCAGTGGGTGGGTTGATAATGGCACTTTATTACTCAGGTGTTAATACAGGTAGGCTCTCGATGAGGAACATGGGTACCTAGTCAGGATGTACAACGAGAGCACAAGTGCCTGTGCCCGTGGACAAATAGGCAAATTGGCGTTGTGGGACTAATATATTTTGCGGCGGGGGAGCATGGAGAAAAGTTGTTTCGCTCACCCTAAGCACATCATGAGCTGAGACGCCTATTATAGGAAGAGATTTATTGTTGCTTTGACTAGTCGGCTGACAGTTTTCAGCTTGTTTTAAGATTTGTGCCTGCATAAACAGAAACCAGACATTCAAACACTGGATGATATTTAATTTCACCATGACTGCTGCTTCAGATTAAAGAGCAAGGATTGTGGGGCCACGGGAATGGTGGTGTTCATATTTACACATACTATCATGTTTACATATGATGTTCTTGATATGATAGGGAACTGAAACAAATTCAAATAATAGTTTTATACATTATGCGCATTGGTATTTCTTTTAACCTAATTTATCTTTTTTTTATTTTTCATGGCTGAACATAAAGAAACAAAAGCTTTTACGGCGTTAGAATGAACTCTTGACTATAACACGGTTCACAAGCACACGTAGATAGGTGTGCTATAGCATACCTCCACCTGAATGGCTCACACAGGTAAGGTTGCTCTATAAGCCTATTGATAGCACTGGAAATAGCCGCAATACGAAGGCTGTTATTCCAGACTCGTCAACATGCCAGCAGTTTACCCTATAAGATCACTGTGCGCTTAAGCAAATCCTGTAACCTCAGATTAGGCCCTTTGACCTTACAGACAAGATAATGACATTAGCTTATGTCCCCGGGCCACGGTAATGTAGTGTGTGCCACACACAGAGACACAGAGGCATTTGGTCAGGCAGAGGCAATGCAGTCGCATTAGGGCTGAGGTTAAGCAACGGTACAGCACAAAGACGTACGCTCTGACTGTTCAACAACATGCCACTAAGCTCTATCTATATGAAGCTGATTAACCTGTTGTCACGTCTCTTGCTTGATAGTTGATAGTTTGCCATGATGACGGATACGATAGACATGAAACAGAAATGAGGGACATAAAACAAAAATGCTTAAAAGCAATTTTTATAACTGAGTTCAATAGCAAAATACAGAGCAGTAACAATATTTTTTGAATAATGTATTTTCTTTTCTTAAAGCTTAACCTAAGACTGACATAATATCTTCACCATTACAGCGTGTGATGAAATATTTTTTTTCAACTTCCTATTATCTGAGGTATACTTATTATTAGACAATCCATTTTGGTATCATATTCAAATATATTTGGAAAGCATAGTCATATGATAAACACAAGACAAATCAAAGAAAACCTTTACAGCATGACATTGCAGATATATTGCCATCTGGCAGTGGCAATAAGGCTCTGGGAAATGTTATGAAGGTTTTGCGTGCCTTTCAGGTTGTCTAGTCCACAGGTTTTACACCAAAACTCTGTACTGTTGATTTAAACAGGAGAAAATCAAAACAGAGGCAGTTGTGTTTATCAGAACAAGGTGCAAACAGAGATCAGAAGGGCATACAGGAACATAAGAGGAGGACGTATAGGCACTAAAGAGAAAAAAAAAGAAACAACCTTATTATGGGCCCCCATGTCCACTAGAGAAGAGGCTTTATATTAGTCAGGGTCAGAACAGTGGGGAGGCTGGGATGAAATTCTCCATGCTGTGGTGTGTGTGTATGTGTGTGTGTGTGTGTGTGTGTGTGTGTGTGTGTGTGTGTGTGTGGCATTGGGTTAATGCAGTTGACCCACGTTTGTTTTCTCACTGGCTAATGTTCCTGACTGTGGCGCGCATCTTTGGATTTGTCGCCAGTGCGTCACGCCTGCAGTGTTGGCGGTGTAAGATTTTACCCCCTTGAAATCGACTGTAATCCAACACCCGGACACGACAAGCCTAACAAGATCCCACTGTTGGTCTGTCTGTCCGAGCAGTGGCTCTCCAACCAAACTTTAATGCTTTTGTTCACAGTGCCAAAAGCCTGATTCTCATCCATGCCACACAAACAACAAGAAAAAATCACACCAAGCAGTAAGTAGAAGTCTTCTAATCATGTTCTGGACAGAAAGACACTATTGGAGAAGACAATTCCATGACTGCTATGTCGCAAGCCGAGCTGCTGAGGCAGAAAATGGCCATTTATCAGACCTGATGCAAAAGCACTCTGTGAACCGAAACCTAAGTACAACCCAACCTGATACATGTGACCTGGAAGAGGAACTGAATGTAATGTCTGGGCAGTGTAAGGAGATAATGTATTATTCTGTAATATGTCACTATAGTGCACTGTTGCCTGTTGCACTGTTGCAACTAGTACTGTGACGGATTACAATTTTTAACATAGCAATAACATTACAAATAAAAATGTAACATGATATTGACGGTCACTCTTTCTCTACTCTATTCAGTTTTCCTGAATAATGTGTGCAACACAGCACCTGAAATAATGAGACCCTTGAAAGTGGATTTCAATATTCAGATATAGTTATATGTTAACATAGTTAGTGTATAGTTAATGTGCAGTAGTTATGTAAGGGATAACGTCCGACGAGGTGTGCTGTTATACGGAATGAATGAATGAGGCGGAGGGAGAGAACTTCACGACACCATAAAACAGTGTCAAGTTCATTAATTCCATATAACAGCACACCTTGAAGGGCCGCTATCCTGCTTATCACCTGGTTGCAACTCATGCGTGTAAGGAATGGATGTCAGTTAAAAACATAAAAAGCGTGCAGCTCAGTTGTACTACTTTCTTTTCAAAGGTGGTTAGCGCTAGCAACAGGTGATTCCATTGTTGCTGAGAGTTTCAACTGCCGTTTACTATGATTGTTATAGTGATTATTGAAAAGAGCATTGCTATTTAACAATGATTAGACTTTTTCACTAGATCAGATCATAGGTGTGTGTATTTCTGGCCAGGTGTGTGTTTCACCGTGTGATAAAACAAAAGAACACCTTATTGTTTGCACATATATTGATCAATGCCATTGCAGCACTACAGGATCATGCAGTTACAGTACATTGGGAATCTATTTCACGACAGCAACACAAAGTAGCAGAGTTTACCAATAACAGAGAAACTGTGTGCATGCATAGCTGTGCTAAGAGAGTCTTATTGTCTATGAGGGAAAAGACTTCTGCAGCCATCATTCGATGTGTTTTGTACTGCTGAAGAAACACATTAAAGCAATGGTTTGTGAGGTAATATTGTAGATGTAGTATAGCTAGCAAAAAAAACATGGGGGCACTAGTTTCATACAAATTCCCCTAAAATCTCATGTATAACACATACCTCATTGACAGTTCAAATTGAGGCCTATAGTTACACTGACATGACAAAAGTAATGTAATTATTTGGGAGATCCAAGCAGTAATGCTAGACGTCAGCAGGCACATCATACTTGTTATCTGGCACACAGCATTCACACACAAATTCAGCATGTTACAACATTGTACTCCAACAGAAGTGTACTTCCGTCATAGTTAGAGGAACTTCATGGACTGTTGTTTTTCCCCAGACATAGTGTCAAAAGCCTGTTTTAATTGTTTGAGATTAAACCATGAAAATACATTGACAAGTTCATTATTGTGCAAGAGGCCATAAAGCCACTGAACCAAAGCAGGGAGAATGGTTTGAATATTTCTCCTAATCCAGTCTGGTCTGACACACAGTCAAGCAGCTGAATGTGAGGTATGAAACGACTTCAAATGAAAACACTGGTGATCTTTTGGGGGGTTGGGGGGGGGTGGGGGTGGGGGGTTCCAAATGGAGATGCCTAAGCATTACCTCAGCCTCTCACGCTCTTAAAAAAAAAGATAAAATAAATAATAAAATAAAATAAAATAAAAAAGCTGGTTGAAAAAGTTCAAAGGGGAAACAAAGAGAAAACTGCCCTTGGCCATTGCACTTTGTGACCTGTTGGACTTTCCAGGTGACCTCCCCAATGAGAAACGCATTTTGTAATTCGAATCAAATGGAGGTGTGTAGCTTTCATGCAGGGCCGGGCACGGTCTGGAGCATGGCTCAGCGCCCTGGCCAGATGTGTGGGGTTTTTTATTACAGGCGAAGAAGAAGCTGATAGTTGCAGGTGCGAGCCTGACACGGGGGCTGGCTCGCTTCCCCCCCTTTCTTTCTTCCCTTCTTTCTTTCTTTCCTTTTTTTTCTAAAAACTGAGGCCCTTCATGGAGGGGATATCCATTGCCTGTGTTTAATCAGAGCCAGTTGAATGGGATGGGTTTCATTGCTCTTTGATGGAGAGCACTGTTATGAAGATGGACAGTCACTTTGCTCTCTAAGTGAAACCATCGTTTAGCCTCAATTCCCTGAGAAAAGGCCCCATTTGTTATCCACGGGGGAGTACGGCAGGGTGGCGAGCCGAGGGTGGGAAGCCGCATGCATTTTCCACGCAATTACATTGCTCAGGCATACATTTCGCTCATGATGGCTCTGGTGGAGGTAGGGGTGTAGAACGTGGCGTAGGGGAGCCTAACTGACTTTTTACATGGACCTCCCCCACACGCGCACAGAAATGTCTCCTGATGCGATGCTAAGGATCACTGACAGAGAATGAGAGGTGACTATAAAGGATGAATTAAAGAGAGGGGGGTGGGTAGGGATGTATTTTAATTTGTCCTTTGAGTCTATTTGTGAAGGCAGGTATTCAAAAGTACAATATAAAATATATGAATATCAAAATCAAAACATTTACTGTATACAAAAGAGATGACTGCACAAATGGTTAAGCGCATGCACACACACACACACACACACACACACACATACAAGAAAGAGAACACACACACACATGCATGCACACACACACACACACACACACACACACACACACACACACACACACACACACAAACTTGCAAAGTTTATGTTCTCACCCTCATTCTTCAGCCATGGAAATATTAGAAGCCTGGAAAATACCCCACAAAGTAAAGAAATAAAAAAAAGAAAGGAAAAAGGATTAAAGACAACTGTAAAGGCCACTGCTGGAAAAAAAAGAAAAAAAAAGCCTTGTCAGACAGCTGAAGACAGTGCACTGAACTGCCTCCTTTGAGCATGTTTATTTTAGGGTTTACTGGCCCTTAAACATTGAACCATTGAAATGTTGCTCTAGGTGACCCTGCAAAAGGGAGTGCTGTCGTATGTAAATACAGCATGAGTAGGGGACTACTGGGCACAAGGCTGGTGGCTGTGCAGGCTGGGTGGTTGCAGCCAGGACACCAGCATGAGAGTCTGTGAGGGGCAAGAGAGAAAGAGAGAAAGAAAGAAAGAAAGAAAGAAAGACAGAAAAAGAAAGAAAGAAAGAAAGAAAGTAGTCGGTGTAAGTCAAAGGGTGGTGTAGGACTGATTTCTAACTCACTCTGTTCCCAGCCCTGCTCCCCTTCTGCCGCATTCGAGCCGGACCACAGCCACATCCATCACGCAGTCAGCTGGTAGCTGCTGTGGTTGCCATAAGTCTGCAGGGCAGACAGGAGATAGAGGGAGAGAGAGAGAAAGAGAGAGGGAGAGAGAAAGGGAGACTCTCATTAGGCGTCTGGCTGATGAAGGGTAGAGGAATGGGCCCTGCCAAAGGCCCAGACAGTGTGATCACGACGAGTGTATCTGTGGGCCTAATTCCTAGCTCAATCATCGCACACAGATAGGGGTCACATGATGGATCATTCTGACAGGACAGCCCACATCACTTCTGGATGTGATCCTCCACAGCAGTCCCAATATGCTAAACAGTGGAATGTCAAGAAGGTTAGTGCGTGTGCACACACACACACACACACACATAAGAAAAAGAAAAAAAATCTAACTTCCTATCTGTCTTATGGACAAGGAGTCCTGCTATGCTCCTGACAATCACTCATAAAAATACAAATGAGTCAATTAACTTAATTAAACCCTGGAACATCTAATCTTTAAGAGTAGGACTACATCCCAGGACAGTGAAGGAACTGCATTATGGTTTCAGCACAAACACCTACATGCACATAAATATGCGTGTGCACAAATGAAAACACAAACACAAACCGAAACATACACATGCATACATATATGACACACACACTTGCACAGACACACACTTACCACTATTAAAAGCATTATATAACTTTTGTCTGATTTGCCAACTTTGGTGCAGACATGCACTGCCATACAGTTTTATCGCTAATCAACGCTGGCCCACTGGATCTGAGGCGGGTCGGAGCATTAGAACATTGGTGCTTGTTCAGAATGCAATCCCCCATCATCTTCCTGCCAATAAAGCTTGAGCTTCATGAGTCAGCCACAGCTGTCTGTGAGTATCGATATTAACCCCTGTTCAGAGTCAGCTTAACCCACATTCCTCTGTAAGTGTGTGTGTGTGTGTGTACGCATGTGTGTGTATGTGTGTACGTGTGTGTACGCTCACATGTGTGTATGTGTGTGTGTGTGTTTATACGTGTGTGATGATGTGTGTATGTATGTGTGTGTAAACATGATCCAGTGAAAACACTTAACCACTAGGGTGCCACTGAAATCTGAATAGTTACAATCCACAGAGTGGTGCATATTAGAACCACATGCCAGCTTTGCTGAGTAATGAACAATGGCCAGATTCTGAGAAAATCTCTTTTCATTTGCCATTTTGTATGGATTATATACGTCTGCCTATTCGTGAAAAATTCGGATGTGAGAAAAAAAGATCCCTTTTTTAACTGACACCTACTTCTGCTGAATTGATTTGTTGTTGTAATGTTGTGTGTGCGTTTGAAAAAAGAAATCATTGGCAACATCACTAAATATGAATGTAATAAGCAAAGCCACTGCTTGGTGCATATCTGCACATGGATTGGAAATTTTGGTTAATTAAAGAAGTTCATACTTTAAATAGAGCTGATTCAGAGAAATATGCCTCTCTGAAATGTTAAAAGCTAGTGACCTTATATCAAGCACACATGTATCATTTTACTATTTTTATGTCGATAGCTTACACATGCCTGTTAAAAAATGTGTCATGGACCCTTCTCGGGGGACTTCCCAGAGTTTGTTGAGAAGAAAAGAATATGGCGCAACTCTTGTGGGAATTGCTCGTCGGCCAGCGCAGCTCTTGATCCAAACTGACATTTTCTCCCGGCCTGTGCCGCCTGTTCCCAACCGCCTCGATGGGACCACTTTCATGTTTTGTTTTGAAATTCCTCTTTTTTCTTGTGGCGTTGCTAACTAACCCAGCTTGACAGGCTCGAGTCGGACTTATCAGAGGGGGGAGTATCGTTTCAGTGTGCATGTGCCTTTTCAGCCACGGCCTTAGCACTTAACACTTCTCTCTCTCTCTCCTACCCGCTTTCTCTCTCTCTATCCTTCTCCCTCTGCCCTGTCCTAGCTATCACGCCTGTGTTGTGTTTAATGCTATCTCCAGCTCTGGACCACTGATACCAGCCCAAGCGGTCAGAGTGTTAGCACTCCCCCAGTATCTATTACAATTAGTTTGTGATTAAGGGACCTGGCTGTGGCCGTTTGAAGTCTTTAATGTTGTGTCAACTGACTGATGATGGAGAGGCTGTATGGAAGCCTCCCAGTAACAAAGAGCCTGGTAAAAGGCTCCAAGTGAACCATTTTATCTTCCTAATGGAAACCAGATGACCCTCTCCTCCCCCCCCCCCCACCCCCACCCCCACCCCACCCTTTTTTTTTAATGTAACATTTTTTTTCTAAGGGTAAAATAGACTTGTACAGCTCTCCCACTCAATGGTTATTTATATCATTGGTTTGGGTGGGGGGCAGGCTGGGGGTTGGGGGGCTAGTTCCTTCCCTCAACAAAAATATGTTTTTCCTTCTCTCTCTCTCTTTCTCTTCTCTCTCTCTCTCTTGTCTATCGCTTCGGTTTATGATTGCAATCTTGGGCTTGGGGGCTTGTGACAATGAAAACATCTCATTTCTTAATTAACACGACTTGAGTCACTGAGGTTACCCATGACCCACTGAATTAGCATACCACAACATGATTTGTGCAACGTCCTCTCTCCGTTTGACCCAAGCCGCACCAAATGGCACAGATAAACACTCGAAGCGTCACATAGGAATGCTGGCGTTAAGTGAAGTCATATGGCGACAATAAGTTTTTCCTCCCGAAACCTCTTCAAGGCCTCAGGGTATTAAAGATGATGAGTTATTTTATGAATGTAAATTATTCCTCTGCAAGTAACCTCTGGGAGTAAGTCAATGTGTTGGTGCAAACCAGCATTTAAATAAATAGCCTGTGACATACTGCATTGTGTGCTGAAAGACTTAAAAGGATGGGAGGTTTTTATAGGAGTATGAATAATATCACGCTTCATGGATAAGAAACTGACTGTCTTCATTTGCTGTCGCCATTTATAAATATGAACCCGCCTAGCATATAATCTTAAACAAGGAACCATGGGAGAAAGAAAATTATCACACACGCACACACAATACACAAACACACACACACACACACACACACACACACACACACACACACAGACACAGATAGAGACACACACACACAAACACACTCACAATCCTTCTCATTTGATTCCTGCAGGAATTTCCAGATGTTCAAGTCAAACCCCGATCTTAGACCGAGTGACAGAAAGGGGCAAAGGTCAGATCTTGAAATTTTAGTGGCTTTGGGGTGGGGGAGAGAGAGAGAGAGAGAGAGAGACAGAGAGAGAGAGAGAGAGTTTAGACTTTGAGGAATAAACTACTCATTCAGAAGGTGACCCCACTGTGTATATTCAAACAAACAAAAATTAACTTGTGAGTCCTTTAAAATTAAGCAAGGTGCAAAGCTTTTTCAACAACATGTTGATAGCTCAAACATCCTACCTCCAACATCTTCAAATGGGTAAAATGCACTGTTTTTAAAACTCTATAGAAATAAAAACATTAATAACAAAATTAGCTTTGCTGGTGCACTGTCCTCTAAAGTATTTGTATGACTGCATTTCACTGGCCAATAACCAACCACACTGACATTCAGAGTTCAGACAAAGCATGTAAGCCAAAAAACCAAAAAGAAAAAGGAAAAAAATTCTGCATAGGTCTGGCAAAATTCAATGAAGGATTCAATTACAAATAGATCATTTGAAAGCCTGACTTCCCTAAACTAAACTTGTCTCTGTGCCGGTGAAACCGTTCCACTTGTGCGGTCAGAGTCAACACTCATTGGAGGGAAAAAGAGTGAAACAAGGTTGGAGAGCATGAAATCCGACACACTCTCCCACAATTCACACAAGGTCCCTCTGGCACTCTGAAAACCAGTGAGAAGGACAAAATTTGGGCTTCAGTCTCCCACTCGCATACTCTCTCTGATTCTCCCATACACACCCACACCCACACCTACACATACACACTTAAAACTCTCTCTCTCTCTTTCTGTCTGTGTCTGTTTCACTTGTGTACTCTCTCTCTCTCTCTCTCTCTCTCTCTCTCTCTCTTTCTCTCTTACTCTCAGCAAATTTCACAAGCTTCGTGCCACAGGGGTTACGGATGATCAACTGTTGAAATGGCTCATGCCGAAGTAAGCTCTCCGAGCCCCGACACATTACTCAAGTGTCAGTAGCATGGGGGCGAACAATGAGAAGGAGCGTCACGTTTCCTGCAGGGGGAGAAGAAGAAAAAAAATCAACAACAGATTGCCACGCCAGGCCTCCCCCCCCAAAAAATGGCAGATTCATCAATGTTTATGATCACCCTCAGCTAGCTTTGGGACCACCAAGGACTCAGGGATCCACTGTTTGTAAAGAGCAGAAACACATCAGTCTAGCACTGAAGTAGTCTTCAGCCCCCCCAACCATACCGGCCCCCCCAGAAAATAAATAAATAAATGCAAGTGCAGTGTGCAATTCTTCTCCTTATGACTATCTTTATCATTATTTTTTTCTGCATGTGGTTTCAGGTGCAGTGAACAATTGAAGTGACAATAAGAGAAACAAGGGGTGACAATGTCCAGAATTTGGTTGCAACTCAACCTGAAACACACACACATGCCAACAGTCCCATTTACACAGGGGTATAAAAGTTATTTGAAATTATCAACAGGAAGACATACAAGCACACTCAAAAACAACAAGCAGTTTTTTTTCTCCTTATATGTAGCAGTCATACACAAACTAAGATGCACAAACACACACACACAAACACACACACATACACACACACACACATTTGAGGGGAAAAACAAAAAAAACAACAAAAAAAAAAAACTCTGGCATGCAGGCAGGCTGATAAGTTGCAGCTTGTGCAGTTTCGCTCAGTTTACTTTCTCCCTGGGCTGGAAATGGCCTTGTGAACTTGAGTGTGTTTGTGCATGTATGTGTGTGTGTGTGCGTGTGTGTGTATGTATATGTGTGCTCTTTTCTTTCCCCCCTTCTTCTACTTTGTCCTCCCCTCCTCTTCTCTTTACCGCCAGCAGTCAACAACCCACCCAGCCACCCCTCAGTACCTGCATGTGCAGCCTGATGGCTGTTGACAGTCGTAGCTTTAGTGCCCTTCCTTTACCTCCGGGCCTGTGCTGCCCCTGGCTGAGCTACACATTGCCCCTGCTGCACCTATTGGAACCACTACTTTCACACATCACAGGTCAAAGGTCGCTGTCCCTAAAACGATTATACCTCTATACATACTCTCTCTTTCTCTCTCGTTCTTTCTTTCTCTTGGACCATACTGCCACCAGTGCAGACCTGTTTTTTTTTTTTTTGTCCTCCGTGCTTTCTGAGTACACATGGCCTGTAACCCAGCGAGCTCAGGCTTAATCATTACCATGACCTGTTTATCTGCTCGTCAGGCAGGTAACCATTAATAGGTGTTTACTTTCCGATGACCTCCACAAATGTGCACAGGGCCTTTGCCCCATAAATGTCAACACAGTGCGAAGGGGTTAGCCTGATTTCGTCTTCTCCTCCCTTCTCCCTCTCCCTCTCTCTCTCTGTGACCCAGCTGTGTTCTTGACCTGCTAGGGCTGCATTTCGCTGTGATAAAGTCAAGGTTTTCTGCACAGAGGTCAAATTCAGCTCAGTGCTGTTCCCTTACCAACCCCCCCACCCCCTCCAAACACACACACACATCAAACCTCCGCCTCCACAGAGATTGTGCAGAACATCTCCTTCAGCTGTTTACTTGAGGTCAGCTCCACTAAAAAAAAGCCTAGCCGTTTTCACAGTGAACACCCATGACCTGTCCCTTAATGTGAGACATTAGGCTTTATAGTGGTTTTGGGAAGAAACTGTTTATCTTTCAGATTGATTACTGTTTTTGCCACTGCGGATATAGTGCAGTGTCATGTGTATGCATCATGGGTAAAATATGTGACTAGCCATTAGCGGCTGTTTTCTACATGCATTTAATCCAACTTGAACTTGTGCTGCCTTTGTAAAGCCTCGCTAGTGTTTTTTTTTTCCCCTCTATTTCTTCCTTCAGTAGCAAGTCTACAGTACCTCATGCCCCACATGGGTCTCCCTTCGGCTGTTTAGCTGACGCCAAATGATAACTCGCCCCTTGTCTTCCTCTCTGAGCTGGGTAATATATAGTGCCGAGGTGTCCTGACATAGTTATATCTGCTGGTGTCCTAGAAAAGACAAGGAGACTCAATTACAATGGCAGCCGCCGCCGAAGCGCCTTCTCCCGAATGTCAAGTCGGCGGCCCAGACAGGGGCGTGATAAATAACGCCTGACCCTCACAGCAGGCAGCCATTTCTCAGCAGGCCTCTCCGTATCTATGTGGACTGGAAAATGAGGAATCAGGATGAAGGGGGTGGTGGTGGTGGTGGATAGGGTGAGGCTGGTTGTAAGGGTGGGGCTGTGTTGTGTGGTGTCGCGGGGTGGGATGGAGGGGTGGGTTTGGTCAAGGGGGCCAGAGGCCATGACAACAGGGGTGTTTGTGGTACTGTGGGGGGAGTGGAAAATGAGCCAAGAGGATGCAGACATCCGTGTGAGCCATGCCATAATCCATAATCTGTTTGTGTGTGTGTGTGTGAGAGAGAGAGTGTGTGTATGTGTCTGGGTGTCATGCTCCCGCATCCAAAACACTTACTTTGACAGTGCTGGTGCTGGTGGCAACACTCGCATGTCAATGACTCTGTCATGACCCCCCTCTCAAGGTCTAACTCAAAGAAGAGGCCAACTTGTGTGGACTTCACTGCTTGCTCTGTTTACCCAGACACTGTGGCACACCGTTAGCTCCCTGCACTCTCTTCCCCTCCTCCTCTCTCTGCCTCTCCTTGTGTGAGGGTAATACTTGATGACAGGAGACAAAGTGCGGCTATCAGGTCACCTCTCTTTTCTTTCGCGCCCTTTCGTGTCTGGCTTACACGACCATGACTCGGTAGCACCGAGGGCGGGTGCTTGACTTGGATGGGTTGTTCTGCTAGCCCATCCACCCCCAGCACCTCTCCATCCACCACTACCACCATCACTACACCCCTACTGACACCTTCTCTTCTTTGTGCATGGACCCCCTCCTGTGGCCCCCCGAACTAGCCTGACCCATTAGGGGCGAAGGACTGGGCCTCTGGGGTCAGTGACTGCTGTTGGGCCGCCCTGGGCACACTTCTGGGGCAGTGGTGGTGGGGGTTGGGGGTGAGAACTGAAGCAAGGGAGTGTGTGTGTGTTCGTTTGTGTGTGTGTGTGGGAGTTCAGGGTCTTGTGTCTCTAGGGAGACAGATCTGTTTGCAGCAAAGGCAGGGAGGGAAGGAGAGAGAGAGAGAGAGAGAGAGAGAGAGAGAGAGAAAGCAACAGGCAAGCAGACACAAGGGCACACACAGGCAGATGTGTGCAAGGATGGATGAGGAGATAAATCATTCCTTGTCCCAGGCCCTAGGCATTTGCATTCCTGAAATGGAGCTCATACAAGAAGGGTGTGTGTGTGTGTGTGTGTGTGTGTGCGTCTGAGGAGGAGAGGAAGGTGTCTTGGTCCCTACAGTCTTGCACACTGACATTGGTTCACTGAGAAAATGGCAGCAGGTCAGGCCCTCAAGAAATGTTGGTTGTGCTGAACCGTTATGAAAGGGAATGTTATCTGCAGCAGCAATTATTTTCATAAAGCTTCATTATTACATAAACAGTTTTCATTCAAAAAGTCAAGCAGTCAAATACCAAAGGGAAGTACCTAGGTTACATGTAAGGACTGAACCCTGACAACTCTGGCGTGCCATATCACTTAATGGCAAACAAATGCCTATGCAAACAGGCGAGTCACCTGGAGCTTTTGAACTTTATTGATTTATTGTGTTTCGGAAACAATGGGTGATTATGTTGCACCGCATCGACTTCAACAACACACCTTGTGCTCTGTTTAGTTAAGAGTTATCACAAGTCCAACTCACAACTGCAAACACAGAAGGACATTGGTGTGTGTGTGTGTGTGTGTGTGTGTGTGCGTGTGTTGGGGGTGCATACTACATACCTGTGTCAAACAGAACATTCACTACCCCCGACCATAACCTTTCATAGTTACAATATCGCGACTAGTATTCATCTCCTGCTATTTTTAACCAGTCAATGAACATTTCAGGACCTGTGGGCAAATATAAGGCTGGAAGGAAAAAAAAGGTGACCCATGCATGCCTTACTTTAGGCAGGCGCGTGCGTGATGTATTATGTTAGTGTCCTGGCCTGCCTCAATGTCACCCACAAGGACAAGTTCTCCTCTGGGAATTCACTGCTCCCTTTAGAGACCTTGGCTGTGCTCGACCGCATGCCCTCGTGTCCCAGCATGCAATAGTAGGTGTGTGTGGGGGGAGGGGGCATGTGTGTGTGTGTGTGTGTCCATCTGCATGTGTGTGTGTGTAGGTGGGTGGTGGGGAATGACGTGTGCTGGTACTCAGGAAACTCTATAAACACACTTTCTAGGAGAGATAAAGCATGTGTGTGGGTGTGTGTGTGTGTGTGTATGTGCACGCGAGATCACCTCCCAGCTCTCAGCAGTCTGACCAAGGGACGTGCAGATCTAGATAACAGCGGTGCGAAATGAAACCCTCAGACAAATGGCCGAGCCAGTTTACACAAGCAGCATTCTCGGGTCTGTTCAAACGTGTGACTCAATGCAGACGTTGACAAGTTTCAGGTAGTGCAAAACTGCAGCTTTAAATATGGGTGGTGGACTAAGACTTAAGTGAACAAGGTTGCACTGGTGTAGGGTTCTGAATACTCATACTTTTCTGACAGCATTCCTGATAAGCACATAGTCTACACTACCAGTGTTACCAACACAAACATGTCTGAGTACTTGTCAGTTTTATTATGCTCACATCAACCATGGGGATACAACTCATCTCCTCTCTGAATCCATGTTAAGTATCTGCCAGCTGCACTGTTTTACCCCACCATTGTCAGTGAAATAGTTAACCAAATGACATCAAATAATTACACTGACTTCACATAGCTTCTTTCCGTGATGTCAAGGGCAGCCACAAGCTCATTTGAGATTAGCCTAAGACTATGGTGAAAGCTCCCAACTCTGACTTGATTGAGACTTCCTATGGTGATTTCAAACAAACTTAAAAAAAAAAAAAGAAAGAAAACAAGCTTTTCACAAAAACCAACAACTCATGCTCTAATGACAGTATCGCTGCGTCGGATGTGCTGGGGAGGGAGGTTCTCAGGATGGTGCGTTTGTCGGGGTGGGAACTGGAGGTTGTTCTCATGGTGGGAGGTTTTCTTTAAGAGCATGCAGGAGCGGCAGGGGCAGGGTGGGGAAAGACTGTCATCGGGAACTCCTTGTCAGGCCCGAGCGCTGGGGTGTTGAGTAACTAATGAGCGTGTTTTACAAGTGAAGTGTATCGCCAGGGCTGAGGAGGCGCAGCTGGATCGGGCAGGCAACCCGCACGAGTAGGAGTCATCCCGGCTCAAAGATTTTTATTGTCTTAAGAGTAATCCTCCCGTTTGCAAACGTGGTGGTTTCCCCCAGCACTCATGTGGGCCCAGCAGTTATATTTATATATTTAGTGGGAGGAAACAGAGTGAGAGGGGAAGAGAGGGATAGAGAGAGAGAGAACAGAGAAAATAGAAGAGGTGGGGAGTGGGATGGGATGGGGTGGGGGTGGAGGGAAACAGCTGGGTTTACTAAGCTGGACGGGTGGTGGTGGTGGTGGTGGTGGGGGCGGCTGAGATGTGGAGGAAGAAACCCAGAGGGGAGACAGTCAGTGGGATGAGAGCCATGAGAGACAAAGTAAGAAAAATAGACATGTGGGGGTTTGAGTTGGGGGGGGGGGGGGGGGATGGGGAGAAGGGGGGGGTGGGTTGGTCAGAGGCAGATGAGATTGGGATCTCAGGCAGAAAGCAGAGATTATGAAGAACTAATAATGAAACAGTGCAGGGGCAAGGAGGGAGTGTTGGCGGTTTAGGAAAACAAGAGAGAGAGAGAGAGAGAGAAGGGAGAGATAGTGGGGAAAGGAACGGAAATGTAACGTGAGAGACAGGAAAAGGGATGCATGGCTCTGATTTGCGAGATGAGATGGGGGGGAGCGGCGACGGCAGAGGAGGAAATTCCAGAGAGATGTTTAAAAAGCCTGCAAATGAAGTCACCTGTGCAAATACAACTCTCATATTTACTCCTAGTGTATAATAACTGTGTGACAGCCCCAAGCTTTATCTGCGTGGGTCATGGTTCTGAAGGAAAGGATTGCTGCCAGGAAAACAAACAGAAATGCTGGAGAAAGAAACATGTCCTCAGTGCGTCCCAATGGGGAGAATTTCTTTGAAGAAGAGTTGCTGATTTCATATTCAAATAAATATTCAGTAATACAGTAATAACCACTATTTTACTGCATTTCAATTCACTTATGGTAAGATTTTGGGCTGTCATACTTTAAATTTATTAAAAATATATATTGTCCCATATAATGTCCCTATGTTGCAATTGTATCACTGACTTCAACAACAAAGAGGAAGAGAGAAAAAAGAACAGTAAGCAAGATAAACAAAACTGGAAGCAACATAAACTAAGATGGGACAAGTTAGACACGGCACATGGAACACATGTTCTCAACTAGTCTGGCAATTATTTCAGCTCAGATTTACTGTTGTTCACAATTAAAAGGCTGTTTGGCAACAAACAATAACATGTGTTGGGATGCAGTGGCCGAGCCAAGTTAATGTTTCATATTAGAACTCTCTCTGCTGTTGGCCAGGCCAGGACCCACACTGCTCCGCGCATAGCCCACTTAACGGGGGTACACATAAGTCATTATGCATGCCAAGGTTCTGCTCGCCGGTAATGAGGAAAAGGGCTAAAAAAATGAAATAAATAACAAGCAAGCAGTGGCAGACACGGACAGGCATTACCGCTTGCTAGTGGATTATACAATCTCGAGTGGTGCTTCCAAAATATCCCGCCTGTAATAAACTTTTATTCTGACCATTATACGGTGCCCCTGTAAACCGAAAGGTATTTTTCATGTAATGTTGTCCCAGGCAACGGGTTTTAGGGCATCTGAATAAAACATTAATGGCATTTTTTCTCCCAGGTTCCCCATCCCCCACCCCCGTCACAATCGGCTGAAGTTTCTGTACGATCCACGGCAGCCAGCGAATACTACTCATCTATCTGAAACCTGTTTTATAGATACGTATGGAATCTCCCTGCACAGCCGCACTCTGCTCTGTAAGTTAGTGTACCAGGAAGTAATTAAAGGTAAAGGGGGGGGGGGGTTAGGGAGAAAGGGCAGGAGAGGCAGCCTCTGACGGAAGTCACATATTTTCTAATTGACCATCCGAGCTGTTTTAAGCCGCGTAATGTGTGCAATCCGATACAGTGTTTGCGAAGCGTTTACTTGTGACCTGTGCTCCGTGGCTCCTTAAGCCACACTCTTGAGCCTGGGCTGCAGTCGAGCACCTTTTAAGGCCTGGAGAGCGGGGCCTGGTACTCCTTATATTACTGATGCTATCTGTGCAGAGGAACCCGCTGACAAGAGCCCAGGGATCAGAAAATGACCATAAAGCAGATGGGAAATTACAGCTCATCCAGAGCGTGCGCCCAAATGGCCTGTCTGTTGATGCAGCAGGGCTCGTGGTGTCTTTAAACAGGGATTTAGCCTTCGACCCTTTGCTTCCCTGCCTCTCTCTCTCTCCCTCTCTCTTTCTCTCTCTCTCCCCTTCCTCTTCCATCCCCTTCACCCACTCCTCTCGGTAAGAGTCACGTACTAACTGGAGCTTGTGATAGGTGTTGTGAGGGTGTGATGGTTGTGTGAGGGGATGCTTCAACTTGCCACTCTTCAAGCATCCAGACAATATGCTAAGGATTGCAAAACATGACACACATCTGGCTGAAGTCATTCTAGTAGCACTGTAGTTGGAAAACATCCAAACAGACATGCATGGAAAAATAATAGGCTGAACAATCATTTCAATAGCAGCATGTCCCAAATAAAAGCGTAAACATGTGCAAAGGGAGAGAGATGAAGAGTGCATGGAGGCACATTTAACAGATGATAATATGCAGTCGCCCATGTGTTATGTTTTTCTTTTTTTTACATTCAGCAGCAGTTCATCAAGGCCTGGATCATGAATATCAGACAGAGAGAGGGAGGAGAGAGAGAGAGAGAGAGAGAGAGAAAGAAAGAGAGACAGAGAGAGAGAGAGAATCACTGTGTATTAATCCCTTAAACCCTTCAGTGATGGCCTCTGACCAGGCCGTACAGAGCACATGAGATCCACTAGCCGCCGCTAATCTGCTCGTGGCTGGGCCGTGCTCTGATGAACCCAGAAAGTGGCTCTTGCATTTAACAAACTGTCAACGGCTGGATTATCCAGCTCGCGATGGTGCAGGGTTCAGGATGTGCACCGTAATCCCGCTCTCTCGGTGACACACGTGCTGGGACCTGCGCTCTGTAAACAGCGCCTGCACAAAACAATTGTGCTCAGCCACCCAGCCGTGCTGTGCCCCTCCACTCCCTCCTCCCTGCACCTACCCTGCCCTGCACTGCCCACCCGTCCCACAGCCACTGATCACTTTATCCTCTCTGCCCCTGTGTACTGTCTGCTGAGGCCCAACAGACAAGCGACAGAATGTTCCAGGACAGTTTGCCAGACTGTCTGCTAGAATTATTATCTGTTTTATTTGTTTATTTATTTATTTTGGTGCCCTGTGTTGGAAGCCTCCTGTGTCTATGCTTACAAGATCTGATACTCAACAGCTTCATATGTCTGTCGTTCAGTGGATAGATTATTCTACTTCTATTTCTTGTGATGATCACATGAGTCCAGGGGCAGAGTAACTCACAGCAAGTCCAGGTAACACACACACACACAGAGTGAGAGAGAGAGAAAGAGAAAGAGAGAGAAAGAGAAAGAGAGAGAGAGAGACAGAGGGCACACACAGGCAGATGAATACGAAGATAAGTCATTCCTTGTCCCAGGCCCTAGGCATTTTTAAGTTTAAGTTTCCTTTTATTATAGGTCTAATAAGAAGAAAGGCTAATTTAGAGACTCAATTTGAAGATGATAAGTATTCTTTTTACATTTTATTTTCTTCTCTTCTTTTTGCTTCATCTTAGACAGATTTGATTGATTTGTCTGTATGCTTTGGCAACACTGCTTCGTGGAGTCATGCCAATAAAGCTCCTTTGAATTTGAATTTGAATTTGAATTTGAGAGAGTGAGTGAGTGAGAGACACACATACACACACAGAGAGAGAGAGAGAGAGAGGGATGAGAGACAGCTCACAATCTCATCTTTGTTGAAGACTACACAGTTTGGTTTTGTGGGTTAAGAGGATTTGTTTACTTTTTGAGGGGTGCTTGATCAAAACTCTTTTGCCTGGAAATAGCTAACTATAAATGCATTGACAAATGTAATAAAAGAAATAACCTTGGTGTCTGACGGCCATGGATGTTGACAGGGACACAACCAAAACCTTTTTATTAAAACCATTTTGGAGTGCTTCTCAAAAAAAAAAGACGACTAGTGTGGTGTAACTGCATTTGAAGTACAACAGAACAGCTAACAAAAAGGTGATCATGAAGATGAATGTGCCAACTCCAAAGACATTCCCTTATGATCAACTGACAAACCTTGAGAAAGTGTCTTAAATGTTGTACTATTCCAGTCAACACATTTATGTCTATGTGCTGTTCTTACGTTTCGTTATTTTGTGTGGCATTGTTTGGATATAAAAAAAAAACTATATTAAACTCATTCAATGCGATAAGTGGCCTAGGACCATCACAGAATGGGTAGCTAGTGGGAGGAGGTTCAGGGCCATGAGGTAGGAGACAAATGCCAGGATAAAACACCAAGGTTGTTTTTAAAATGTCTGGGTGCTGCTCTTGAAATTCATTTAAACTTGAGAAAAATGCATTGCAAAGTGCATTGGTTGAGAAAAAAAAGGGGGGGGTGATAGTAATAAAAAAAAAAAACATCCTATCTATTCATCACTTTGAAACGCGTGACCTCTGACCCAGAAAAAAACTGGGAAAAGGGAGAGCATTTGCCTGTTGCGTTCTTGCCTCAACAATGCAACTTTCTGTTTGCCTGAGATTCACCTGGCCATGCTCTGCCTACCCTTTTATTGTGATAAGCCCCGCTAGAATTCCCTGAGTAGTAAATAATTACATAAACAGAGTAAGCTTCAGGTCTCTCCGTAAATCTGTAATAGTTAGCTTTGTTGGTGGGCCTGTTATGCTGTGTTTCTATCTCGGACTGGATTGATTCAAGCAATAGAGACAGTGAATAAACCTTGCTAACCCTCATCAAACATTCAGTTCAGTACAGTGTCTCTAAAAGAACAGCTGAATACTTTTAACCACACGTGGATGAAGAGATTCAGAGCAGTTCTTGGTCTGAGAATGGAACTACAGTGAACTTGATTCCCAAAGCACTATTAACGTTTCTTGACATGTTCAGGCTTCCTTGCGTGTCACTTTGAAGAACACCAAACATCTAGGCTGCCTGATAATGTTAACAAAGGTTTGCACAGAAGCCATAGCTTTCTCACACCAGCAATCACTTAGTGACCTGTGATTACAATTGCCTAATTAAAACAGGTTTGTACATCTCTGACAGGAAAAAGCTTTTAATGGTAAAGTTTGTCTAACTTTGTTGCCGGGACAATTGCCTTCTCCCTGTCCGTCCGGCGTTAGTTTGGACAGCTAATTGGGTTCCGTCCCCTGTGCAAAGCTTGGAAGGGAGGTCAAAGAACAGAGACGCATCCTGTCAGGTGGCAGGGGAAAATTCACTTTCTCCGCTCCCTCACTCAATTCCCCTTATGCTCTATCTGCCTGTGGCCAGATGTGTGCCAGGAAGTAGAGACAGGATTTTCCCTCTACACACACACACACACACACACACACACATAGATGGAGAGGGAGAGAGAGAAAGTGAGAGAGATAAAGAGAGTGAGAGGGAGAGTGTGCGTGCACGTGCACGCGAGAGAGAGAGAAAGAGAAAGAGAGAGAGAGAGAGAGAGAGAGGCGATTCGGAATGTGACCATAATAAGTATGCTTAGCAAATGTTACACCAACAAAGCACATCCCATGACCACATAGAGCTGGTCCAACAAAAATGTGACATCCTTTGGGGCAATGTTAAGTAGTGTAAGCCATGTGTCTGCTTCAGAGGAAAGTCTTATGACTTCAGTTCTCAGCACAGGGGCAGTATGTTTTTTTATTTCAGTTACTATGCCTTTAAAGTCTCAATATAAATATTTTAAGAAGTGATGTATGCACTGCTAGTCAGTATTAATCGTGTGTGGGTTTCACAAAGCGTTCGTGAGTACTTGTGAGTTTCTTCAGAACTACAGGCTTTTGTATCTACACATCTCCTTTGCACTTCAACCCCATCCCCCAATTACTCACCCAAAGATACACAGACACACACACACACACACACACACACACACGCACACGCACAGTCACACACACACACTGAGCGCGCCTCAGTTTGCTCAGGTTGGCTAGGAACCAGACTTTGCTGAAAGAAAAATCTCCCTTTGCTCTCTGGGCTGATAGAGACCATTGAGCCGGGGACCCCACACAAAGACAAATAGCAATGGGAATCAGCTGAAAATATGTGACATAATCACATTAGTGTCTTGAAGGACACAAAGCGCTTAGTCAACTTCCCTTGATCAAGGCACATCTGGAGGAGCAGGGGACTTGAAGCGCAGGCCTGGCTTTCCCCTGGCTAAAATTAAAACAAGCTGTTGTGCCACAGCACCGGGCCCACAGTGGAACAAGAAGCATGACACAATAATGGATTGCTCCAGCACTGGAGCAGTAAATGCAGGGCTTGTGAAAAAGAGGGGATGTATCTTTTAAAAAAAGGGTTTGGGAATAACGCCCACAGCTTTCCCAGGGAGGTTGAACTCTGACCCTCAGCACCAGGTTTCTAAAGATGGAAATTTGTTGATTTTTTTTTTTTTTTTTGAGAAAATGTACTGGTGAGGTGCTGAATGGGGGTTTGCAGTGTGTTTGGAAAAAAAGAAAGAGAAAAGAATGAAAAAAAAGTGTTATGCTGACTGAAAATCTATACTCTACATAAGGTGTGCGTAAGCCTAAGACCACAGGCCTCTTTGATGCATGAATGTTTGTACAAAGTCACGACCATGACATTTTCATTTGGATAAGTTTTGCTGAGTAGCGTGACACCAGCACCTTATGCTACCAGAACTACAAATCATGACAAGAAATTTAAAGAGCACAATTTCTCAGACCCCATTCAAAATGTATACAACGCCCACTAAAGGCAACTACTACATCTTGGCTAAGAAACTATTCCCAACAACCCCAATCCCATACATTAAAAACTTGACAGTCGGTCCAGCAATCATCTCTATGTGCCTTCATTTGAACTACTTCTACTTTTTCTGTCTCTTTTCTCTTCGAGCAAATGCCGTGCAATATTTTCCAGAGGTCCTTCTGCATACATTCTAGCCCCCTTTTTGTCTTCTCCCTGTCCAGAGAACAAAGGGCAGTTTTTCTGTTTCTGTTCCCAGCCTGCTGTGAGAGAGAGAGGGCCTGGCCGGCCCATTAACACCCACCTCAACATGCTCCATTCCAGTGTGGGGAGCTAATTACAAACACTGGCCGCGCTAAAAACCCTCTTGTAGACGGCGGTCAAAAAGAAAGTGCGAGAGGGAAGGAGGGAAAAGAGAGGGAGAGAGAGAATGAGCGAGAGAGAGGGGAAAATACTGACAGAGAGTGAAAGGGGCCCAGGGAGAGGGGAGGAGAAGGAGGAGGAGAAGAGGAGAGGAGAGAGAGAGGGCTGAAGTGGCTAATGAATCTATAGGAACAGCACTCCACTGACACGTGAGACACTCCCATTCAGCCACAAATGGGACTTAAAGAATGTTCTGCCTTTGTCTCGCATCTAATTCCTCAAGAAGAGATGTGATGTGAAAGGTGTGTGTGTGTGTGTGTGTGTGTGTGTGAAGAGAGAATATGTGTGTTTGAGTGTCTAAGTGTGTGCATAACTAAGAAAGAGAGAGAGAGAGAGAGAGAGAGATTGTTTGTATGTGTGTGTGTATGAGTGAGTCTGAGGGACGGTGCATTTGTGTGTGTGTGTGTGTGTGTGTCTGAAGAGAGAATATGTGTGTTTGAGTGTCTAGGTGTGTGCATAAATAAGAGAGAGAGAGAGATTGTTTGTATGTGTGTATGAGTGAGTGTGAGGGATGGTGCATTTGTGTGTGTGTGTGTGTGTGTGTGTGTGTGTGTGTGTGTGTGTGTGTGTGTGTGTGTGTGTGTGTGTGTGTGTGTCTGAGAGACACCTTCTACATCTATTGCAGTGTTTATCCCCTGAGCTTTAGTGCAATCAATAAAGTGGAAACTAATACAGTGCAAAACTCCAACCCCTCCTTGAATCTAATTAATCTTAAGGGAGATCATCATTTACATTCCCATGAAACCAGAGAGTTGCATTTGCCAAGCCATTCCTGACATTACCCTGGAATGATGACACGTGACTCTGTAAAGAAAACTTTGTCTATTGAGAGTTTATCATGAATATGCCCTTAATTTATCCCTCATTTGAGGATGTGCGAGTATTTATTTAATCGGAGCCAAGTACTAGCGATAACGATCCTTAGATGTTTTTTCCATGATGACATTTAATATATGTAATAACACATAAAACAATTCATCAATGTTATTGTGGTGCAAGTTGGACATAATCAAACTTGAAATGCGTGCACACACGCACACACACACACACACACAATGTGTGGTCCAGCCTGTCCAACCTTATCAGGCCTGGATCCCAGAAGATCCTTTCTGTTTCTGCGCTGCTCGTCCACGTCTACCTCCGCACATGTTTACGGTGGCCGTATACTTGCACTGTGTTTTTCTTTTCCATTCTACGGTAACCACATGGCCTCTTTCCAGGCCTGATCTCTCTTATTTTCTCTCTCCCTCTTCTCCTCTCTTTCTCTCTCTCTCAGCCCTCTTTTCCTGCCCCCACTACTCTGCCACTCTGATAAGATCTGGTGTCTTTACCCCTAGGCTCCGGAGGCACTTGTTGGGCAGATAAAAACGGAGGGAGCTGGAGCTGAATCATGATTCAAAACAGTTGTTCTCTCACCGCAAGGATTTGAAGGGAGGTTATTTATTTTATTCTCTTTTATATAGACTGCTTTGTTGCACAAAACCGCCGCTAAGCCGAACTAATTTGTCAGGTCATGTTATTTACGGATGAACTCGGGGAGAATAAAAAAAAAAATCTGATTAAAAGCCATGCATGATTGTCTTGTTTGTTTCAACTTCAGACATGGATCAGGTGTAATGTCTAATTGACGATACAAATCAAACATACATGCTCTGTAAGTCTGAATCAGTTGCAGTACTTTTATAGTTGTTCCAGAGTAGCCTACTAGGAGAATCCAACGTTCCATTCACCCTTCCACAATCCACCAACACATACACACTTAGACACACACACAAACACACATACACACACACACACAGACACCAGCAGATGTGCACACACACACACACACACACGCACACACACACACACAAAACACACACATACACACACACACACACACACACAAACAGCCATCACCCTGTCTGTCCCAGCCCCCACAGATCCACCCTCAGGCATGCACAAGTGAACATGCCCACTTTCACTTGAGCTGTGGTTACAGCAGTAGCTCCCATATGTAATTTGGCCTAATCAAGTCCTGCAAGTAGACGCCTGGAGCACCGAGATTGGCCTGATCTCAAAGTGCACCATCAGCCACAAATTACAGGCTTTGATTTTGGGTTAACTGTGTGCCACTCCTGGAAGAATAACAGTGACAGTTGTAATGTGGATGTAGTTATGCACCTGTAATAGAATCCAACCAGAGGACAAATGCTTTCAGCACTGCAAATCATCTGAGGAGGCCTGGAAGTAAGACATGTGAAACACACAAAGGACTTCACAACAATATAGAAACTTTTTTATCTAAGCAGGTATTAGTATTAGCTTTTCATGCCACTGATCTTTTTTCATCTCATTCTCGTAAATAGCGAAACACGTGGTATTTCCTGACTATCTCCTGACTGCATGACTAATATAACAGACTTCATGTGAAAAGGTGTCTATTTGAATTCTGAAAATTGTTTTGGAAATAGTGGGTTCTGAGAGTAAACACAACCATCATTGACATAATAACACAATGGATATGGTGGATGATGCGACAACAGGTCTGTGGTCTGTGTCTACAGTTTGTGTACCAGCGAAATGCTAATCCCCCTTTTAAAATACACAAAAAAGAAACAAAGACAAAAGCGTTTAAAAAAAAAAAAAACCAAATATGTCTGTCATACTACAGCCACTCTAAATATTCTGTGAAATACTGTATGTTATCACAACATATTCATAAGAACTGCAATAATTCAGTGATTCTCTGCAATTATTCTGGTTGTGTAACACATGTCTCATCACATCCCCGAACAAACCCAGACTGTTAATTTACACCTGCATGTGTGCTGCAGTTGACAACAACCAACGTTGTGCCGAGATGCATCAAGAGAATACGAGTGGGTTTGTGGCAGCTCGCTTGTGGTGTTGATGTATTAACCCCTGTCACAGTGCGAGATGTATTGGCTAGGGCAAACCCTTGAAAGAATGTAGACCTCAATGTCATGCTTGTAATAATATGCAGCATTCCTTACCAATGCACTACTGGAGAAAAGCCATTCTGTTCCAACATGTGTTGATCCTGTCAACCCAGGGAAAGCAGAGAACAGGGGAGAGAGAGAGTGAGAGAAAGAGAGAATGGGGGAAAGAGAGAGAGAAAGAAAGAGAGGAGAGAGAGAATTAATGTTTCATTTATATTTCTATCACTCACACCTACTGTAGTTTATATTCGTTCCTCAGCTGATGCATTATACAATGGCATTATTTTGAAATGATTGATGACCACCGGATTTACCCCCCCATCAGATTTATTTTCATGTCTGTTGTGCATAACGCAAAAAAGCAGCAGATACATATCATTGCTGTGAAAACCCCTATGTACAAAAAAGGCACGGTTCAGCTGACATCACATGCTCCCTATAAGAGTGTTCAGGGCATGTGAGGTGAAGGGTTCACAGAAGCGTAACACCTGGAAAATGGAACCTGTTTGTCTCCGGTCAAAAAAAAGGCACATTCAGTAAACAAATCTGCACCTTGTTCCATAGCAACTTGTGCTCTTACTAACTGTCAGTCCACCACATTCTGGACAAAAATGAACAAGCTGAGGTGCAAAAGTCTTCACTCTAAATGAGATTTAAATTCCAGTGTGCTTTTCTACGAAAAGCTAAATAAGGACTTAAATGGTTTATGTCAGCTGGCAATAGGGTTGATTGCAGGTCTCGTTTGGCAGGTGAATGTGCCCTGCATACAGCCAGAGGCCATGTGAGAGTGTCTTTCAGTAAGTGTGTGTGTGTGTATGTGTGTGTGTGTTTGAATGTGTGTGTGCGTGAGAGGCATTAAGAAAGCCCTGGCACTCGATCTCTGCCAGAGGGGCACAGCCACTTTTAGGGCCTTGCTGGCTGCTGTGGTAACTCTTTTTTTTCTGGTCTTTCTTTCTTCATTTCTCTTCCGCACCCCAACCCCAACCCTGTCCACCCTCAGCCTAGCCTCTGAACTTGGTCATGAGCCACTGTGCCCACGTCATAAAAAACTGTGGCGCAGACACTTTCCATCCCTGCTCTGACACCTCGGCCTCCTAAATATACCTCTCTCTAATGCGCCCCGCGGTCATTTGCAGGCAGCACTGGGCAATGTGCGCTGGGAGGAGGGAGCAAAACTCTCCGCTCTGGCATTTTACACCTCTCCCCCTTGCCTCACCCCCACAACCACCCTTCCCTCTAATTTGGGTCCGTGGGCACGGACCTTAGCGCTGCGGGCCGAGCTTCGGCCAGCCGCGACTCTGCTGGCGCAGCATGTGCCAGGTCCCGAGTTCATGCAGCTCCGGCACGGGCATCCTGCCAGCAGCGGGGGGAGCCTCCCGCTGTTTAACGACAATAAATTTACTGCCTCCCTCCATATTGCTGTTCTATTGTGTAAACAAGGTTAATGTCCCCTTTAATTGAGCACCTGGTGATAGAATGTGACCTTGCCTTGGATGGACCCCCTTTTCTACCTGGGATGGAGCAAGACGGAGCAGGGATCAGTGGCCTGGTTGTGGGAAGAATGCTGCTGACAGGACAAAGCTGAGAGGGGTGGAGGCCCTGTGTGTGTTGCTGAAATGTCTTAATAGACTAAAATTGGAAAGAGACTTTGTCCACTGGATTTCATTCAGTCACAGTAATAGTGCTCTCTCTGTCTTTGGCTGGTTATGTGCTACAGAACCCAAAAACAGACACAAGAACAGCTTCTTTCCCACTGCCATCACTCTCCTGAACTGTAGATAAGTTGGACCAACACCATCTTGGCCATTCACCCACTCATTACAGACTTCATAATTTCCTGCATCTTGCATATCACTTAGCACAACTACTTTTGCACTATGTCTTTTGTACATTGTAGTGTTTGTACATTATGTTGATATGTGCCTGTATATGTATATTGTTGTCTTTATTGTACAGTATGTGTCTTTATTGTATAGTACTTTTGCCCACTGAATGTATCCTACTACATATTTATTTGCTGTATGTATAGAGAGTTAACACTTACCAAAGATAAACTGTATATGGAAGTATAGTTGGCCAATAAACTGATTCTGATGTGAAATAAGATCATGAAAAAGGTCAGTCTTAGCTGAAGCTAGTGGCCAATTAGCCACAGAAAGGAGTTCACACACAAACCACTTTACAAGAAACACCAAAATTACAGCAAATTAAATAGTACTCTATTCAAATGAAGCCCCTAAGCATGATGCAAATTTGGCATATAATACTGTTACTTTCTAAATTTTGATCAATAAAACAATAGTCAACTTCTCCAACTTTACCAGTCAAGAACTGGAAACCTATTTCTGCAACCTATATGTACCATGTTAACCTCCTTCCTTTGTCACAAGACAAGAGGGGGAGAGCATTTAGCAGGGAAGACAGTAGGCACTTTGTAGACAATGCCTGGAGCTGAAGCCTGACCACCCCACACACACACACAAACACACACACACACACACACACACACACACACACACACACACACACTCACATCACACACACCCATTTGTATCCCTAATTTCATCTTGCTTTGGGGGTCTACCATATTCTTTAAGTCTTAAAAATGTAAAGCTCTTTCATCTGCACCTCAGAAAGGGGGGATTGTGTCTAATAGAGCACTGTAGCAGCGTAATTGGGCCCGAGGACCTATCCACATGGAGAGGGCGACCCCGCTAACCCTGCCCTGAAAAAGAGACAAAGCCGGGGGGAGGAGTAATGCGAGTTAAGGGATTCTCACTAGCTCTTGTGAGAGCTTGTTTCACACACACCACCCAAAGTGGGGCTTAATAACTTAACGCGCTGGTGTGTTTTCGCTCTTGAGAGAGTCTTTCTCTTGGGGACCCTGGGACAGTCTCCCATACCCCCAACCCCACACACACATGCCCACCACCTCCCAACCAGCTCTAGTAAGGACCCTTAAAACACTCTGACCAAACACATTAGGGGAGACATGCATATGCGCACACACATGGAAACATGTGCACAGGCACGCACAACACACACTCTCACACACAGAACACCTACACCCCCTCTCCTCAACATTCATACACACACACACACGTAAGCACTCAGACACAGAAAGACAAAAAAACTGTTATATGCCATTCAGTTGGGAAAAAAAGATACTTGACACTTTTGTTCACAAGGTACAGCATAGTAATATTGCTTTGAGGGAAAGAACTAGTCCTTCATTTCAGAGGAAACTTTACATCACAATCAACAATACATTGGTCTTCAAAAGTAGTGAAAGTGTATGTGCGTGTGTGTGTGTGTGTGTGTGTGCGCGTGCACATAGTTTTCCTTTACCCAATCTAGATTTTGTTGGCAAACATGCAAGATCACCTCCATCTCCGTTCGGTCATGGGTGACTGGAAGGTTCTCGAGTGTATGGGTATTAGCCTGTTCCCTGGCATGTTGTATACACAAAACTGACACTTTTATTTTGTGCCCATGGAAAGACTTGGACGTTTGACATCTTGTCTCGCAGGGCTTGGTGCTCTGTTCTCCCACACAAATCCATGTGGAGCGTGGTTTATGAGGTCACTGACATCAAGGTGGTTGGAAGTACATAGGGCATTGAAGAATAGCCTATGTAGCTAAGTTAACTAAGTCATATGTCACATGTATACACATGTCAAGAGGGTGTCTCCTTTTTAGCCAAATCTTTTGGTTTGACAAATTTGGCTTTTCACATTTTCACACAGTAAGAAAAAAGAAAAGAAGAAAGAAAAATAAATGTTCTGCAAGTGAACTTAGTTAAGCTAATTAAATAATATGCCATGCAAAACTGCTGAACAGATTGTGGACCCTATGAGAGCCTCCACCCCCCCCCCCCAACACACACACACACACACACACACACCAATCCATACCCTCATCCTCCACCATCTCACCCCAGCCTGTGCCCTCAGTGTGAGCAGTGGGCATTGTCTCTGTCCTGCTGTTCTAGGGCCTCACTGTAGGACTGTGGGTGTAGGAGTAAGGTTAATGAGGACCTCCGCCTTTGTCATTCCACACAGACACACACTAGAGGGTGGGATACCTGATTCCCTGACTCCAGCTTGGCAGACAGGCTTGGGCTCTGAATAAATAAATAAATAAATATTAAGAAACTATAAGCAAATAAATAGATAAATAATATTCAGATTAGGTCATGCAGAACACAAAAAACACATAAAATACTGACTGAATGACTAATTAGGTTGCACTCCTTAGCATGGTGCTTTAAAATATTTTTGCGTGAAAATATTATGTAAAAATAAATAACCATGATGAATTACACTGTTTGTGTTGTTCTGGGTTGGATTTGGGTCAGGTTTGGACACAGACATACACAAACACAAACACAAACACACACACACAAAGATTGCCTGCTGGGTCTGGATCAAACTCTGTTAGTACTCTCAAGGACTCTAAGAGTACATCTTTCTGTAGACTATGAAAACTACATTAAAAGCTACATAATACATTTCCACTCATGCATATTCACTCAGAAGTAGACAATAAGAACTCCCCACAAACACGCGCACACAGCATATTCATACACACGCACACACACACACACACAGACACACACACACACACACACTCAACATGACGTGCCATCCTGCCCTTGGCTCTACCCACTCCTCCAACCATACCCTCAGCTCCAAGTCGCATGCCGCCCTCCTCCACCACCCCACGACCACCACCCATGCCCTCCCTCCACTCCCCTGGCTGGTGGCAGGCCCCCTTGATGACAGCTCCACACCAGCTGCCCTGTAGTTCCTGTCTGGCCCTCTCTCTCTCTTCCCCTCCCTCTATTTCTTTCCCTCCCTCTCTCTCTCTTTTTTCCTCTCTCTCTTCCTTTGTTTTATTTTTTTTTACTGGGCCAGTGCTGATGACAGGAGCTCCGAGTGATTACAAGCAACAGGCCCTCTGTGTAGTGTGGCCCGAGCTACCTGCCAGCCTGCCGCAAGCATACGCTCATTAATTTCAGCAGTCAGCCACTGCGGACGGCTGCCCGCTCGCTTGCCTGTACCTACCAGGGCTTTGGACGCTCACCCCAAGTCCTTTAAGGACACGTCGGGGCCACAGGGATGACGTCCTCTCTGAAGACTTGGAGTGTGTGTGTGTGTGTGTGTGTGTGTGTGTGTGTGTGTGTGCATGTGTAGGCAGGGGGATGGGTTGGGGGGCTGGCATTGGAAAGAGTGTGCTCTTTTTTTATGAGGCATGTTCTTCTGTCACAATAAAGCTGACAGTTAAGACAGGACTGTGGTGGAACATAAATTTTGACAGGGCTGACATGCAGACGTGGTCCCGGAGAGTGCAGGTGAAGAAGTCGTTATTTTTAATGTTAAGCTGTTTGTAAAAAATGAAGAAATAAACATGTTATTGTTCATGATTTCAACATTCTTGGCCTGTAACCTCATGTCCTGAAGACCTTTGGCCCCTGTGAAGACACAGTCTGGCCCCTGTGAAGACACAGTCACCATACTTTATTTATAGGGTCAGAAGATAAATAAGTCATGGGTCTAAAATAAGGGATTTGGGTCAGAGCATGCCTTTTATGAGGAGGTTAAAATTTCAACAGCTGGCAGAGACAGAGAAACAGCTGACTGTGAGACGGATCAGGCCCGTGTCTGGTGCAGGCACTGCAAATCGAAACCACCCCAGGGCAAGATTCATCCTACATCCATTCTTAGGTGCCATCTAGCTCGGCAGTGAGGGGGACACGTACAGCTGTGGTGGGCTGGGAGAACTGAAGGTAAAGAACACTCTTCTCCAGCGTTGAGGATGTGACACTGATCTGATGGAAACTGCGGTAGCAGTGGTGGTGGTGGTGGTGATAGTGGCTGTTAAAAGCACAACATGGAAGAGAGCCTATTTGTTTAATCCATGTTACTCAGAGGAAAAAAGAGTCCATGTTAGACTGAGTGATCTTACAGTGCGAAGAGGGACAGCAAGCTCTGGTAGGAGGGCGAGGGCGTCTGTTTGTGTGCGTTTGGCGTGTGTGTGTTTTGTTGTATTTCTGGTTTCAGGTTATTCTGGGACACACTGTGGTTTCCATCAATTAAAAAGAGGGCATGTCCCTGCTGTGAGCTGTACATTTTTTTTTTTTTTTGTTAGACAACTTGCACTTTCTTGTCCACCCTGGAACCGCATATGGCGACAAGCACATAAAAGGGAGACACGGTAGAACATTTGTTATAATAACTCTTTGTCTGCACTCGACGTATCCTCAAAATATCAAATGGCAGTCTATTGATGATGAACTGTGTGTCAACTCTGGGATCCAGGCCAAATATTTCTCAAAGGTCACAGATTTGCTCTGTCTAAATTCCCCTTGCTTTTTGGCTCATATACAAATAGTGTACAGTTACTCTTCTCCAGTGCGCAGTGTAATGAAATGAGGCCTGGTGTCTCTTGAGACTGACCCTGAGGAATTGATCTAATGCACCAAAACAAATATGACACTGTGAACTCTGAACCCCATGCAATACTACATGGTAAGATAGTTTCCTATGGCATCTTTCTGGGCTTAAGGACTTTGATTGGTGAAAGTCAAACACACACACACACAAACATACAAACACAACAAGCATGCCCATTCCAATACCAAGAAAAGCGATGCCAGAAATAAATACAACAGAGCACAAATAAAAACATGAACTACGTGTGAACCTGACGAGATATTTATGCTATCAGCTACAGTAGATTACAAACGTGTTTAATCACAGTTCACCACGGGGTTGAGAAAACAACCACAGTAATCGTTTATGGGGGGGGAATACTTGGAAAAAAACAATACAAATCTATCTAATGTACACACACACACACACACACACACACACACACACATACACAAACACACTTTCTGTTCAACCATTTTCACTGCTCATAGATATTCCAGAATCTTGGCCATTCCAAGATCTGGTCAACTGAGCATATGTGAGTTGGGAAAAACCCCAAGAAAACAGCGTGGCAGCTCAACTTCCTCTTTGGACGCGGCTAAAAGATCTGGGTCTGGTGTCTGTGTCTGCAGCTTCGACAGTGCAGTACAGTGGAGCGCAGGCAGAGAGGCTGGCGGTGGCCAGCGGTTAAACCACAGTAGCAGAAAGGTTAATACGCTCAGCACATGTTGCCTCTTACAACAGGTGGTGCGGGGTGCCTCGGCGGCTCCCAGCATTCCAGGCTCTCCATGCCGGTGGCCCCTGGTATTGCGGGATTTGCGCCGCCTTCCCCTCCCCTTTCCCTCACAGCCACACAGGCCTGACTGACAAGCTAATCGTTGGGCTGGGATCCCCTCAGCTATTGATTCCCCTGCAACACAACACCTCCCAGTCAATGAAACTGCAATATAATGCTTGAGCTGCGAAGAAAAGAGGAGGATTAGCGTGTTGAGCAACTGGAAGAAATTTGCTGCTGCTGCTGCTGCCTCCTCCTCCCTCTCCCTCTCCTTCTCCTTCTCTTCAACCTCCTTCTTCTCCTCCTCCTCCTCCTCCTCCTCCACCACCACCACTCTGCTGCTCGCTCTGTTTGCTCCTCCTCACAGCTGCCGGTAGGTAGAAACAGAGGGGCACAAATAAAAGCATGGGGGGGGAAATGTGTCTCAGGGGGAAGCAGCTCGGAAAGGCAGGTTATTAAAAGCCACAAAGCGGAGCCCATGCTGGGCAGGGAGAAACAGGCCGAGCGGAGGGAAGGCACATCTGAAAAGAAGGGGGTCTGCTTTCTAAATTGTCCTAATCCTCCGAGTGTTTTATTTCCCTGGATTTTGTAGGCTAGCAACGACGTCGGGCCTAAGCCTCTCGGATGTGTGTCGCACAACACTTCACCCTGAACAACACTCCACTGGCTGTGAAAGGATGGCTTCTGTGTGTCGGCACAGCACAAAGCCCAACATCTTATAAAATAATTATGATCTTAAAAGAAACTCACAGATCGTAAAAAAACATACACTCTTACATCTCTGGTTTAATAATTAAATACATCGTTTGAAATACACCTCACACACACACACACACACACACACACACACACACACACACACACACACACATATCAAAGGAAGTGATAGAACAGGAATCACACAATGAAAGTCAACACTTTCAGTTACACAAAAATCAAGTGTGCTGGATGTAGCACTTAGCACTTAACCTTGAAGCAGATGGACATGCAGTTATATATATGTATTTTGTGATGTCAGAAGTGATATGTACAGATATCTATGTGTAGAAATGTTTACTTGAATGCAAAAATCTGGTCCACAGACATTGCCATTTTTGTAAAGTGGGAGTAAACTATGAGACTAGATAAGACTAGATAAAGCTTTAATTTAACTGACACGCAACTTGTGATTACTCTGAAAAAGTAAATGAAAAAGATTACATAACTTTTAAGTGTCTGTTTCTAACTTTCCGTGGCAAGCTGTAACATGTTACCCACCTGACAATTTAGGTCATGACGAACCTCTAAACAGATAATGCTTAAGTAAATTATCACGACCCTGACATGTAACATCTTGATAACGACTTGTGTGTCCAATCTCTTTGTCAGCCATTTGTGACTTAAAAAGACAGTGGATAGGCCCACTTTATTTGGTCACAGCTCCTCAAAAAGAAAGCTGCTAGTTATTGATCCAAACAGAACCGCACAGTAACAAGTGGGCACTGTTACAGCAATTAGTAGCATTACAGTTTTAGTTCCACTCACTCAACAATCCAATTTCCACGCCATTTGCACACTTAATTAAAACAAATCTGTTACATATAGCTCAAGGATCGGTGGTCCGTCACTGAGGCTCTGGAGGCACAGTAAGTTAAGTCAATGCAACGGGGGAAGATGAAAAATCAATATTTTTGGTCAGCAATGCCATAGGGAGCCACTTGAACACTTGAATATTGACGACAATTACCCTGCCACTAAACTGCTATCCCTCCCTGAAGAGAAAGGGTTGAATTATAGTTACATTTGAAGTACCACTTCTCTGGAATTTTCCTCCCTAAAAAGGACTTTCGGGTAAGATAATAAAACAAGTTGATACTTTAGGGAGGGGAAAGAGAGCCGTTAACATTTTATTAAGTTTTAAAACGCGGCACCAAACACATGACCTTCTAGCCTCCCTCCCCCGGGTTCTTCTCTGTAATACTCCAACAATTTTAAAACTTCAACTATCAGCTCGGCTCGCTCAGGGCTGTGTTTTATGTGTGGAAACGCAGTGCGGCCCTCATACCGCCAGACTTCCTGACCTATTAACTAAATGTATGGTCGATGAGTTCACCAGAAACTCTCCTGTGCTGATTGCCATGTTTGTGTTTGAAGAATGCAGGCTATGGAATGGAATGCTGTGTGTGGCCGACGTTGACAGCGTTGTTGTTGTGTAGGCCCTATTAAACATTATGATGTTGCAAAGTTACAGTGTGCTATTTAGGCCCTAGGTGCAGGGGGGGGGGGGGGGGATTAATATTTCAAAATGAGTCTTCAGAGGACAGAGACTTCAAGGAGCTGTTCTTTAAGTTTTTAAATAAATGGGAGTAATTATTATTTCTTTTACTGCACAGTAATAATTATGAGGAAAAAGAATGACCTTGAAAATTGTTTGTGTTTGTATCATATGTCATGTGACAGTCTTGACTTTAATCCAATCTGCATGTAGTTACACAGACTAATATGCTAGCAATGTCCTACTCACTTCACTACAAAGACACAGGAAAATTATGCTTTTTGTGTTAATCATACAGCTGTAATATAATACACATCAGGCTATGTTATGGATTGCAGTGGGCAGAGACCACAATAAATGTTAAATTTTGGACAAAATTTCAGCACTGTGATTAAAACTTACTCACTGTTTTATCCACTACACACTGAATCTTTTGTGTACTTACTAGACAAACTATCACCACTAGTTCTCAATGTACAGTGGCTATGGCCAAAGCCCATTCACTGGCTCAGTAAAAATCACAATGTCCCATATGCAAATGGTAAAGTTGCAGTAAGCCATTTCACACAGCAACATGCTGCTACTATAATCCCAATTTGTATTTGTTTTATTTACATTTTACAAGAACTGATATGGAAGTGTAATGCAGTGGGACTACTTCGCAGGTGTGCAAATATCAAAAGTTAATTGAACAGAATGCATCATAATAAGAAACCTAACCAAAGCTTGGCATTGCCGTCGTAAAACTATACACTCCCTCTATCACAGTATGGATGTAAGTCGCTCAAGTACTGACTTCTTCTAAAAACAAGCAAATAAGAGATTTCTTCTTAAGCCCATAGCTAGATAATGTTTTTATGTACACAAACTTTTTACTCACTTCTTGGAAAGCAGACTAAACTGAAAATTTTCAGTAGCTCATATTGTTGAATATCACAACAGTGATCCAGTTCACCTAGTATTGGTAATTCCAGCTACACAAAACATGCAAGTAATCTATGAAATGGCCATTGACATTTATTATGAGTAGCTCATTGCAACATGCTTCAAAAAAATAAATAAATAATACACTGCTGGTGAATGTGAAGCCTGTATGTCATGTTTTGCTTTGACTCAAGGAAGTGCTTGGCTTGTTGTGGTGTCAGTCCGACCTCTTCTGATATTAGTTAGCCTGTTTATCTTTGGTGCTCCACACGTCAGGAATGTCAGGATAATTGGCTTGATGATTATATTTGGATGCAGCACGGGCTTGGCGGCATGTTTTGTACAGCGCCACACAGATGGCAAATTGGTAATACAGAGGGACGGCTAAATTACACTAACAGAGGTCAGCGAGAGAGGAGGACGAGGACACACATTCACTCACTTTCTTATGCAGACACACATAAATACCAACACTCACTCAAACACACACACACACACACACACACACACACACACACACACATGCACACACAATGTCCCTCATAACAAAGTCCATTCTATTGCTGACATTAAAACTGTGACATTTGCAACTTGATACTCCTATACAGAGAGCAAGAAAAAAAAGAAAAAGAAAAAAAAAAAGAAAAAGTAATTGGCCAAGGACACTAAGCATAAAAATAGAGGCCTTGTGTCAAAGCAAATGTCAAAGGTTTGACCTCTTTTACCCTCGGCATAGACAAGCAATCCTGAAGAGCCCTGACAAGCCCTATAGTGATGACTAGGGATCTGGCAGTGGTCATCTCTATATGGTCATCCAGGCGCTGAGCTTACTGTGATGCAAATGGGCCCATGTGGAGGGAGAGTGACCTTTCAACTGGTCAAACTGGCCTTTTTGAGTCTCTTGCTCCTAAGGTTGACGAGTTGATGTTACTGATAGCTGAAGGACAGGGAGGTTGTTGACAGCACTTCTTGACAGGTACTGTTGGTGACTGTCGCAGATATGTTTTAGTTCATAGTCATTTATTTCAACATTAATGTTTTCAATTTTCCAGAGATATTTTTGATTTTTCCCAATAAGATGACCAATACTGTGTGTATTTACATATGGATGTTTGTATTATATGTTGTGTATACACACACAGAGACACACACACACAAATCATGTGCCTTTGAGCAAATTCAAAAGGCACTTGCTGGGAAAACATTCACATGAAGAGTCAACTTCAAGTGCCTTTGCTGTTGCTAATGCCTGCTGGCTGATACAAAAAAAAGAGAGACAGAGAGAGAAAGAGAGAGAGAGAGAGAGAGAGAGAGAAGAGTGTCCTCTTGAGAGCTCTGCTGCTACAAATAACATCAGAGAGTGAGACCTAGCCACGGGCTTCAACCAGCCCAGACACACGGCCGCGAGAGTGCACACATGTGCGCCAGCATCCCTAATGAGGATGACCCTCACTGCGCTGTGTACGTGACCTGGAAAGACACATTTCTTCCAGGTCAGTGTCTTGGAGCCGCCAGGTCCTCCTCCTCCTCCTCTTCTCCACCACCACTGGCTCTCTTCCCTGCAGTAGGCTCCTTGTCTGCAGCATTGGTGTCGGCACTAGTGTGACGAACCAGGTCAGCTCTCAACGTCTCATTTATAAAGCCATTTATTGTTTGTGTGTGTGTGTGTGTGTGTGTGTGTGTGTGTGTGTACATGTGTGTGTGCGAGTGTATATGTGATTGGGGGTGGGGTGGTAGGGGGCTGGAAGATATGGGGAGGGAAGTTATGTAATTTGTGTATTTTTTTATTTTTTTTGGTTTGCTGACTCAAGTGTCCACACAATTCAGGATAAAACATAGAAAAGAGAGAGAGAGAGAGAGAGAGAGAAAGGAAACACACTATCAATCTTTTCAGTGCGTATATTAGTACTGAAGCCTGGGATGGGATCTTAGAGACGCTTGATTGAAGTGAGCAAGAGAGGCTGGGAGAGTTCTCGGTTGTGTGTGTGTGTGTGTGTATGAGTGTGCACATGCGCGTCTGCAAGCTGAGTGTTTGTGCCTGTGTGTGCAAGCATGGATGTGAAACAGAGTGTGTGTGTGTGTGTGTGTGTGTGTGTGCGTGCGTGTGTGTAACTGTGTGTGTGAGACCAAGAGTATGTGGAACAGACAGTGATATTTTCACACGATACCCCCGCCTCGTCTTTTCCCAACACTTCCACTGTATCAGCCAGAATCTAAGCCTCAACTGCACTGACGAAACATACACATTCCCACAACAACTTCCTGTTTCCCAAAGGAAAGACACATCCGTCTGTACACATAATGCTTTGATATGCAGCACTGGATGAAGCAAACAGGAGGATGAACCAAGAAATAAATACAAACTCAAACACACAAAAGAAAAAAATAAATATATATTAGCTTCTTCCAAGTGCTTTAAAAACTGTGTTTCAAGTAGATGGTTAACTGATAAACCTGGGTAAGTTAGCTTGTAAGTAGCATGCTTCCTTTGATTAGCTAAGCGAATGAGGACTCCAGGCTTCTATTATGCATTAGGTTTCCCACTATACCTCTGGCTCAATTTGCCCAGGTTTGCTACTTAACCACCTACTAATAGTATGTCTGTGTGTGTGTGTGTGTGTGTGTGTTTATGTGTGTAAATGAGAGAGAGAGAGTGAGTGTAGAGGAGAAAGTGCTCAGTCAATAACACCCCCTGCCCCCCAACACACACACAAACACACGCCATCTCAGAGAAGAACAATCTCTTTTAGCGATAAAGCTGAAGGCAGTTATTACAGGGTGACTTTTAATGCGGAGGCGATTTGTGGTCACCAAAGCCCAGGACTGCCCCAGGCGAGCCTCGTGTCGCGGCGCTCTGATGGGACCAGTTTGTTGACTGTCAGGATAATGGGGAAATCAGTTGCGGACGGGCGCAGCCCTGTAAATACTGGAGGTAATTAGGAAGGCTGTCAGAAGCGCAACCGTGGCTACACGCTCCTGGCGCAAACAAAGTCGTCCACCGTAGTATCAGGTATAAGAAGTGATGGTGTAATATCAAGGTTAAGAACTGGACACCTGCTTTAGGAGGCTATTGCTAATAGCTGATACACATGTGGATATAAATTACCTATCTGTGTCTGTATGTGTGTCTGTGTGTGTGTGTTTAGGAGAAGGACAAAAGAGAGATACATCTCTCTGTGCATATAGATGATAAATCTTCCTGGGCCTATAGGTCTACCAGCAGAACCCTTTTGTATATGTGGACTAGCATTGTCCTGCACTGTGCTGCATTCTATTGTGCTGTATATTGCTGGATTTTCCAGGTCAGTTTGACTTCCGTTCATCTCTACGGGAAAAAAGTATATCTATTTATAAATGATATCTTCCTCATATGTCTTTCTTTTTCTTGTGAATAAAAAAAATCATTCATGAAATTAGAATAAGGCATGCTGCCCCATGCCATCTATGATGCAAGTTCACCCTCCTTCAGGCTGATATTAAAATATTAACACAGGATTCTGCTCTCAAAAAAAAAAAAAAAAAAAATATATATATATATATATATATATATATATATATATATATATATATAATTTTTTTTTCACATAATCATTCAAAGTAAGAGAGAGAGATGAGGTAACCAACACCTAGTGCAAAGTACTAAATCTGTGAAAGTGAGGTGTAGCCTGCCTATGACACGCCTGTAGCTCCTATTTTCTGTATCCTAGCTCTGAACCTAAGGTCTGCATAAACAGTGGCGCTCTCATAATATTTTTCAGCCTTCAGCGTTTTCTGGGGCAAGCTCATTCTCTGGGGGGTTCACAGAAATATCCCAAATATCAGAGCGTCTGGCTCTTTTGCAAGACGTACCTTTCTTGTTTCCAAGGGCTACAGAAGTCAACTGAAAGTGTTTGACAATTGACAGCAAAGGGGAACACAATCCTGCTTACTTGCACTTTTGGAATTGGCCTGTGCTTTTTGTCCATTATTGTTTTATATGAAATGAAAGTAATATTTCACATGTAGTTACCAGACAAACTGTTCTCTGTTCTCTCTTTTTTAAACAGCACAATAAACTTAAATGAGAGGTCTGCTGAGTACAAGCAAAAAGGCCATGATATAAAATAAGAATAGACCATAGCCTTTTAAAAAAAAGTATAGTCTATTTATGATAAGAAATAAAACCTAATTTTCAAGCTTGGATTTTCCATGAAGGCAACATTATTTATGATTTTTGGCATGCTATGGTCCTGGAACTTAATTGATCCATAACCTTGGGTCTTATTATAATACTGTACCAGGGACCACAAAAAGTGAACTCACCCTCTGTATACTACTAACAGTGCCATGTGCCAGCAGGTAGCTTAACAACGTCTTCAAATAATGCTTTGACATCTATATAGTTTGAACAATTAACTGTAGCATTGGCCTTAAATGGCCTGCTATGCACAGGGCTGCATAACTTTTACATAGTTGTTTTTTTTCATGGTAGAAGCTATGTGGATGCCATTTCTGTGAGTGTGGATGGAATTAAGCGTGACACCTCACATCACTGTACAATAAATTGCATTAGCGCCAAACATCCTGCCTTCCTGATGACCTCAGCCACTTTCTGTCATTCATGTGTATGAATCAGCTCAACTACGGAGAACATAACAATCTGTTTTGGCCAAAAAGTGTGAGCGTGTGAGTGATGCTGTGTGAGTATGTGTGTGTGTCTGAAAGATAGACAGAGAGAGAGAGAGAGAGAGAGAGTTTGACTGACTAGCATATAAAACTAATGACTCAGACTCTGTCTCAGTGTTCCTGTCCTCTTCAGTGAAGTAAAAGTGCAGGACCCCACCCACATATCCCAACCTCCCCCTGTGGTTCATTTCCTGTTGGGGACCAGGCAGGCAGGAAGTGCAGAACACATCCTCATCTCCACGAGGGAGGAAGCCGCGTGGTGTTGTGCCGTGACCCTGCTCGATGGAAAGTCACGGCTCGACCTTGAAGCGGTGCTGACAGCTCCGGGCTTCGCCTCGGCCCCAGCCCGGCCCAGCCCCAGTCTCTGCCCCTGCTGCTCAGCCCCTCAGGCACTCCCAGCTCTGCGCCTGTAGGCTGGAGTGTTTACACAACACCCAGCCAATGTGGTATCTACCTTAAAAAAAGTAATGAACTTTACCAGATAGGAACCACTGATCAGTACCAACTTCCTTTGGCAACAACTAATCATTTTATTTTCTGAAAAAATAAGTAAATAGCAAGCATTACCACTTGGCTTCAAATGCTTGCCCTGTATAGTGTTTTTTAAGGGAGAAAAAAGGAACTCAATTAAGTCACAAGAAGGGGTAATGTATACAACTTATTTTCGGCATGGACATGTTTTAAACTTTTACAGTTTATGCACATGTTTGTGTTTGTAAATGCTGTGTTAGCAATGCTTTGACATGACGAATCAAATCCTTCATGATGCACAGCAACCTAACCCTCCCGAACAGGTGTACATTTGCAAATATTTGGCATGGCTCAAACAAGCTAATCTGTACTCTGATTGCTTAAAAGGATCCTTCTTTGTGTGGCGCCATGCAAGAGTGCATTTCAATATGGAGGCGACCTCTCAGCTAGTGAAAAAAGACATTACAGTAGTCAATGACCTGTGTGGCATGCCCCGTAAGTCACGCATGTTTTGATTCTTTTGTATTGCTGCCCATTTATTTTCCCTCTAGTTTCTTTAAACATATTTGCCCCTCATTTTTCTTACAAAAAAAAAAACAAACAAAAAACACACACAAAAAAACCCTGACGTTTATTCTGGAATGCACAGCAGATCCAGCACACATCTCTAGCCATAAACACATGAGCAGAATTTGTCTTCTAACTTAGAGAGGATTATCTATCCTTCCTGCAGACTTGCCATTACAGTAAACAGGATCCTGTAGAAGTTCCAGCAGTACCCATAAAGCCATTTAAAGCTCTGAGAGCAAAGGGTTTATCAGGCCCAGTGCCTTGGTAGCGGATATCAGGAAGAACAGCTGAGGTAAAAGCATTACCATAAAACCTTTGATGCTGAAAGTCCTCCCTCCCCACCCTCAAACCCCTAAAATGTGAAAGACAGGCATTGTTTTTTTTTTTTTTTTTTTAGGATTTGTTTTTTCCCTCACATAGTACATCTATGTATTTCATTTTATACTTATAATCTGATATATAGTTCAAAACAGCTTAATGACTGTGGTTTATTGCTGTTTTTTAAGACATGTAGATAGATCTGGTGTAGCAACAAAACATTCTGACCACATGCATGATATCCCCAACATTTGTACCTTCACCCATGGAAACTCTTACACAAACAGGCTGTCTCTCACAGACCCTCCCCAACTCCATCCAGCAAACATGCTTTCTCTATCAAACAGACGCAAACACACATATACACACATACACACACACGGGTGTACATCCAAAGACTCATCCATACAAGCGAGGACAAGACAGGTACACATCACTTTCATGAAGGGAAAACAGAAAAACTTTTTTTTTTACAAGCCCGAGAAAATAGGATGAAACCATTTGGATTTTATTATTTCGTTTACTCGTCGGCCGGACCACAAAGTGGTTCTGAGAGTCTGCTTTATGTATTCAGCTGCTTTTCCCTTCGACGAGCATGTGGAGACGCTTAAATAAACCATCAAGCCGAGCACAGCTGCAACAACAACCGATCGATCGGAGGCAGGCAGGTTAGCGTCTGTGCTCGGAGCCGCCAGCGCACTGGATTCAGCAGGTGGGGAGGGAGTTGTAATTTGCTGCCGAAGGGCTTTTGTGTCTACTCGACTTCAGAAAAACTGTAACTTCTGCCTCCCCAGATAGATAGCCATGCCGGCTGATAAAATGTGTGTGTGTGTGTGTGTGCGCGCGCGTGTGTGTTTGGAGAGGATTCGCCGCTGTATAAACAATCGACTCCCTACCTTTCACAACATCTGGGATCTCTCAAGTGTTGGGGCAGAAACAAACAACTGGGGACTAGTTAGTTTCTGATTGGTTTTTAAACAACATATCATGGTCAGCATGGGGCCTAGAGATGTGTCTCCCTGAGCATACGTGCACCAAAGGATAAAATAAAACAACAATATGAACAAAACAAAGCTCCATATCAGCAGCAGTTCATGCATTGCGCCAATATTACTGTACATAACAAATTTAACAAGATGCGGAAACAAATTACATCCTCTGATCTTCTTGTTTTAAATCATATTAAGATGCTGTAACATGTCGGGAGGCAACCACAGCTCAAACAAACTTTTATCTGCATGGTTGCAATAAAAAACCAAACTATGCGAAACCCAAAACCTCCAGGCATGTAATACACAAGCTTCCACCCACCCACCCATCCCCGCCACTCCTCCTGCTGAAGAGAGCGAGAGAGGAAGAAAAGAAAAAAAATTGTAAGAGGTGGAAAAAGAGAAAACGTTCTCCTTCTTTAATGTGTCCATCTGAAGGGGAGCTGAGGCTCTCTCTCTCTTCTCTTAGTTGCCTCCCTTAATTCTATGTCCTCTTCATCTAATCCCTTCTTTTAAACAAACAGGCAGACACATCAGGTTCCTCTGCCTGCCTGCTTGACTCCCTCCCTCCCAGTTAGTGCCTAGCTCTCTCTTGCTGCCGTGTCTTGATGGAGGACTGCCCACGTTATCGGTAATCCCCCTTGTCTACTTTATTCAAAAGCTCTGATGCGCCAGGACACCGAGATCTTAACCTCTCCTCCTGCTTTAAAGGAGCAAAGCGAGAAAAAATCAAAGCATTCCTCCCACCATCAGGGAATCCCCATCCTCAGACAACTCACACCTTTGTAATTCTAGCCTTTGCCACCGTGTCTCTGCCGACTTGCTCTGTGTTGGTGAGAAGTGTTTGTTTGCATGAAGACTATGTGTGTCTCTCTCTCCCTCCCTCTCTCTGTGTGTGTGTGTGTGTCTGTGTGTATCTGTAAGTGTATGTGTGTGGCCTGATAATTCAAACCACAGAACTTCCAGCAGTAATCCCAAGGGGAGAAAAGGCCACTTTAAAGTTCTGCAAGTATTCCTGGAAAAAAGACAACTTTCTCTGAGTACATGGAACTAAGCACGAAAAAAGAAGAGGAAAAAAATAACTTTTCAGAAGCATGTTTTACAAGTGACTGAACAAATACCATATAAAATAAAAAACAAGAATAATTGCAAAGTGCACTCTTTTACTCAGATTAGTCAGTGAAGGCCAGTTCTTACTCAGCAGATATTACAAACCAGACAACCAGACAAACTGGGACACACCATCAATCTACAACAGTATGCACATTACTTTTTCAAAGTGTCAGATGTACATATTGCGACTCTATTCTAGTAGGAGCCAAAGGTAGTGACTCGCAGAATGGGAAGGCTCAGATGAGCCTGACTTTTTATTACTTGTTTTGTTCCACCATTTGATGTATTTTTAATAGCCCATAGAAACATGTTTATGCAAGTGCAGTTTGGTACTTAGAAAAAGCAGTACTGAGCAAAGGCGGTTTGGCACACACTTAAAGAGTTGCAACATGCAAGGAAAGTTTGATTCTCATTTGTGTCTCCCACAGACATGACAGCCTCTCTTCTTCTTCTCCTATCCTCCTCCTCCCTACCTCCTCTTCACATTCATCAGTTCCTCCAGTGGCAGCTGTGCACTGCGCATGATTCATCCAACCACCCCCCTACACCCCCCAGCACACACACACACACACACACACCCTCCTCTGCTGTTGTCGCTGTTTCTCTTTCTCAGCTGAGATAAGCTACACTGAGTAAACACTGTCACTGTCGACTCGCAGAGAGACAGAGAGGATCGCCCGCTTTTTACATTCCTCTTTGTGGCTCAGTGCAGGCTCGCCAGCACCTTTCCCTCCCCCCCCCCCTCTCTCTCTGGGCCTTTTCTCTCAAATCACACATATTTCTTTCTTAAAGCACAGCCATCAGTGATTCACAGGGCAACTAAAGAGCTGAGCTCTGATAATGGAGAGGTAGCATAATATGCTGTGGAATAATCAAGACCGACAGTTTTTAGGCGTTCATCTCAAAACTGATGTGAAATTGGACTTATTTGTGAGGCCTTTCTGCTACATTTGTTGTTTATATAGTCAAGTTTACACAAGGGTACATGCAGGAAAAACTCCCTGGTTCTTGTCTGTGTTTCTTACTGGTATACTGTAAATGTGAAGAGATATGGAAACACACAACTGCACACACAGACACATCTAAAACAGACATAGCCACCTTCAAAGAAAACAGAACAGCTGAACTTTTGCACTGCTGCAGCATGTGGGGAGGTTGACAATGAGGGGAGGCACGTTGGGTTGCGCACATGCACACACACACACACACACACACACACACGTACACATGCACACACACACACACACACACACACACACGTACACATGCACACACACACACACACACACACACACACACACACACACACACACAACCATACATGAAAATGCAAACACAGAGACAGACAGTCACATACAAACAAATACAAATGCATGCGCAGAGACAGACACACACACTCACAAATCCAGTTGCTAGACGATTTAAGCCAATTACGGCGCCAGGGCAAATGGTTAACCTCCATAATATACATTTCCCAGCCTCCCTCATCTCTCACCCAACAACACACACCAGCCCTTGAAGGCCAAGGCCCGTACGGTGCAGCCGGGGCTCGGTGTCCCAGGCGACCCAGTTAGAGTTGGCTCAATTCATTAAGCCGGGCCCCGTGCGGAGGACCTGGATTCACACGGCCCAGCCACTCGCAGCAAACAGCTGCCACACATTCCTGATGGGAGGGCCAGGCAGATGTCCAAGGACAATCAAAGGGAGAGGCAGGGGGAAAGTTTCTGAGCCAGCGTTTGCCAGCCTCACTGAGTGGCGCCCCTCTACCTCTCCCTCTCTCTCTCTCTTTCTCCACAGCCACCCCCCACCACCCCAAACACTACCTCAAAGACAGAGTGCAGCTGGTAAAACTCATGGCCCTATCACAGTGCATGGCCCCCCTCCCAAACTCACTCACACACACACACACACACACACACAGCCTCAGTTCCTCCTGTCTCTGTCTCTTCCCTTCCCCTCACATACACCCTCAGCACATCCACATCCATGAGCACAGTGTCCTGTCAGTGCTGGTTGACTCCTCAGTACTCCCTACAAGTGCAGCATGTCCTCTTTGGCAACGGGAGAGCTTGGCTCGGCCAAAGTGCTGAATAAAGGGATGATGGGGAGAGAGGGAGAGAGAGAGAGAGAGAGAGAGAGAGAAAGAGAGAGAGATGCATGGCCCCAGAGGACAGTGACTCCAGGCAGAGTGTTCAAGAGGAGCACTTTTTGTGAGAAGCTCTTCAGAGCCATGGCATATCAACCTTGTGAGGCCAGCCTATGTGTCTGTGTGTCATCACTGAATACTGAGATGATATCTATACCCTCATCAAAAAGAATATCTCTCATATGAAGTCACATGAAATGCATTCATATGCTAATAAAAACACCATATAGCCTACAACTCAACATGATCAATATCAAAACAATGGCACTATGAGAGGCAGTAAATGATATACAATAAACTGCTTATTTGTCAGCTAATCTCAGCAACTAAATTTCCACAGTAAAGTCACAAAGTTGATAGCATTTAGTGACATGCTACATCAAACAAACCCAGAAAAGGCTTGGACCAATCATGCACCTGCTTCAAATGTTTCAGGCCTGGAAAATGTTTATGTGTACAAAAGACCAAAATGCTAAACACATTTCTTTTGCAACTGCCTATTTTTTTAAATGTCTGCTCTAGAATATTGTTTGATCCTCACCTCTGACCAGTGAAAAAGAGCATCAGCCTTACGTTCCAAGAGGTGTTTAATCTGGGAAATCTAAAGTCCATGCATGATGGATTGCTGGCTGCAATAATTCTTGACAAGGTTAAACTTTTCTTTAAGACAATAAAGTTGCTGTGATTGAGTCAGTATGGTGAAATGACTCATAGTTAGTCCCTCAGATGTAACTTATTCCTGTTCATAAGAGTATTTGTCATCTTGGCACAAGTTAGCGTAATACTAACAAAATACATTGTACTAAATGACAACACCTATTCCAGAGATGTACAACCATTGTGAATTGCTGCCAACTACCCGGGCCCTGTTTCATGCATGGGTAACAAGCACTTTAATCTAGATCCAACAGTAACAACAGATAACTAATACCACAAGATGCCGGGGCATGTTAAAGGAGACACAGAATGGAAAACCATCTTTGCCTTGGCTTTGATGAGTTTTTACATGGCTATCATGAAAATCTTACACTTTGAAATAGCCACTAAAACACGGGCGAATTAGAAGAAAGCCTACATGTGATGTGAAATAGCACAAAGCAATTGCAGTTCAATTGTGGTTGCCAAAGAGGGCGCCATTTACCCAAAGGGATCATTTCAGTACCCAACCTAAATATAAGGTTTTAATTGGGTTTTTAAAATTGTGCATGAGCCTATTTTTTATAAATTAAAGTTGAAAATGTTCTATTTTTACATCAGAGAACAAGGTATAATATTACATTACATTACATTCTATGTCCCCTTTAAATGCCATTACACTAAGTATCAAAGTTTACTTGATTTTCCCACTTGATTTGACTTTCTGTTACGGCTTCAACATAGTCTAAGTAACTACAACGACTCAATCCTGGTTTTACAATAAACAATCAATCAACAATAAAAGTTCATCCAACAACTGCATAAATTAGCATCTGTTAAAAAAGAATTGCACAAAGACACTTCAGCACAACAGACCAAGAAATACAAATTTTACATACAAGTTCCATATTCACTGGTCACTGCGACAGTGTGTGTGTGTGTGTGTGTCTGTGCACACGTGTGTAAGCATTCCTGCACAACAGTTCCTCATTCCTCTTCTATGAACAACATGTACAAAAACAACCAAGAGCAAAGAAATGAAAAATCCCCCCTCCCCACTCCCTTAAAAAAAGGAGGCCCTTTTACTTAAAACAAAATGCTCCCACTCCGGGGCTTTTTCGTGTAGATATCATTTTATCTGTGGCATGTTTATATTCTCCAAAGGCCTGAGATAAAACAAAAATGCAAATCATGTGTCAGCATCTCCTTATCAGTGCTCATGTCAAACAACACTTTGATTCAGTCACCACTCTCATTTTTCAGACAAGGGTCCTGTGTTAGTCCTACATGGGGGGACGATGACCACAGTGAAATTAATGTCAACGGAAAACGATTTCTACCACTGTCAATCAATACTTCTTTCCCCCCCTTTTTTTGCCTTGGAGCATGTTAATGACCTCTTTATCTGTGGGTCTTGGGGTACTGTTTGTTACCTCTCCAAATATCTGTGGAGAATCTGCGGATCCATAATAAAGACATTATGAAAGGGGCCCTGTCTTCACCTCAATTCAATGGGAAAGGAGCCAAAGGGAGAGAGCCCAGTGAATTTGAAAAGGCGAGTGACAACTCATGAAATCCTGGCTGAGATGTGTGAAAGGCCACTGCAAGAGCCTGGGCCTCAACGACTGCGACAAGGATATCTCACTTTCATCCATTTACATGCAGCCCATGATGAAATGAGTATTTCTCTTGCAGATAGCTTCCTCTCTCTCTCTCTCTCTCTCTCTCTCACCTCTTCTCTCTGTGTACATATACACAGACACAAACACACACATGAGAAAACACTACCAGAGAACAAAGACATACAAACAACATACAACATACATTCCTCTCCCTCAATCCATTTTTTCTACCTCTTGTTTCTCGCCCTCTCTCACACATGTACTCTTAACCCCCCCCCCCCTCCACACACACACACACAACACACACAAACAAACACAAAATGCAAAGCAACCATAACAACCTAAAAATATCCTAAAACTCTCTCTGTCCCCCATCAATTTCTCATTCTTTTTCACTCTCCCCTTCCCCCCTCCCTCTCTCTCCCTCTTTCTCTCTCTCTCACTCTCTCTTTCTTTTCTCCCCTCCCCCTACAACCCTCCACATTGTACACAGACTCAGCATGGCACCGGTTGTAATCACTGTTGGACACAATTTCAGGGACAATTTAAAGACTATTTATTATCTCTAGTTAATAAGAGCACAAGTGTAGTACTCACTTAGGATGCTCATTTTAACCCAATGAGCAGACTTTCAAATGTCTCTCAGTTGGTATAAAGCTGCTTTTCAATGCCCTATGACTTTTTACGTCCTTGAAAAACTACTACTAGTCATTCAAAACTAACTGAAATTGCAAACTGTGTGTCCATTTCCTGCACACCTCTACTCAAATTAGGATTAGAAAACACAACTGTAGCATAATTAGCATACTCACCCAATCCCCCTTATCTGTGTCTACAAAAGTGAAAGAATTGTTTTACAGTTGCCATGCACGTTTAAGTCATTCAAAACACTTTGGGAGCTCATTTTACCATTTTTATACCTAGAATATAACTGCTACAGTCAAGCCACAGCCATGTGTTGTTAATATGGCCCCCATTAAACAGCATTGTGCCCATGTCTTTCCAGTGGCCTCTCATAAGGAAGCCAGGCAGCTGGAGGAGGGACAAACAAGCGCCCAGGGAAAGTCTCCCAGCAGGGCCCTAGGAAACACCAACCCTTAATCGCACATGACCACACATTAAAGAGAGTGTTTAGCAGCATGGGGCCCTTCACTCCATCAAGGGCCAGTTCTCCTCTCTCTCTCTCTCTCTTTCTCTCTCTCTCTCACCCAGCTCCACACCAATCATTAGGGGCCAGGGAGATGGCCTACCCAGCCCCCACAACCTCCATACCCCTTTACCACACCAGGATCACTGTTTACCAACACATTCACAAGTACATGATAGGGGGAGTACATTTGCAACCTGTGGATGTGTTTATCCTGGCATTAGCAGGTAATGGACTGGAAATGATAACAACCCCATTAAGACCTAATACCCTCATCCCCTGCTAACTCATCAAGGTAATGAAAATGTGTGATTATAAGGGCATATCTGCATAGGGTCGCTCCTCCCAAAAATAACATCACCTGAGGACAGAGTATGATTGTCTTGATATGCTTGTGGGATTTTTTTTTCAATTTCACACAATATAAAAGCCAAGAGATATTTTAATACAGCAGAAGTCATAGAAGAAATGCATTGCATGTGGTGACACGATCAAAGACTCAAAGGGTTTTGTCTGACCGATTTGACAAAGCGCTTTAGGAAAGCAATACTTGTTCCAGTTTCCACAGCTCCTTAGGAGCACATGTTAAAAGAAATAAATAATTGGCAAACTTCTTGTCTGCACATGGGCCGAAATATACCATCAACAACCGACAGATGAGTTAAACTTAGTGCCTGCAGCTATAAGTCGGCGCTGGGAATTTGATGAATGAAATACCATTAGTCCCTCAGACTGCCAGACTTCTGAAGCATTCTTTGATTCAATGTGCAGCATCTGTGTCTTACAGTGGGAAAATTGATAGTGTTTATATAGCTGCCTACTTTTCACAATTCACATTGGGCGCAATGACCTCCTTTTTGTCTTGGGTCAAAGGTCATTGCCGAGACAACAGTGGTTGAGATTTGATTTATTGGCCTGGAAAATTAATGGGGGGATTACAAAGTTTACCAGACTTGGAGCTGTCTTGGAGCAGACTCTCTTGTTTGGACTGCTGGTTGCAATTTTGACCAATGAGCCTGTTGATCTGACTCTGAAGCATACAAGGAGGACTAATGTGACGAGAGTGAGAAATGAAAATTCTGTGTTGTGGTTGAAATGCAATAATAATCTGGGAGGAATGCAAAGAAAAATCACAACCCCCGAAAGCAATTAAACACAAGCTCAGAGTTTTAACAATTCAGAAATTTTCCAAATCTTCCAACTAGACTGTAAGTGCAAGCCCAGCAATCTGACTTCTGTTCAGAACACCATTGGGTTTACGGTTCTTTAGTGGCTGGAACGTTAAATCATGAAGCTCTTGTCACATAGATCCCTGAAGAATAATCAGGTTGACAATCTGAGTGCATTGTGCTTTATGATGTTTAGAGAAACACTGTGGTCTCCATGGAGAGGTGATCTCCAGACCCTCTGAAGTACTCGGGCAAAATGGCAGCAGTTTATAACACATCTGCCAAAGCACACTGTAGTGTTCTTCAAACGTGCCCGAAGCAGAAGCCCTATGCAATTTACATTTGCGGAAATAGCATGCATTGAAGATGTTCCACTCGTTGCATGTCTGTTAATGGCACAGATAGTTGCCATGGATTTGTATATGCCATTACGAACAGGAAATCTTGTTGCAAATGTCCATTCCCTAAGGCAAAGGCCTGACCTCAAGTCATGGAGCATGTGTGCGATTAAGCTTAGCTCAGCTTACTTTACCATTCATCTTTTAAAAAATATGACAAGACAAGGACAAAACCATTTCTTCACAGGAGATACAACCATATTTTACTGGCCTGAATAGTGTATTTTGGTGATGATGCTGTGGCAAATTTACATTTATATTTAGCTAGGATAATTAAATTAGCATGACTGGAGCATAAAAAGGCGTTATAGAGTTATTTCTGATCAGATCTATGGCTACTGTGTCATGCCTGCAGAGCCAATGTTTAGTAGGATGCTAAAACACCAGTTGCACACTGGTATCAGCTCCGCACCAGCCAAAACCAAACTAATAGACAATGGAAAGTGTAAATCCTTACAGTAAGGTAACATATCCACTGAGGAGATTTAGGAGAACAAATATGAGCAACACTGGGAAATTAGTCCCCAGATACAATCAAAGCATTTAACTTCTTTTCAACACACACTGTCTACACAAACAAGATGGGTAACAACAATGACCATTATTGTGATTTTGAAGTTGAGGGCAACATGAATCTATTCAAAGTCACTATCACAGGGGCAAAAGCATGCACTAGCATGCTGCAGAGATGGGAGTCCACTTTCAGCTGAGGGGCAATTTCAAATCAGAGTGGACAGCAGAGGCAAAATAACAGACAAAAGATCAGAGATCACCTATCAAAAATACAAACAAAATAGCACTTCACCACACAATTAGCTTCACCTTCTATAACATTTTAGAGACACTTAAAAATGCAGTAGGCTTCTCCCTCCACAAGACTATATACATTATACCCATTCATGGGCACTGTGACACTGTGCCATTATCTCAGCCTGTATTTAACAAGGTCCTTTCAGAAGCTCAGACATCACACTGCCCTTGAGTCCCACTGTACACTCACAATTTCTGTCAGCCTAACAAAAGCTGTACTTCGCTTCAGCGCCTCACTTAGAAGTTCCACAATGGCTGTCACATAATTTAATGTAAGGCAAATATCAAGAACGCGTACCACTGGCATGGCATAAAAAGGAAAATAAGATGGCTTATATAAGTTGACAAGCTATTCATGGCTACCTTGTGTACTCTACAAAATCATATTAAGGGGGCAAAAGGAATAAAAATGAACAGGGTCAGTTATCATCAGAAGCCACTTACTGAATATACCTTGCAATTATTTACAAGCACTATGCTTCGGGCTTAATTTCATCACTCACTTTCATAGACCCGTGGCTACTTTCAAAGGATTCATAACTTCATACACAACTCATAAGCAGAAGTATAATGTGCCGAGACATGGAGTGGACTTTCACACTCATGCACCATCACCCAGTAATATTCATCAAGTCACGTCAGGAATTAAGCTCTGTCAACTACAATTCTCATCACAGAGCGATTGGGTTTTAATAGCATTAGGTTTCAAAATGCACACCACTGGGGGGTTGCACACGGCACTGAGCAGCATATCCTGGTTACCCAGGCTAGCGTAATTATGGTGGTTGAGGTTAAGATCACACATTATTTCTATGCATGCTACTTAACCTACTATAGCTGAGTCACTCCAGTGGTGACCCTGGGCTGTGTGAGTGAGTGTATGTATGTCTGTCTGTGTGTGAATGTGTGAAAGTTTGAGTGTGTGTGTGTGTGTGTGTGTGTGTGTGTGCACATGGGTTTGTTGACAATGCATGGCTTTAGTGATATATTTTCCTCTATGTTCTTCTCACGATGTTCACTTAATAAGACAATTAACCTTTACAAAAATAAAGTGTCAGTATTGCTACGCAGCCTATCCTCTGATACCAATTACCTCTGTGGTGTTTGTATACTCTACACAGCCAAAGGTGTGAGCAGAGACACAGCACCCTGGGCACATTGGTTGGGGTGAACTTTAAGACCTAGGGGAGGGAGGCCGCTGGCTGGAATGCAGAGGTAGGCTTGTAAATTAGGGGCCCTAATGAAAACTCTCTGGTGTCCAACTGGAGCAATCATCTGGTTAAAATCAACCAGTAATTCCACTAATTTCCCTGCAACCTCTCTCCCAGCCCTCAACGCCTAATTTAGAAGAAAAGTATACGTTCCGCTCTACACACCTGCGTTTTGAACTCTGCAGAAACTGTGATCTGCTCCCCTCAGTAATCTAACTTTTTTTTTGGTGCACAACCAGCCACCCCCCTTCTTTTTTGGACCAGCCAAATGCTGGAATAGAATGCAACACATGGAGCTCTTAAAGGCACAGCCCCCAAACACCATTATTAATGAACCACACGCAGGAAACCACAACTATAAATTCCAGTAGATGAACCTTTGGGTCTGTTAAATAAAAAAAAAAAAATGTTAATAACAAAATTGACCAAGATTTCTAAAAGCACATTGTTCTGCTATAATTCCAGGAAATGTCAAACCATATACATAACTGAGTACCTGTCACTTTCTGACCAGAAGTATATATAGGATTCTTACTCATCACTGTTCTCCAACATATCAGATGGCAAAAAACATAAGACAACCAGACTAAACTGAATACCACTTAAGTGCGATATACTAATATGTGTGCCTTATACTATCTTCTGTGCAAAGAAGATGAGAAAAGAGGCTCTGCCAGCGCTACTCTGGTCATCCCTGCAAAACAAAAGAGAGCAGAAGAAGTCTAAACCTGTTAAACATCTCCCCTCTGAAGCAGCTCCTACTTTCCTTCGAGTTATTCAACCTTTCACCCAGTGGGCCCCCCGGCGCTGACCTTTACCCACATGCCATTTGCTTAAAAACGTCTCTGCCGCTTTCGACCTCTGGAATCTGCAACACATTAAAGGCAGAGGAGAAGGGGGAGAATGAAGGTAGTAGATTGGGGGTTAGCCAGGTTATTAGTTTGCTGATACAGTTTTACAAGGGTCAAATGCAATGGCAGGGAAAACAAGTCTGAGAGAGGGGAGTGTGTGGAGTATTTTGGAAAAGGAAGGGAGGAAAAAAAAAGAAACAAAACAAAAAAAAATTGCACTTGATTGACTTTTGATGATGCAATAAATAACCTTTTTTTTTCCCGGACAATGGCGTATTTCGCTTTCCTGGAAGAAGCAGGCGGGGAGACGAAGAGGATGATTTAACAAAGCAAGGCATTATGTGTCTCTCTCTCTCTCTCTCTTTCTCTCTCTCTCTTTCTCTCTCTCTCTCACTGAGCTGTACATCGAGGCTTTAAACTACTAGATAATTGTCCACACACACACACACACACACACACACACACAAACACCACCACCAAATGCCGCCACTGCTGCTGTTGAGCATGCCCAGTGCCTATCTGAACTTTCCAAATAACGTAACTAATTGTGATGAGGTGAGGGTGTGAGGTGCTGAGCCGAGGACACATAAACTTTGCACTGAGATCTGCGATCCGAGGTCACAGCGAGCCGCGAAAGAGGAGACGTCTCATCGTGAGCAACTGAGACTCCTCAGGGTGTGAAAGAGGCCTGTGTCATTGACCTCCGGCTCAGGAACACCATAAAGGCATTTGAGGTTCAGTCCAAGTGGAAAAAAAGAGTTAAGTGGTGTGTGTGTGTGTGAGTGTGTGCGCGCGCAAGTGTGTTTGGATTTGTGTGTATGTGTGTCTGTATGCAGATGTGTGTCAATGTGTAGGCATACTTCTGTGCTTTTCTGTGCAAGGAAGAATGGATCCTGTATAGTGGACAATGCATTGAATTCAGCATGCTTTTTTATGTATTGATCAATCCTGTCTTCTACTTGCATTTCAGTATAAGCTCTTTTTCAGTATAAGCTCTAGGACCACATACCTAGAGAATCTGTTTATGGACAAGAAAGGAAATGATAAAAGCAATCAGCTAGACAAGAATGTGTCTCTTTGTTTCTTTTTTTTCTTTCTCTGTGACTGATTCAATGACAGGGAAGGCCAGGCTGCCTGTCAAGTCATTATCTAGTCCCTCCACGCTTTCTACCTTTTCTTCCTCTATGCTTCTCTTTTGTGAATCTTATTTTCCCCCAGCCCCTAGTTTCTCAATTAGAAAGTGAGTGAGTTTTTTTTTCTTCCCTCTCCTTTTTTCCCTTCTTCTTCTTTTTCTCTGGTGGAGGGAGAGAGATGTGCAAGCAAGCAAGCAAGAGGCACTAATGTATAGAGAACAGTTGCTCGTCTCCGCTGAAAGCTTTTGTTTCCCGGGGTTTCCCATTCATCACAAATCCTTTGGTGAGGAGACACATAAAGAGGCGGGCTGACCCCGCTTTGAGCCCTTTGACCCCTCAGGAGCCACGGGGGTCAGATTTTTAGCAACTGTGCCATCACCATTCTGTTGACCGCAGGCCCTGGCCAGTGAATGGCCGTAGCCGTGGGCCCTGCTGAATGGGCCAGGGCGATGGTGGGAAAATGCGGTAATTTATAGAAGACGGGAGTCCATTTCAAAAGAGGCGACAGTGGATCAGCTGACAGGCGGGGTCAAAGGTGTTGTTTGGCCCCTGATTTCCTGGCTATGTTACTGTAACATCTGCGTGTTAAGAGACTTCAGGGACCAAAACTTTGTGACCTCCCAGGGGGCACGTCTTATGGTAAAAAAAGCAAGTGTACGAGCGAAGCATTCAAAATGTTGGATATCAGTGGCTTGTGTTTGGTTTTAAGTCCTCAACGACTGTGTGCTCAGAGCTTGTCATCCTATGCGTTCCAATAAAAATAAAAAAGGCTTGATGTCTCTCTATGGCAACCACTTACATACCTCCTTATATATATATATATATATATATATATATATATATATATATATATATATATATATATACACATATATGTCTATCAAAAATCTGTCTATATATATATATGTGTGTGTGTTATATATATATATATATATATATATATATATATATATATATATATATATATATATATATATATATATATATATATTATTTTTATCCCCTATGGAAAAGTAAATAAAATTTAGATTAAAAGTTACAGAAGTAAAACACTATTGCAAAAAATCCCTGCAAAAGTCAAGACAAAAATCTTTTGTAATCTCAGTAATCTCAGCTGTATCACATTTACCTTGAAGCCTCCCCGTCCCTATCCTCTCCTGTAAGCCATCCTGTTTTCTAATCACTGCTTTGCCCACAAGTGTCCTGGTGAGCGAATGAGCAAGTGAACAAGGGCTGTGCCAGGCAGCCACCAGCCTCAGGGAAAACCATTAAGACCAATTGGCCTCTAAGGACCTGTAGCTGCTGGAGTGGCACTGAGAGGTTAGCGCAGATTTGACCTGGGGAGAGGAGTCCAGTGCTGACCAGCTGTTGTGTGTGTGCTCCTCTCTCAGAGCCTGGGAAGAAACTGGTAATTAGCCTCCCACACTCATAAACATGTCCAGTGAGCACGGCGGCTCCAAAGCTTATTGATTAGGCTAATGTATCCCATGCAGGCATTTCACTTCAGAGCATGGTCAGCTTCCAGGTGGCATGGCTACTGTTCACAGGCCCTCCGGACATGCTCCTTCCCAATCCCATTGAGATGACTAGAGAGCACATCCCCATCACCGTGGAGCAGGAATATGTTTTGCTTGAATGTGTTACTTATTTATTTATTTTGTTATGACTATTCTTTTTGTCCTTTGCCATTCCTACTGAGACATTGTCTCTGGCACTTTGCATTGCACATTGCACCCTGTCAGCACTTCCAATAGTAAAACCTGAATGTTGTAACCTTTAATGACTAATGGCTGGAAATGCACTTGGACAGATCACAATATCATCTCCGAAGTGTCACATACAAGAGCTTTGGCTTTTATCGAGGTCACAGGATACTAGTCTTGAGGGCCTGCCCCTTCTGATCACTCCTCCAGATATTTTCCTCGTCCTTTTCTGCCCTCCTCAAGTTGTTTTTCTTTCATTTAGCTGGCCTCTCCCAATAAAAATGCAAGCCAATTTTCCAGCACATTAACCCGAGAGATCTTTAATACACAAGAGTTTTGGTGCAAAGGGGACAGCCGTGGCCTAGCAGAAAGATGGATGGCCTTGCCGACTAAGTGCGGGCAGTTTTCCCACTGCCCCGGTCTCGGCCTGGGACAAAGGCCTCATTGAGTAGGATGCTTGACACCAGCATCATAAACTAGTCATAGCTACAAAGGCCCTGACACTTTAAAGTACCAGCTACTGCCCCTTCTTTTCACTCTCTGCACAGGGTTGCTAAGGCTGGTCCAATCAGTGACAGTTGTCTCTTTTCATTTATTTATTTATTTTTTCTCAAAGGACATTAAGACAAAGGGTTATATGTTAAATAGTGTCAACAAGAATACCCTCTTGGAGTTCCGCTTTCTCCATTCCTAAAGACAACATTTCCTCATGGGGTTTATCCATTAGGAAGTTAGAGCTGCAGCTGACAATTTTCCCTCTTTTTTCCCCTCCCACTCCTTCTGGGGCCTCTCTGTTTCCTGATGGTGGACGATATAATGCTTTATTAAATGTCATGTTTTCCCAAGCCTGTGCTACTGGGTACAGTCTAAGAGGAAGACCACTGATGAACTAAACATGGTCAAAGTTTATTTACTAAGAAACATCATCAATGTTTCTTTCTTTTCTTTATGTTGCTGCTTATGAGTGAAACTGTTTGTCTGTACATCTGTATGTTACAGGGACTGCATGTCTGTACATTTTTGTATTAATTTTCATTGTTTACGTTGATACTGATACTGTTGTGAATTGCCTCTTTCTAGGTACGTTCATCAATGCACTCTAAAAGCAGTCAACAGTGTTTTATCAGGGGGTTTTTATTTGTTTGTTTTTTTTCTTTGGCCACACCCCCACTAAGCCCTCCTAAAGAGCCCCTATACTGGGTGGGGTTAAGACAGCTAGACACACCCACAACTTTATGTTTGTCTATGTTTGGGTCTTATTTAAATGCACCCTCAGCTCATAGTGCTGCAGTTAGTGTCAGACATCTTTCCCATGCACTTCAGCCACCAAACAGGAACAGGATCTCAAAGATGCTAGTTCTTTTGTGAGTAACATGGATATGTGAGTTAGCCTTATTGACATTTTTAATCTACTACAAACTTTAGCATCATAGCCATAGCTACAGTATAGTGCTGTGTATTCATGGCTATGTTCTCTGTTTGTAGCAGCTGTGTGTGCTTTGACTCCAGGAGACATTTTCACCTTTAGTTGCATTCCATTAGGTTCCGAACTACTCCCATTGACACATTTATTATGACCACATCAGCTTTACCTGTCTAGTCTCTGGAGGTACTTCATTAGGTGTCATTACCAGGAGTCACTTCTCAGACAGGTAGCCCTCTCCAGCGCCTGTCAACAGGTAAAAACACAATTCTCTGCTCTTTTCACTGAGTAAATCTCAGGAATTGAAAAAGGAGGCCGTGTTTCAGTGACCCCTTGAGTCAAGGCATTATTGGAATGAGGGGGTGAAAGTAGAAGAGTGTGATAGTGGAATAAAAGGGTGATCTCCCCATCAGATGTCAGCACGGAGTCAGACTCGGCCTCCTCGTGTCAGCACAGTGAAAGGAAGGGGCCACTTTAATGGATTACAGCCAGTGTGCCACAGCATCATGTGGTCAGGAAGTGCTGACGGACAGTTATAGTCGAGGTGTTTTTACTTTTTTTCCAATGACACAGACAGACAGGCCAGTTATATCTAGTGGGTGTTGGTCTGTGTGGGCAAGACATATATTCACATTTCCAGGTTGTTTTTGATCATTTCAGGCTGTTATTCATTCTCCAAACTGTTAACACTAGCCCACTAAAATAATGTTCTAGGCTCTTGTCTTTTTTCACCACAGCCTGTAGTTTGCTTTTTTTCCCCACAACTTGACCAAATGACCAAATGGACAATTGACAAACTGTATACAGTAGTAAGGGCTTGTTTGGAGACGCACCAGCTTGTGGTTTCCGTGTCACAGCTTCCACTTCACTTCCCTGCACACACATCTGATTGGCAGCCATGAACAGTGACTACTCTCGGAAAAGCCCTGGGGTTGAACTTCCACGCGGAGGGAAACAGCTGCCTTGCATTGCTAACCTCTGGGACAGTGTGCAGATAGCGTGTGTTTGGACAGGTTCAGGCAAGAGTGGAGGTCTGCGAGTCAAGAGGTTGGTGGGAGAGAGAGTGAGGGAGAGAGTGTGTGTGTGTGTGTGTGTGAGAGAGAGAGAGAGAGAGAGAGAGAGAGATGTCAGTCACATTGGCAGACACTGCAAACAAACGCAAAATTGAAAACAGTACAATACTATTACTTTCCACTGGTATGTGAAGATCTTTCCCTCTCCTATCCCTACAACCAAAGTCCAGTCCCCACCACCTGTTTCCAGCAGTTGATGAAGGCCAGGGGGGTGGCATGAGGGGGTAAATGTTTCACTCTCTTTCACCCCCCCTTGTCTGTTCGCCCCCGTGAATGTGTGTGCACACACCAAAGCCACACCTGTCCCAAGCTTCATGGTGACCTAAAGCAGATACGATGTCCCGCCTTTGAGACTGAGGGTGATTCAGCTCACAGCCATGGGGCCACGAAGCAACCCCCCCCCATCAGCTTCCATAACCTTGCAGCTGCCCTGTCGATCCATAGGTGAAGCCCTCTGTGCGACTTTTGTCACCTATTCACTCAGCCGTGTGTAATCGATCCTTCATATATATTTTCACCGAGTGCAGAGGAAGAAAAAAAAAAAGACAGGGTGCGAGAAAAAAAAGAATAAAGGAGCGAAATAAAAGTCAGGAAAAAAAAAAAAAAAAAACGTCAAGGTCCAGAGATTAGCGGCCCCCGTCAGCTGGTTCACATATGCCCTTTGGTCTAAATTTAAATACAGTAATAGCGCCAAGGGCAATAGGACACGGGGGAAACCATTAGCTCGGGCAGGCCAAGAGCTGCCCCCATTCACTCTAAGAGGGCCTGGTTCAGAGGTACCGTAATTACTACACGCCGACACTATTTCCCTGTCTCGTCAGCGTCGTCATCATCGGCATTGCCCTCCGCTCTGGCTGAAGAGAGACCTATAGTGTCTGTTCTGTGCCGTTCACCTATGCTCTTCTCTTTTGTCATTGGTGGCAGCTACTCTGGCTCAACTCTGCTGTGTCTGGCACTGGCTGTTGCATAGCCCTCTTCCCTTAAGAGGTTTTTTAGGGCTAGATCACATCTCATTTGTATGGATTGAACTTGTCACCTCAGGGCTCATGTCAACAGCAGAGGTGAAATTTTCTTCAGACATTCCTGTTTTTTGTTTTTTTTTCCCCACTAACTCTCTCTTTTAGAAGTTGACTACAGCTAGGCTGAAAGCTGTGGCTGGCTGGATTACTGGTATTTGTGTGTGTGTGTGTGTGTGTGTCAGGGAAAAAGTCCCGTTCTTGAACCAACATTATAAATCTGTGAAAGTCACTGAGTGATTCAGTCTCAAATAAACACATGTTATCATCAGTCGAGGTCTGGATAAAAGTGTCAACATTGCCCTTTCACAATGATCACAGACAGCACCCAGAACTCACGTAAAAAAGCAGAAGCCTGCTCCAGAGGCACAAGGTCCCTTGATAAGTCATGAAAAATCAATATTTGTAGGCAACTCTCACTTTATACTGAGACGTCAAACAAATAACACACTTCCCTCTGTCATAATCAGCTAGAATAATAATTCTGTTCTGGGAACAAATCTGTCAAATATAACATGACCTATGAATACCTTTGTTTTGTTCTGGTGTTGCTTATCATCTAGCCTTCTATGCTGGATAATCTTTCTGATACAATTATTTTTAAAACCTGCAATAAATCCTTATCACTCTAAGTCACACATTTGATACATTTAGCAGATGGCTTTTTCTAGAGTGATTTACTGTGCAAGCTTTGTATAAGTTTCACCAGTATATGAGCTTCATGAAACCAAAGTCATGACCTCAGTGCTTGTAAGACTTAAATGCTGCTGAATTTTGATCAACAGGAGAAAGTAAGTGTTCTAATATGAGTACATAAAGTGTGCTCATATTAGAAGTGCTAGAAATGACTATGTATAGTAGTCTATACTAGGTATGAAAACCTACAAGCAAGTGACAGTTGGACTCATTTTACAACACAAACAAAAACAACACAAACAAACAAACAAAAAACTCTGATGAATAAAATGGCCATTTGACTTTCTAACTTGGACTCACTTTGTGCCCCTCTATGTAAACCTCAGTACACACACACACACACTCACACGCGCACAGAATATCTTTGGTTGCAAGCATTCAAAAGCGTCCGGCTTATCCCAAAGGAGACAAGCCAACAGGGGAGCCAACCATACAGGGCATCCAACCAGCTGCACAAGACAAGTTGTGACAAGTAGAGAGAGGAAGAGGGAGAAATGAGAGGAAAACTACAACCCTGCTGGTGGCCATGGATGATAAAATGCTTACTGTTATACATCACTAGCTGCAATATGTATGTAATTATATGTGTAATTATGTCTACAATGCTATACAGGTGGTACAGTGTGTGTCATGGTACAGTGGATTTTAAGATATGCTAGCAACAATAGGCAGCTTAGAAACATAGTCATAAATTATCACTGGCCAAACCCTCTAAATTTGTCTCTACAGTACATTTTTATTTTGTAACATCTATTTTTATTTTAGAAAACAGTATACAGCTACAGTGGTATTTACTGTGTGAAGTCTATTCAGAGGCTAGAAGGTATGGAGTTGAATCAATAGGAAAAACAAGCAAATAGATAAACAAATAAAACATTTTCTTTGGATTCGTCTGTGTAATCTTTCCTTTTTCAAGAGACATATCTCAACTGAAAAGAAATCCAACAGCCTTCACTTTTCCCTCTCCTGTGAAAAGACCATGGCAGACATGCTCTGTTAATAGTTATCTGTCCTCAAGTCCTTGACCCCTTCCAATTGTAAACACGTTTTTTACACCCAGTCTCAGGGCCCAGGCCTGGTAGAGTTTTGTTGACACTGAGGCCCACAGATAAGCAGAGGTTGAACCCGTTCCGGCCTGCACTGCCCTCTGGATCCCCTGCTCCAGCTCCTGGCTCCAGAAAGGCCTGGCCTACTGCCTCCCTGGCCCCCACGCATGCAGAGACACACACACACACACACACACACACACACACACCACATCTCCTCCACCCACCCCAAGACCTCTCTATCCCCAAAGCACACAGTGACCCTACTGGGCCATCATCCAGTTTTCACAGGCCAAGTCCATACAATAATATAGACCAAGAGAACAACTCTTCCTCCCTCCCTCCCTCCCTCATTTCCCAAATGCACAGCTCAGTCAGTCCTACAAAGAAAAAAAAGGCAGATAAACTGAAAGAATGTCAGGAAGTCTGACACCAACGAGTGGCATGGCAAACAAACAGCCGCAGACGTCCGTCTGCATCCCCTTCTTTTAAAGTGGCCCCAATATTTCAGCTTTGAAAGTGACTACATCCTCTCTTCCTGCTCATCAGTACAAAACCTTGAAGAAGATAGATAATAGACTCAGATGTTGTTCTGCTGATGGACTCACTTTTTCAAAAAGCAAACAAGGTTAGCTCCATTGTGACAAAATCCTGCCTATGTACAAGGACCCTCTTGGGGTTGTTAAATTGCAATCCATCCAAGGTTTATACAGGTTACAAAGGACTGTTTTTCAAATTAAATCAATATCTTAGCCATGATACTATTCATAAAATAATTAATCCTGGGCTTCATTCTGCATAACCTTGTAAAATAATTTTGTGCAAAGATTAATTTAAAATGCATGTGGATACATGTGGATGAATGGTTAACCTAGAAAGGAACAACTGGAATGACAGTAAAGTGAGGCACTGCTTTGGGGTTTGCTAGCCGTTTTGTTACAAACTGAAGAAGTCCAAATCATGCCCAGAAATTGATCATTAATAAGCTACTTCCATTTATTCTGTAATCAAACCCTAATTCTGATGCCTGTGCGAATGCCTAATGCATCAGGGTGAGAGCAGTGCATTATTTCTACTTTACAGTAAAGAAGGTATAGTGGTTCGATTCTGCTATACACTGCATTTTATTTCAGTCATCCATTTCATTGTGTGTGTATCTTCAGCCATCTTGACACTGCATTTTTTCCCAGCATTGACTACTTATCCAACTTCCAGTGTGATACAGTTGTCATTATCTTGCATATTATATATTTCAGAAGCAATGTTAGAGTAAATGAGTGTCATAATGAAAATCATAATTTAAATTCAATACAAAAGGTGGTACTTGCTGCATCTATAGTAATACAGTGTCAAACATTATGATACTACACTGGAGCTGACGGACATTTTCCCATCTTTATAATACGGTAAGTAGCTATGTTGAAATATGTTTTCTGTTCTTCCTTAAGATAGAACACTGTTTGTTTTATCTGTCCTTGAGTGCATACATCCATATTTTCTCAAAGGAGGATATTACTTTAGTTTTATTCTATTTAAAAAGTGAAATCTTTGGTCTTTGTTAAAAGCCTCCCCACCCCCCATGATTTACAGATTACTGTAATGGCAAAAGTTTCTCTGAGAGTTCATTAGGTTAAATGACTCAACTTCAGGACGCAGTGAACAGATTTACAAGTTCTTTAGTGGGGTCATTTATTCCATACTATAAATTGCATGCCCTGTTTAAAACACATCCTGCATATACAATTGTGTGTGACAGAGCAACACAGACTCTAGATAGCCCAGGGAGTGAGCAGTGACACTTATACTTGCATGAGATATAAAAGGAAATGGAGAGTTGACTCCGCTGGGAGAGCAGGCCCCTCACACGCTCTGCCTGCTCTTTGATCCTTGCTGTGTGGTGGAGCAAAAACCCAATCATTCTTAATCACATAAAGTTAACAGACCATGGCCTGGTATTTAGCTTCATGTTTATCTGTGTTATTAACGCTGCCAATGAGTGTGGGCCTTGTCACAGCAGGGTCAGACTGGCAGGTGCTGGGTTTTTCCAAATCTGGGCTTTTCATGAACCCCTAACCAGCCACCACCCCCCTCCTTCCCCCCACTTAGGTACCCAAAAGAGCGGGACAGCATTTTGTGCAGGTGAGTGCAACCAAGGGAAAACAAGTGCTAGGCTGTTATCTGTGAGAGAGGGAGGGTGTGTGTGGAGTATATAGGCTATGACTGTCATCATGTCTGATTTTTTTCACTGCTTGACTTTTGTATACAATGGCTTCATTTTCTTTGCGGTTAATGGGGCCTAAATACCACTTATGCTGGCGAATTAACAGTAATCAGTGTGTTGAGGTTTAAAATAGGACACTTTGATCTCAGGAGCAGCCACTGCTCTCTGTCTCAAACCTCTGATGGCATCTCTTTGACTGGTGTGAGGGTTAGATGAAGTAATATGAGCACAGGCTACTCCTTTTCTGCAAATGCACAAGGCCGCAGGAGACAGCAAGGATGACAGGAAAGCTTCAGATCACTTCAGTACAGGCATATATGCACACAAATGACCCCATTGTATGACCAAGGAAGACTTTGATCATGACCATGTTTTGTAGACTAGTTTTACCAATGGTGGGTCAAAAAATTAACAGCCTATCTGTAAGTAGTCAATCAAAAGCGTGAAGCAATTCTATTGTGGTAACTGCTGATTTGCGTTCGCTGCGTAATATTTGATCATTTTGCACTCACGTGAAGTGTTATCATGTTTCATACTGAGTTGGGCTGTAAATTATTAGGCATAAATTACTGAAAATTCCTCAACCTTATATCAGACTAGTCTCTGCCTATTGACGTTAGATTGGCAGCCTATTCCAAAATCTTTCACATCCTCATTAGCCCTAAACCGTAAAAGTCCTTTACTAACTTCCCTTACCTGTCACTTAAATCTTGAGGAAGCCAACGCCATGTTGCCACAGTGGTATTCCAGACTGGTGTTGCATTAATACTGCCTTCTGAATTTGCATCAGCTAACCTCAGTTCTCACCTGCCATGCTCCTAAGAGAAATCGATGCGGGCCGTTTACAGTCTATGTTGCGGGCAGATTATTTGCATCACCAAATATTCTACGAAAGGCAAGTAAAAGAAACACGCTTGTCTTAATAAGCAGATAAGCTTACACCTCCATCAAGTAGTCAAGTTTAGCCGTCATAACATGGATTATTTTTTATAGTTTAAAAATATTAATAGCTTATCTCTGTCTGTGACTGAATGAATGACGCATTTGACTAGTCTTTTCTACCAGGCTACGCATAGGTAGCCTGGGAATCAAGATGTGTTGCTAGCAAATTTGAACTTGCAGGCCTGGTGATAAGCAATAGCTGGACTATTTGGTCAAAACCCAGGAATCAATCACAAATGTTTATTTAGCATGGGGCGGACATTATATTCACAACTGTTTTCCTTCATATTAAGCAAACAACTGCATAAGAATGTGTGTAAAATGTTATGCTGGATAGGCTCCTGCAGTGTGATGTCAATCACTCATCTGATGTGGGTCTGTTTCCCAGCCTAACACGTACATTCTGATGCCCCGTACCCCAAAAATAAATAAATAAATAAATAGACAGATAGATAGATATACAGATATATAGATAAATATATGCTAAATTGATTAATATAATTAATTAATGTAAAACATTAGTATGAAAAGGATAAGGCTACAGCTGACCTGCTCACAGTAAGACAGCAGCAAAACTCTGCCATGGTCCCATCTGTACAGCAACTCCATGAATATTCATGGGCAAGATATGATGTAGCCTAGCCCATTAATAATCTTGTCATCTGAGTTTAATGCTCATAGTTCTTCCCCCCACCCACTCCCCATTTCTTATTTCGCCCTAAGATCCCTCCCCCCTCAGCCCCTCCCCATTGTAATGCACACACCACTTATGCCAGGGAAAGAAGTCTTCAGGTCTGCAGAGAGGGGTTAGCAAAAATGCAGCACTAGCCAAAGTGAGAAAAAGAAGACGAAGGGAAACAGGGCCCCCGTTCACCTCATTCGCCTACCCCCCTTTTTATTAGGATTAAACGCTGTGAGATCTGCCAGGAGACCGTTTAGATCCATGTGAAATAAAGGCCTGGTTTCTGTGTCAAGAGGCCTAGAGAGACGCCAGTGCGTTGGGGTGTCAGGGTATGCAAGCTGACCTTGAATAGCGAGCAACTATCGAAGGGGGTGGGCAAGGGGTGGGGGCTTGGACGACTGGCTGACGCAAGGTAGCATTTGCAATTGGGGGGTTTTGGTTTCAGGCCCTCCAGTCATCAATCATGCTGGGCCTATTCTGCTCTTTGACAGCTTACTACAAGGCCTGACATTTAACACTCTGGACCCAGGACCAGACTTCGCCAAGGCCCAGGGACTTCAGGCACACAAGAAAATTGAATAGAATGACACTTTTTTTCCCTCCCTGTCTCTAAGTGGTACAGGCTGAGGCAAAGCAGATACAAATTAATAATTCCCATCTGCAATAGTTAAATTACCGCTAAATGGCTCGGCTTATCCTGCTCTTCCCCTCGCCTTTTTAACCGCCCTCACACAAAAGACGGAAAAGAATAAGTCAAGAGGCCTCTAGGCCTATTTAAATACATGAAAGTGCCTTGGATGGGGGTGTGCATGGATGGCTGGCAAGGCAGATGGACTCTGTGAACTCCTTGTGGGAGAATGTACAGAATTTATTGACAAAGCTAAAGGGGCAGTATTCAGAATATCTGTGCTATGGCACTGCAGCTATTTTGTTTTGGTATTGTTTGCTATTATTAACTATGCAGGATACAATTTAGGCACCTTTAAATGTGTAAAAAAATGACATCATTTATGTGTGAAAATGTGTGTGTGTGTGTCTGTGTGTGTGTGTGAACTGTCTGGAGGCCTTTTTGATTTTTGTGTGCGTTGAGGCCAGAGGCACTTTGCAGGGTTTGCGAGTATCCCATGGTGATAATGTGCGGAGCAAATAACACTTGTGTGTACAGTGAAATCAGTGCTTCTTGACGCAACCCTCGAAGACAAATGCGGCAGATGTTGTAGTGGAGTCGTTGCATCCAATAGTATAATGTTGTTTTTAATCACTTCTTGGTTTTACTCCCTTGCAAATAATGCTCTTTCGCTAATGCCCTTGTGACCTCCATCATGGAAGATGGGTGGATTTTTTACTTTGCAGTCTGTTCTGCTAAAAAGGCTGCTACTATTGTAGCTCATGCTTTTACTGAGCAGTGCTAGGTTTCTAGGCGCACTGTGTCTTTCAGTGGTAACTAGATACATGCATTTGATAGGACATACTGTAATCTAATCCAACCAAATTTTTGGGCTGTTTAGTTTATTATAGTGTAAGCCATTTTTTATGCCTCGTTGCAAATGAAAATGAGCTTATGAGGACACAAACACTGTTGGTCCCATCGCGTTTCTAGGTCAGTAGGTCACTTTAAATAGATTAATGCACAGGGAGAAAAGACTAGTCAAATAAAGTCACATTTTTGTTGCCTGTGTGAAGAGTGCCAGTGTGAAATCATTTGGGATTGGCTCTGTGTTAAATGCTATCAGTCAATTTGATGGAAAGAAATCTACTCAGTTAATTCCAGTGCAGTTGTGCTGCTGTGTTTTGCATCAGTCCTATGTCTCAGATAAGAAGTGTGTGTGTGTGTGTGTGTGTGTGTAATGGTGTAAAAACCTCCCATCTGTGAGCCCTGGTGCAGTCACATGTCTCATATGACAAGATGTGGAAGGGAGAGGCTCCCACATGATGTGAAAAAGGAATTATTGTGAGGCAAACATTATTCTGAAGCAAACTCTCAAAGTTCCTACCATTATCAGAGCCTTAACATGTCCGTTACCTTTTATGTGTCTGTCGGGCATATTGTTGAAACTTTATTTTTTTGCCTCTCCTGGAGTGAGCCTGTCTGTTTTGATAGCATCAGTGCTCTGACAGTGAATTCTATTCACACTTGCATGTTCAGACATTTGATGGCTTCTTTTTGGATCGCAATCGGCTGCGCAGATAGACATTTCCTCTTTTATCATTGCACGTTCCGCTGACCGAATACTATGCACAGTTGCAGCCGGCCACGACATCTTAACTGCGAGACAGGCTGCCATTGTTCTGCCTTGGCCATTGTGTGCTCTGTGGGATTCCCGAGCCCAGGCTCAGAGTTTCCAAGGGACCTCTGCTATATTACTGCTAGTTTAGAGTCTCACATGGTATGCAAAATGCACAAATGCTAAATGATTTTGTGTGAGGAAGCCAGGCCTTAATAGTAATAATGCCATTATGATAATGTTAACCACATCAACTAAATAAACATCGGAGGTGTCCATAGATGTAGGCCTATATTTTTAAGACATTTTTAATGATGTAATTTTACATGTAATAGTTAGAATTTATATACTGTATGCTATTTATTTATTATTTTTTATAGATTTATTTGTCTGTTCATGGAGTGAATTTTGTACAGATTTGGTTGATATTTATATTGTTTCCTGTATTGTATATTGTACTGTAATGCATTCAAATGAAAGAAGTGTTGTCTGTTTTCAAATTTTGTAAGGTCCCCTAGGTGGTGCCACAGAGAACCATCAATAAATCTCTCTGTCTGCTGAGCATGCGTGCACACACAACACACACTCGTGCACGGGCACACAGCAAAACACACACACATGCACGCACACGCACTACAGACCCAGGCAGGCACAGGGAGAGAAAAGAAAGCGTGCTTGGGCCTGGTCCAGCTGGCTGATTGTGACGTCACCCCCCTGCAAGCCCTATTTTCCAAGAAAGATTCATCAGATCATGGGCATCCCTGAGCTTCTCTGTGCACATTCTACAAGCAACACCATATGGCAGTGTCCTAAACCGCCGCACAGAGGAGCTTAATGATAGAGCCGGTGTAATGTGCATAGGCAGGGGGGTGGCAGAGGGTTGATGTGTGTGTGTGTGTGAGAGAGAGAGAGAGAGAGAGAGAGGGTGGGTTGGGGTGTATGAGGGTGGGTGGAAGGGGAAAAGAAAAACACTCATCACGTCTTTAGTCTAGGATGGCAGTGTGAGGTCAGTTGAGAAATGGGGTGGAATTGTGAAGAGTGTGACTAGACAGATGTCTGTCCACAGTAACAAGCAGGTTGTCATTATACTCCAGTGCTGAAATATGCACTGTGAACTGCCAACCCACAACGACATGTGGGGCCCTTGCAGTAATTGCAGACAGAAAACTGAATGCATGAATGAAATTATTTATTTTAAACTTGTACCCCCTCTCGCACAAAGATTTAACTGCAATAAAATGAAATATCATTAATGCTATCAGACCAGCAGTGTGGGTAACATCACGGTCATTAAAAACTGTCATGTCATGATTTTCAAGCACAAAATGGTAGTGTGTTGGAATGAGATCAGAATGTTACATAAAGTGGCTTGTTGGGTTGTCAACTCTGCTTTTCAGCCGACTAACGAGAAGTGATGCTGGCAGAGGGGGGAGGTGGGGGCAGGGGGAGGGGTGAAGGCACACACCTCTGAAAAATATGTTCACTAAGGACCCATTCCTCTCGGCAAATACACACAGCTGCTTGCTCCGGCTCCTAGGAAGTGTCCACACAGCCGGGCCCTGGCCCTAATTAATGTTTACCCAGCCTGATTCAACTGCATGACATTTTCATGATTCTCACTCTCACTGTCTGTCACAGCCTGATCCCAGAACAATGCCTCCCCTACCAACTCAAAACACACACACACACATGCACTCACATATACACACAGACACATACACACACGTGCACACCCACACACACACACACAAAACATGCATACAGAAGCATGCCTTGTTTGCAGCATGTATTTACTCTGAATACATGTTTGGGATTTTTTGTGTCATAATGAATTTAGCATCATCAGACTAGAGTTCTTTGATATTAAGGCTATAAAACTGTATACTCAACACTGAGCCAGTGTGAATGTGCGGATCGTCCCCCCTGAACCCCCCCCTGGTGATTTTTCCCCTCCTATCTCTAAGTCCACAGACGGCAGGATCCATGAATCATAAAAAAAAATCCAGCAGGGTTGAGCCGGTGTGTGCGAGTGAGTCAAGAAGGTGGCTGGCGATTGTGACACCCAACCCCGGGTGAAAACAGACGCGCCTCTCAGGACTCTATTGCCCCCCGTGGTTGTCAGGTGGGGACAGGAGGACCTGGGGGTGGCACGGGGGGTGGGGGTAGGTGGTAGGTTGTTGGGGTTGTGGTGGTAGAGCTGGTGAGCATGATTGATGGAGTCGTGGTCGGTCCATAAAGGTCTGCCAAGAGAGCGGGGAGATAATCAGAGAGAGGGCGTCCACTGTCTCACCCCTCCCAGGCGCGAGGAAGGTGGGGAAGAGAGGGAGAGAGAGGATAGAGAAATGGAGGGAGGGAGGGGCCGAGTGGGTAAGAGAGAGAGAGAGAAAGAGAGAGAGAGATGAGTCTTAGCTGGCTCCGAATTATGAAGCAGTCAGGAAGCCTGATGATGAAACTCTGAAGGTCGGGCGTAACAAGAGCCACCTTACAGGGGTCATCACCTCTCCCTTGCCACGTGTTTTGTTCTGCGCGACCCCCCTCCATATCCAACAAAGCATCGCCTCCCCACCTATACGTGTGCCTAGGGCAGGATTGAGGAGAAGGAGAAGGGGGAATGGGAGTGTATACATGCATGTGTGTGTGTGTGTTTGCACATAGGTTGTCTGTGTATGTGTGTTTGTGTGTGTGTGTGTGTGCGTGCTTAGGGGAGGTGGGGGTTGCGTTACAGTCCTGTTTATCTGTGCCTGACCTCCACCTAGCAATTCTGCTCTTGATAAGAGGAGGGTTGGCCTCATAATGTGCTCGGCAGCTGATATCAGCCCTGTATCCTTGTGAAATTGATTACCGGGGGCCTGGGCGGTGCGCAAAATATAATAAATAGAGATGACACAAAAGACACACACACACACACACGGAGGTGCAGGCTGATGGGCAACACCGCCTCAGCAATTACCCGTTGCCCACTTAAAACAGGGGTCGCCAAGGGCAGCTGGGGAGGGTGTGGTGCGTATTGGAGGTGGGGGGTGGTTGTGGCAGAGGAGTTATGGTTATTTCTTGTTCTCTGTGAAAGGGATGAGGCACACAGCATAGTGTATCAGGCAGCCTGCTGTGTGTGTGTGTGTGTGTTTGTGTATGCAAAGTGTCATGTATTTGGGCACAAGACATCCACATCCTGCTAACAAGCATGTCTGCAGAAATCTCTTTTTCAAAAGTGTGGTAGATTGAATAGATATCTGTGGCATATATGCCCTGCATCCTCAATAATATATCTCTTATTTCATCCTCCTCACAAGATGATTATGCTTGCCACAGGGCATAGATCTTGGATATGCTGCTGACTCAAAAGATGTAGCAACACCAAAAGCTATGCTTCGCTACGTTCCTTAGAATCACTGATGCTCCAAATTATACTGCCACACGTGCTAGAAAAATAAAGGTCACGCGAGTCATGTCCCTTTGACCTTTGTTCATTATCATGCAGATGTCGCAAGCTCAGGTCTGGGCGGAGCCTACACTCACTCTTGGACAAAAACATTTGCAAGGCCCCTTGTCAGATCTTATACCCGGATTTTGTCATTGGCTTTTGAAGACGTGCGAAGAGCCATCGTTGCGTTCAAGACGGGTTGGTTATTCTGTAGCGCAAAGCTGCGAAGCTCTGGGGGCTAAATAGAGTCATCAAGGGTCTGTGGAGGGGTGAAATGGTGGAGGTAATTCCGATAGCCCCTCATGACTGTGGCAATTTGAGTCACTTACAGTAGCACCCTCCATTAAAGCCCGGCCATTCAGAAGAGGCCATTGACAGGAACAAAGGCGGCGTTATCGCGAGCATGACGCACAGTGGCTTCCATTCTGGTCATCCTCTCTTCCTGTTGTCCTCGTGGTGGAATGTCACAGCATAATGATCAAGGACGCAGACGTGGTACTGTGGCACGGCACGCCTCGGAAGCGCTCACACTCCAGCAAAAGCACATTATTCTCCTGTCAGAATGCGTGTGTGTGAGACTAGTCTCTGTGAGCAGTCAGTTTTATTGTACAGTAGCACAGCAGTCCTTTTCAATATGGGCATATTTATCTGATGGGAAAGTATTTTTTATTATTCGATTTTCTCAAACATTATAAATATAAACTATTTAAAAACTCACTCAGTTTTTTTTATGAAATCTTTATTTTAACTACTTCTCAAACAAAAAAAAGAATGCTTTTAAAAACTGTCCACAAAAGAGCTGTTTTTTTTCTTGTCATAAGCACGTTGTCTGAGGACCTCCTCATGGTCTTTTTTATGGGTTATCATTTATGTGCAGAGACATTTATTAATTGGGGGGATGTCCTCTGGCCTCTCCCTGAGATGGTGCGGAGGTCATTGTTGGGTCCCACCTTTGGGCTGACCCTGGCCTGCCAGTGACCTGTGAGGAGAGGACAGACTCATGTTTACTGTCTGATGGCCCCTGTAACGTCCGGGGCACAGCAGGGCCCGCCCAGCACTCTCCCCCTTCACTCTCATTTACTCACTCACTCATCCACTTCCTAACTCTCTCACTTACTCAATCCCTCCCGCATTCACTTTCATCCATTTTTTTCTCCTGCTAATCTTAATTGTATTAGAATGGCATTTTTTTTCTTTTTCCTTCCATTTTTCTACATCCTCACTCATTTTTAGTTTTACTAAAAAACTATGTTTTCTCTCCCACTGCCTATCATTCTCTTCCCTTCATCTCTCTCTGTCATTCATTCTTTTACTTCCCCTTCTCTGCCTCACTACCCTTGCTCAACCCCTTTTCCCCTTTTCTCTCTGTATATCACCTTTTTCACCTCTCTCTCTCTCTCTGTCTGTCTCTCTCCCACTGGCTGCCTTTTGCACATCCACTTGAAAGTGGTACCATCCTGTGGCTCTTGACAATAGGAAACTGACCACCATTTCCTGGTGTCTCAGTCTGGGCTAAGACAATTTGCATTGTTTTCTTCTGTCAGTTTTGTTGAGTATGTTTATTATTTTTGATCAATTCAATTTACTCTGAAAGCTTGTAAGTCACAATATAACTTTTTTGACTTGATAAGGTTTTTTTTTATTTTGTTTTCAGATGAAAGCTGTTTCCTATTAAATTCACAAAACATGATGGCCTGTACACTATAAGGTAAGCATTTTCACACATTCTTGCATTTAAAGATTTATTTTATGAGTCATGATTGTAATCATAATAATTATTTGGAGAAAAAACTAAATCCAGTTTAATCCAGGTAATGTGAGGCAGGCAAGAGCTCCCCGCCAGTGTAATGTTAGTGTAGAGAGTGCCCCAGAGAATTGGCACTGGCTGTTTCAATGAAGAAATCTGTATTGCTGTTAGCTGGCAGGCAGACCTTTGTATCCATTTGTTCCACTCGCCTGCCCCTCAATGAGTTTAATCAGCTGAGAAAAAATGGTGAAAGGGGTGTTGCCCAACCCGCCCATACCTAAGAACTCTTGCGTCTCTCTCTCTCTCTCTCTCTCTCTTTCTTTCTCTTTCACTCTTTCGCTCTCTCTCGCGTGAACACACACACACACACACACACACACACACACACACACACTCTCTATGCATCAGTGTGAAGAGTTGAGGGTCTCCCTCTCCCCTGTTGCCTCGCGGATTATCAAGTACACTTCAATTACTGCCGATCGATACACTTCTGGCTGCAAAAGGGGAGGGCGAGAGGGAATGAGACAGACTTTGGGCATGGCTGTGACTACAAAGCAATGGATTAACACTGATATGCATCTCTTCATTTACATCAGGGATGGGCCCACTCCACCCCCAGCACACTGCGGCCGGCTCCTCGTCTGTGGACGCCCGCACTCTCACACGGACTCTAATTGAAAGGCGACTTTTTGAGAGATTGCTTCTTTAAGTGCTCGGCAAGGTGAGGGCAGGCCTGTCATATACTGTAGGAGGGATTAGGGCCTGCTGGGCTCCTTGCAGCTCTAAGTATGGTCTCCAAAGCGTACTCTTCATCTGAGCCCAGCAAGAATAGAGAGCCATTTATTTCAGAGTGAACGTGTTTAGCCTCCTCTTTCTCTCTCTATCTCAGTGTGTGTGTGTGTGTGTGTGTGTGTGTGTGTGTGTGTTTGTGTGTGTGTGTGGTTGTGTCTAAGTGAATCTGTGTGCGAATGTGTCTTGGTTTGCATGTGTGCGCGTGTGCGTGTGTATGTCTGTCTGTGTCTGTCTGTGTGTTTGCCATTAGAGAGTGTGTGTGTTGGAGGACTGACGTAATGCCCACTAATGTTATCACATAGCCTAAAAATGAGTAAGACAGAGGCGCAGATGAAGATGTGGGAAGTGCAAATTTGATGACCGTGATCCAAATTCAAACTGATAGCTACTGGGCAGCAGTAATGATGTGTGCAATTACAGTTCTAAATTTATAATTCATACATGGTGTGACGGATTAATCAGTCTGCACACTCACACAAAGAGAGAGTGAGAGTAAGAGGGAGAGAAAGAGTGATTAAATGCAAATCAATTCCAGCAAAAATTAGGAATCAAAACACTTTTTATTTTTAAAGATTTTTTTTTTTCAGCCTACATAATTGTATCCCTCTCCATAATGTCAATCTCTCAAACAGCAAAAAGTGGTGAAGAAAAAAATAATGGAAGAGAAATAGAAATGGAGTGAGGGAAATGAAAGCAAACAAACAAACAAATAAAAAAAGAAAGGAAAAGTGCAGGAAAAGATAAGAGCAGCCCAGGTCCCCCAGTGGAGAAGTGCGAAGGTCTCCAGTGCCTGGCCTCAGGTCATGTGCCCTTTCTCCCCTCCAACACCCAGCCACCCCCCACCCTTTATCCCTCCTCTCCGCAGAGGCAGTAAAAACACTCCAACACCTGGGTCTCTCTCCCTGTCTGTGCATCCGGGCCTCGCCGGCGCACAGATGCTGGCTGTTTATCATTCGCACAGACACATGCCTCATAATTGTGCTTGGGATATAGAGAACAAGAGAGGCAGAGAGAGAAAGAGAGAGAGGAACAAAATGTGCTCCCTAATTGAGAATAAAGGCTTTCAGGAAATGTGAGGCTTAGCGTTCAGGAGATTTTAAATCTTCTGTTGACAGAGTAGTTTCAGTGATGCAGTGCTGCTTTCTATGTGTAAAAAATATTTTTATTATATATTTGTTCTCACAACTATATGATAACAATAGTGTGTGTGGTGTGTTATAACATGCTACAATATTATGTGAATAGTCAAAATATAGTTGGACATTTAACATTTATAAATCCATTTACATTTCACAAAAATGAAACTATTTTCATTTGACCAGAATGAAGAAAGTAAATTCAAGGAAACTGCTTCAAGAAAAAAAAAAAAAATTATGTAATACTATGTTGTATTATGTAAATAGTAACACACACACATACACACACCCAAACAAACAATGTAGGCTGACTCCAGTCCTCCAACAGAACTGAGGTGGATTGGCTTAGTGTCCCCTCATCAATCATTACTCAGCGAGTTGGGCAGTGTGTCTCTCCTGCTGCATCAACGTAATGGACAGTCAAAGGTGAGCCTCACTCAAATTAAAGCCAGTTTTTAAAGATGCCTTAAAGATGGAGATGGGACAAACAGAAAAAAGGGAAATCTTACCCAGCCCATCAAGACAGGATGGTCTAATTAAAAAAAGAAAGAGAAGGAGCGAACCATTTTGTGTTTTTTGTCACGAAATAGCATTGCTTTAATAGTTATAGGAAAAGTGGGGAGAGTGACTCCTTGAGTATTCAGTAGGTTTGTTGTGATCACTTTAATTTAGTTGTATCAGCCAAAGGGGCCTTGAGTTACAGGGCCCAGTGATCCGTATCCTCTTCGCTCCCTCCCGGGTCAGCATCCTATTACCCTGCCCTAGACAGAGCAGGAGTGCATTTTCAGAGTATTATGCTCAAGCCTCTGAAATGGTCTGTCCCTCCAAAATAAAGATGCCTTTTTGGTGAAAGCCTTTCTCTCTGTCTCTCTCTCTCTCTCTCTCTCTCTCACTCACTCACTCACTGACTCACCCCCAACCCCTCCCTTCACCCCTGTGTCCCACACCATCCGCCACCCCACCATGGACCCCCTCACCTCACCTCCCCCTCAACCCCCCATCCATCCATCCCTCCCTCCTGCCCGCCTCCCTCCTCTCCCTCTCTCTCTCTCCCGCTGCAGTCTCTCCTGCCAGCTCCCACGGTTCGTCTTTGGAAATGATCCGTCCCTGAGCGTGCAGCGGAGCCACTCCATGTTCACATCCCCCAAGGGGGCTTCCTGCCTGCCCACTACCCCTGCTTTCCTTTGTCAGCCAAATGGATACCAATTAAATCAACTGTTCTCCAATTAGGATTTGGAAGAATCTATCTTGTTCAGTGTTCGAAATCCCAGGGCCTGACTCACTATCTCTCTTTCTCTCTCTCTCTTTACCTCTCTCTCTCACTCACTTTCTTACATACACACACTCTCTCTCTCTTTCTCTCTCTCTTTTTGCTGCTCTCTTTCTTTCTCTTACTAGCGTTCCTGGAATCAGTTACCGAGAGAGAGAGAGTAGTTATTTCCTGCAATACGATACCCCTGGGTCCTTTCCTTCTGTCTGTTTGCACAATATGTTAATAGAGTGTTTTCCTAAACATTAGCTGATATTGTATATTGTAAGCATTTTGTACATCAGCATTTCATAGGGTGAAATGACTTTACCTGACCTTAACTGCATGTTAATCATGGTTTATACACATTAGCCAGTTTGTAATACTAATAGTCATGATCTGACACTTAAAAAAACAACTGTAATTCAGTGTAATCCCACTACCTCGTGCAGAACAATTTGTTGAACACTTAACGTCGTATGCACATTAGTAAAGTAGGTAATAGACCAAAATGCAAGAACAATAAAATTGTGAAAATAAGCCATTTGACTGATGAAAATGGCAAAATATCGACTCTTGTTACACACTCGTAAACTGCAGAAATGTAGACCATTTTGTGATTAATAAAAAAGAAAGAAAAATGGGAGGGGGGTGGTACCTTAATCTGTAGACATGGTTTTAGAAGTGCTTGGATGCAAGCCATGTCATTATTGCCCATTAGTCGTGTTCAGAAAGTATGCCCCCATTGTGTTCCTTATGACTGGGCAACACCCCCTCCCGCCACTCGAAATCACATCCAGCTAAACAAACCACCCAGTCGAGCTTCCTGTGGTGCGCTGATTCAAATCCCAGGGCCCAGGCAGAGCCGAGGAGAGGAGAGGAGAGGCCTCTCACCAGTTCCTGTTCGGCCTACTCCTCCAGCCCCTCCATGGCCATAGTCATGGTTCTCCCTGTGCTGTCACCACTGCTGCTGCTGTTGCGGCTGTAGCGGCTGCCGCTGTCCACTCCTTTCCCTCCCCCCACTCGTAGATTAATGAAGATTCCTTCACTGTTTTGTAAACTTGTCAAAACAGCCCACAGGTTTTAACACTTCGCATGCCTAGGTTTACATTAGCCCATTTCCCTCCCCCTCCCCCCTTCCCTTCTTGTTCGCTCTCTGCACTGTGATATCATGTAGGTAGCGTAGGCCTCTAGCTGTTACTGTACGACATCCATCTCATGGAAGTGTGCCTGCCGGCTTTGTGCTAATAACGCTGTTTAACAAACACCATTCCTGCCGCAGTAACAGAGCACTGAAGTGCCACCTCGGTGTACTGTGGTACCTGACAGATTTTGGTATTTATCTCTGAGGAGTAGTTCATGATCTAATACACAACGTTTACATATCAGTTTGGTGGGTAAGAGGAACGGTCAAAGAGGGAGCAGCAGGTGGTCTTGCAGAACAGAAGACACTCTATAACATCAACAGAGAGAGAGGAAGGGGAAGGGCGAGCTTTAATGTCATCTAAAAGAGCTGCTTATGTGTAATGCAATAACACTGTCATTTTAAGAATAACATATCTGTGCGCTGCGCTGGCTAATTCAGTTGTATCATATTGTGACCTTCTCAGTTCTCATTTTTGCACATTGGCATTAAAGGGAATTAATAAAGGGCAGCAATGAAAGGTTGTAGTTTGAGCTGAAATCAATAGCATCATTTTCAGATCTAGACGTGTCTTAATATCTTGAATTCAATACAAAGTCTGCTTCGCAATGGATAGGTATTAGAGAGAAATAATTATTGGAAAACCTATTCAAGATGTATGTATGCTAACTTGATTAGTTTAATGTGAGTTATGTGGTTATGTGAATTTGTAACAGTGCACCACAGGGGAAAAAAAGTTAGATAGCACACCCAATTCCATGCACTCTTTCTCAGAAACCAAAAGAAACAGAAATGACAGCCTAATATTGTCCGACATTCCATCTCATTCAGCAGCCAGGACAATGTGCTAATACAGTTGCTTAGATGTTGATCTCTGTTCAGCGTCCTGATGGCCCCCTACCTTTGGTTTGTCATACGCCTTTACGAATCGAATGGAGCCAGATTGTGCGCTCACAATAAAGGACCTTTTAAGTCCATTATGGAACAAAGATGGTTAGTGACATTGTGCAACAAGAGATTGACCTCCGGTGATCTTGCTCTTCTTGGATCAGGACTCATAGGCTTTTTTTTTTCTGGGGAGGGGGGTTGGTTGGTAGGGAGGGGTAGGGGGGCACCAGGATGTGAAGAGGCAGTGAGAGAGGGAACATGGGAACCAGATCTCCCACGTCTCCAGCTGCTCCCTCTCTCTCTCTCTCTCTCTCTCATCTCTCTCTGTCTCCTGCTCCCATCACGTGACCGTGGCTTTCTAGAGATGTCGGGACATGGGCCTGGCGCGCCCGTCAGAGTGAGGAGGGAAGCGCGAGGTAATGTCAAAGCTCCTGATTTACCACTGAAGTGTTTTTCTTTTTTCCTTTTTTTCTCTTCACAGAGGTTTATGATTCCAGAAATAAACGCTAAAAGCATCGCTGTTAAATGTCCCCTTCCATTTCACAATATTTGTCGTCCTAGAGCAAAGATGAGAACATTAAGACAATGACACCATAAATCTAGATGGATGAAAAAAAGCTTATGTAAGGATTTTAGTGCTAAAATTAGCCCACAAAAAAGACAAAATATGCATTTGTGCCTGAAAAACTTGACTCTGTGCCTATTTCAAGACACCACAGCATGCGGTCTCATGAATAATAGGTCTCAGCACGTCTGTCAATCCATACCGACTATAAATCAATCATTTGATTGAGTCTTTCGGCAGGCTCGCTGTCACACAGCACAGGGGATGTCTGGGGTATAATCATTACAGATCAAGAGATATTTTAGGCCAACCAAAATAACATCTGTCTCTAGACATCCATGAACTCTGCGAGCCCTCGGAAAGCCCTGTACCTCGCAGCTGAACTCCGAAACTCTCCAGTCAGGAAACGATCTGATTGTGAATTTAATGAACCCCAAAGTACAGCCCTTGTTATTCCAGCTGTATTTTGAGGCAGGTCCTGAAGTGTATAAACACTAAAAATAAATATTCACCGGTAGTGTAAAAGCAGCGTAAATATAGACTGATTGATCCGTTGACCAGCACTAAATGCCTACATAAATGGTTCATGTTGTTTCATTTTATAGTTTGAAAACAGGATGTAATAAGTTTGTTCTTTTTTTTCTAGTGTTTCTTGATGTAAAAAAGAAATGTTGTGGGCTAATTTAACGGGCGCTAAGTGTCTGTTTTAATGTCCCCTCTTCATCACATTTTATGGCTACTCTTTTTTTGACCTCCACCACACACAGCTGATGTCCCCGTTTTATGTAAGACAAATAAATGAACAATCACTGTATTTTCCACTGAGTAATTCCAAAGAGAGAGAAAAAAGAAAACAATTAAAAAGCCCTTCTTCTTCCCATCCAGACGATTCCCACGCATTTTTTGGCAAGAGGAGCCCTCTGACAGTCTCCAGAGGGCTCGCTTCTTTTCCAGTCCGCGAGGAACTTGTCAGGAAAAGATCTACATTTCCCAGAGTGGAGTGTGGGCGAGAGTGAGGAGCAACACAAAAAGACGGACCAGCAGGGTGAGTGCATGTTGGGGGTGGCTTTGGTGAGGAAGAGGATTGGGGGTGGGGAGGTGGGGTTGGATAGATGGAGAAAGGGTTCACAGAGAGTGAGAGAAAGAGAGAGAGTAAGAGATGGTGAGATGGGGAGAAAAAAATGAGAGATTGCCTATATCTTGATATGTGTGAGGCAGCCTTGAGCCTGTCATGCCTTGAAAGGAGAAGTCAGGTTGGGCCTGGGCTGGAAAAAAAGGGGAGAATATGGAGGCCACAAGTCTGTCAGGACCGTCATCAGTACACTTTGTCTCTACCCTTTTTGCAGAGACAAAATAGCCTGTATTAGTGCAAAGAATGAACAGTGACCTGAGCTCCCCTCCACACCCCTCCAATAATCAAGGCTTTGTTCTTGATGCGCACTGAGGGCTAAGGGGAGCAGAAGTGCATAGCTAATCAGTTTAACCCTCCCAGATACCCGCTTGACTTTTGACAGTTTCACATGATCTGTGGCTGACAGCAGTGCCAGGGCTTCTGTGCCGAGCACCATAGCCTGCAGTACAGCAGGGCCAAAAAGCCCCGACCCCGCTGCCACACTGACCTGCCAGGTGACACCGGTGCCCGAGGGCTGGCTCAGGGCTCCAACACAATGGCCATCTTTTGGACAGCTCCTTAAAGGCCCTTGAGCTGCCAGTTTTATCTCCTGAGATGATATTATCTTTATTCTAATGAAGTGGGAGGAGGAGTTTTGTTTTTTTTCTTTTTTAACATCTTTTGTTTTTTCATCCAGGCTGAGTTTTTGACAGTTTGACCTGCTCGGGATGGGCTGGGGCACAGACGGCTTCTCTAGGGTCAGGGAAAGTGACAAGAATGTCAAAACTGATTTTGGCAGATGGACAAGCAACAGGTTTGACTTTTTTGGTGTTTTATTTTATTTTCAGACAGCATAATGGAAGCAAGACAAATGTGGGTTGCCCAGAGCAGAGAGCTAAACTGTGTTTTTTGCAAATGAAAAGGAAAGAAATTGAATCGCAATTTAGGTGCCCTTACTTGCCTCCAGTGGCTCACACGTTTAGCATCGTCAAACTTAATTTGATCCACATTTATCCACATAGTTTGATCCACATTGTTTGTATAAACTTAGTTTGATCTACATTTATTTTCACTACAGTAGTTTATACCAACAACTTACAAAAACAAGAAGTAAAGATAGGACGCTAATAAGCAAACTCAAAAAGTTCTAAAATGCCTTGTTTTTTCTTATTTCTAAAACAAAACATGCAGGTTAAACAAATGTACATTAAACTAAACCATGTCATCTTTCAATCTTAATATCCATAAAATACTGCCATATAATTGGCAGAATATTGGCTTGCAAAAACAGACAAATTACAGGCATGCTTGAAGGGTAAAAAGACATACTCCGAATTAGCTAAGATCTTCACTTGGTTTTATGTTTTTCCAGGCAAGTCCTGTATAATCTCCCTAGTGAAGCCACCGAAATGAGATGGTGAAAATGTGCTACCCATGAGTCCTTTCTCTTTCTGTCTCTCTGTCTGTCTCTCTCTCTCTTTCTCTCTCTTTTTCTCTGGTTGCCGGTGTGCGGCCTGTCGATGGTCTCCAGCCACCAAAGGCCAGAGCCCTTCAGTTTGTCTTTATTAGCCAACAAGCAGCTTTAATCAACACTGGAGAGCTCCATGCCTTCCTCTCCTCTAATGCGCCATTAAGGTCCATTCAGAGTGACTGAACAGTTGTCACACAAAGTGGAGAAGCACGGAGTAATCAATGGTAGTTAAGAACTGTAATTTATCACCTTGCCACGGCCAGGGGCTCGGCTACACCAGGCCTCCCCTGCCTGAGGGTGACGGCAGAGGCTCAAGGGGGTGGAGGAGTGGAGGGTTGGTTGATGCCGTGGCCGTGGTGTTGCCGCAGGTCGGGCCACAATTACTCTTCATCTAAGGTGCTGTATGTGCCGACTGACACAGGCACAGTTCAATTGCAGCATTATCTGGGTATATCAATAATGTGGAATTAAAAGCGATTGATTTTTGCATGGGTGTTTTTTTCTTTTCCTTTTCCCTTTCTCTCTCTTTGCATAGTTTCTTATAACAGAGGATAATAGGCAACAAAGCTTATAGCTCCCACTCTTTTGAATGGGTTAAATTAGTTAGATTTTTGTTTAGAAAGACTCAATGCTGTTCTCCTACAATTTTAAGCATTTAAAACATTTAAAGTATGTTATATTCAAGTTATTTCTGTGTAAATTGAATAAACATCAAGTTATCAAGTTCTCCCTCTAGTGTTTGAGTGTTGTAGTCCGTCTTGTAGTGCTGCTTGTTATTAAAAAAAAGGAGTGGGGTCAGGGTGGACTTTCTACCAAGCTTAACCTAGCATGGAAGGGAGCAGGCACACATTCCCCAGGTCAACATATTACTGTGTCAAATGCAGATGTGGAGAGAAATAGAAATAACTATGCTATTACAAATACTCACAATGTCATATTGAGGGACCAAATGTTGAAATAGCGAACTGCTATATGCCAGGTTAGATAAATTATGTTCTTTTTTGTGTTAAAAAAATGCTGAATCTACATAATCTCAAAGGAGCTGTCCATGAGACAGCCTCGGCCCAACAAAACTGATGCATAACATTCTATCAGGGCGAAGCAGAGAGAGAGAGAGAGAGGGACAGAGAGCAAGGACTGATGCTTCAAGTGAGGCCAAGGAGAATGTCACTGTGCACAGCCTGAGATATGGAATAAGCAAAGAGGTCTATAAAAAAATTACCATGTTAAAAGATTTGTTTTTATGTTTTTTCATCCTGTTCAGATTAAAGTAGTCCTATTGTAATCAAGGCAGCATCTCATACATTAGTTTTCAAAAGTTTTGTGTTTTCCTTTCTTTGTTTTTCATTAATTTAAAATCATGTAATGTTTTTTTCCTGAAAGATTTCTTCATTGCCAACCTTAAAAGAAAGTATTTTGCAAATGCTTATGTTGTTTTTGATACCTCTCTTAAAAGCTGTCTCATTTGTAAGCTATTTTAGTCCAAAAAGGTAGTACATATATATATATATATATATATATATATATATATATATATATATATATATACCTCCACAAAACACCATCTGTCAACATCTGCCCAAAACCAACTGGGTACAAAGCCCAGTGCGTACAGATAGACAGAGGTGGTACCTTCCATTCAGAATTGCATGCTTGAAAATCTCAGCAATGCACAGAGGCTCTATTAGCTATAATAAGAAGTGATTTGTTGGTCAAATGCAAAGGTTGAACTCTGTGCATAGGGGATGTGGAGGTGAGGCTTGTAAGGCCACTGTGTGTTGCCAGCTGTATAAATTGCATTAAGAAAAAGAGGTCAGCTGTGGAGCACTGGATAAAAGACTTAATTTTAGTTTGATTGTGTCCTTCCCCTCTGTTTGCGTCGAGTCTCTTAATTTAGATTAAAAATATGTCGTTGGGCAAATAACACAAGGGGGCCTAATCGGGGAGCTGCTTGATCAGACTGAGAGCAAAGAGAGCGAGAGAGAGAGAGCGAGAGTGAGAAAGAGGGAGAATGAGAGAGAGGGTGAGAGGAGGGAAAAATGATGCCATGCAATTGCCCACAAATCACAGTGCACATGAACAGTCCAAACAGCCATGGCGGGGAGGTGGGGCAGGGGGGTGAGAGGGGAAAAAAAAAAGTTGAAAGAGGCCCAAAAAAAAAGAATAAGAAAAATTTCAATTTCAGGAGCATTATTATTTTCATTAATCATAGCAGCGCCGTCACCTCTCTCCTTATGCCTTAGCTGGAGATCTATTATCCGCTCCATTTAGCTTCCACCATATTACCTCATATGTTTTCCTGGTCGACCAAATAAGACTTAAGAGATAAAACAATTTACTGTTCATTATGAGGCATGTCACAGGAATCAATCTATTAACCTGCGTTAACTGGGCCGGCTGGGAAGGAGCTTTGGACCCGCGTGGCTGCCGAGGGAAAATGGATATTTATATATTATACGTCCGAGATCATAAAGAGAGGGTGGGCATTTAATACCCGTTCCCTCCTCTCCTCCCTTCGCCTCCCCTCCTCCGCTTGCCTGCTCTGCCCTCTCGTCTACCCAGTGCCCGGTGGATGGCTTTATTTTCCTGGTGGCCAAGGCACCCTCCTCGCCTTCACACAGCCTCTGACCTGTGAAAGATTCTAACAAATTAGCTTCTATTGTGGAGCCAAAGGTGCCATCAATGAGTGGACGCTCGGCTGAGCCTAAAGTATGATGGGAGAAGCAGGCGACAGTGCAGGGAGCCTTGACGTGATTGAATTAACCCTTTGTAGGAAGTGTACTGATAGGGGGATGGAGAGGGGTGGACTAGCTGAGAGGTTTAGAGGCTGCCAGGGTTGGTTTGATGAGAAACAGGTGCCTAGCCGGCCTAGGACTCTGCTGAATGTCTATTCACAAACGTAATGATGCTTCTTTTGTTGAATATCTTTTGTTAGGAGAACGAGATCTCTCTCTCTCTTTCTTTCTTTCTCTTTCTATCTCTCTAACTCTCTTTCACACACTTACACATGCACACACACACACACACACACATAAATACACACTCTGTTTTTCACTTTTCCCATTTCCATTACAGAATTGACAAGATATCAAAATGATTCCTTTCTTCCTTTCTCTTGTTTGTAAACACTGAGGCTGTGTGTTATGATTCTTTTTGTCTGCTTTAATCAATTTAGGCTGATCATCATTGATTTGTCAACCATTTTGTCATTTTTGAGCATGTTATCCTGCTTTGTTTATGAAAGGCCTGCCTACCCTGAACAATGTTCAAATATCCTAACACAACCGGAATGCTCTTTGTTATGCATGTAAAGATGTGTATGTCTGTATTTGTTTTGAAGCACATTAAATGTGTGTGTTTGTCCTTTAATTATGTGTGCGTGTGTGCACATCTTTGTGTTTATGTGTGTGTGTTTGTGTGTGTGTGTGTGTGTGTGTGTGTGTGTGTATGTTACCTCTCAGTAGCCCAATCAGTAGCACTATGCCCCTATGCCCCAGGCCTGAACTTATTGACATATCCGAGTATTGATGAGCCTTTGAGCAGGTTCATATTTGTATGATAATGAATGTTTGAACTGTGTCTATAGGAGGTCACCCAATCGCCTGACACCATCATAAGTGTCTCAATAAGCAGTTTCCTATTAAAAGGGGAAGGGTGAGTGTGTTTGCCTACTGCACATTAACCTTACAAGCTTGTGTGTTTGAATAATTTATTTCAACCCACGTAATCATCGCCTTTTTCAGAGTTCTTTTCTGTTCTCGGTTCATCCATGTCAATTGACACTTGCAGCACTAACGCTCATTTCTATATTCTACAAGCTAATGTCTGTGTTCGATCGATAGGAATATTAATTGGTTCAGTTCACAGCAGTATAGCTAATCAGATGTGACCCTTTAAATCAGTGAAAGCAAAGAAATGGTAGTATGTACAAAGGAGAGTGATGAAGACAGAGAGGGGAAGGGAGAGTGGAGTCAAAAGTGCATCGTGACAAGAAACCAATGTGCTTTCGTTTTTTTTTGGCAGGGGAGGTTATTGGGGAGGGCTAGTCATTAGTGTTAGAAATAACATCAAACTGGGATTCATTAAAATAATTTTGAAATTGCACTAAACGAGCTGTGTCAGAGAGAGGGCCCCAGGGCATGTCAGTACAACTCCAATCTGTGCCCCCCACCCCCTCCGCCACCCCCCACTCCCCCCAACCCTCCCACATCCCTCATCGTCCTTGCCTCCCCCCCCCCATCTGCATAGATATAAACACTGCTCCCTCCACGTTGGCCATGACTGAAAGCTGCCTCAGGTGCCTTCCTGTAATCATATAGAGGGGTGTGCTGTCGCTCATCAAGATCAATAGGCGATACAATTACATTTTGATCTTTTTGCTCTATCAAAGCGTTTGGACATACATGCTTGTTTATCATTGATCACAGGAATTGACCTGGATGATGTTTATTACATCTGTTGAAACTAAACTATGAAAGACTATGCTTGCATTGCCTGCTGATACAACAAGTAGATATGACAAATTTGTATAAAACATAGTGTAAAATATAATCAGGACAAACTGTTACACATGCAGGAAGGTGGGAAAAAAGCCTCTTTAGGGCTATTGAAGCTGCATACATACAAATCCCTTCATATTGGGTGATATGACTCATGTGAGGGTGAACATTTTCATTGCAACAGTGAACGTCTATTAACATCTGTCAGTATTATTGTGTTTTCGAGGTCACTAGACTTAGGTTAGGAAGAGCTGTTATGAGCTTTGTAGTGAAAAAAGCATGGTGTGTGTCTGAATGAAAGCTCTTTCATGCTAAATGTAGCCTTTTATTAGAGCTCTGCTTAAAACACTTAGATTTCTTCAACTGTGGCCAAAATACGCTCAGAATTGGATGATTGGATGTACTGGATATACTTAACCATTATTATTTTTTTTTCTTCCTCATTTATTTCTTCTTTTCTTATCTCTGTGCTAACAAACTCTTTATACCTGCCACTAAGTCATCTGAAGGCAAAAGTCATGCCCTCTAGCCAGTTGCTTGCCACAGATGTGACATCTGTCAGCCACAGCCTACCACCTATTACCCAGGAATGTCATCAAGTGAACGTAGCATGTGGGAGGATTCTGCCTGCTCCCATTTCTCCTTAAAACTTCACAGGTTTCCACACTGACAATTAGGAGTCGTTGAAGCTTGATAAAGGGCAGGATTTTCAGTTGTCTCATCCCTACTCAAGCAGCCGGAGGCAAAGACAATCTAATTGTGTGATATAACAGGTTTTAACTCTGTTGTAGTTATAGCTTTGCAATTGAAACAACCAACCTTAGCTTTACAATGTTAGCTGGTCTATTGCAGAAAAGAGGATGGTTCAAATTGAGAAAAGTGGTATTGCTGCTGTAAAGTGTAATAATGCTGGCCTCTGTGCAAACATCTTGGCCTTTAAATTGGTTAGTGTGGCTTGGTAATGAGACACATTTAGTGTGGGAGAGCCAAATATCAAATCTAGCTAAGGGTCATTACCTCAAATCAGCACAAGCCATCACAATAGTAAACAAGACATTCATACAAACACATTTAAAATCTCAGCTGTTATGAGCAATACTGATAGATGCAGTGACAAGACACGTTTCAAATTTAAATATAAAACTAGTTCAGCACCTCTGATGTGAAGGCATATTGGACATAGACAGCTTTGCAATTAAAGGTTTGTGTGATAAAATGGCTGTCAGCAACATGGCCCATGGTCTTTAAACTATAATTTGGGCCACTGACTCTCTGCATTATCACTGTGGCTGTGAAAAGCATAAAATACTGTATGTGTAGTGTAATATACTGTATCCTGAAATGAGCTGGAAACATGCACTCACTTGTAAATATGTATTCCTATAAATATGTACTATAGGTAACTGGTAAATAGGATGTAGCATGTGTGTGGCCTGTTAACAAAATGATTCAGTGGCTGTTTTAGAAGTGAAATCAGATGTGAGGTGACTTTTAATCTTTAGCAGATCTAATTCCATACATCATCACATGTAATGTCAAGACTTGCCCATCTTAGTGGAGTTCCAGCATTTCTATAGGTTTGTTTTATCTCGTACTTTAAATTTCAGGAATTTCAATTAACATGTATGGGGAAAAATGAAGATCAAACCAGGCGTGGGAATTTTTTTTTGTGTGTGTGTGTTCATATTCTTCATTTCCTTTTTTTCTTTCTTAACGAGAGATAAAACTTGAGAAGCCAGTTGAAATAAATAATCTTGTTTACTTGAAAAGGTTAAATAAGCAACCAAGCACTAATCCAGTTTGCATGGTGGAATGTTGAAAGAAAATAGCAATATTTCTGCTAAAAGTTCCCACAGCCAGAGGACAGTGCACATTTATTTTTTTGCAGAACTGGGAAGGTCATCTCTTGTGATATTCTTATTTATTAATTTACTGCTGCCATAAATTCATTTCTGTAGATGTCTGTTTCAACTTGGGAGGTTGGGTGAAAATACATTCCACAACAGGATAAGAAAGAAATTTTTTGGTCTGACAGTAATTTTATTTTCTTAACCTTGAAATGGAGCACTCGGACAAGTCCAGAATGTGAGCATGCTTTAAATCATGTCTCCTGTCCTATACAGACCACACTTAAAATGTCTGTTTGAACCCAGGGTGTTCAGTTCACCAACCATATCCTCATCCAGCAGCAAGTATGCTCTGGAACAAAAGCCCTGCTCTTGCTAGGTTCAGCAGAGGAGATGTTATCACCAGACACGCATTGTTACTCGTTCCATGTAGGCCATAGCGCTGTACAAGCATGCTTAGCAACAGTGTCAGACAACTGTGTTGGTAAGCATCTTGGCCATGAACTGTCTGCGACTCCAGTGATTGTTAAATGTAAGACAGGCCACACTGGTAGTCACCCTCGCTGACTGTATGCTTTTTGAGCTCCCATTACAGAGCGAGGCGGTACAGAAGAGTGAACCAAATGCAAAGCGTAACGATCAAAAGAGTTCAAAGGGCTGACTGAAGTGCTGTTAAATAAGAAATAAAAAAAAAAAATATATATATATATACTGCTTTTGACGCTGTGCTTTTAAGGCGCCGATAAGGGCTCTCTTGTGGCTGTCAAATGTATTCAAACCCATGCTCCTTTAGGTTCGAAGGAGAGCACAGGACCAGAGTGGGGAGGAAAATGAGTATGAAATGACCTTTTTTGTGCGTCGGCGAATGTTGTGCATAGGTTTGAAGATGAGAGAAGGTGCTTGCCTAATCCCGACTCCTCTCCAATTGGTGTTGCAAATGTCTCCGTCTGGGCTAATCTTCTCAGGCTTGTGCGGCTTGGGGCCTTCAGAGTTAACCTGACATTTCCAGAAAATTAGCCTTTCAAGTGACCTGAGTGGCTCTCTGTGAATTTCTCGATAAGAGGGACAGATAGCTCCCCCTCTTTATTTGTTTATCCGGGCTGACGTCGGGAGGCCCATTCTCTCTCTGCCACTGCTGCATCTGCTCCGCGCATTTACACAGTCACTTCTCCCTCCCTTACTGTGAAATAAAAGGATTGGCTGACTGGAGTGCCTCAGTTTGACATTTTTTTTTTGAAAATCCTTTAAAACTTTCAGGAATGTACATAATTTGTGTTTAATGTTTATACTTAATTAGATGGGAAAGAACAAAAACAACAACAAAAAAGAGGTGCCCAACAATGAGCCGTTACCCATTTTAATGTCCTTTATGTTTCATGAGTTATAAGAGTATATTTTAGTCAACCATTTATATCGTACCTATGTTTATGTGACTAATAGCCCATTTTCCTTGGCTTATTGTATTGTGGCCAGTTTATAGACACTTGACAGTTGATGTGCTATGCTTGTAATAGCATGGGGTTGTCAAGATATAAAATGTGATATACATATTTGTAGTTAAAGGAGGATCTTCAATTTTTATAATCTTAGATTTTGCCCCCTTTTAAAAATGTAGTTCGAAATTTACATCCGATATGTTATATATCTTGGACCTTCACGGTTGAGGCCCATCACAATGATGCTGGGGGTGGTGGTGCGTGTGTGTGTGGGGGGTGGAGGGGTGGGGGGTGTACTGGGGAAGAGATGAGGCTCATGGAAATGGGTTTGGATAGAAAATTAAGTTCAAAGGTCAGGCGGCCCGGTCTGAAGGGTAACAGCAGATGAAATGTGGCTATTTGTTTTAAGCCAAGACTGATTTCATCTTGGCTGGAAAAGGTCAATGTGACATGAAAAAAGGATTCATCTCCATTGGCGCTGGCGGGGCCGCTCGCTCTCACCGTGCCTGTGTTTACTTACGTATTTACACTTGGGCTTGCTAAACCGCGTCATTATTCACTCGGCCTGCACTCATCCAGCCTCCCTCCTTCTGGCCCCTTGTCTTACAAGTAAACACCTTCTCTTTCCATTGATAATAATATTTTATTGTAATAATGATTTTCATTGTTATTTTTAAGGGGGTGGGGACTGTGGGGCAGGGATGGGCAGTTTTGGCTTTTTTGCTGATTTGACTCAGTTTTGGACTTCAGGACATATCCATAGCTGCACCCAAGGACAAGTCTGTTGTGTGTTAACTCATTCAGTCCATTGATGATAAGGAGGGAAGAAAAAAAAAACACATACATAAATGCCCCAGCATCCCTTTTATCCTCATTGGTGTTGTGGGGGCACATGTGGGCCTTTTTGCTGAATGATATTCAACTATTATTGCAGGCAAACACTATTTAAAATGAGAATGGCAGCGGTCTGAGGACCTGAGCACAGGTTGAGTTTACCCAAGGAAATGCATGTACCTCCTGGCCCCGGGCTTCAGCCACACAAAGGGAAAAACACATAAAGGCGTGAGGATCCCGTGGCCCCTACATCGCCTATGGGGGACTGGGGGAGTGTGGAGAGGACACAGAGGTCAGAGCAACTTGATTTGTATCTGGCATCCCTGTGGGACAGGCAAATACACCAGGCCGATGCAAGTTACCTGCCCTTTAGCTAGCCTGCTTCACCCAAACAATAAGCCAGGGTACGGTTAGATGAATGAGAGCCGTGCTCACCCCTGAGCAACAGCACTGCCAGGGGAACGAGGGGTTGCAGGTGGTGGTGGTGGTTTGGGGGGGTGGGGGTGTGTGGAGGAAAAACGCATCCTTTGAACATCGGCACAGCAAATTCTCCAGAATGTGTTGGAAACGTGTGGATGTCCCATATGAGGGTGTGGGGAAGATGAGAATATGGAGTCTGTCTGTCTGTGTGTGTGTGTGTGTGTGTGTCATAATGATTGGGCGTCTTGTTCTGCTTGGTAGAAATCATATGTTTCTGTCTCCATGTTTTGCCTTAGTAAAGCTTTTGTATAAATGGAACGCTTCTTAACATTTTGCCCAAAATAAAAGCTGCAGCGTGGATGAAAGACGGCTTAATTTGGGCAATTAATGGATGTGGGGGATACGACACGAAGGGGAAAGTTCCCAAAGCCAGGCAGTAGTGTAAGTAGGACAGGCGGGCAGGAAGACTGATTTGGCACATTAGACTCCTGGTGGGATGTCCTCTCTGAAATATGCAGCCACACATTTTATCCTGCCTGCTTCAGACACATTAGCAGCCACAGTAATCACAGGCTGTTTTGCATGATGCAGATCCCCACCATCTCACTACCCCCCAACCCCCACCCCACCCCACCCCACCACCACCACACACACACACACACACACACACATACACACACACACACACATAAACACACATGGCAGAACACACTCCCGTGCTTGCACACATTTGCACACACTCTCACTTCTCCACCACATCCCTCTAACCTGATGGCGATAAATTTATTGGACACCCGTGTTGGGAAACCGGGGGAGTAATTAACAGCACAGACGGGGCAACTTGGTGCAATCACCTTGTAGGGGCTTGGGTGTCCGAGTATGCGGTCCCTTTTATTTTAATTAAAATAGCACTGCAAGAACACTTTTTTTTCTTCCAAAAAGGAACAAAGAAAGGTCACATCTCACAAAAGTATACAGTTTACAAAGGTCCTCCCATGGAGGTGGGATAGTGTGTGAGTCACTTTGTTACTGTGGTAATAAATAACGCTCTAGAACAAGAACAGACCAACCTGAAACACCCAAGGCTCTGCGGCCACCACTTATACTGCAACAAGGCATCAACTACACCGTTAAAAAAATATAATATATAAGATAATATATATGGTAGAAAAGAAATATAATAATATCCAGTTTAATTGAAAAACTTGTGTAAACTCGTTGCTTCAATTGAGTTTAGTAAACGCAACTAGTCTCTTTCAAGTTATGTTTACTTAAGTTGTTTGAGGCAATGAGTTTCCACCAGTTTTTCAAGTAAGCTTTACTTTTTCTCTTTTACAGTTTACATATGAAAAAACGAGGGTTCAAACTCTTGTAAAAGTAGCATAAGTGTGTCTTTTCAGCCAGTGAAGGCCCATCACTAATTTTCCTTATCTATTCATTTGACACTCATTATCATTGAAGGCCAACTATGTTGTTAATAGCTGTCTGCACCTATTCTCTGCTGCTACACTTACATTACATGAAAATTAGTTCACTTTTTGTCCAAACCATAAGCATCTTCCATCAAACGGGACCCCTTGGATAATAAAGTGAGACCATTAACCTGACTCCTATTGTCCCGAGCAGATTAATCAGACCATAATTGCATGGCTCACATTAGGTGACCACAGAGGCTCTGTTCGAATCTAATCCAAAGAGAGCGGAAATGGATGGGAGAATAGGCTGTGTGTTTCGAAGAGACGCCCATGAAGTGTAATAAAAACAGCAAATTTATTTCTGCGTCTCCTTGCACAACCCCCCCCCACACACACACACCCAACACACACACACACACACACACCTTATTCTTTAAACAAGGTCATTGCAATCCCAATATAATAGCAGAAGGATAATCAGAGTCCATTGATGAAGTGAAGCACAATAATGATATTTTATGTTTCTCTTTGCTTTGCCATCTGAGTCATTAGCTTTATGTTGACATCATTCCATCAAGACCTATTGAAAGCTCGCTGGAAAATCAATAGGAATAAGATTACCCAGTTTGGAGAAGGCTAAGAGGTTAGTGGGCAATGTGCAAGGTTCACAGAGCAACACCTTGTATTCTTTTTTTCTCTCTCTCTCTCCCGTTCACAGCCAAACAGCCAAGGAGAGACGTGATACAGTGTAAACACAGAAGTGTCAAGGTTTTACATAAAGGATTACACAAGGGACATGGTCTGTACAGCACCCCATGTACAGAATAGAAGGTGTTTTGCTCAACTTATACAAAAGTACTTAAATATAACACAGATCATTGTGATCATTGTGAATCATAATTGGTGCTCTTTGTGGTAACTGTAGGCCTTAAATGTAGCTAGCAGCTAACCAGATTCCACATTTAACACACAAGATGAGAGGATAAAAAGCGTCAGTGTGAGAGGGAAAATGTTGAATTTTTAACTGTCACAGACATTTCTAGGTAGAAGGAGGTGATTTTAGGAGTTTCTCACCTAATGTGAGCCAGTGTGTGTGTATATGTGTTGGTGTCTGTGTGTGTGTGGGGGGGAGAGGCTAAATTTCACTGATCCTCTCCTCCCATGTAATAATTAAAATGGATGGCTTCAGTATAAGCTTGCATAATTGGTCAGGCAGTTATAATCATGATATTTTCCCTCTAAAAATATTGGGATAGTCTGACCTTCTCCTCTGTCTTTCTCCTCCTCATTCACTCTCTCCCTTTCTCACTCTCTCTCTCACACACTCACTCTCTACTTTCTTGTGCACTTGCAGACATGCACACGCAGACACACACACACACACACACACACTTTTAAGTACACACGATAAAGTAATCGATTTGGGGAGGAGATCAGCCTATTTCCCATCTCTTGAAGTGCCACTTGAAGTTTGTGTTGAGCCTAACTACATTAGGGGTCACAGACGGGATGGCTAATGGTGACCTCTTCATCACTTCATCTCCGCGGCCAAGAGTCTTTTCATTAAGTGTTTTTGGTGGTTAGTAATGACTTTAGAGCACCAAATGTAATTACTTTGTGAAGTGGTGGATCTCTCCCATGTTTCCTCTCGTGTTTGTTTGGATTGTGGGAGATTTTTCTCCCCCATCTCATGTTCCAAAAAAATGAAGGATCCTCAGGACTGATGATCATGGGCCGTATTTACAGAGTTTTAAACACAGTAGTGGGTGATTTCCCATGGATGCGTGACTGGTAGTTTTGTTGTTGTTTTGTAGTGGCTTCCTTATGAGCCACACCACCAGAGAACTTGTTATTTGCAGATATTAATACTGCAGATTCAGTGTGATGCTTTCCGAGTCACTGGCCTAGATGATGAGATGGTCAGTGTTTCTTTATGTTTTTCACAAACCATGGCTCTTTGAAATGGATGATAATAAAAGATCTTTGTATGATACCATACTCATAAAAAGGGAATTGAATGGGTCTTAATAGGACTGAATGTTCTCAATGATCAAGCGACATGATATTGATTTTTTTTTTGTTAATGTTCTGTGATGTTTTTTTGAGCTAATGTTCTCCCTTTATTTATCTCTGTTTCTATAATGATTCCAGATATTGGTCAATCTGTCAGTTATGTGATCAATTTGGATGTGTATAGTCTTTTTTTCTGCCTATTTTTTTTTACTTTTGCCTCTGTTCTGTAAATTCCTGGGATTGCTGTTTTACAGTAAATACTTTTAATTTCCAAGCGTGGGCTCAAATGGTCTGTCTTTTTACAGTATCTGAGTGCACAGGCCATATATCCCATCACACTGATGGCCTTTTCTTTTTCTCCAATGCCTTATTTTTATATGTTTCTTTGTGATGAGTAAGAGAGGGAGCTCGCTGAGACAGGAGACGTCGGCGGACTTACCTATTTTTGTGTTTAATTGGCCATATTGTGTGTGGAGTTAATTGGTTTCTCCAGTCCAGGTAGTTACTAAATGTTTGGTAGCATCAGAACCTTGGTACTTTCCCATTAATGGCGCGTGAAATGAAATGTTTGATACTGCAAATAAAATCAGTGATATTCAAGGATGTTATGGTAGGTAATGCGTCGAAACAGCCATTTAATGGGTCCTAGAAGATTGGGGTTGTGTCAGCCGGAACCGCCTGGGCTCTCTCTTGACATTGCTAGTTGCCTCTCCATTCCCTTAACGATTGTCTGCTCTGATTGCCCAGACATCCAAAAGCTTAAAAAACTACAGAGACATGCTCTATTAGTAGTCCAATTAGAGTCATTAGCATATTCTACTTCATTCTGCCCCAATGGCTGTGTGACAGAAAATGTGTAGCTTCACGCGGTAAGAAACTACAGCCTGGAATAATGGCCTCTGAGAGATTGTTTAGTCGCTTCTGCAGCACTCGCCCCTCTCTGGACAGCAAATGGCTGTGTGCAGTGCAGGGTGTGACAGGGAAATTATAAGAACGTGTTTGGACTCTGCCCCAAGGGCTTCAAGGGGCATCTCTGTGTCTGCACACAAAACATGATTGGTGCCAGACTGTGCTATTTTGTTTTTACCATAGAATAGAGAGGGAACAACATTGAGTATAAGGGACAGCAGGTTGTAGATGTTTACCATATCCTTCTCATTTGGGCACAGATTGCACATCTGAACCTTAATGCCAGGCATTGGTCTGATGCATCCTTCATGTTAAAATATTTATGTATCTTTAATACATATCTATCTGTACAGTAATGTCTCCTTTTAAGGTGTACTACATTGCAGTGGAAACACTCTCTCGGTACAAATAAAACATAGTTCCAGCACAAGGCATATAAGTATACATAAGCATATAAGCACACACAATATTTCAATCGTTTTAGGCCAAATAGACAAGTGGTACTATACCATACCACACCATATCTTCTCTTTCCCTCTCTTCTATTTGCAGTGAAAATGCGAGTTAAGTAATTGTCCGTTCTTTCATGTGAAACTTTATTTCATATTAGCCATTGACAGTTTTGACGTTGATAAATGACGTTGGGAAAGCAAGCCCCTGCACACATACACATGAGTGTTTGCGTGTGTGTGTGTGTGTGTGTGTGAGAGAGAGAGAGAGAGAGAGAGAGCGGGAGCGAAAAGCAGGGTGACTGACAGCTTTTAATGAGAACAGCCCCGTGACAGTGTCAGGTGTGGATGGAAATGAGGCCCTCAGTCTACCTCTGCAAAAGGTTACGTCCCTTTTTCTTAACAACACAGTTAACTGTTGATGATTCGAGCCCACATGACAATCAAATCTGCCTAATTGATTTCCCTCCCTTCCCGCCTCCATCAGGTTTTTTGATGCGAGATTGGATTTCAGCACCACATATTTACCTTTTTCTAGAAGAATGTCTGCCTGACCTCTGATGAAAAAGATCTGATAGCAGGAGAGGCCAAGGTTTTCCCACTTCTAATAATCTTTTTATAGGTCACAATACAGCGAATGGTCATCCCACCATGGCTTCCACAAGATGAAGCTGCTATTTTATATAACCAGCACAAAAAGGCTAAACACCAGCCATGATATTTTCATATTCATCTTTGCACGATTCCTAGTGATTTGGTTGTGACTTAGCATGTCTATTACCCCTAATTCAAGCAGTAATGTAATTATATCAAACATGGGCACTCAATCAAATTATTGTGTTCTGTGGCCACATAAAGCATCCACATTAATGCAATTTGCAGGGAGCTGGGACGACTAGAACCGTATGTATTAACAATACCTAATGGGACTCCCGTAGGTAAATGAATATGCTAACAAGCCGAGAGGTCGCCACTAAATCTAATATCCTTAAGCCGTTTAATTCCAGACCCTCCCCTTATAAATCAATTGACCGTGATAGCTGACGCACCTATCCATTATTAATGAGGGGGATAAATATTTTAGATGATTTCATTGGGAATGCTGGTGCAGGATATATAAGATCTTTGCTCTTTATTACAACTGTATGCCCTCACTTTAATATGAGCCCAAGGATGCCTTCCTGCGGTGTGACAAAGCACAACACACACATAAATAGCCCTGTGAAAACTTTATATTCAAGCTGTAACCATCCTTTACTGCAAAAAAAGGTTAAATGGCTCACACGAGATGGCTCACGTTTTAAAACAAAAGGGGAGTTTCCAAGGATACATTCATCAAGGTGGCGATCTAGTGCACTTGTGTTCGTAGATTTTAGATAAAATATGTGACTGAAGAGAGACATATTTCACCCCATCATGCCTCTCATTGGAAGGGTCTGAACCTGTGAACTCAGAGCATAAACGATGCCGCAAATTATTATAAAGTGCTAATATCAAACTACGGCCTGGCAGGCCAAGGTTAAGCCTCAGTATTGCAACAATGGATCATGGCGCGGATGTTCTTTCAGTCTGATGTGATGGTCTGATGAAGGTTTGGAATAATAGAATGTGTCAGATGGGTTGAGGTATGCAATGCTTTGAAATTGAAAGTGCGGACGTATTTGCCCCACACAACCGCTCATGACTCATCCCCCCTTGATCTGCAATATCAAAAAGTGTTACACTCATCTTCAGAAAGGTGGAGGAAATGCTTGCTTTGCAGAAACTTTTTCCTACTCCAAATTGGTCATAGAGGTCCATTTCAGGTTCTACCTTACAGCAAAGCTCAAGGCTAGCATGAGCACAATGTTATTGAGGTTTTTTTTTTCAACTCTCCTAAGGTTTATGGTCTATATGCTATATTGTTAGATTTCCAGACTTTTGTGTATTTCTTCTTTTTTATTTATTGTGTCTAAACCTAAACTGAATTTGATGTCTTAATACCATTGCACCACCGCACACAAAGCAATCAGGCACGTCTCACTTGTCTTTTAGACAGTGTGTCAGTATGAGTTTGAGAAAGAGACTCGTTTAACCTATGGTAAATCTTCTACGATTGTCACCCAGGCTATTGGCCTCCATCTTATGACTATATGGGCCTCTCATATTAAAGGTACAGCAAGGTCTAACATTAATTTGGTTTATGTTTGACAAGAAAGGCCTCCCTTACCTATGAGGGCACGTTGGGAGACCTTTTCATTTTCCAGCCCTTGTCAGTCATCCCAGATGGAGTTGCCCCCTGCCTATAAAGAATCAACAAACCATATTTTCATATTATTTATGCCGGCCAAGACGCCCTCCTACCTTTCAGGGGCTGCTTTGGCTTTTTTTTCTTTGGTTGGAAAAATTCAAAGTATTTCTTAAGGTTTGAAATTAAATACACATTTTGTTTTTTTTGTTTTTTTTTTTTGTGGAGCTTTTGACCTTTATTCTCTTCCCTTGTGTAGGCTATCTTTAAAACATACAGAGTAGCATATGTGTGAACCTCAAATCTTACTACTTGTGTGTGTGTGTTTGCAATAGGTATGAGTGCATTTTTGTGCTTGTGTGTGTGTGTGTGTGTTTGTGTGTGTGTGTGTGTTTGTATGATTTCAATGGGAGCCGTGCTATCTGGAGGGAAAAAAAAAGATTACATGTCTTCTTTGTTGTATTAACTAGTAAACATGCAAGCGGTGATGCCACAATGAGTCTGTTCTTCGTGATAAATATTCAGTCAGCGATGACTGCCTGTGATAACCGGCGTGTCTGCAGAGGTTATCAGCCCGCCTGTCACATTTGGATATTTTTATCACAGTTTATCTTTTATCAGGTTGGCTAGTGGCTACCCATAGAAATCATTGCTAGGGACAGTTTTCAGCCTCTTTTTATTCTTGTTTGTATTTTCCTCATAACAGGAGCTAAGCTGTTGTTTGAGGAAATCAATACAACTTGACATAACCTTTGTGTATCTTGGTGAAATGATTATGCCTTGTTTCCCCTGACTCCCAGTAAATGTTAATAGTGAATTTTGAAAGAAAAGTAAATCTAGTAATCAGAAGTCATCATCAGTGTCGATCTGGTGTGTATATTTTTTGTCTTAGGGAAATGTCAGCAATGCACTCCCAAATAGGCCTCAAAATACCAACACTCTTCATTTCATTCATTGGTCATTTAAGCTAGGAAAGCCAAGCTAACATGAAGTCATAAATGTCTAATTTTGGATGATCTTCCATTAGCCTTCAGCCACACTCAGTCACAGAAACGTTGGAGTTGGAGAGTTGGAGAATCCCCCCTTTCCCCACTGTTGCAAAGAAAGTATCCCAACATTGAATTTATCTTTAATGGAAAATAAGTGGATCAGCCACGCAAACACCCCCCCCCACACACACACACACAAAAGCCTTTGTCGTCACCCACGCTTTGCGTGATACAATATAGCACTAATTAATGAAACACTCTGGTTGAATTTAGAGTGGTTTATCCAATGGTTTTGCAGACAACATTGCTGATTTATAGCCTTCCATGCCTCTTCACCAATTAGGTCTGTGAAGGTGGGACCCCTTTTGAAAGAGGCTTTTAGATTAATCATATTATCTCTAGCTTCTGAAACACGAAGCCTTCTTGACCTCCCCTTCCATAAGAATCCATTATCTTAAACTATCACGGTAATCCTGGCTTTGGGAGGGGAGCGAGGGAAGGTAGAATCAAGCCTAATAGATAGCAAATAAGATTAATCTATGATCTAAGTGCCGATTACACTTGGACCTGCCCTTGAACACTCAGGTGTAACCTTGAGATCTGCATCCACTCCCGGCCAGCAATTGGATTGAAAGTCCCATAAGGGTGTGGGGATGGTGGAGGGGCCCTTTGCCAAGACCTCACCCCAGAGGGAGCAGAGGCCAAGCAGCTTAACCCCTGCAAAACCGAAAGGTGTTAAATATCACTGGGTAATGGCAAAACACACTGCTGTCCAAGGCAAAAGTTCAAAGGCCTGTTTTATGCATTTTTTGCACAACTTACTAGTTGTGTTTTCCATAATGATGTGGTACTTTTTATTTCTCTATACAACTCACATATATAAGCATTGATTTAATGGTAAATGGGTGGTAGTCTATAAATCTTTGTTTAATGTCACTTGACTATACATATTTAAGAGGGTACAATAGGTTGTGTTTTCTTTAAAAACATTGATTAGGGATCTGTTAAATATTGAGTACCTAAATTTCATAGCTACTCATGACAGCCATGACGTGAAAAAGTTTTGGTCTCTGGAGGTCTTATTGGGATTTGTGCATTTTTCTCCATATAATATCACACTTAAATTCTATGTGCATGTTTCACATATTAAAATCAATAGTAACGTTCTCATTCTCACTCATGTTGAGCCCAGACCAGGCAAAAGCTGGGCAGGCAGGCAGGCAGGCAGGCAGGGGCCCAGGCAGACACCCGGAGACTGGCGGATCGATGCTCCCTCCAGTTTGACTCGGAGGCTGACTATTTGATTAATCGTCCGGGGCTGCGAAAGAGGAGGCGCACTTCACAACAGCAGACAGTCTCATGCTATTAGGATGCCTGGAGTAATGAAATTTCATTTAATTTGTCAGGAAGAAAGTGCTAATGTTAAAAAGCTTTTGGATAATAAAAAAAAACTCAGAGAGATCTGAAGGAAAGCTTTAAGTAATTACCCCCTGTGTCTCAGGTCGTCTCACTGGAATATTTACATTACTGTCATGGAGGTCTTAAAAGTAATTAAATTAGCGTGGTGCTTAAGTTCTTTATTTCAGGAAAGTGTTTCTTTTTTATCCCTCTCTCTTCTTCTCAAAATGTTTATTAACTATGTTAGTGTTACAGTGTGAGGGCAGTGGAAAGAGACAAAGGCTCTGTCCCTGATCATAAATATACTTCTGCACTATAGATGTAGTGGCATCCTTTTCAGTAGAAGGCAGTCATTTCAGGGATGGCTGCAGAAGATGGCAACCACTAGTCTAGTTGTTGTGTCTGTCGTCAATTAACACATGTAATTCATTTCAACAACTCAGTGCATGTCATTAGAGTAATTTTCTGTCATGTCAGTATGCACACCATGCGTTTTACTTTTTAAATTTAATTCTGCAGGTTACAGTGGTCATGTGATATCTTATTAATGTTAAAATGTTCACATCCTAATACATGGAGATTTACAGTATACATGGAGATGTTTTAGTGATACTTATTGAAAGCTGTGTGGTAGCTCCCAATTATACACTAAAACCCCCTATTTGTAGCATCAGTGAGGTTATAGTGTACTGTAAGGGTCCTTTGCAGTGTTTAAAAAAAAGGTCTTAAGAACAAAATAACAATAAATCGCTGTGCGGCCGCGTAAAAACTGACATCTCTATCAGGGAATATCAGCATCCTTTTCTCTCCTGGCGCCAGCATCCCTAAGATAGATGAGTGAAATGGGCTGGAAATGTATCTGACCGCTGGTTTGCTCTAATGAATAACCTCCACTTTAGGTCCTGCAATGTAAGCAGAAAGTCCACCTCCCGAGCGTCGGAGCCCCACGTCATGAATCTAACCCGACAGCCGACATAATATCGGGGCGACAACACTTGTATGACTTCCATTTTCTTTGCTTTCTATTGATTTTCACTTAATAACTGGAGGGGAAATACTAAACGCCTGTGCTGAGTACCTAATAAATCCTGTCTGAGCTTTTTTTATTGAGGAGAATTTAATAAAAGCAGTAGGCTGGGCATGGGGATTTGTCTCTGGCTTGAGAGGACAAAAAAGAGAGTAGGAGCGGGTTGGATTGGTTAGGAGGGGGGCAATAAAGGTGTGTGTGTGTGTGTGTGTGCTTGGTGGTGGGGGGCTGCGGACACAAGGGCTGGAAAAGTAGAAGGTGGTGTGTGTGTGGTGTGTGTGTTTGGGGGGGTCGGGTGCAAGGCTGACAGGCCAAGTTTAGTAGCCCCCATCCTCATTAACTGACTCTTTCTTAGATGATCCTAAACACTATGGTGCTATCCAACACAAGGTTAACACACATCCTTTGTTGGCTGATGGCTGATGGTATCACACCAGTGTAAAATGGCTGTTTACAGGTGTCTGTAAATATTGGGACAACCTCTTAAAATGGACTGTTAGCCAGCTGTGAGCATTGTGGCTGTATCGTGGCAGACCTGTGGGACATTGGTGTAAAGGGAAGGCAGAGGCTCGTCTCTGTCACCAAATAAATGGCCGTGGTGCCTGTTTTGCCTTCCTTGGTGGGCGATTTGTGTCCAGTTTAAATGACTGTTGCGTGGTTTACAGGTTTCTCGCTATGTTTCTGAGGTCCGTCACACTATGTTAGTGTGTTTGTGTGATCCTCAGAGAGAGAGAGTAATGGTGTGAATGTTTGATTTTGTGTACAGCTGCAGCTTGGTTGCAGCATGTGTCAGGACGATGGGTTCTTGAAAAGGCTTGAATGAAGTCCTTTGAATGAAGGTAGTTTTTGTGTCTGCACTGAGCTTTTACAGGCTTTTAAGATTAGGTTCACTCAGGTCTTTTTGTAACATGCATGAAGTAGGTAGACTATCTGGCAAGGGATCATATAGGAGTCAAAAACCTGGGCAGCTTGGCACTGGACGCTCATTATCTGCTAAAAGGAATTCATATTTGTAATATTTAGTGTGCTTTTAAGACATCCTTGACAGTGACTGAATGCTATTAAAGGATATAATGTATTGATGATTGTTAATACTATATACTGTTTTCTAATTCTCAACAGCTATCCTAGGCTTTTTATAAGGGGGGAACGTAACAAAAGGTGAAATACCCCAGAATAAAACATGACCCCTTAGGCTACTATCAGCGAGAGTCCATGCTGTGCTGTCCTGTCCGTTCCATGAAGCATCAAAATCAGACAATTTAATTTTCATTTCATAAAAACGTATATATATATATAGAGAGACAATGAGTAGGGGGTAAAAAAATTAAATCGTAGTTATCCATCTGTGCCATGAATTCACAGTTCATTGGATGCCTTCATTAGGGCCATGCTCAACCCCCAGGTGTTCCCTACCCTAATGCTGCCCTCTCAGGAGCTGACGTTTATACAGATGCTGAAGTTTCCATCCACGCAATGCATGTGTCCATTAGTGCAAGCAGAGGCAGATTGAAATGAAAGTCCTGACTTGGGCTAATTAGCTGCCCCTGTGGTGAAAGGTTGAACTCACAATCTACTGAAAAAATGGCCCCTGGCATCCGTTAAACAGAAAGAAAAATAAATAAATATATAAATGGAATAACATTGCTCGACTCTGTTGTTCTCCTTTGTTCAGTCATCCCTTTTTTGGGGGGTGGGGGGTGTGCACCTGCAAACGAGTATGAACTGATGGCTCATGTCAAACCAATCGGTTCATGTTTGCATGTCTGACCTCAATGCATCTCCCCTGTCCCTATGTCTTGGCCTCTCGTGAACCCTTTGTGTTTGATCTAATATTCACCTCGGAGCAACAACATCAAGTATTCACTCTCTTCCCGTTTTCAAGTGGCTCGTCATGCGGAGAAGATTCATTAACCGTGCAATGCACTGTTTGTGATGCTGGATGCTGCTTGCATTAGAATGCTGTTATTTCTACTCCCTCACAAATGCAATGCTTCAGCGTATTGAAAATGCTGTACTTCCAGAGGGTTGTGAATCCACACAAAGAATAATTACATACTGATGTTGTCTTATAAAGCTAGCCAATATTGTGGGAAATGTCTGTGTTTGAGGAGAAAGGTCATCACTCCTCTTCTTTTTTCTTCATCTCAACCACATTTCCTCAATAGCATTTCAACCTTTTGTTTGTTTGGTTCCGCAGGCAACCAGGATCAATACCAGTAATTCACAAAGCAATTAGTAGCGCATCTGTCGAACAGGCACATATTGGGTACTTAACTTAGAGACCTTTGGAGGTGATTCAAGTGTGTAGAACCTTTCAAATACAGAAGCAATTTACCTATTCTATCTTGCTGTAGACATTACAGGAAGTTTTTTTTCCTCTCTATCTATTTTCTTGTGAAACCTCTCGCCTTGGACATTAGCTTCTTGGTAGTTGTACACTCTGCAACCCATGCAATGCATATGTAAGGTATTTGTATGAAGATTAAATTATATACTTACTAATCCAGTACACTATATTATACTATATATCTCAATGCCTGTTTTAGACAATGGATTATTTGAGAAGATTTTAAAATGGCACACATTGTTGATGTTTCCACAGTTGTCTCCGATCTTTTTGGCTTCTACTGTGTGATGGTGTTATTGGAGGTCCTATGTCAGGAATTCCAATTAAAATGTGTGAGTTGCACTACATAATTTGAGCAGATTCAGTAAGTTGTGATATTTTGACATGGTTTTATTTCACTAGCTAATTGTTCCAGATTGTCCCAGCACTTTAAAAAAACAAAGATGACAGAGCAAAGACTGTTACTATTTATATTCTGAGATCCTGCTAGCACTTTGCACTGGTATGGTTTGCTTCTGGAGATAGCATGCAACGGCATATAGTGAATATGTAGCATAAATAAGCATTTGTACTGGAGTGACTACCAATCCAGAGGAAATAGCCTAGTAGCTCTCTCACCCAGTAGTCTGTTGTGTAACCTTTCTATGTGTACCAGGGCAATCAAAAGCTGCTGACCCATACCCAGCTACATAGTCATCAGCTTTGTTCAGTCACCTTGAGTAGGGGTAACAGATATAAATAGACTGATAATCTCCCATAGATTTTGTTCCAGAATTACTCACACTTCTTCTTAGAATTAGAAGTTTAACTGGCACAATAGGGAAATCCTATCAGTACTAATAGACTAACTATGTAGTACTGCTGATCAAAAACACAAGATCTCCATGGCATATTACTCCATGGCTTTGCTGAATTCAGTTTGTAGTGATTTGTTGTGTGAAATATCAGCATTTGAATTCTAAGAAAATGATGCTCTGTATTAGCATTTGAAGTCAACAAAGGAAAACAGGTGTTCCGAATCTGGAATCAGTTGTCTGTGGAAGTTTTCTTTATTTTTACATTTAAGTGGTTTAGATTACAAATGGTTTTTGAAGGTGGAAATGTTTCAACGGAAAACAGATGCGTTATTTTGATACTTACAGTGGAATGATTAATTACTAAATATTTCTCCTGCCATTACTTGTGTATCCCCTTTTCCTGTGACCTTCGCATAAATGCACATGCACAAACAAGAATAGCAGCTCGTCATTTTGTTCGTTCATACATGTTTAAGAGTGCATTGAAAGTCAAAAACAGGTGGCAGTTTCTTTGTACGTCTGGCCCTCAGCCTCTTAACATTGATAGCATATACACTGCTGTACAATGAAAGGCTGCTGACTACTTTACCGCTGATATGGATACTCTTTTATCATGCCTTCAGATAGGGCAACTTCAACCATATGTCATATAAAAAGACATTACCGCAGTAATACACAAGAAAGATGCATCAAAACAACTTTAATTGTCTAATGTTTAACTTTATAGCCAGTATGGCCATGAATGGAAGAACGTGCCATGACTGAAGCATCTACTCATGCTATAGTGAGTGATCTTGCAGTCATAGACCTTTCCAGTCTATTCTAGTCTAAATTTATACATGTAATGTGCAACAGAATGGTAACATTTTAGCAACTGTTGAATTTTTTACTTTAAGTTGATTAAAATAGATTTAACTAAATATCTTAGCAATAGCAAAAAAGTGGCTATTGTGTTGTTTTGAATCTATGGTTTCACATTGGCATTGAGTCACCAGATAATGATAGTTGACCCAGGGTTTTGCACATCAGGTCCACCCAAATATTACCGCATCATTTCATGTGCAATCGCACTCGCCAATAAAACACTCTAATAAATTTACACCAAATGAAAATTATGTGATCAAAGCACTGGGCATATTTGAAGTCCAGTGGAGTGTGAGTTGGCAAAACATAAAATACAACCTGGTTTTATGAAGTGCCATGGGATGTTTTCCTCTTTGAGAGATCCATACCAAAAGGATTTCATGGGACGGTTTTAGATGTTTATTCCTCATTTATAAGACACTAAATCATCCACACAGTGTCTTGCTGAAGTCAGTCCAATGTGACTATATTTCACCTTCCATGGCTTCAAGGAAAACACTGTGTGTCTTATTAAAAGTGTGTTGTCTGATTGGTTTCCAACGGTAGTGCTGAATTTGCTGAGGTCATCAATCTCCGCCAAGAGACTGTTTTACATAAAATATACATTTATTCATTAAGCAGATCAAGTTTCAGCCTCAGAAGATGAACAGCAGTTTGCATGTGACACTCATCATAAGACAAAAAGCCCAGAAATGTTAGCCATATCATAAGCTGTGAAAAATTAGCAAATGTGAATTTTAGCACAAGTTGAAACAACACCCAGTCATATTGAGGAAAAAAAACTATTTCAACAAAAAAATGATTTTGTAGGAAAGCTCCCCCAGCTCAGCTAACCATGGCTGTGCTTTATATGATGTGGTTCTGGACTTGAGAGGACTTGTTTGGAACTTTGTAGAGGCCAGGTTTATTGACTATTGCAGCCGTATTAAATTGCATTGCCAATTCGTTGTTGGAGTTAAATGTGTTGTTGCTGGACAGCGACCAAAGTCCTTTCACGTGAATTCTTGGAGGGCAGATTAAATATGTACGCCTTGACCGATGCATGAACCTTGGCATCCCTGAGTTAATGGATCACATTAAGCTCCCAGTGATCCTCTTAACCAAGTTAACGGCTCATCATTCTGCACAGCATGTGATGCAAAAAGACTGGTGATCTCATTGCAATGGGGCAACACAGACAACCACTATGTACAGTACAGGAACAAAAAAAAAGACATCTGCATAAGTCACAAGTAGCTTCTATACTTGTGGCCAAAATAGTGTACATGCATTGTTTGTTTCTATATTTCTGGTATGTTATACCTATCTTAGTGGATGCCTGTAGCAGATGGTTTAATATTCGACTGAGCCTTAATCGATAGTAGCTCAGACGTAAGGTTGGAGCTAGTTGGAGTAGCTGGTGATATGCCTGATGAAATGTGCGACACATGTTGGCATCATGACTCAGGACAACCTCTCTTCAGAGTTGTAGTGGCGTAGTTTACAGAGGTAGCTTAGTCAAAGCTTCCCCCATTTAATATAATATAATATAAACTCACAACTGATAGAAAGACAACTGTTTGCAGTTTCTGGAGAGAGACCTGCCACTGAGCAAAAAAAAAAAGATTTAATTGTTAAATGCTGACTGTTAAGATAATGAAATTATGCTGTATGTGTTCAGAGGTGCACATTAATCAATGATGTCAACGGCATACTCGTAGCTTACCGAAAGCCCCAAAGCAAAACGTACAAACTATGAATAAATTTATGATGGATTCTGTCAAGCTAAGTGGAGTGTGCTGGATGTGGATAAAATTGTCCAAGATATTTACAGGGACAGTTGATCATTGATTTGCACATAACATAGAGCTCAGCTTTGCTGGTTCAGTTCCTCATAGCCATAGATAGCATCCTCTTCAGCATTAATATGTTTGATATTTCATATGCACTTATATGCACATATGCCTTTTTTAAACTAACCACTTTTTAATGTTTTTTATTGTTATGTTTTATTGTTTTTTAACTTTCACTTGATTGATCTGATGAGACTCAAACAGAATACAGAATACACAATTATTTTGTGTGTACTAAATGAACAAGTGCCGATGTCATTGGGTTTACCCAATCCATTGACAGTGTTTTGAGTGCTAACTGAGCCTGTGTTGAGACAGTTTTGTTAATTTTGTCCATCAAGATGTTAATCGGGTCACATAATAGGTCCGAGCCCTCGCATACTGTATAGGTTGCTGTAATTGCATTGCCATCGGATGAAGTCAGTAGAACAATGTTCTCACTGTACAAATGTTGGATCTGTTTCACCAAACGGGCAAGGGCACCTGATACTGAAGCAGAGATACAGTTTATCTGCAGCTCTCTGCATAAACAGCCTCTCATTTGGCCTTTTAAGCACCTGATTGGAAATGCATATTAATACTGCTTGCTGTGCTGGGGGACTGTGAGCGTTCATTCAGTTGTCGTGGGAGTTGTAAGCCTTCCCTGTTATTTGACTGGATTGTGGTCTCATGGAAACTGCATGTTCATGTAAGCAAAAAAACAAAACAAAACAAAAAAAAACTCAATGTTTTGTGGTACATGTTGATGATGATGCATTTTCCCTCTGTTCATATGTGATGTCCTTTCAAACAATTCCAGACTGATGTCCTTTCAAACAATTCACCTATGCCAAGTGCCTTGCTGAACAAATGCATCCACCTTCCTTCCTATTAGAATGGCCCCTCTGTCTGGTAACCTCTCTTTTCTTCTTATGAGAAAAAGCACCACTGGGTCAAGCTATTAAAGGGCCATTCTGTAATGGATACGTTTTCTCACAATTGAAGGCTGGACTTGGAGATTACCAGACAATTGATTTGCTGGAACAGGGGAAAAGTGGGGTATATGGAAACGATAACCCACACAGGTCAGGCATCAACCTCTGCGTCCATAAACACTGTCTACAATTAAAGCCTGTCGGCTAAACCATCAGAGGGGAAAAAAAGTGAATAAGCAGGTCAGTGAACCGATACAGGATTCTAAAATTATCCTGTAGGGCCTCAGTATTGTGAAGTATTTGAGATCGTGGAGAGATTACCTGGCACTCTCAAATAAAATAGAGGCAAAGATGGAAAGTGTTTTTTATTCCAGTTCTTCCACTTTTTTTCACAGATGGTTTTGTATTCAAATCATTGTTTGTGAATGCACTTTTGCACTCAAAAGTGAGAGCCACAGACTTTTCACTTGTGAAAAACAGGTATGGAGGTAGCTTGCCGATTCTAGTGTCTACTAGAAGTTCTTGATGAAAATGTTTGATTTAAGAGCATAATTAGCTCTAGTGTGGAAAATCGAGGCTCCTTTAATCGAGTCTGGACATTTTAATAAACCCAGTTATAAACATTAAATACTTCATCTTACGGGACTCACAAACATATGGTAATTAACTTTTACCACACTGATAAATCAGCCCTGCATTAACATATTGCATGAGAGGAATCATTTGCTTGATTGAAAACAGCTTTTAAAGATTATGCCCAAAGAAGATGTGGAACCCTCTCCTCCCCCTCCTCAATGCACATATTAACAAACAGACAAACACACACACACACACACACACACACACACACACACACACAAACCTGTCCATTTCCCAAGTCCCACCTTAAATATAGGCATTCATGTCTTGCATGTAGTTAATTAAAAAAAAACAAGTATATGTCATTTACAACTAGCACAATAGACACTAGACTCATTTAGGGGGAGTACTGCTCAAAAATACAATAAAAAGAACAGCTCACTGGATTAGAAACATTAAGCGAAATTACTGAGCTCTTTTCTGTATATGCAATGTTTTAAATAGATATTGATTACACAGGCCACTGACTTAATTAAGTCATGCAATGAAACTTAACCTGCTAAATGATTAAAAGGACATTATTTTCCCAGTCTATAGACTAATAGCAAAATGTTTGTCATGCAAGTGTTGTATTGTATAATGCCATAATTTATACCTTTATGTTAACACGATGGTAACTTTAAAAGGCCTTCATGATGATAATTTATTGACCAGTATCTGTGACATGTTGTATGTGCAGGTTTGTTTCACAATGGGTTTGAAGAATGTATTGTCAACTCGAATAGAGGAAGGTCGTACCACAGTGCATCTACCCTGGATGGACATTAGCATGTTAAACAACTTTCTTGCAATTATCAAGTCATTCCTTTCAGGACTCCCCAGGAAATTATTTTATTTTGTGTTTTACTGTATTTACCATTATTGAAACGTGTGCCTGACTTTGTGGCTGAACATCACAAATACACATGGGATGATTTTAAAAAGAGCAGCCACATCTTAAAGCCACGCAATAAGGAGACAGCAGCCAGCCAGAGAGTCCAGTAGGCTCTGCATTCTGGGGGCAGTCAAACCAAAGAGGTGCGGCGTAATCATTATGGTGTGCTCCTGCTCGGATAAGTGCATTACATCATTGCGCCAAAGCGCCGGGGACGACCAAGAGAAATTAGCCCGGTGAAATATGAGGAGAGATAACCACTCACATCTTGGTTAACCTTTCTTAATTAACAGCACTAGGCTCCTGAGTCCTCATTAAAGATGTGCCAAAGATTTATCAGGCCTTATTTGCCTAATAGGGACCTGGTTTTTAAGGTCCTGGCCTCCACAGCAAGAGGAAAGGTTAAAGAAAAGGGCTAAAATAGAATTCCTTGCGAATGTAATACATGCTGTCCTCCAGGTCTTTTTTCTCTCCTCTGATGAAAAGTCATTCTAGCTTTTTATTGGCTGAGGTGCCCATCCTTCTTGCCTTGAAGCCCATGCTGTATACAATTTGTGTCTTTGCCAAATTAATCTTCCTTTTCCAGTGTGTCAGAGAAGGTTGCAATGTGGTTAGTAATTGGTTTTTAGTTTTTCAAAAATTATTCAAAAATCGCTAAGAATTCGGATGTACGGTATCAAAGGTTTGAACACACCCTGACTCAATGTTAATTAGTTATAACTATTTGTTACAAATCTTGGTGTTAAGGTGAAAGGTGCAGCATCGTTCAAGGAAATAGCCTGTTATATTCTGAGGCAGATTCAAATCACAGGCTGGCTCCAGGAATTTACTTGCACTCACTAATGTTGGGAGATATGCTGTTTGCCCTTGGCAGAACCCTGCACGCATTGAGTGCCATTTTGAGCTTATACCATCCCCTAAACAAAATATATAAATATATGTTTTATCATATTCTGTTATGTCTTTATTAGTCGATCATATCATTCAACATCACATGGAAATATTTGTATTCATCATTATTATTTGAATAGATGCCCCAACCAAAGCCAAATGTGTATCATATGGCTTTACACTACTGGAAGACTATTACTGAAAACTGTTCCAAGTAGCACTGGTTAAAAAAGTAAATTCGTATATGTGTATGTATTTCATAACCATAAACCAATAGACAATAACTTTATTTTGTCTACAGGAAATCATTATGCCAGAAAGGATGTCAGAACAGCTACATTACTGGTTCGCCTCAAGGATGATGCTGGGCTCCCCCCATGAACAAACTTCCGTCTTGTGGTTAAAACTACAAGGCTTTCAAGCAAGTTTTTTTTTTTTTTTTTTTTTTTTTTTTATCCAGTGGGGAACAGGAAAAATAAGAAGATCCTCTCTTTTGTTCCTATAATTGTACCCAAAACACCCTAAACAGCAGAAGACTTTGCCAGAATGATTTTTGGACTGCAGAGACAGTGAATATTTATGAAGGTCAGGGATGAATTGTTTATCATGGACTTAAAGCTAAATGTCTTGGCATTCCAAGGACTCTGTGTGTGTGTGTGTGTGTGTGTGTGTGTGTGTGTGTGTGTGTGTGTGTGTGTGTTACGAAAGAAGCAGCTTGTGCGTGTAGTGTTGAAGCATTTTTTTATGTTGTGTGTGTATTCCACTGTTAGCTTGTTTTTGTGTGTGAGTGTGTGGGTGCACATGTTTGTGAGTGCACATGTGTGTCTGTTTTTTTGTGCGTGCGTGTGTCCGTGTGCTTTTAACAGCTCAAGCAGGCGACCGGAGCGTTTCCTGTGTTTGTGGTGCAGCGTTGCCGGACTCTCTCCCTCTTCTTTAGCGCTATTATTCTGTCAGGAGCCACAGTGTTTTCCTGAGGAAAGGAAGTTATTTCATTTCCAGCCTTTGTCCGTGCTTGAATGCGAGCGCCGCTCTTTCAGCAATATTCGCTCGTTTCAACTCCCTTCTCCATCCTAACAAAAATATACACCCCCTGTCTTGGTCCATAACTCACGTTAGGCCCAGAAAAATAGCGACTTCCTCAATTGGTTTAATTTCCCTGGCCAGATTTGGGACAGCCGTTTCTCCTCGCCTCAGCGGATCCTTATCTCGGACTTTCCATCAGCACGCCGGGGATCTTGCCAGTGGATTCACCCGCAAGAAGGAGGCCCGGATGGGTGAGCCCTGGGTGAGCGCAGGCCACAAACATGCTGGGGAATATTCCAGTAAACTCACCACTGCAGACTGCAGTAATCAGTGCAAGTGAAAATCCTATGAAACTAGTTCCTGTCTCCTGTCTTCATATTCAGGTCTGATACCTTTTGGATTACATACCTTGTAACAAAATGATTCCTATGATGTGACATGGTTGTATTTTATAGACTTTTTTGATACAGCATAAATTCTGTTTGTCAGGTTTTCCTGTCCCAAAGTACTATTTCTTACATATATTTTAATTCATTCTACAAAGAACCTAAAGAGAAACCTAAAACAGACTGCAGATGAGTGACTTTTTTTATCATCGTAGTACTCCTCGTGTCTGTTTTCTGCCTCGTCACCCCCCCGCACACACACACACACACACACACACACACACACACACACACAAACACACACACACACACACACACACACTCTCTGTTCTGCTACTAGGAGACCTCGTCTCATTTAGCATGGCTCATTACATAACGAGCACTTGACCCATTTTATGCAGCTTTGCACTCAGAGCCATCACGTCCGCATGTCCTGCTCTCACAAATCATCCCCCCGAACCTAATGCTTTCACTTCCAGTTGCTCCATTCACTGTCTTTGGCAACTCTGACAGCATTCATGGCTCTGGGAGAACATAGGTGTGTGTGTGTGTGTGTGTGTGTGTGTGCTGGTGATGAAGATGTTTAAGCTTGCACAGGCTAATGCTAATACCAGTTTATATTATCACTAATAATTACAACATTGAGACAAAAAATGATGATGATGATGATGATGATGATGTATTATTATTATTATTATTATTATTATTATCAAACACATTAAATAAAATGCATTCAACAGATTTTTCATTATTTTTTGAAATCCTTGAATTCATAATTTGCATTACACACACATTCATTTTACTCAGTTCACTCAATGTGTTTAGTGGCTTCTGCTGAGTTACACTACACATAGCCTCCAGTCCTCGAGATGCTAACTGTTATCTAGTCCAGATGTGTCCGACTGACAAAGAGAGGTTATGGGAGTTGGCATAGATTGAGAAATATGCCATTAGCTCTTAGCAATGTGTCAGGGTTCATGCCGGAAACGCACACTGATGCTAATGTGAAAATATGAAGTTACTGAAGGTCACAGACATGTTTTTGACAAGACCTCGTGCTGACACCCCTTTTAAACAGTGGCAGCTAAGTGGCAAAATGTCAAAGCAGTTAACCTGTTGTCGTCCATTAGGGGAAGCACAAATTTTACTTTACAGAGGACATGAAACATTGCCCTCATCAAACAGCTAGAAAACAACATGCGTTTAACAATGACCAGAAAAATAGACAAAAACATTCCTTATTTAAGAATGTATGAAAGTATCACCAAAGTACAGTTTTACCATGACAGCATCTAACAGAAAAAATGTAAAACTGTAAAATTATATTGTGCCATGTAAAAAAATATATATGTGTATCATTTAAATAAATGTCACCGTAACGTGAAACTTGAACTGCAATGAATTCTGATCCGCTACCATGATTCTCACTGAAGTGTGCAAAACTAACTCTGAGCAGCCAAGCTTTTCCCAACCCAGTAATCTCCAGCACTCAGCGCTAGTCCACCTATTTGCACAATATATGACCTGTCTTGCCTCTGAGGAGAGTAGACACATTAGGAGCACTGAAGCTAATGATACCAGAACACTCTGCAGAGCACATCAGAGCACAGGGATGACAAACCTGTCAAGTGCCATAATCTAGTAGGCGATCGTAACATCCTCAGAAAACCATAGCGCTTCCCCCCTCTCTTCTTGCCATACAATCCCCTAATAATGGAGCACCCATAAATTCCCAGCCTGCCGCGGGACAGCAAGTTCACACGTAATAGCCAATGGCACGGCGGGATGATAAATATCGAAGAAAATGGTTGTCAGGCTGGGAGCCCAAGACCTTGTTACCGAGTCTTAATTTTCGCCCGTGCCCAGGAACCCTTTATCACCAGCCTGTTGCGAGGTGATGTCTTTTTTATTCTCTCGGTGATGGAGTTTTTGTGTCATCAGATGTCCTTTCAGTGCGGCCCCCTTGCCGCTGGTGTTCTCACCCATAGGGCCCTGAAGCCTGTCCTTTCAGATTTATGGCCAGCAGCCGGCCTGGGTTTAGGTGGGCCCACTCCACACTCCACACTCAACGGAACCTGACCCATCTGAAGCTGTCCACCAAACAAGTGGCGATGCTACTCAGACAGCCTAACACATCGACTTAGAGAGTAATAGAGAGAGAATCTCAATCAGAGAAAGGGATTTGGAGAAGATGCCCAATTGCCTAGAGACATAGTTAAAGCCCTTAGGGTGTTATGGGGTCTGTCTGCAATCCAGCTGGTCCAGTAGGAAGGTTAAAGTTATCAGTGACTTACATACAGTAAATAATAGTACAGTGTGTATGTGTGTGTGTGTGTGTGTGTGTGTGTGTGTGTGTGTGTGTTTGTGTGATGTGTTTTTATGGTTTGTTTAAGTAAACATCCAGTAAACACTTTTGAGGCTGGGATACATGAAACTTGCCTTTACAAATGTCATGCGTTCCAGTCCATTACCCTGTACAGCAATACAGCTTCAGATCGCTGTCTGCAAAGGGGTCGCATTTGAATTCAGAGAACAATGGAGAGGGGGGAGACAGGAGGCTCAAATACTCTAACCTGAAAACCTCCAAAAAATGTAAAACTGACACCGGAGACGAACCGATTCCCCAGGAGAGCCTCTGTGAAGGTTATGGTGTCGCACAGTGTCAGGACTCCATCCCATAAAATGCATTACGGCCGACCGCACAGACACACTCTGCCTCGGCCCCGTTCAGGCGACAGAGGGATAGAGAAATGCTCCTCTAGAGGAGTGTGGGGAAAGAGAGAGAGAAAAAAAGAAGAGGCAGAGAGAAAAAAAAACTGCTATTGACCTTTGTGGAAGAAAGCTGACATCATAAAGTGCAGTCTGCTGGCGACCAAATGGGAATGCCATCGCAGATTAAGGACTTTTTAAATTATGCATTTGGTTCAGGCTCCTGGGGTGAGCTGCCTTATGAGAGATGGAGCAGTGAGAATATAATGCATTTAGTGGCACATTGCTAAAGTGGCCATACTCTGGAGAGCCACTAACTAACTCGGATTTTCACAGGCTGGGCCAGTTAAGTGGGCATGGTGATCAATAATAGCGTGTTAAACTATATAGACCGTATGGCTCTAATTAATACTAAACTGTCACATTAAGCAGGAACGTTGATTTAATAGTGTGTTTGCGTATTTATGGGCACAGATAGGCTTTTTGTTTAAATCAAACCAAAATAAATGGTGGCGGGTAAGGACACACACTGTGTTTGTCTTATTTATTGGTTCCTTTCCCCCTCATGTGCAATGCATTGAAGGGTCATTAGTTGCTATGATAGTTGATCTTCTGAAGTTCATATTGAGGAAGCACAGATTTTTTTTTTCCTACAGGAAAACATAAACAGCCATGATGGATTGTACAGCATTGGTGAATTGTACGGTAGACAGATTACACGGCGTGATTCCAAATTTCATCACACTGGCAGGTCTGAACTTAAACATGGCAGTCACTGGGTTTATGTTAGGTGCTGGCAATTTGCAGGACGGCTGTGGTGTTTGTGATCTTTTGATAAAAGGCCACAGATGAACACTAGAGCCGAGTTTTTCGTGCAGAGAGCCAGTTCATACAAACATGTGCAGCTGAACCATTTGACTGACACCGCTTTTAGAATAAGCATTCCCCTTTGGCTTTTGCTTTTTATTACAGCCATGTAGGAAAGAACAGGTTGAGGCTGTTCTCCTGGCACTCTGACATCATATTAATTATGCGTTTACATCTACGGGGTGAAGCTAAGCTCAACACCAGTTCTTGAACCTCTCTTTATACTGGGAACATTTTTAGGCAATTTCATAAGCCTGAAAGGCAAGCAATGACTGAGGCTCCTCTCTTCTTTGTCCAATGTAATTCAGAAATGTATTTTTGAGTAAAAAAAAAAACAAAAAAACATTTATATGCAAAGTAGCTTTGTTGTATCAATGGTTTACATGTGCATATGAGCTTTCTGTAGATTCACAAAAGCAATCTGGGATTGTGTGCAGTGGGTGGATTTGAATATGTACGTGTCCCGTGTCTTGACCTTTGCTTCTGAGCAGAGGGTGAGTTATACAGGCTGAGAGAAGCCTCCGTGTTTGGCTTCGACGTGACCTTGAGGGTGAAGGTGAGGTTGAGTTACCATAAAGAAAATGAAATTCTCTCAGACTGTAATTCATAGCCATATAGGCCATCTCTTCCCTCCAACCCCAGCATTAGCCTATGATGGTCTTCCCTCTTTCTCTCTCTCTCTCTCTTTCCCTCTCTTTCTCTCTCTCTCTGTGTGTGGGGTGTGTGAGCTCATGAGAGAGCCCCTGCATTGCCAGTGGGAGACATGCGGCTCCAATAAGCCCAGTTCAAGGGCGAACCGCTGCTGAGTTGCAAATTGCTCAGTGTTAACATATGGTCTAATCCACCTAACACAAATATTGAGCAAACAGTTGTGTTCTACGACATAAACAATTGCCTCAGTCTGAGCACTGTATGAACCTTAGTATGCAAGACAAGATGTTGCATCTCTGTGTATGCTCTTAAAGCAAGTGTAAAATGTAATTATTGCTTTATTTTTTTTATTTATTTTGTTTTTTATTTAGCTTTTGGGAAGATGGACATTCTCATTCATTCATTCTCATTACTGGAATTGGATCATTTAAGTGACTTTTTATTCATTGATGGACTATTAAAAAAATATATATATATATATTATATCTATATATAATATTATATCTATATATATATATATATATATATATAGAGAGAGAGAGAGAGAGAGATAGATAGATAGATAGATAGATAGATAGATAGATAGATAGATAGATAGATAGATAGATGGCTTTGTGGTGTGCCTGAAGAAGATTTTCTAAAAGTTCTGCCCTTAATAACAGATTGATTGACTGTGAAGAGAGTGCACTCGACCATATTTCCCTCTGTCAACAAAAGGGAGAAGTTTTGCAGACATTAGCTGCTGGGATGTTCAACACATGTCTGACCTTTCCAAATGCCAAGAAGAAGTATAGATTCCAGAGAGAAAGGAAGAAAAGGCAGAGGGAGGAAGGAAAAAACACACATACAAAATGAAAAAAGTGATAATATGTGGTATCTCTTACTTCTGGGGTGTCTGTAGTTTCACAGGGATTTCAAAAGGTCACAGAAGGAGGAAAAAAGTATTCCAGTGATGAAAGAACCACGCATATCTTAACATCCTCCGGTTTTTCCTTTCTTTATTCTACTTAAAACCTCAACATATAATTTATCCCTGCCCGGCACAATCAATACCATGAAAGGTAAAAAGTGCAGCGGTGGTGTAAGAACCGCTTCTCTGTAGTGTGAGACGAGATCTAGACAATGATCTCCTTCCAGCAATTCACACACTTAGTTTGGTGACATTTGGTCAAAGTGAATAATTGTGGGAGTGATAGGGACTCAGGGGATATATTCCAGAGAAATGAATGGGCTATTAAGGGAATGAAGAAATCCCTTAATTCATACTTAAAGGAAGAGGTGGAATCTGTACACAAAGTGCAGGTTAAAGGAGGACCAAAAGCAGTTAGGATTAATTTATTGACTGTACCCTCCCAGTATACAGCACTCATAACTTAGAACCCTTTAATTAGGTCTTTGCATAACCATGTGTAATTTTGTGCTGATTTTCCCCCCTCTGCTTTCTGAAAGGCTTTGACTCATATCCAGAATTATAAATGGGGCTAGAATAAGAGTCATACTTGCAAAGTTAATGAATGTGTGGCTGTTATTATATGCTATTAAAGAGGGAAATAGACAAAACACTTTTTCATCCTTTCTTCTTTTTTTCCTGCTTTTATGTTTGGATCAGACATATGATGGCTTTTCACCTCAAACCAGACATCTCTGTTTCATGTTCTGCTTGCTGCTTCTGCAGTTTCAATGAATAGAGTCCACGGCATACAACAACCCTCAAGTGAATGTCTGCATAGCCTATATTTCTAACCTTGATAGTCTGTGTCTTTCACAGAGTTTGACAAAGTGAGATGTCTCCTTTGGCTTCATGTCATCACTCCCTCCATTTTTTATGCAGTGTACATCCCACCTGGCCTCTCTGGCAAAGTGCCTAAGGCAGATTACCTTATTTGAGCTGGATTACATTTTTAGTATGGATCAGAAGGTCAGGAAGAAACTGTGTTTTATTCCTCCTTGTACATATGCTTAGCATAGCAGCATGAAACAAATCTGCTGTACATCTCACCACGCTCCATATCATTTCTCAGCGGTGATCCTTAGCCAGATCAGGGACAGATTTGGGCCGGATCAGATCTTCAAGTCATCTCCTATGTACGCAAAAGGGAAGAGAGGGAGAGGCATTGGAAATAACCTAGTCCCACACATTTGAGTATTTTTTTTAAGTAAGTACAACACAAGAGAACAAACGTCTATGTAGGAATGCAGTGGCGCTCTTGTTAACATCACGCCGAGCCTCCTTAAGCATGTTTCCAGGCCTCATCCTGCTTGCTTTGAGGGATGAGGGATGCCTGTTCCTTAATGTGTTTTTTATTTGGGAAGACGAAAAAGGGCTGTGGGATTTCTCTGCCGGCGCCCGTGGCTTGTCAGTGCTAATAGAAAAGATTGGTGAATCGGCCGGGATCCGGGAGCCGAGTCGTTTTGTTAATCCTGCTCCTCGGCGCTGAGCTGAGACTGCTTGTATTTACATATGCAGAAGGATCCCGCTGTTGCGAGAGGCCCGTTCGGCCGACAGCGCAATTAATCATCCCCAAATCCTCCCGCCGAGCAGGCAGACGACCCCAGCCCGACGCGCTGCCACGGCGAGCTCGCAGGTGTGAATCAAAGCTGCGGCGGAAAAAAACTCTGCCACCAGATCTCCCTCCATCTCTGTCATGTGGCTTCTCTCTCTATCTATCTCTTTATTCATGCATCTTTGCCCATGTGTGTTTCTCCTTCTCTTTTTTTCTACTCACCACAATGGCAACCTCTGGAAGCCTATTTAGTTAAACTGAGGTTGTGAACTAGCCTCACTTTGGGTATTTAGACTCTATAGCTTTTGCAAGGGTAGTAACGCTGAACAAAATAAAATATGGTAAATTTGGTTAAATAAATCTACTTCATGTTCTCAATGTGGTTTGAAATATGTGAAATATACTTGTCAAGTCCACTTACATGAACAGTACAATCACTCATGTGCACATGGGAAACATCTCCTTTGTATTACACTGCCAGCATTCTTTGGTTGGTGTACTATGGAATTTATTAGGAAGGCATTGACTTTGAAATTTATGAAAATGTGCTACAACTCACATATGGTTAGGTACATAATAAGAACTCAAAGGACTAGAAAACAGACTCTGTTTGGCAGTACTTCTGTCTGTCATTTGGGAAACGTTGCACATTGCCAAAGGCTCGTCATGTAGGTACAGGCTTCCGTGGATCCCAGGCAGGATAAGTCTTTTGGAAGTGCCTACAGAAAGTGATGATTAAAATCTAAGAGAGGTTGGTCTTGATTCAGCTGAATAATATTGATTGAAACACAGTTTATGTTCATTTTCATTTTTAAAAGGTTTACAGGTCCTCAGGCTTGTGCAGCCTCGCATTTAAGCTGTGATTTATCCCTCTTTCAGGCAGAATATGCATCTCCTGGGAGTGAGTGTTGGATACCAATCAACAGCGATTGCAGGCGATGATTCTAACATCCCCTGAATAGTTTGATAGCAGTCCCTTTCAATAACCGTTGCCTCTATTAATCGCTTGCTTACCTTTGGTGTGCTAGAGCATGTAGGAGTTATGATTTGTGTGATTTGGCTTTGAGAAAGTCAAGAGATGGTATTTCTCTCTGTCTCTCTCTCTCTATCTCTCACTCCCATAAGCCATGGCAGGGCCCAGAGGCGAGAGCAGCTTGTTAAGTGTCTGAGGAAAACAAACGGCTCGGCTTGCCCGGGCTCTGCTCCGCGCGGGAGTAAGTGAGGAAAGTCTCCCCTGACAGGGGCTGCGCGGGTGCGTCTGATGTTGTTGTTGCCATGAATGTTCCCCCTGGCTCTCTCCCCCACCACCAGAACTACCACCACTGAGGGTGTGTATCCAAACACACTTCAGGCCCTGCCTGGGTAATTAATACATCCAAACGTGTCCCCATGCTGAAGAGTTGTTAGACTTAGATGGCTTGACAAACAGTTTTTTTTTCTTCTTCAACTACACACACTTACAAAAACACAGATGTGGACATGTAATCATGCAAATATACTCACTTGCATTCTTATACACACTTGCACAGACATACTGTATGCTTATGCAGATGTGCACATACACACAAACACACACAAGAAGGAGAGATGGCCTCACATGCATATACACATGGACAAACACAAATATTCAGTCACATAGCTTCTCCCACCCACACACACTCTCTCCAAAGCTGTTATGGATCTAACTGTTCTTTTTCCCCCCACAATCAATAATTACTTTGATATTTGTGTAACAGCCATCGTGTAATCAATAAAAGGGTCAGAGAAAGTAAATTGCAGTCCCCTGCCTAATGATTTTGTTTGGCTCAGCTTGATGAGAAAGATGTTTATTATCTGATTATTAAAGCAGCATAATGCATGTCAACTTTCACCGACCCTCCAACCCCACACTCAAGATGGATTACGCTCCCCGCAACACCTCCTTGCTTTTACTGCCTGCTCTGGAAACACAGATGTGGAGGTTTTTTTTTTTTTCCTTTTCAAAGAAAGTACACAAAGAAGTAGGTGAAATTTTGAAAATGGAGCCTCTCATGTCCTACGCCCACATAAATTACAGTGATAATAGCCTCAGTGCTGCCATTGATATGCAGCCTTTTTTCACGAGCAGCTCTTGTCAATATTACTGACAATGCCCAGAAACACAAATATTGACTGTGATTTAATTGCAAATGGAAATTTAAGAGTTACTCATTGCAGCTGTGTAACTGTAATTCAGCAGCTCAGTGGCAACCTCATTGAACTGCCAACTACAATATATATATATATATATATATGGTTTTAATCCTACAGTTTAGTCATATACTCAAAGTCCAGACATTTTTAGGGTCAGTCCATCTCTGACCATCTCTCCCATGTTGTATGCACTGTACATCTTCTTCTCTCTGTTCCTTTCCTTTAAACACACACACTGTTGATCATAGGGTCTGATATCTCTGTGGTTATGTACTCATGCAACACGGACGGGAAGGGGCCCACCTTTCCCGCTCCCTGCCCAAGGGCAATGCAGAACGCAATCAGCACTGGCAGTTGGAGCATCTGCTTCCCTGGGCATGTGACTTTGCAGACAGATGTTGGAGCCCAGCTGTTAACACAAGATCATTTGTATGTTTGAGGAGAGGAGAGAGGGCTCCCCGTTTGAGTTCCCTCACATGATTATTTCTCCCCCTGCTTTTCACAATAATCTTCCCACATTGATATCTGTGTGTGTGTGTGTGTGTGTGTGTGTGTCTGTGTGCATCCTTCCACATACAAGGACCATGTGCATACATACAAACGACAATTGTTTCCTAGTTGACACACCCTTGTGCAGACCATCCCTGCGCACAGGAAGTCTCTCTTTGTGCTCCACATGTGGACCCTTGGATACAGTTTCACTCCAACTCAGTTGGTTGCCGCTCAACTTAAGATGCAACGTAGACTTATTAGAGCACATTATTTCATCTTTGAAAACATTAGCACTAATAACATCTCCGATTTTTTCCTTCCTAAACTTTTTTTTCTGAAGTCAACTTTTCTTTTTCTCTAACAAATGATCTTCACTATGCTTCTTTCTTACAAAAGTTTATCATTGTCAGAGGCTAAAATCACATATACATATACATATACATATACATATACATATACATGCCGCAATTGGCTAAAATCACATATACATATACATATACATGCCGCAATTGGTTTAATCTCATTCATTGTCCTTGCCTACTGAGTACTATTTACATTTGAACACTTTATCTTGTTTTTCATTGCTTTGCTTTTAGAAAATATTTTATGTATTGAATGGCAAAGATGAGGGTATCACAAGGTTGATCTGTTGCTCTACTTTGAATATTTTTGGTATATAAATATACTATAAACAGCAGATGTCATACCAAAAATATGGCTACATGGATGTAGAGGTAAACAATTAGTTTAATTTGCTTCACACATGTTTGTGTGTGATGAACATTACATCGCTCGCTTATCATGGCTGGTTAGGCACTTATATCATGCAGTAGTTGTAATCAATTAAATATGGTTGTTGTTGTTGTTGTTAGATCATACATGCATACCTACAGTTATGTTGTACATACTGCAGACAGGCCCTGGTAGTGTTAAATGTTTGTTTTTATCATAAGGAGTATTTGAAATAAGAGACTCACAGCCACCGTTATCTGCACTATGTTTTGTGTCCATTTCCCTTTCTTCACATGCTATATCCTGCTACGCCTAGCCAAGGCTGGGGATGTCTCCTTGCATACTGCCCTCATAGCCACCCTGACCCTGATACGCATGGAGGTGAGACCATAGACTAGTAGTAGCCAGCAGACCAAACCCAGGAGGTGATAACCCCCTCAGGGGTTCAGTTCAGGGTGCAGCATACCCACCCCCCACCCCGACAGACTGCCAAGGAGCCTCCCTACTACCAGCCTTCACTCCCCCCACCACCCCTTCCCCCATCTACACACAACACATGACTCACACACACACACACGCACACACACACACACACACACACACACGCGCGCACACAAACCACACACCCCTGTCCCGGCCCACTGCAGGGGAAAATGAGTGGGGCATGGCAGAAGGACCCCATGGGGGTTTCTCACCTGTCCAACCCCCTCCACTACACCCCCACCCCCATTCATCCAAACCCCCCACCCCCCTGGCTCCACATCCCCTCCCTGGGACAGGCAGCGGGGGCTTTAAATTCATCCCCTCCCAAGTTCAGAGTCGATTTGTTATCAAATCAAGCGTCGGGCGGCTGATTCATTGCTATTCAGCACTCCTACTGATTTATATGCAGAATGTAAAACAGATGCCTTATGCGATACATATTTATGGTGAGCCCTGCTCTCACAAGATTTATTATAGCTTCTTTCGTCGGGGTATGCATGAGCAGTGCTATGATGACTTGTATTTCCTCTGAGCTGCCAATGCCAAACTCATTAAAAAGAGGTGTGACTATTAATATACATTGTAATACTGACAGCTCCTAATTTATAACCCCTCTTCCGGGTTAGAGTTTTTTCCCTCTATCCTCTTCTCTCTTCTCCTTGTCTAAGGGGGATTTTTTATGTGTTTGTGTGGGGGTGAGTCTTATATGTTCCAGTGTGCTTTTGAAAGAAGAACATATGTTTTACTGTATATTTGTGAGTGTATACACAGACACACACAAACACACACACACACACACACACACTCATACTTGCACAGTATATGTACATACCATGTTTCATATATCTGCGTATGTTTGTATGTGAGTGTATGTGTATTGTGGTGTGTTTGGTGGTGGTGGGGGCTCTCCCTCTGTTCTCTGATATTGATTTATGGGGTCCTCTCCTCTGGGTTTATGGACCTGCGCCCCAAGCATCTGACGCCCTTTCCTGCTCCCAGATCAGTGGTGATCTGAGTGGTTGGTGTTCCCCTTCTTGGACGTAGCCCCAGGCATTGGGAGAACAAGGTGGTGGCTGCTTGGCTCAGTCTACCTAGACCCGGAACATACTCTGGGTAATCCGGCGTTGTTCACTAACTGAGTGAGCCTACTGTTTTGCAAGCAAACTTGGATGATTATGTGTGTGTTTTTTGTTTGCTAATGCTAATGTTGATCTACAGCTCTTGTAGTGATTCATTGATCAGTTGGTGATTTATTGCAATCTGTTGAATTCAACAGACATTTCGTGAAAAAAGATATGTACTCCTTGTCTCTGGGTATGATGATCTGAACCAAAATGAACGTGGTTGGCATCAGATATCGTCTCCCACTGGAAAAGGCTTGAGGCAGATGTTACCACATCCGTACAGAATTTGCTACAGATCCCCTTCAGACAAAATTGCTGGTGTGAACTTAGACAGTTATTGAGAATTATTACCATGCAGTAAGATCTGCATTCAAAAGTGGATCCAGAAAATCTCCATAGGCGATAGTGCATACGAATGTGGCCAGCCAATTCACTTTTAGAATCATAGAAAGTCAGTGGCTTTGTATACAGTGCTGTTGCCCGTGCTTCTAATTGGGCATTGGACAGTGGGTTTTTGAATGCTGATGTGGCCTAATGATATTTTAACCAGTGAGCCCTCCATTGCTGCGACAGAGTATTCCCTCTGCTAAGTCGAACAAGAAAAGGTGGGCTGTTCAGCCCTGCTGGCAAGCTATTCAGGCACTGGGGGAGATAGACACAAAAAAAGAAAAGAAAGTTTCAATCCCCAAAGCCGTGCGGTGGGTGTTTTAGGCCCAGCCATTGTGCCCTAAGCCCTTCAGATGACTGAATATTGGGGTGCTTAACTCAGCCCATCCTGTGCTCTTTTATCTGAGGTGGGTGACAGCTAACTAAGAGAGAAACCTCCCGCGTCCATCCCTTTTTTTCTGTTTCTTTCTTTCTCTCTTTTGTCCATCTCCTTTCTCCCTCATTCTCTGCCCTCAGTAAAGTGAAGCCGCCAATTTGGGCCAGTGGAGGAAAAAAAAATCCCCAGAAGATGAGGCTGTTAGCCACCCTGAGTGAGGGGCTACTCGGTCCCATCATCGGCTATGCATCATCCACAGCCGTGAGAGGAGATTGACCAGCAATGCTGTGCTTTGCCCTCACCCTAGCAGGGACAGGGCATTGGGTTGGCTAAATCTGCCCCAATACCTCCACTACCTTCTCCCTCTCTACCCTACTCACTTTCTCGCTTTCTCTTTCTCTCTGTCTCTCTTTTAGTCATTCCTCTTCCTTGTCCCCACCGCCACCACCACTACCACCCCCAAGTCGTTCTCTGCCCAAGGATGACAAGCTGAACTTGACAACGTAATCCTTCAAGCCAGTGCTTGACACTGGGAGCTCAAAACTAATAGGCAGGCTTGCTGGCGCGAGTCAACAGCTTCATTTCTGTCACCGGCAGAAAGATATGCATGAAGAAATGCTATTGTAATTGATTTAAGCAAGTGCTTTTTTCTTCCCAGTCAATGAATGACTTATTAAACCAAACCCTACTAGCAAATATATTAAACCAAACCCTACTAACAAATATATTAGCAAACTAGCATGCTACACTAGATGAAATGGATGAACAGATTCCAGAGCAAGTTCCAGTAGATTTCGGTACAATTTAAAATGTATTATTCAGATGAAGACAGTTGCAATTTAAATGAAAAACACACACAGATTTTTTAAACTTTGAGCAGTGCCTGAATTGGAAGGTGGCTATGTATTTACCAAATATTACCTTCAGCTGTAGCTATAGCAACACACGTTTGGACACTACATGGTAGATACATGAAGTGAGTGTCATATTCAGTATTGTGTTCACACTACTGATCTTAGCTTCAGTCCTCATGCAATACAGTCAAGTGTCTCTAAGCCTGAACAAGACAAGATAAGGCAACATTTCTGTTTGCTCTGCCTTGAAACTAATTACCTTTTCATCTGGAACACACACACACAAATTGTGATGTTTTGAGGTGAAATAATTAAAATTTTGTTTTGCCATGAATGGCAAAGTCCCAGAGAAAATGTTTGCTTATGGTTGTTTTAGCATTGGGAGAGGGCTTTCAAGCAAAAGCATGCAGGCAGGCAGGGAGATCTCCCCTATCTCATGTGATTATTGGGCATGCCAACGCAGCTCTTTATTTTCAGATGGAAATTGGAGCCGTGACCTTGTCACAGAGAGCTGATCCCACACACAGTGATGATGGCCCCCAAAGAAAGGGCCTCGCAAACGTGAAGTCAGGAAGGCAGAATGCCATGTATGCTTGTGTGCCCCCCAAGACACACACACACACACACACTCAAACTCTCTCTCTCTCTCTCACTCACTCACTCACTCTCTGACACATTACACAAATACACACAAGCACACCATCTCTGGCCTTCCTGTTCAACTGTCTTTCAGGCCAACACAACACAACAGAGCTGCGGATCAGGTACCACAACAGTGGGAGCAGAAGGTCTCAGAATAACAGCAAACCAATTTGGACAGGGTAATACCTCCGATCAACAAATCAAGATGTGTAATTGGGCCTATGTGCCCAACGAAGAATGACAGTGACAGACGTGGCTTTAGTCAACATGTAGCGTGTGAATCGCCTGAGAAAGTTCTTTTTTTCTCTGTGCCCCCTCCCTTCCCTCCTCTCCTGTATGGAAGGCCTTGAAGCAGCTATCTTGCTGTATGTGAAATTTCCTGCAATTGATAAGAAAAGCCTGATTTTGCATTTTCATTTAGTCTGACTTAACCTCTTTGACCTGGAAGGGTTGTGGAGAGTGGTGGGAAAGATGCTGACAAATGTATGTTCCGTTTATTGCTATTTGTTTACACAAGCTCGGAATAAGTGATTATCCCTGGCTACTGGTCATTACCACCCCCCCCCCCCCCCCAAAAAAAAAAAAAAAAAACTCTGGGGCATTTCTATTGTGCATAGACTATTAAGCACAATTGCTGTGCATCCTAACTCAATCCCTTTACTGTATTTGTAGACGAATGGAAATAAGAATGGGGAAAGCAAGCAGAGGAATGTCTTTCAGTCTTGCCCACATGCTTGTTTGCTTTCTCTCCTTCTTTTCCTCCCTCTCTCTCTCTCTCTCTCTCTCTCTCCCTCTCTCTTTCTCTCGCTCTGCCTTGTTTTCTTTTTCTCCCACTCACATTTCTCGCTTGTGCACCCCCCAACCCCCCTTGCTACCACCTCCGCCACCACCAACTCTTCTCTATCCCTCTCTCAGCCCACACTTTAGACCCTTTTATGTTACACGATCACTCGAATTTGAGCCCAGGAGGAGACGATGAGTCCCTGGGTGAGAAAGGCCCAAACAAGCTATAGACCAGATGTATGATGTTATATGGTCAAACTGGCAAACACAAAAGGCCCAAAAACAAAGGGTGTGAATTAAGGGAGAGGCTTTCAAAAGTGTTTTCAAAACAGCCCAGCTGAGAGCTCAGATGCCTCTCCTCCCTCTGAGTCTCTCTCTCTCCTTTCTTTCTGTCTGCCTCCTCCATTTCTCTGCCTCTCTCTTGTTCTATCTTGCTCTAAACCTTGTTCCATCTCTCCCTCTATCCATCTCTTTATCTCTCTCTCTCTCTCTCTTTTTCTCTTTCCCCCTCTTCTGCTCCCCCTGAGACTAAACGCTTCAAAGGGGGAGGGGGAGTGAAAAGAAAAGAGACCATTTTTGCTAATTAGTCGAGGACTTAGCAGGCGCAGGATCTGCCGCCGTACTTTTTCATCCGCTGTCCACGGACTGCCGCCCACCCTGTGAAGTGGAGGCTGCGTGGTGAGGAGCCCGAGAAAGGGGGCCCGCCCTGCACACACACACACACACACACACACACAAACGCCTCAGTGGAGATCCTGAACGGCCCTCCAGTGGGGGCACAGACAGGCGGCCACAGAGAGACGAAAATGGAGTGGTATGGGGAGGGGGCTAACCATTAGGATTTCAGATGGGAAGAAAAGGCTAAATAAGAAGTGTAAATGGCCCCCCCACGACCACCTCCCACCCCCAACACTACCCCCCACAGCCCCCCCAAAACCCCAACCCAAGCCCGCCCACCCCCCACTCCTCCACAGTACTGAAGAGGGACGGACTGTGTCCAAGATAAACTGGGCCTTTCTGCCCGCCGTCACAGCCTACTGATCACAGACATGCTTTACCTAGGATGCCACAGCTCCACAATGGAGCCCTTAAGCTGGCTGCCACATTTAAGCAGAAAATATATGCAAACTCAATTTAGACTTAAGGAGCTGAGGACTGGTTCTGGAGTTTGGGTTTTTGTTAGAATGATATTTTTCAGTTTATTTGTTTGTTTTGTTTTTCTTGTTTTTGTGGTCTGCTCCTACATGCATTCAGTGATAATTTGATTTTGTAACAGAAATAAAAAAAAAATGTGTAAGGATAAAAAATGTTAGAATTAAAGAAAAACTCTCATCGTGATATATTTATTGTATATATTGATATATTTCACCATTGGGTAGTAACTCAAAAACAGGTGTTCTTGTCATGTTTTGTAAATAAATATGTGCACACGTTTGTAACTATGTTATAAAGTTATTATAAATATGAAAGTAGCGCACTTAGAATAGTATAAAAAAAATGTAAAACTGTTGCACAAACGGTAACCAAAATAAACCAATATATTTCTGAAATACTCAAACTAAAAATACACAAACAAATTAATAAAATAAAATAAAATAAAAAAAGAACTTCACCTAAAACTGTGAAAGGGCTGTATTGCTAGCACTGAATTTTCAACCTGAAAGTGATGACAATTGTGGTTTCTTTGAGACACTCTCCTTTTATTTCTCTTTTATGGCTGTTGGCCTGCCTAAACTGCCGTTTAATTCTTCAGTGGGGTGGCCAGACTAGTGATGGCTTTGATGGTAATAAAAGAGACACACTGCAGCTTGGAGGAAAATCCAAGCAATGACAAGAAAGTGAATCCCACAGTTAGCCATGTTGCTCCAACAAAAGAGATTTTAGCTTAATGCCTCAAACCTGACAACTTGCACATTACTACAACTACTGCTAAGAATATTAAAAATAAATGCTTTTCATTTTCTGTGGGTACATTTGAATACTGATTCTGTGGTGAAGACAAAAAAAAATTATAAATTAAGAGTAGTGTGAACATATGTTCATTGTTTCTTAAATACTTTCACTGAAATATGTTTCTGTTTTTGTTTTACATTCATCATTTGCCTCAATTGATTATGAGCGTTCTGATGTGCTATCTTTGTTTATTTTAGGTGTACTATACCTGTTTGTTCCTCTAACTAGCAATCAGTGCTTTAGTTTAGTTTTCAATATTATTTGTTTGTTTTGTTTAGTATCTTGTAGTAATGACCAGCAGGATCTGGAAACTTCTTAAACTTACTTGTTTAACTTTTTGAACACAGGTTGAGGCAATGCAGAATCTCCGATGTTTTGAGTACACAGCACAGCCTGGCTTTTTTTGAGACCTTGAGTTGGTGAACTTCTTAAGCTTGGGCCTCATGCCCACCCTCTAGTCCCCTCAAAACATTTCCATCTGTTCCCGCTACAAAAAAAGAGAGAAATCAGTAATTGCGTTCAACTGTTTTCATATGAATCTATCTTCATATAATGAAAGAAAAATAAATATATATACATTTCTTCTTGGTTTATGTTTTGTCTTTTTAATAATAGTATATTCAATAGTTTATAAGATACATTTTCAAATAACATTCAAATAGCAAAATTATGTTTGTGTCTGTCTGTTTTTTTTTTTTTTTTCTTTGAGAGTGTCCTTATGCAACACTTTTGATATAATCATCCAAAATTAAGAAAATATTGCTAGAGACTTAAAGGGGAAAAATAAATAAATAAAAGCTTTCAGATCAAGGCATAAAGTTGATTTACATTTCAGAAAGCGTCAGGTCAATTACAAGTTTGTCCTTAAAATATGTGTTAATAATCACACTGAGTAATGTATGCACACCAATGCCAGACAGCATTCAACTCTAAAGCCTCTTAATACCCATACTGTATTCTATGTAATTTATCAGAGCAACCAAGAGGAGGACGGCAGGCGGGGAGATCCTGAATCTCTCAAAAAAAGAAAGAAAGAAGGCCAGCAAAAAACGACAGAAGAGCTTGAAGACTTAACAAGCAATCAGTCAAATGTAACACAAGTGAGAGCATTTCCTGGCCAGAGAGGAGAAAGGAAGAGAGCAAGACAGGGTGTGTGTGTGTGTGTGTGTGTGTGTGTGTGTGTGTGCGTGTTGTGGGAGGGCTGGCTGGATAAAAGAAAAGGGTGTGAGAGTGCTCGGTAGTCTCTGCCTTCAGTCCAGAGGAGTGTGGACGAGCATAGACAGGAAGTCAGAGGGCTGTGCCCGGGGATCCTGAGAGCTAGGGTTCACTGATCACCATTGGGAAGGGTCACTATGGCCCTGGCCACCAATAACAACATTTCTTTCTTCTCGCACAATGGCACCTTTTAATCTTATCTTGTCCACGAAAGCGACGAGCCACGGGGAGAGGAAAGAAAGAGCTGTCATCGCCAAATAGAATGTTTTTATAAAACGTTAGACGATGGTGACCACGGTAGCACTCACCCAACCTGCATAACTTATGTCTCACTCCCGCTCCAGAAAATAAGGATGTCTTGGAAAAGCCAAATTAAACATCAGATAATCACTGTTTTTGGTGTATTGCAGTGATTTCTCTTTGCAGAGTCAAACATTCATGTATATCACAGAGGTATGACACTCTTCCTATTAAACCAAGGGCACAAAAGAAATTTCTCACGATCACCAAAGCCCCATAAATGTCTAACACCAAAATGGAAGCTGTGCACTATGTCAGTTATATGGAGCCATAACAGGTTTTAAGAAGTGCTGTAATGGAGCCATTTACCAGGATCCAATAGCTAAGAAACAAAAAAAACACAAAAGGCCTTTTTCACTGTTCATATTGTAATGACCCTCTTTTTTTTATTATTTTGTACGTTACTGTCTCTGTCTTTTCTGTAATTTATGTAACCTGGACAAGAAATTGAAAAGATGACTGGGGGACTGAATCATGGAGGCAAACAGGAGATGCAGGGCAATGCGTCGTTTTCCGTCGCTTCCTTGTTTTTCGAGCTCCCCTCGAGATGAGGCGAGACAGGAAGGCGGTGGAGGTGCGCCAGGAAATGTAGAAGTGCGAAGTCAGCTTCTGATTAAAATTCACACCTCTAATGGGCCTGGATGGCGGACGATCAGTGCGTCTTGGCCAGGCCACTGATCAATCCTGGTGTGTGCAAAGCTCAGGATGTGCGCTGTGCTCACTGTCAGTCTGAGCCTTCAAAAAGCCCATCAGTCTCTCTTTCTCTTTCTCTCTCTCTCTCCTGCTGTACTGCCATTCAAAAGTGTGTGTGATATTTCTTTTTTTTTTTTAATTCTTTACATTCTTATATTTCTGTGTGCGCATTAAACCTATGAGAAATCTTCAAACCTTGTGGACACTAATCTGTCCATCAGTGTGAAACAGTCTTGCGCCCTGTTAAAAAAATAGACGTGCATGTGTGGTAGAAACACACAATCTTAGACTAAATTGTAGCAGAAAGCACAGTTCACCGAGGCTCCCCTTGCACTGCTGAGCGACAGGGTGAAACCGCTGAGTAATCCGCCTGCATTAAAAAAGACAGGCACCAATATAGTCGCACAATGGAGCCCGGCGCGCAAGCTGGAGAAAACACAAAACCGGCCACTTGTGTTGTCTCCTGGCCGCTGCCACTCACCCACCGCCTGCCGTAAGCTCCTAGTCAAATGACAGCCGGGGCTGATTGACAGCAAGTTAACTGGGATTTCTGCGCGAGGGATAATAACGGCTAAGCCATTGTGGGCTGTGGATGCGGTGGAAGCCTGCTGCTGCCTCTGCCACTGCCGCCATCGGTTTAAACTGTGTAGTCGTAGGGGGGAAAACAAAACACTTGATCCTGGCTGGCCCTTACTTCAGGCTGAGGAGAGTGATCATTGCATCAACTGATGCAACTGTTTCTGTTTTTATTATTATTACTATTATTATATTTTTGGGGGTACCCAAGAGGAGCATAGCACACGCAAAGCGTGTGTAACCACTGATTAGTGTACGCAAGGAGGCCAAATCTTGTCTGTGGCATGGTGTGATGATCTGGTTCCAAGGTTCTCTTGTTCTCTCTGTCTCTCTCCCTTGCTCTCTCTCTCTCTCTAAACAAGCACAAAGAGAGAGTGGATATGAGAGGAGAGGCTGGGCTGTGCTGACAGCCCTCAGACAGCAGGGCACAGAGAGAAAAAGAGAGAAAGAGAAAGAGAGACAACAGGAGAGCTATGAGAGAGACAGAGACAAAGAAGGGGGAGAACAGACAGACTCGTAGAGTGAGAGAGGGCAAGAATGAGAGTAAGAGAGTGAGAGACAGGCCAGTGAAGAGAGAAAAGAGAGAGAGAAGAGAGAGAGAGAGATCACAGACACTGGACCTCTTGCTCTGGCCTCTCAGCAGCTTGAGGCTTATCAGCTCCGCTCTCCCAGAGTGCCTTCCACTCCAGCCCCGATTCATCCACCTCGGCCCTGCCTCACGGAGCCTTGGCGGTCCCCTCCCGACCGTCCCCGTGCGCCTGGCTCACCCATTTTTTATGTAATCACGGACAAAATATAAGCTTTTCAGCACGTGAAAATCGGCAACGGCACTGGAAACAATGGCTAACGGGAACTGCAAGGGCAAATTTGCTGGGGCCGAAACTGCAGTATGACTGCTCCCCCTGGTGGCTGGAATCAGATGCAAAGGAAGGAAGACAGAGCAGCAGAAGGAACTGGAAAGGGAGGGTTGGCTTCTCTAGTAGGGGCTCACGTCAGCCGAGTAGCCAGATTGATGGTTGAATGAAAGCGTGGCCGCGCATAATTGAGGGCCCATGATTAGTTGTTCCCTCGCATTCTGTCATAGATTTTTAATAAAGATAATATGTGTCATATTTCATCACATAGCTGGGTTATCCTGACAGTTCGAATGTCCAGAGCTATGAACATGAGATGAACCACTTCACCTTGCTTGTGCTAATTCACCTACCTGTATATACTCACGATTAGTGTGAAAGTCAGGTTATCTTCATGGGGTATTTCCACTTGCAGGTCCCTTTGAAAGTATTGTGCTCCACTGACTTAACAATTAGCCTGGATGCCACATACATACATACACACCCACACATAGAGCACATCTATATACACACGCATTAACACACACACACCCCATGTGTCTCACAAGAATACTGTTGTGATTCATTAGTATGCCTTATGCCTGAGACCTAGTATGGGGAATGTGGAGGACGAAGAGAGTTAAACATGTCCATGTCACATATAATCCCTGAGGGGTTAAGAGCACATGTGCTCACTCCTTCTCTCTCTCTCTCTCTCTCGAAACACGCTCATCCATTCACACACACACACACACACATACAACCACATTGGCAAACCTAAAAGCGCACGAGTCTGGTTGTGCATGCAGATGTACTCATCATAATTCATTTAAGGCCATAAATCTCTGTGGGCTAATGCTCTTCAAAAGCCCCGCGACATCCTTAAAGAGTTAAATCATTGCAAGGAGGGCGGAGAGGGAGGGAGATGTGGGGAGGGCTTTAAAAGAGAGAGAAAAAGGGCAGAGAGACAGAGAGAAAGATGGCTGAAAGTGCTTAGACCGGTCCCTTCAGTCAAGTATGCTGCCATGCGAGGGATTAGAGCTGTGTGAAGCACCAGGTCTTGACCTGCCGCCCTGGGAGCTAGGCAGTAACCTGACCCAATACCAGGTGTATGCCTGCGGGTCAAAGGGTTGGGAAAGCAGGCAACAAAAGACAGCTCCTCCATAAAACCCCACATTGCTCCAATTAACGATTCTTCCACCCATTTCACAAATGCCAGACATATTCTTCTTAAATCCCTGTGGATCAGCTCGTCAGGTCCATGCATACACCCACACATAGACACCCATATGCACACACACACACACACACACACAGGGATAAACACACACTCAGCTTAAGCAAGTCTGCATGTATGAATGGACAACAAGTGCCTGTAATGGCAGTTGTGCCAACCAAAATGACAAATAAATGAAATGCATGTTTTATATGTGCTGTAATAGGGAAAATGTTAATAGCATGCTTAGCCCCTTTCCACCCCCTCCAGGCTTCGCTTTTACTTTCAAAATTATTTACTGCGGCTTTAAAAAGTCCCGTCAGCCGCAGCCAGAGACCCATAACTGTCGCGCGAGTCGATCATTTATCCAAGATCTCTTAAGTGTGAGGCGTTAATGGGTGGACTCTATACAAAACAGAATGAAATCACACGCTCACACTCACATTTACACACACACACACACACACACACACATACACACACACTCTGATACCTCTATGTGGATACCACTTCTTATTTACAGTAAAAGAAATGGCTTGAGTAATAGTGGTATATCACACCTAAGGTGAATTGCAGTGGATTAATTAGGCTTCCAAGTGCATTTCACCTTCACTTGTCTGTTGATCTTGTCAAGTGAGACAACACAGAGGGCAAAATTGTGCTACGTAACATAGCATTAAAGATCAGAAACAAAGTTCACTGTTAAATACATTTGTTTTGCTGTCTCACAGCATCAGAGCATGACTCTGTTACTGTGATTATGTGTTAATGTTTGTTCATTAAGATGTCTCAGAAGTGAGACATAAGCTGATACTGGCTTCTGTTTCCAGTGTAACTGCTAATGTTGTCAACAATGAGCATGATGAGAGGAGGTGTAAATCTAATACATGCTACTATTTGCTACTTCTGCTGATTTTGACTGTGTGTGTGTGTGCGCGCATGTGCGTGTGTGTGCGCGCGTGTGTTCATGTGTGTGTGTGTGTGTGAGGGTATGGGGATAAGTCCAGACTCATCTGGATTAAGCAAAGCTCATGGTGTCTGTGAGTGACTGTGTCCGGTTTGGGGTTTGAAAGCAGTGTCTTCTACATGTTTTGATTTGAAATTTAAGCATTTTCAAAAAAAAAAATTAACAAGATTGGAGTCAAATGTGTAAAAGGGTGAGGTCACATCACTTTAAGGAGCTTAATTTTGATGTTGGTTTTAGGCCATTCAATTACACATGTCAAACTGCCAGGATAAACCCAAGTGTGGCGAAATGGCTTTAGTTTTGTATCCCCAGTTTAGAGTTCATTTGCAATGGCTTCCCAACACCGTGACTACGACTGTGGAAGATTTAATATTCAAGCTATTGATTTCATACTCGCTGAGTGGCAAAGATCCTTAGCCAATTTCCTTGTCACGGACAGAATTACACTGGTCTGCAATGATTCTATTACCACATATATCATTCACTACATGCAGGCATATGAGAGACAGCCTACTGTACGTGATCTCAACTGTAGCCAAACACGTTGTAACACAACACTGACAGTCGAAAGTCAATCGGCACGGGGACTCGGGAGCCTCTGCAGGTTAATTCCCAGTCTTGCCCTCACACACACTCTGTTTAGATAGGTGCACCTTGTGGCAAACAGGCCGCCCTTTGTGCCGCGTCTCTTTAATCTATGACTTCATTAGGGAAGGAAATAGGAGTAAATACTAAAAGCTATTGTCTTTCTCTTAGTGTGCGGCGGCGCTCGCTCAATATTCGTTGTGTAACTATCTTGTCTGTAATATTCATTACTCACCCGGGCTGACCGATGTTAGATCTGTGTGGCCTTGGACAACATGGAAGGATGGGGGGGGGTGGGGTGGTTGAGGAGTGTCCGTGGCAACGTGTGGTGCGTGCAGCTCGGCGAGTCCGCCTAGATTCTCACATTTCTCCCTAGGATGTTTCTTGTTATTGCTCTTTGGCCTACAAGCACATTCCTGGTGGTGAACTGTGCATGTTGTGGCCTAGCCCCCCGTCTCAACAATGCAGTTCCACACAGAGGCTGCTTGGCTTGTTTTAGCACCGACCGGACATCGGTTGTATACAAACGCCAGTAAAATGTTTGCTTCTTGGGGAAATACAGAGACAGCATAGTCATAATAATTATACTCAAAAAATAATTGTGTCATGTTATTAATTCTTTACAATTGAACTCATGTGTACCATATCATTCAGTGAGGCAGACAAACATGCCTAGATGTCTTATCAGCTGTACGTAGAAGTCACAACATACCATAACCCATGTGATAGGCGCAGAAAACTCATGGCTGTGCACACAATGGTAAACAAATAGAAGAGAAATGGAGATGCACCTCATCAAGCCACATGCCCTGGTTGTTGTGATGGGTACAGTGTTCATATTAATCAAAAATAAGAGAGAGAGTAATAATAGTCATTCAGTGGGAGGGCCCAGGACACTGTGTTCTCTCCTGCTGCCTCTGCTCTCCAACCAGAGCCCAAGTTTATCCCAGTGTTAAATGAGATGTCAGTCAGGCTGGCTGCTCTACAATTGTTGCTGTTTTAGATAATGTCTTTCTCTGGCAATCTCTATTGGTCCCTGCCCCCTCCTATTTCCCCCTCTCCTCTTCTCTCTCCCTCTCTCTCTCTGTCTCTCTCTTTCTTCTCTTTTTCTCTCTGTATGTGTGTGTCTGGTACTTCTCTTGCTTGCTTTCTTCCCTTCTTAGTGAAATGAATTCTGAGGCGCACTTGCCAGGTGACCCGTGACCATGGGCGGACAAGGTTACCAGTGCTGACTTTTACAGCCGCTCGCTCGCTCTCCTCTCCTCTCCTCCCCCTCCCTCCCTCCCTTCTTCTCTTTTCCTCTCTCTCTGTCCCTGTGTGTCTATCTCTCTCTCTAACACACACACACATACACACACACACACATACACACACACTGTTCATGTATTGCACATGGCTCCCACACGTCTGCAACAGAGAGGTGGACACCAATAATAATGAAAACCAAAGACAGAGAGAGAGAGAAAGAGAGAGAGAGAGGGAAAGCGAACAAGAGGGAGAGACAGATTGAGAGAGAAAGAAAGACAGACAGAGAGAGAGAATGAAAAAATCAGGGAAAAAAATGCAGGACAAGCCTGCTGGCCTGCCGCCCTCCAGGCTCGGGCTGACAAAAACATCACGGCGATGACAGCAAAATATGTGAGGTGAACAAAAAGCCAGAGGATGCTGGGGAGAGAAAAAGAGAAGAGGTGACACTGCAGCGGAAAGAGGGTTGAGGGTGGGGGGTTGGGTGTGTGTGTGTGGGGGAGGGGGGGGACAGGCGTTTGGATGAGTGGAGAAATATCAGGATGGTGAAATGATTTCTACCTGCCGTGCCGTGCCTGTTATGGCGTGTTCTCTCTTGGTGCACCTTCGCACTTATGCCATTATCAAAGGCACACCAATTAAAACAGCTTTCACACAGTTATTCAGTGTCTCAGCATACAAAAGCATCACCAACTCCCCCCCACCTCATTAGCCTTACCTGAGGATAAAAATGTTGAAAGAGGCTCTTATTTGCACTGTTAGCAGCCTAGATGTCTTCTGTTTCCGTTAATGGGAGCTTCTTTGTGAATCCATAATGCTTGGCTGATATTATGGCAAGTATGGGAAGGCTGAGTGGAAATACTTCCAGAAGCTGTATCTTTATTGGAGCAGAGAGCATTCAGTTGATATGTGTGTGTGTGTGTGTGTGTGTGTGTGTGTGTGTGTGTGTGTTTTGTCTGCATTAATGCATTACAGAGAGAAAGAGAGAGAGAGAGAGAGAGAGAGGGCCTACAGCACCAATGTTGTAATAAGCATACCTTCTCATTATTGAACTAAACTTAAAACAAAATTACCTCCAAATCAGCTTGGATCATTTGGCTCATTTGATATATTGTGGTATAAGTCCTGCCCATGTTGATGGATGTCTTCCTGTCATAACTGGAGGGCATATAATTGCATAAATAACTTGTTGAAAACTCTTAGCACATGTACATATGCATGCATGTGTATGTGGGTGTATATATGTGTACATGTACATGAATGTCTGTTGTATACTGTATGTTTGATTGTGGGCATGATGTAGGCCTACAAGTTTGTATAAGTCCCTTTCCATCTGCGTCTGTGCATGTGTGTGTGTGTGCGTGTGTGTCTGTGGCGTGTGTGTGCTCATCGGTTTCTGAGTCTCTGGGCTTTATGTAAACACGCAGGAGTGAGGCGGCCAGGGCCGAGAACAGCGTCTCTTTCATGTGGTCGCCTGCGGCGTGCGCTGCTCCTGCCTGTGAGTGCTCCCATTAAAAAAGCGTGATAAGACTTTGGAGACTCTCATCAGGCCCAGAGAGGCAGGCCGGTCTGTGCGCGGGGGCTGAGAGAAAGGTAATTATTATACCTGAGTCCAGCCCCTCCTGTGATCCTGCCTCAGGGCGGACTGGGATGCTTCCACACTGCTGCAGCCGTAGAATGAAATTCTCAGCTCCCGATACCCTCCTGTTTATACATCACTTCTTTTTTATTTCTTCCTGACGCTTGTGACGCTGTGAACCCAAATTCTTGTTCAGAACTTTGTTTCGTGTTTTTTTTTCTTTCCTTTTTTCTTTTCCTTCAACTTTTGTTCGCAGGAAGACAAAGAAGAAGGCGCCACGCTCATCCCTGTGTGTTTGTTCGTGATTTTTTGGCAGCAAAAGCAAGCAAAAAAAAACCCAAAACAAGCGGAAGCTTGCAACCTGAGTGTGGGTCACTCCTAATCGCCTTCTATTACACTCCCTTCAGTCTGATTTTGCTTCCCTGATCTGATGTTTGAGCAACCAACAATCACATCTGTCAAAGATCTCTGTCAAAGCGCATTTCACTCCACGCCTTAAGCAGGCTGCCAGTGTTCCTCTCCGTCGTACTGCGCTGCTCTGCTTTGCTCTGCTCCATGCTGTGGATGGACTCTTGCCACAGCCTACTACCAGCAACCTTAAAATTGAATGCACAAGTGCATTACGGAAAGTTTGAGCGTCGTGCATTTGCTTGCTGTCCCGATTGCTTTTGCCAGGTTTCACTCAGGAAGATCCAAATCCAGTTACACATAATGGCTTGTGACAGAGCAGACAGGAGATGACATTATAAGCCCCACGCCAACTTCAATCATATGTCACATGCGAGTTCTGCAGAAATCGCATTATTTATACGCCGTGATGGCCGATCATGTCCAGCTCTGGCGGAACCATGGGCACTGCAGTGATGCCGTCAGCAAGTCCGCTCCAAGTCTGTCAACATAAACAAAGGCGTCTGAAGTCATTTTGAATCAGTGCTGCCAAGTAATATATGGACAAGTCTAGCAGCTGTTGGATCTTTCAGTCAACAGCAACGTAACTGTGTAGCTTTTTAATCTTAATCTTTTTAACATCCTTTGACCCAATATTCTGCACATTGAATGCACTTACAGTAAAGCCAGTCTTTGAATAAATCTTTTAACCATTTACAGACCATCATGTTTATTATGATATTTTAGATTAGGCTGGTAATAGTGGTACATCAAACTACTGAATCTCCAGAGAAGCTAAATCATCAGTTTTTTTTGGTTTGTTTGTTTTCTTTCGTATTATTTATGTAGTTTATTTTGACAATACAGTGTCACTTAGTTCTACCGACCCTTTGAAAACATGATAAGCGTCCAAAAGCCCAACAGTATAAAATCAGACAGGCTGTGTCTTTGGTGTCATAAATCTTCATGGCTGCAGCTGAAGGCAGGTCTGCTCAGCTCCTCCATCTCTGCTGAACCTCATCCAGCACTGCCTCTGCGGCTGATACTGGTTACTCTCTCTCTTTCCCTTTTTTTGTCAGCATTAGATCAGAGAGTAATCTGGAGATCATGTGCAACATGAGACCATGGCCATAACACAAAGACATGGCTCTGAAGCGCCATCCGTCCATCCTCCTCTTGTGTCAGCACTTGAGATCTCAATCTGCAACTTAAAGGGCCCTTCTTGCGCTTTCTTTGTGTTGATCCAGAGAGGTTACATCAAGACAGAGAGAGAGAGAGGAGGAAAGGGATTGTTGTATTCGAGGGGGAGATGGAAAGAGAGAAAGAGGAGAACAACAGAGAGAGACAGAGACCCCCAGAGAGACAGGGGGGATGGGATTTGGTGAACACGTGTATGTGTGTGTGTGTGTGTGTAAGTGTGTGTATTCATGTATGTGTGTATGTCCTTTTATACTGTATATATGTATGAACTCATAGATGTACATAAACTTGTATATGCATCTGAATTGGTTTTGACAGATAGAGAGACAGTGTGTAATTGTATGTATGTTTGTGTAAATGTAATCGTATGTATGTTTGCACTGTATGTGTGTGCATGCATTTATGTGAGTGTGCACTAATGTAGGTGTGTGTGTGTGTGTGTGTGTGTGTGTGTGTGTGTGTGTGTGTGTGCGCGCACGTGTGCGTGGTTGCTCTATGGGGCACAGGCCCCCCTGGGGAGCCGATCCTGTCACAGAGATCACAACAAACTGTCATGCACACAGCCAGCAGCAAGGGAAGCATGCTGCTCCACAGACCACAGAAGCGGCAGGGAAAGAGGACACTAACCGATCCCATTTTACAGCGGACAGTGTGTGTGTGTGTGTGTGTGTGAGTGTGTGTTTGTGTGTTTGAGAGAGAGAGAAAATGAGAGAGAGTGTGTGTTTGTGTGTGAGTGCGTGCACCTGTGTGTGTGTACTTGGATGGTGTGCTGTGCTGTTCACCAGTACCTCAGCAGACCTATGATTTAGTGAATAAAGGCGGGTTTTTGAACAGCAACAACAGAGGATTAACTGTGAGCCCTACGCAGCCTCAGTCCCCAGCCGGCTCGTCTGCCTCTCACAGCTGCTTACAGGCCTGGGCTGGGCCAGACGAACATTTGCTCATTCACATCCTTTCACTTTCAATGCCTTACAACAGATTTTTACAAGGACAAAACACACAATCAGTACCTCTCTATTGTTCAGCTGAAAGGTTGTTTTATGTCTGTTTCTGATGCTGCTGTTGTTGTTGTTGTTGTTGTTATTATTGTTGTCCTGTGTTGTGTGTAATGTTTTTTTTTTCCATCCCTTCAGGATGTCTAATGTCTTCCTTTGTATGTTTGATCTCAGAGTCCTTCACTATCTTTATGACCAGCAAGGAGGTAAGGCTGCTGACAGGGGAAAGGAAAGAAAAAAGATAATGACAGCCACCCCTTTGATCTTTCACATATGTTCTCTCCTCCTGCTCTCTCTCTCTGTCTTTGTTTTCATCCCTCACCATCACCCCAACCCCCTACCCACACCCCCTTATGTCTGCCTGTCCGCATTTAATTCACCTATGCACAGCACACATTATGCGCACGGTTGACAGGGACTGTGTGACCGTTTTGTTATGTGCGAGTGAGAGTGAGTGAGTCACTCTTGACCCTTGCTGGGTGATGAAATCTGTAGGATCTGAACAGCACTGCAAGCTTTAGAGCACTAGGAGAGGAGAGAGAAGGAGATAGAAGAGCAGAGGAGAGAGGTGAGGAGAGAGGAAATGAGAGAACAGGAGATGAGAGAGGAGAAGAGAAAACATGAGATGAGAGAGGAGAGGAGATGAGAAAAGAAGAGAGAAGAACAGAAGTGAGGCAGGGAGAAGAGTGGCATCACACCAGGATTGAAACCAACTCTTTATCGTCCGCCACTTTTATCCATTAATGTTTGGTTTTGTTCTCTCTTTCTCTCTCTCTCTCTGTCTCCCGCTCTCTTTCTCTCTCTCTCAGTCTCTTCCTCCCGTCTCTCTCCCTCTCTCTGTCTCTCTCTCTCTCTCTCACACACACACACACACACACACACACTCCTTCTCTGTACGTGTCTGTATATGTATGTGTGAAGCTGACAGCACATCGCCAAGCATTTTACGTCCCTCAATATGCACAGCTGTCACACGCACCTCCATCAGTGATATTTAGCGTTCCGTCAGACAAAAGCAGAGCTGCAAGGTGTGGACGGGTTTGACAGTTTAAAGCTCAGGCGTGTTATTATCGTCTAATTCACAAAGAAGAGGCCATAATTACGTACAATTAGAATTATATACCTGCCACCCGTGCAGGGCACTGAGCCTCAGGTAAAGCATGAAGAGGCTGTTTTTTATGTGCTGTGATCTCTCACTTGCTCTCTTTCTCTCGTTTTCCCTCCCTTCCTCTCTCTCTCTCTCTCTCTCTCTCCCTCCCTCCCTCTCTCTCTCCCTCTCTCCTTCCTTTGCCTCAAAATTTTTTGGAGGGGAGCATAGTAATTACCATATTACATAACACGCATAAAGTTTAGTATATTATTACCTGATGGGGGATGCAAGGAGTGTTGCCACAACGTCCTTAGCTGCGTGGGAGGAACCGTCAGATCTCTCACACTAGGCTATTATATCTCACACAGTTACAGCTGAAAGAAAAGAAAAGAAAAGAAATGAAGAGAAAGAGGAGAGACTAAACGTGTGGGGTCCTGTCCACCCACCCCGCACTGCCCCGCCCCGCCCCTGCTCATCGCCCCCTGCAGGAGAGAAACTCCACACACCCGCCTGATCTATTTCAAAATAATACACAAAACCCTTTTTATTATTCTTTCGTCTTCTTTTCTTCTCTCTCTCATTCTTTCACACACACACACACACACACACACACACACACACACACACAAACACAGTGTGTGAAAGGCTGATGTATGAGCGTTATGTGCTCCCCTGGCCCACCCACCCAACCACAACAAAAGGAGGGGAATGTCAGCGCCGGGCCCTGGCGCCGGGGTCAACTGTACGTCTTCACTCACCACCGCGTCATGTAAGGAATTCTTCAGACACCAGCTCCCGATTTCATGGCAAATTTCCACCCAGGAATACATCTGTTTGGGGAATGTAGAGCAAGCCAGCGGGAGTGGACTCTCCTGGATTAGGCCTGCTCATCAGTTTATCATTCATCAGACCACAGGGGAGAGAGAAGAGGAGGCGCAGGAGAGGGAGAGGGAGGAGGAGAGGGAGGAGGCACAGGAGGAGGAGGAGGAGAGCCCTGCGACACATTCCCCCTCCCCACCTCCCCACCCCCCAACACACACACCCAAAAAAAGAAAAGAAAAAAAAATGAGGGAGAGTTGGGGAAAAAAACCTCCCTAATTCTCTGCAGCCGTACCTTCCTTTGTAGATGAGGATTAACGACGGGTCTGAAAGAACCTGATGAGTTTAAAGCTAGAGATGAGAGCCAGGGTGAGAGGCGGCCAGATCAGTACTGAGATACCATTAGAAAATCCCATAAATCAGCTGCTGCTCCTAGGCGGAGGGAATACAGTTTAAAGACCATCTGGACTTTTTAACCTCCACATTTATTTCTAGCCCCATCCACTGTGATTATTGTCCAGAGGAGGGACAGCACCATATTTCCTTGAGCGCTCAACGCCACCTACATGTGTGTGTTATCCGTCTCATCCACTTGGCGCTCTTCTCTCTGTGAATCACCACTCCCATAATAAAACATATTTTTTTTGTCTCTCTGTATCTCTGTTATAAGCCTGGGGGGAAAAGAAATCTACTTGTGTAGCATGCTGTTGAAACAGATTATAATTTGCTCCATCCAAGAAGAATTAGGGTCTTTTTTATTGGTAATAATTAGGTTAGCAATGAATTCATTGACAGAAAGCAGCTTTGTTGCCTTCTAAACTGACTAAAAGGAGAAAAAAAGGGAGGAAGAGAAAAAAAAGACGAAGGGGAAGGGGGAAAAGGGCTACATGCCTCACAGGCCATTAATGAACGGAGCCGGCAAAAATTTACAAGTGGAGGCAGATTTTTAAGAGTAACATTGATGAGGCACAACACCTTGCATGGCTCATGAATCAGTTTCCCCTCTTATTTTCATTGCCCTGGAGATTTACTGCCACGTTAGGAAAACCAGGGAAGTGACAGAATTAAGGAAGCCGGAATGTAAACTGACTCGGTGGGGAAATGTCGGTAGATTTACTTTACTGCCTGTGTCTAAAACACAGGCATGATTTACCCCCCTCTAAAATGCAATTTGAATTCCCTCTTGGGGTGGCCATAAATGAACTCCATTTTAAGTCATCTGGGTCAAAGGAGTTGAAGCGTTTTACCCTCCAAAGCGGACAACATCAAACTAAAACTTGTCTTGAGGCCACCTTAGAACGAAAATAAATAAATATAGGATAAATCTTACGTGATGTAATTTTTCGAAAGCTTACCTGCACGCCAAAATGTCATGTTTTCACATACCATATCTTTTATTATTATATCACTTCCAGATATGGCCAACATCAAGGGATTATGACAGGTGCTGCAGCACTCAGTAAGCAACCTTTTTATCAAATTCTTTCACTCTCAGAAATGAGTTTGTGGGCAGTTTAGCCTCTTTGACTGGTGGGGGTATGCGGTGCGGAGACTCTGGGCATGTGCCAGCAAACAGCTCTCTCTAATTTCAGCAGGAGGTCAGCGTCTCTTTAAAGGGCACCTGGGATCTGTCTCTTTAAAACCAGAGGCCAGTGAAAGTGTCTAAAGTGGATATACACCAGGCTCTTATCAGGGACACTGCTAAGGGCTACCATTTGGACACTTGGTTCTTCCATACACACACACACACACACAAAACAGTGTCAACCAGTTTGAAGTGAATTTCAGTGTAGTGATTTGGCAGTGACTTACCAGCCTTATCTCTCTTCTACTGCTTGAGTATTAAAGGGTAATAAGTCATGCTTTGAAATCTGTGTCTTTTAGAAGTATCGACAGAGCAATATTTTACTTGTATAGTGCCCTAATCAATAAGGGTTGATGTTGGTTATGTGTGTCTGCATTTAATTTTTAATCAAAGTGCCTTTTATATAAATACAGGCAATTTCACTTTCGTGTAACGTTAAATAATAGGATTTAGAGGAAACTTTTGTTATGTCTCAAGATACAGACAATATGTGGTTTGCATTCCATTACACTGCCAAAATGCTCCTAGTCATAATAGTCTCCTTCCTTTGAGCAATACACAGAATTATTCTCTCTGTTTCGCTAAGAGTGAATGGCATTTTTTCACTGATTACTTCTTTTTTCTTTCTCTCTTTCTTTTACTGGGTGTGGATGGGGGCGGGGGGTTGGCTGTTGATAGGCTGTTGGGGGGAGGTCGGGGTTGGGGTATGGATGAGAAATGAGGGGAAAGTGTTGATGACAAACATGAAGCTCCCATCCTCCTCAACTATCTGGCAGGTCTAACACACAGGTTGTACGTACGTAGTCTCCCAGATCCGTAGTGGGCAGAAGTATGTTTCCGTGGACCTTCACAAAAAAAAAAAAATTACAAAAAAAAAGCCTGGACGCTTCCTGGTGACACCTCGTCCCCCTTTCCCTCTCCCACTCTCTCCCCGCTTCCCTGATGTTATCAGTGGCTGGCCGGGACGCCCAGTGTAACCCCTTTGTGGCTTGTGGACCTGTCTTCCGTCTGCACACGTGTGTGTCACATTATCTGTCAAGAGGCCAGACTCCATTTCCTGTGTACTTGGGAGTTATGGGATTGGGGCTGAGGGTGGGTAAAAGATGGGGAGGGAAAGGTGTGTGTCAGTGTGTGTGTGTGTGTGTGTTTGTGTGTGCGTGTGTGTGTGTGTGTGTGTGTGTGTATGTGGGAGGGGGGGGCGCTGACAGGAAAAAGGAAGTGGACACAGACCGACATTCATGGGCGGGAACTAGAGGGAGAGATTGTGTGTGTGTGTGTGTGTGTGTGTGTGTGTTGAGATTCCCCTCCAAGCCAAGATTTATCCTCTAATTTGGCCACGCAGCTCTGGGCGTTATTATAAAGACATTAGGCCTGAGTGTTGCTGATGGTCTGGGGAAAGTCACTGGAGCACGCGAGCAGAGGTCAGCTGGCCAGCAGAAAGTGAAACAGCTGTGGAGGAAAGGTTAGGGCCTTGTGGTGGGGAACAAGGATTTTGAAAGATTAAATCTCTATACCTAATTTGTGTGACTGTTAAGTGCCACCAGTAAACTGCAGACGAGTGTAGATGTGTGTTACACTCCAATCAATGTTCTTAAACCCAGTTGACAGTTATAGTGACAATGATGGCAACAGTCTCACTTGCTGCCCTACTCCCTGGAGCACACACACACACACATCCAGACACACACACTATGGACACCCGCATGAACTTTCTCATGGTGCCTCCTGTTTATTCATTTTACATGGAGGCTGCATTCCTTCTGAAATGTCACAGGAGAGCAGAAGTCAAGGCAAATGTGTGAAGAATGAACAACACTCTATTCCTATGTAGTGCGTCAACCGCCTTTGAAGCTGCCTGGACAACAAATCCCAACATGGTGTTCGCAGTTTTAGGGAAATATTCAACACAGGCACTGTAATCTGGAAACTAAAGAGGCTTCTGAGTCACAACAGTTAGCCGTGCTGTGACCTCAATAAAAGAACTATTTCACAGAAGGGAGAGAATGCATGTGTGTGTGTGTTTATCACTTTGTGTGTGTCTGAGTGTGTGTGTGTGTGTGTGTGTGTGTTTGTGCATGCATGCCCCCACCACTTGGCTGGCGTGTGAGTTACAACCCAACCATGAGCTGGCCCTGTATCCTTGTCTAGGCCCGGGGCTCTGATTTCAATGGGTGCCTAAGCGGAGGTTGACTTTGAAGGCTTTGATCCCGAAGGCAATGCTATGGCATTTGACTCCTGGCTAAAAAAAAGCAGCGGAGTCAGACCTCTGGGGTCACGGGGATCACTTAGCACCGCTGAAAATAACCAGTGGCGAGCCACGATTTGGGGAATCTAAAAGAGGCCTGACATTAGCAGGTGCCCTGAGGTGGACTGGAGACAGCTACAGAGAGGGTCACTGACCTTGGACCACAGAGAACTTTTCTACACCAGTGCACCCACCCCCCCTCCGCACACACACACTCATACACATATACACACTCACTCCTCACTCTCTTTCCCTGTCTCTCTCTCTCTCACACACACACACACACACCACCATACACTACCACTGTGACCACCATCAACCTACACACATATTCAAACTCCCTTCACACACACACAGTCACACAGATACACACACTGCTTCCTCTTTCTCTCTCTCTCTTTCCCTCTCTCTCTATCTCTCTCTCACTCACTCACTCACTTACACACACACACACACTCACTCACTCACACACACACACACAAACACACACACACAACCATACACTACAGATATTCACAGATTCCTAAGGCTCTGGCTTCCCGTAGCTTCCTATGTCTAGCAGATATTTAATGCATGAACCACCAATATGTCTGCTAAGCCAAACACAATTTTGAATATGCTGCTATATGCAATAAATATGACATGACATTGTCATCAGCTGTTTCAAATGGTACTCAGGATATATTAGTGTTCATATTTGTTGCTGTAAATGTTTATTGCTTGGTCATACAATTTTACAGACTCTACTGCTTCTTTTACCTCCTCGCAGCCGATATCAATATTTAGCAAGGCAAACATGTGACCCCCAGTGCCCCAAAGACCATGTCAGATTTGACATTAACATTTGCCACTAGATATCTTACCTAAGGTCACCATTTAACCAAGGGACCATGGGGGGATGGGAACTCTTGCCTCAGAGACCTCTCCAGGACACTGCCCAGAGATTGAGCTGTCAACTCTTATGTGTCTTTGATTTTTCACTCTTTGGACGCATTTACACAAGGGTTCACTCAGTGAATTTTCTGTCAGATATGTGGGACGAAGTCCAGACAAAGACTAAAGGACTGTGCTAGTTAACATGTCCTACATGTGTATAATCCAAAGAATACCTAACTGTCTTTTCGCAGTGTTATTTATAGCTCTGTACTAGTGTGCTTGAGTTGGGTTTTGTGTATATAGAATAACATGCTACTTTCAGCTGATCTGGAGATGCAATATCTATTTAAATCTCACGCTTTTCATGCTCTGCACAATAGGTTTGCTTATACTTTATCATGTTCTTATTGTAGCCTTTTAAACATGAAAGCTCAGAATAACAAACTGTCACAGGTGTAGAAAACAGTGGGCCATAATTCAGCCATACAAAATAAGGGAATGACAAGCAGAGGTCTATGTTCAAAACAACATAGCTGTGCTGGTGGTCTTCTTCAGGGCGGCAGGAGTCACAAGGATCAATTCACATGACTGAAAAATAACCCGCGGTCCATGCCTAGAGTGAACTATGCCCGACCCTGCACTCTGAGGTCCCCACAACTACACACATACACACACACACACACACACAAATATACATACACAAGCTCCCCTCCCTACACAATATTGACATAGTACCCTCTGAGTTGTGTGACATTAGCAGGTGCTCTTTGTCATTCAGCCTACAGAGAATATGTGTGTGTTGGGGGGGGGGGGGGGGGACCTCCCAAGACCTCCACTGTAAGCACTGTAGGCACTCTCTGAGACCCCCTGCCCCCATTCTTTGTTTTGCAATCTGGTGCTATTTTTGTCCCTAGAGTGTTCAATGCTGAGTTGTTAAAAAGAGAGAGAGAAAGAGAGAAAGAAAAAGGTGACACATTCAATCGGGGAACAAGCGGAATGATGATGAGGGTGGTGGGGGGCTCCTAAGGAGTGTGATCAGGTATCCTATGAGGATCATTCCATTAATCATTAATGTTCTCTGCATTTCATGCATCCAACCCTTGCATGGGCTAGATCAAGTTATTAATTGTGACAGGTAGAACAAATCCATTCCCACACGTGGATAAGCCACAGAAACTCACCTCAGACTCACCTTTTCTTTTTCTCGCTCCCTTTTTTTGGTGAACACACATGTAGAGACTCATTTGACCTACAGAAAACAATGTTGTTTGAATAGTCTGCGCCCTGTTGATGTCTAGCCACAATTTAATAATCACAGACTAGGCATAGGTCAGGACTATGGCACTAAGAGTTTCCAGAGGAATGCAGATTATTATTTTTTATGCATCTGCTGTGATTGTGTGTGGGTTTGACACTAAATCTGTGTTTATCATACTTAAATAAAAAATACTCTGCAGTAATGAAATATGAATACATGCTATATTAGTTTATTTACCATTTACCTATTTTTAACTGGATATTCATCTGCAAGAATATATCTGGATATATATCACTAACGCAGCTGAAGTGCTTCATCCACACATTGTGTTTTATGTGGGGTTGTTTGCCAGACTGACGTGTTGAGGGTGTTGCTCTCTCCAGGCGACCTCACCTCGTTTGCCGTCTGATTAAGTTTGTTTTGGTCAGTTTGGCTTCTTTGTTGCCCTCGGAGACGGCTTGTTCCAACAAAGACGCAGAAGTAGGTGTTCTTGTAGCACAAGGGCAGGAACACACACACACCCCTGGTCACTCTTGTGTTTCTGTGCTATTTCTCTCCCCCTGTTGAGGCCCGCAAAAATCAATAGGAGTTCAGGATCTAACTGTGTTGGGGCACTGACATGAACAACTGTGTCTACAGGTTCAGGCAGGGACACACAACCCACAGCACCCTTTATTTGTAGTCAGGTTACACCCTTTACACTCGCTACAGCTAAGAAAACCAACAGCAAGATTTGCATTGTTAAAAGAGCGGCTATTTTATATGTGGTCAATAATGTGTATTTTCACTATACACCATAATACTTCCCTACCTCTCTCTCTCTCTATGTCGGGTTGTTCTTCAGCTTGGACCACATTCTGACCTTGTGGTATTTGTGTGGCTTTTCATAAATGCAGCACTGACCAACTTTTGGGAAATCTTTGAATAATTGCACCAGGAAGTGCTTGCAATGGGCTGGAAGAAGAGGGCACATCCCGCAGCTTTGATGTGGAGTCCCTAACCACCGTGCCTCAGAGAATGCTGAAGAAAAAAAAAAAAAAACAGCTTGCAGACTAACAAGCCCTCGCAGCCAGCCTGCTTTGGTGTCACCAGGGGAGCTGGCGGCGGCGGCGGGCACATTCATCAAAGCACTGGTGATCAGATGGACCCTAAGTGCAGTGTCATCACAAGGAAAAGGCCCGATAATCACTCACGTCGGACTGGGAGCTGCAGAGGCCAGGGGAAATCAATAGTAGTTCACTGGACGACGGCCCAGGCAAAACTAAAACTGCGTTTTTGGTGAAGCTCTCGCTGGGTTTCTTTTTGGTTTTCCCAGTGCCTTACTTAATCGCTTCACATTCCACAATCCAGATGTTTTTTTATTTTAATACTGTACAAAACCTGAGGCATGATAATACAAAGAACTGGCCATGGCCATTTCACTCCTGAGATACAGCAGTCAGGAAAAAGAAATGCTTTTTTCTGCTTTTGTGTCTCTGTTCTGCTTTCACTATGTACATTTTTAAGACTCTTCTTACATGTGTAAATTACTATCATCGCAATGAGCCAAAGCTGCTTTCAAATACAATTTCATGGTTGCACCTGAAGCTGAAGTGAGCTGATTTTACCGTGACTAACTTGTTAAGCTGAAGGAAGAGGTCAGGATCAACACTCAGCCTTATGGGTCAGTAGATATTTAATGTAATTACTTAGTTAGTCTGGTTTGCTTAAACATGGCCTATCATCTAGTGGAACACTGAAATATATTTTGATGAACATTTTTGGCTTTTTGAAAGGGCACATTTTATAGTTTTTTACAGGCTATCCATACAGTGTCAGCTGTCTGCACCACCAGTTAGCAATCAGTTTCAGACTTGGGTTTGGATGCCTCGGAGCCACATCCCCTCTTGAGTGACTGCATTCTCTAACCTCTCCAACATTTTCACCAGAGCCACTAATCAGCCAGCAACCCCTGAAAAGAGTTTGTTTTGGTTATTCAAAATCCCCCACTTAGAAGAAAATTACTATTCAAGTGGACTGTACAATTACAAATCCCTTAGTGCCTAACGTGTGTAACTTGAGTAGTGTGTGTGTTTTTTTTTTGTTGTTTTTTTTTTTTACAATTCAAAAGTTGCGGTTGACCTTGCTCAATCCAAATGTCTCACAAAGAAAATAACCTTTTTTTCTGTCTCTCTACAGTAACTTGAAAAAACACAAAAAAGGAGTTGAACAAAACATAGGCAATTTCTCAATTCATCTGTTTCAAGCCTACTCAGGCAGAACCAAAATGCTTTCATAGGAATACTATGCACATCTTTTATTTAGTGGTATGACACAGGTAAAACATTTTTGCTCCCTTTCGATAGTTTTACATTCCTCAGAAAAGTAGTTCTGGTTAGATTCTCCATCACTATGACAAAATAATGTTTTGTTTTGTTTTTGTCATACCTCCGGTATAGAATAGTGAATAGGTTAGTACTTAATGTCGTTTTTTTCTTAAAAGCAGTACCAGTACATTCAGTATATTAATAAAATATAGAAACTAAAAGATAAATAGAATATGAATGCTAGACATTTGCTTGTTAAGCTTAGTATAATAGCACATTTATGATTGCAAGTCTTGACTAAGTGGCCTTGTCACAAGTTGTTTTGCTGCTAATCCAGGAGGAAGCGGTCACCAAGCATCCCATGTTGGCTGAAAAGCAAGGAGACATGACAAAGGACTGAATGGAGAGGAAAAACGAGGAGGGGAAAAAACGGATCAATACGGCTCGGGAAATAAGGTAGAAAAGGTTATTTACTTGACATTGATCCGTTGCCACGGCGGCAGAGCCGCTTCGGCTTCTCTTTTGTTAACCTTTAAGCCTGAGTGTACTCACAAACGATGGGGGAGTCAACTAACAGGTGTAAATTATGGATCGAAGGAGGTCGCAGTACCTCTGTCACTGCCTACTGCCGCTGTAGTTACAGCCCTGAAGAAATTTAAACATCAATAGGGATAATAAGGACAAATTTATCAAGCTCAGGCCCAGAGACTCAGTCCGAGGCCTGCCTGGGGTCCCAGACTCTGCCGCTGCTCAGGCCCTAGACTTCATTGATTCAGACATTCTTTTTCCCTGCTGAGGATGATCAGTCGTGACACAGCACATTTATTTAACTTATCGGTAGTCCGAAATTCAGGGAGCAGAAGCTTGGAAAGGCTGTAATTCGTATTTTGAGCATAGTTGTTCCTTGTTTTTCTCCCGCGAAAACCACAACAGATGAGGTCCACTCATTTTAAAGCGTTCAGTAGGAAGCAGCATATGTTGATGGCAGAGGAAGTACTAGAGGTAGTATGGATGACTGATGGGACTTTGTATGGCTGATGTCACCGGTGAGATTGCAAGTGAAGAGGACAGCACGTCCTTGGCTTATTCAAGTCTCGTCTAAATGAAATTGACATGCGCAGGACTTAGATCAGAATTTGGAAGAGGGACACAGTTAAAATCGGATAATGCCACATTGCAACAGGCCCATGATTGTATCTTTCATTGTCAATCTATGACACTGGCTTTGATGATACTCCATTTAAATAAGAAACAAAATGAAATACTGCTCCATACGTTGATTGAGTATATCCTCTACAGATAATGGAATACACATTTTACCATTCATATGCTCTTTGTTATTATGTCAGCTATAAGCTGAAATGAAATTGTGTGTAGTAGTGTGTGTGTGTGTGTGTGTGTTTTACCTAATTTGAACTTCAGAAGCTTGGAGATGTTATTTACCCTGCTCCATAATTGAATTAATATGCCTCCCTATTCGACAAAAGAGGGAGTGCACCATTACAGGGGCTTTCATTTCTTGGCAATTAGGGCCTGCCACACACACACAAACAGTGCCATGGGTGGAGAGCAGGCCTAAGGCTATACAACACAATCAAAGCCACAACAATTAAGAGCTAACATAAGGTGCCACTAATAACAACCCAACACCTCACCCGTAATTCCAAGACAAGGCACTAGGTTGCCTTTCATGGAATAGCCAAGGCATGTCCGAAAGCTAAATCCTAGCAGGCCGTCCACAGCCAGGGGTGCTCTGGCTCTCTGACCCCTCGGCTGCTCCTGTTGGCCAGTTGTCTTGTCTGGCGCCTACCCAGCATTCATCTCTCTACATCCATCATGCCTCCCCTTTTTTTGTTGCACAGGAAGAAGATGGCACAGGCCTGATGCATTGGGTGGGGAACTATTTGTCCTTCCATATGCCGGTTCTTGTAAGCTGCTGCACAGGATCTTGCCAAATTCCACCCTGTGCCAATAAAGGACACATGTTTCCACAAAGCAAAGTTTGGCAACAGGTCAACGGGCATTTTTGTTGTTGTTGTTGTTGTTTAGAGCCATATGAATACCTAGTTCAAAATACCCAGGTTTTAATGTGCATTCATTTGAATAGTAATGAATGATAATAACAATTCCTGGTTCCTTAAACCTTGTTTTTGAATACTTGAATATATATTTTTGTCTTTACTTGCTGACATGAGGGTGCTTACCTACTTTATTCATGCAATGTGTTGTTTTGGTTCATTTTATATTTCTAAGTATTCACTTCACATGTTGATGTGGACATTTGTGGACGCATAAGCTTAAAATTGCTACCTGTTGATGTCTATTTCAGAGTTGTCCAATTGAAAGAGGCAGAGTCTGTGTAGGCATTTTATATATTTTCAAATAGGAAAAGTTGGCAATTAATTAGCATACTAATCTCCTAGATTCAGCTAGAACATTTTGCAATAAGATAGAGGTAAAAATCCAATATGAAGTGTCAGGGCCTTTGTGCCAGTGGCACTTGTGGTTGTGTGTGTGTGTGTGTGTGAATTTGGTCTGTGTATATGGTTGATTCATTTTCATGGGGGAAGCAGACCTTTGGGGTGAGGTGACCCGGAAAAAAAAGAGACGCCAGGAAATTTGTTTTTCTTTTCCCTCCTTCTCTTTTTCCCAACTGCCTATATATCTCACTTCCTAGAGGTAGCTGTCCTGCTCACTCACTCTCAAGGACCCAGCCAATCTCCCTTTGTAAATAGAACTATGTTTTATAATTCTCTCTCCCTACCTCAGATGACCGTATCAATAATGCAGGGGGAACCGCATCTGTCCGAGCCGATGAGATTATTTCCGTGATTTGGCCTGACAGTTATGGTAATCGTTTGGCAAACAATCTACTCTGGCGACAATGACCACAGATTACAGCTGTTTTTAAGTCCCGGCGACTGAGGGGAAGTCCATGATTGATTACACGCGAGGACACAGAGGCGGGCAATTTAGCGCTCACATCTCTCTTGTTTCTGAACTCTTCTGATACTGGAATAATCTTTTTTTCCCCATTTGCTATCCTAGGGGGAAATCCATGATATAAAAGATAGAGAATAACTCTTAAATAGCAAAGAGAGTTGGTCTCAACAGGTGAGTCCATAGAAAGGAAGATTATTCAGCCGTGGTTTTAGATGACCAGATACTGAAAATGAACTCTCTCCCTTTCCCTACTTCTTACTCACACAATAGGCTATTTGTCCATACACAACAGCATCCCAGTTAAGAACAGACAGGAGACCTGGTTGAATCGGGGTCGAATTTGGATTGGCGCTGAAGTCACTATTTTCAGTCCTAATATGAATATAAATGGAGGGCAAGCATTTTGTTATCGTTATGATTAAGTGGATTAGAGTACAAAATGTATTGTACTAAAATGCTGTGTTTGTACCACCACAAGTTTCTGTGTATTTGTTATATTTCACTGATGACGGCACTGTCAACAGTGACCTTGCTGCCAACATAATTAATGAGATTGAGGTTGTCTTTTTTTTTCCTCCCAAGCTCTCAAGCTGTTATATTTACCTGTAAAAAAAATAGAACATTGTACAAGAGGTGTCTTGGGCTCTCAAACTAAAGAACTCAACAGTAAGAGATCCAAATTCACCAAACTGCCCTCTTATAAAATAGCATGAAATGAAACATTAGCTAAGCTAACAAACGGAATAGCTCCATACTGCAGGCCATCCCTGCAGTAAAGGGTTTCTGAGCAGGTCAAGAGGTGGGTTAAGGAGGTATAATAAGCTCAACACAATAATGTGGGCCCGCTGTGACTGAATAAAACATAACTGCAATCTACTTCCTGCACTAAGAGGTCTCCAAAAGGCCTGCACTGCACTTGTCAGACATCATGACCTAATTACTCTCATAAATAAGTGATTGCACTTTTCAATTTAAAGTCACATGCTGTGGCCGGGAGTCCGGAGTCGGATTAAAGTGAACATCGTTTGGGGGGGTTCAGTGTGAGGTCACCCTTAAACCACATATTTAAAATTATCCTCTAAGTCCAGCACAGTGGGGAAATGCAAGAGATACAATCAGGTACAGTTGGTGAAGTATAGATGTGGAATTCCAAAAGGGACTCTCATTATCAGTTACTACAGCATGCCTTCTCCCTGCTCCTGTGTTTGTTCTTCAAAACACTGGCAGGCGTACGGCGAAGAATCTCATGTTTTATTGATGCCACATTAAAAGACACCAATCAGCTAATATACATTTGCATAATTATTAAAAAAGAGACATTTGTGATTAATGTGATGCCGCCATATTACATGGAGATGAGATGCCAACCTAGAGAGATGTAGACTGTTGATGGCATGTGGCCCAGATCAGGGCCATAACTGGTTGACCTTCGGCTGCCCCCTGAATAGTGGTGGAGCTGTGAACCTTTGCCTTTGTAACTTAGTACTTGCAAATTTGTATTTCATAGGTTATCTAAGCTTTGACTGTATTTTATATCTACCACAATGTGGGAAGTCAAAGTTCATAAACCTGTTTAAATATGATTACTACAATGTTATTTACGGGTGATATGTATATGTTTACTGTAACTCTTGTAGACCTTTATCAGTTACCCTTGCCAATTCCTTGGTAGGGCATAAAGCAAGTGGAGGAATAGGGCTATAAACATTGACTGACTCATGTAGTCAGCCTTCAGATGTTTTATTTTTATGTCATCAAATGTATGTAGCACTCTTTTAGCACAGTTTCTGTGCTAAAAGGAGACCTGCCACGATACGAAGATCCAAAGTGATTCCATCAGTTATTTGTCACTGTTCAGCGGTGTGACATTACTGTGAATATTCCAGACTTGCTTTACACGGGCCCTTGTCTGAATGGAGACAGCCGCTATTCTAAATGCAGGTCCCTCGGTGGATTTAATGTGAAAGACAGTAGCTTGAGAGAAATAAAGACCCCCGTCTGCCACAGATTCAAATGTGTCCCATAAAAGAAGTTTAAAAAAAAAAGAAAAAGTGTAGGGGCAAAAAAAAAACAGAATAAAAAATTGTCTCGACGACAAGGACATTGTCAGATAAGTGGAGAAGGGCAGCGAGAGAGCTATTTAGAGTGCTAGTAAATGGCCTTTTTACCATTCCGGCTATCCCCACCCCCACACTCCCTTCTCTGTTTGGGGATGGCATTAGAGGCTGGAGACTGACATACATTTTTTATGGCTTCATAAAGTCGTCCAATGACCAGGTCACCCTTCTCATAACTAGGGAGCAGAACGCTTGAAAAAAGCCATTCATCACCGTGAAAAGGCTCGCTTGTCCAAGCGCCTTCAAACATGCACACAGTCTGGCAAGAGACGCTCCGCGCAAATGCTAACGTACTTCTGCCGCTAATGCCAGATGACCTTCTCACATCTATTAGCAGGCTGGCTGTCGGGGAGGGCAGACACGTGGCCCTGCTTGTCTCCTGCAAAAAATCTCTTTGACAAAGACCACAAATACCAGACGCTGTCGACAGCCATGCATGAAGATCAAGATTTTTAATAAAATATACGCACCAAAAATATATGAGGTTGATTTTAAATCTTTAAAATGCAATATTTTTTGTCATTCTGAGGTGATGGCACATCATGTACCCAAGTCTAAAATTTCTTTTTTAATAGCAAGTGCTTCACAATGCGACGTGCCTTGCTGAGGTGTTTGTGTACGGATGGCTGCAGAATGGTAAATATAGCAGCAGTGTTTATTCGCCATTTAAAACGATTGAACAGAAGAGCATGACATGCTTTTTAAGTATGTCCCCTTTGATTTGGCAAGCCAGAAGGACCTCCAGTACAGACTTGGACCGCCCCTTGCAGGGAAACCATCACACCACTGCAACCCATTAGTGGGCTATTAGTGACAGCTGGTGGGTTGTCAGCTCGGTAATGGCCTCAAAAGGAATACCCGTGGAATACTGAAAACAATGGCCGAGCCATGATGAGGGGGCTTCTGTGTGAGGCTCTGAGAAAGAGAGAGAGAGAGAGGAGGAGAAAGAGAGAGAAAGACAGAGAGAGTGAGTATTGTGCTGAAAATGTGAGGAATGTTGAATACGCATAGCTTCTTTTTTTTTTTCTTCTTTTAAAGAAGAGAAAAATCACCCCCCACACTCCCACCCCAAAACCAACCCCAGGATTTAGCACAGACAAATGTTTTAATTTAAGCAGTGAGGCAGAAACCTGTTCCAATGATCGGCCTGTCAAAACACTCCGTTACCAGTGTCCAATGGAGCTGGAGAACAAGAAAATGTGTAATTATGGACTAAAATTACCATTTATAAGATGCCTTATGCCATGATATTCATTCCAGCTATCCTCCGACTAACTGCTGAATTGTATTAAATGTGATTCATTACGTCTTAATCTCCACACACATCCTGGTGAAGTGCATCTATTAAAGGGAGACTAGAATGTCCCATTTGTTACAAATAAAATAGCATCTGAGATATTTCAGTCTTGGCAATCTTAGGCAATCTTGTGCATGGGCATGTGAGTTTTATTTATTTATTTTTTACCACTTTCATTCTTTTTTTCCCCCTGGAAGTGGTCCTCTTTAAAATGCAATTCTATCACTTCATGAGGGGGAAAAGGGCAGTGAGAGCAACCCTTGCCGTAGTGAGCGTGATCAGCTCACTCTTGCCTTTCTTGCCTGTTTTTCATTTCAAATGGTGTGGCTGAACTTTTGCGGGACCCAAGAGGCAGGCCAAGGGGGAGAGATATAAGTCCTTTAATAATTTATTTAGAGGGTGAAGGGGGTGTGGGGAGGGGGCAGCCGAGGGGAACAAATAGTGTTTCTCCCCATACTAGCCCTTCCTGACCCCTTCCTCGGCCTACCTGAAGCCTCAGCCTGATCGCATTAGTGAAATTCTTATTTGATGGCATTTTAATATTCTGCCTTGATGACTTTTTAGCAACATTTACTTTCGGGGGTCTCTGCCGCTTCCCCCGGAGGAAATGAAACATGTCAAAACCCATTACGAAAAAATCAAAATTTAAATACCTCCTCGCCAGTGTTAGTGGTAATACACACAATCCCCGCCTGTCATGCGCCCAGGCAAGGCTCACAAACACTCATCTGCTTGCTGGCTCGTAATGAGTCTGTTTGATGGCTAAGCGATTTGTGGGTCACCAAGCATACGTTACAGATCCAATTTAACCCTTGATTGCTTGTACTCCGGAGGACCCAGGAAAATGTGTTATTGAAATTTAATACCAGATCATTCCTTTTTTTCTTCCACTCTTTCTCACTCACTCTCTCTCTTTCTCTGTCTCTCTCTCTCTCCCTCTCTCTTTCCCTTCCTCTTTCTCCCACCATGTTAGCACAAAGGTGCACTAATGCGTCTCCCTTCACAGCCTCCCTGCAAGTGGAGGAGACTGTGCAGGAGGCAGTGGGAGAGGCAAGCAAAGGGAGCGAGTGGGTCGGGGCGACAGAGAGAAACAAAGACAATTTTATGCATGAGCGCAGTCCCAGCTTCCTCCCGGGGTCTTGCTAAACACCAATCCAATTAGCCCCCAATGACGCCACAGTGGTTTCGCAATTCAATTGAGTTTTGGGGCTTTTTCCGTCATGTGATTTATGACTTTTTACAACACTGTTATTTCTATGCCGATGTGATCTGCATCAGTGTTTTTCTAAGGGGGTGACATGTGACACGTTTACACATGTGCACACACACACACACACACACACACACACACACACACACACACACATACATACATACATGGCAGTCAGCAATTTCACAGAAGTGACTACAAGTGCAGTGTGTGTGCACACACATGAAAAAATGACAAGCTTCCCTGTGAAAACAAGGGTTTAGAGTTAGATTTCTTGAGGGCCTGAATATGACCTCCTGTCTGTCGAGGATTCTCTGCTGGTCTGAAGCCCTTAAAGTGTGTGAGGGAGGTCAAGATGTGCGTTGACATGAATTGTTGTGTTTGCTCTCTTCAAGATCCTGTGTATGACATTTGGCAGGAAATAAGAATGACACGGTACAACAATACATGGAAACAGTAGCGTTATTAAGTGATCCTTCTCCTAATCTCTAACCTCAGTGTTTTGGAGGGTGGAGAAGTCACGCTCCAAACTCAAACATGCTATCAACACCAGGAGGCTGCCTTGTCCCTGTGACTTGGTACATCAGTGCAGCATCTTCCCTGCTTTCATTTATTTTCATATAGTAAGCACACAGTAATTGATTATATTCCATGATAATATTCCTAATCTTTCTGGCAGTAATAATGCCTGGCCTGGATTTTAATATTTGCTAGCTGAAAATAATTATTCCCAAAAAAAAGAAAAGAAAAAAGAGGAAAGACTAGATTAATCTTCATTCAACTCTATCGCTGTCTCATTCTCACTTTCTTTCCCTCTTTCTCTCTCTCTCTTTCTATCTCTCTCTCCCTCCCTCCCTCTCTCTGTCGATCTACTTTCCTTTATTCCCGTTTCCTTTTTTCGGGAGAGTTCTAAGCACATCTGTTCTTTTGAAAGCCTCTCTCAGTGCAACATCAAACACTTAGAACATAGTTCTGTGGACTGGGACCACAGAAACTCCAGTCAGGAATATCTCTCTTGTTTCAGAATCCTTTCAGGCTCCTTTGATGGTGAATCAAACAAAATGGAAAGTGTTCCTTTCTGCGCTTTTCTTTTCTCACTACAAACCTCTCTCTCAATTACTCTTTTCAAAATTGTGTTTTTTTCTCCTTCCAACAAATGCCATTTGTTCTCCCAGCACTTCCCCACAAACTTTTACCCCCACACACTAAGTCAGAAATGTAACTCAACTCAACATATTTAAAACCTGCGTATCTTTGGATAGGGAGGATGTTGGGGGGGGTACAGAAGTGCTTTCAAAAGCCTACCTGAGTTTGACCATAGGTGCTGCTATTAAAGGTACCACTAGCACAGCTAGTTTTCACAGCTAGCAGCACCACTAATAGCAACTACTGTGGGCTAAAAGAGCACTAATAATAATGTTATCATTGCTGTAATGCAGTGTTTGGCGTTTGGGCTGCTAGAAGATGATTGAGAGCAAACTGAAGGCCCCGCTGGGAGAGCGAGGTGCTCTGATCCATGGCAGAGGCGATGGCGGAGGCAGAGACAGGAGCTAAATGGTGAGCGCGCTAATTGAGAGCTCAAGCGAGGAGTCAGCCGGCTGGTGCAGTTCATTCCAGAGTGTTTGTCATTACACCTCTCCACCAAGGGAGAGAAAGAGAGAGGGAGCAAGAGAGAGGGAGGGAGAAAGAGAGAGAGCATTGTGCTGTGCTGTGCTGCTCTGCTCGCGTGTAACCAAGATTTATGCTAATGGGGATCCTGCATATGCTTATTCCACATATCTATATGAAAGTTAATAGACTGTTACATTACTTCTTAACCCTGCCGTCTATACATGATTACCTTTTCTGATTTCCTTCGCAAAACACCATATAAACACGGGGCAGAGATTTTTGTCAACGTGTCACTGGGTTTGTTTCCAGTGGCGTCCCCTGAGCTCTTGTAATCGCTCCGTAACTTTGGGGGGGCGAAGGGGCCATAAACGCCCTGCAGCAGCAGAAGCCAGAGAAGAGGGAGGAGGTAGACGAGGCAGTCCTTTGCTCCCCGCTATACAACACACTCTCCAGTGCCATTATGCTGCCAGCCAGGCCTCTGGATTTATCATCACGCATGGGCCTCTTCCAACAGGGAATGTGATGGCAGCCGTGGCATTGCCTGGGTCTGATGGAGGCACTGTGCAGAGAGTGGGAGCATATAGGAATGATATTTAAAAGAGTCTGGTCTAGCGCTGAAAGATATTTAAAAGGGTCTGGTCTAGCGCTAAGCTGCCATATAACTGCAGTATGTGTGCTTTGCAAGGCTGAATATTTATTTCTTGTTTGGGTTGGAGTGGTTAGAGGGGAAGTGAAATGGGCAATAAATGCCCTGCCTTTCGCAAGTGATACCTCATATTTTTAGCCAAATAATTTGACTCAAACAATGTTTTGAGCTTTCTTATGCATTAGCCCTGGACACCTAGGGAGAGATTTCATTGCCCTTATAATTGGCAAACATGGAAGTATCCGGTTGAACAGTTCCTGTAAAATTAGACAAGAACCCACGACAACAAGGTCAAAACAGGGACGAGGTCCTAGTTGTCATATGGGGGTTGTAGCGTGGTGACACGCTGCACGGAGACAAAGAGCGAGGTGGCCGAGTGGCATGTAAAACTGGGCCAGGCTCCCACGAACAAGCAGTGGCAGCTTTGGGTCTCTTTTTCCCCACCTCCAAGCTTCTCTCTCTCTCTCTCTCTCTCTTTCTATCCTTCTAGCTCTCTCCGTCTTTTTCTCTCCCTTCTTTACCATGGCTCTCCACTTTGCCAGGCTCTTGACTTACAAATTGCTGCTTTGGAGTTGGTTTCATTGTAACAGCTTTTTTGGGAGAGAGAGAGAGTGAGGGTGAGAGAAAAAGAAATAAAGAAGGGAGGCAAGAAGAAAAAGAAGGGAGGGGAAAAAAGCTGGCGAGGTAAGCAGTGGGTAGGACACTCGTTCTCTCTCAAGCACACACTTCCAATCCCCCCCCCCCCGTCACCACCCTTCTCCCGTCTCTCCCTCCATCCCTCCATCATCCTCCTCCTCCTCCCAATGCTTTACAGTAAAGCTAGGCCTTGGCTAACAGTCAGCACATTGTTTCCGCTTGTCCCTCAAAAACGCTGGCCGCAATGCTGTCAATAACCCTCTCTCACCGCACTGTTCCCTCCCCATCTATTCAGCCCGCTTGGCTGGATTTCAGAAACGATCCACAGAGCAAGGAGAAGGAGAAGGTGGTGGCGGTGGTGGTGGAGGGAAAGAAAAAAAGTTAAAATGCTCAGGACATAAGCCCTCAATGGCCGTGCTTAATTCCTTCTTTAATATGTCAGACAGAAATATCAGGGCTCTTTAGCATGCCAATGAGTGGGCAGAAAGGGAAGTGTTCCCTGTGGACAGGAGGAGAGGGCTGGGGGGGACAGAGAAGGGCGAGCCGGTCGGCTTCCCGGCATAAAGAGCCACTGTGAGCCTGGGAGAGGTGCCGAGCAAGCTGAAGCCAGAGCTAGAGCTGCAGAGAAAATAGGTGTGTGATCCCCCTGGAGCTTGCGTTGGTTCTCCAAGTGCTGAGAGGACACAGACGCACACACTTACACCCATGTATATGTGAACACACAACCTCAGACACTTTATCGCACAACGTGTCCTGTGTCAAGGTTTTGTCTTCTAAATGCTTGTAAAAAAAAAGGTCATAAATCAACCCCAGAACGTTCCTTACATCAGATCTCACCTCCTTTCATTATTCTGGTGATCTGTAGGACAGGTTAGTTGTATCCTATTCTACCACCAAAATTCATTGTTCAAAATACAAACAGATGTTAAAAATACTTTATTCAAAATTCTTTGTCGTTTATTTAATTACTTCCTTTGGGACATTTCAGTGAAATACAAACAAGTGTTAAAAATATTTATTCAATTACTGCTGCTTTTTTTCTTTAAGCACATCATTTTCATAATTGTTCTATAAATTGCATTTTCCAGTACATTGGTTTCTGATGGATAATTAATTTCTCACTTCAGCCTTTTCAATACAAATTTGTTTTGAGAAAGTGCTGAATACCAGTGTTTCCTCCCTCTGAGCTTTCAATTGAAAAAAAAAAAAGGTTGGGGGTGGAAAAGAATAAAACCATGATAGCATTTAGCAATTTGCATTGCAGAAGTCGCAAAAAGAAAAAGAAAAAAAAAATACCTTTGAAGCAATCATTTTCAACAATCTTAGGTATTTGTTTGATTGTCTTCGGTGAACATGAAATAAACTTGAAGACATCTTTGCCAAGAATCATGGGATTTGTAGTCTAGCCCTGCCACCCCCACCCCCTCAATTAGAGGTCATTCTCTGCCTCTTATGGAAAAGAAGCATTCTTTTTGTGGCCCATAGTCAACAGTATGATAGAGGACACACACAGTGTGTGTGTGGTGTCATTGTTCAGCATCCACTGCGTCGTCTGTGCCTACCTCCTTCTCTCCCTCCCTGCTCTGGTGCCTAGTAGGGGTTAATGACGGGCAGCCATGCTGGTTCAGCTGCTACACTACCCAGATGAAGTGCGGCCCGGCGCATTATCATTTCACACGGCGAAAACAGAAGGCGACATATGCCCACTGCCGTCCTTTGGTTCTGGACTCAAAAAATATTCATCAAAAAGCCCCTGCACTCCCATGAGTTCCCTGCCATATGCCGCCGGAAAATGTCACCAGCGAAAGACATATTAATTCACCAGTTTGAGAACTCCATTTGATATTCATGCCTTCCAAGCATCCTGACCCACATTCAGCGCCGTGGTGTTAGATCCTGCCCAACACAGAATACTAGACAGCTGTTGTCATGTGTATGTGTATGTGTATGTGTGTGTGTGTGTGTGTGTGTGTGTGTGTGTGTGTGTGTGTGTGTGTGTGTGTGTGCGCGCGCCTTATTTGTATCATTTCAGTTTGTGTGTGTGTGTGTGTTTGTGCACGTTACTGTGTGCCATGTTTCAACTGCAATCAAAACTAAAATGTGCCAGCAATAAAAGACTGGGGGAAAAAAAGGAAGAAAGAGCCATTCATTAATGGCTGCCAAATCCTCACACAGACAATATGCCAGTGGCCAGAGAAACAAAAGGAAGCATATGGAGGCTCATTCCACTAATATGCTGCATGGGTCCCTACAAGCACCATTGGATGCAGCTCAGGTCTTGGTCAGGACATTACTGGACATGAGAAGCCCAATGTAAGGCAAATTCTGGGCTTGGCTTCATAGCCTTTGCTCCACTCGACCAAGCGAGCCTTTCTTGCTTTCTTTTTTGTTACCAGTGAAAAAAAGCTCTTGTGTCATTGGGTTGACCTCTGTGTGTTGTGTGTGTGTTTTTTTCAGTCAGAACTAAACCACACTGAACTACACTACACTGCACTTAAAAAAAGAAAAAACTTGTATCTGCAGTGAAAAGCTTGTATGTGCAGTGACCCCAAATAATTATAATAAATCACATAATGCATTTTTTGTTGTTTGTTTCACCTGCACAGTGCAAACTTTACCTGATCTCCAAAGTCAAAACATGTCAGCTAAAAGGAATCATTTTGTTTTAGTGTAGGTGTGATGAGGAGTAAGAGGAGTAAGAAAACAACTCAGAAAGCCCATGCCATAGGATTACTCAGGTTCCCCCGAGAGCCACGTTTGTGGAAGAGTGAGTGCAAAGGTAGATTATTCATGCCAATTCCAAATCGCTGTGTCTTCAGAGGGGTGAATGTTCTGTTCTTTCGCAAGCGCTGACTGATAGAGAAGATTGAAAGCTCTCATACCAAAGGAAACAGAGGACGTCCTTCAGAGAGAGCGAGGGAGGTTTTAAGGGTTAGCTCCAGTTCAGTGACTTCATCGCCTGAAAAGAATCCCCATTCATTCCTTCATTCATTGCCATTCCTCTAAACTGTGTGTAACATAAAAAAATGTTCTGAATTTATCTCTGAATGCACCCCCCCCCCCACCGCCACCCCTCCACCATGCACACACCACCATCACCCCCCACCCCCATGCCCACAGAGAAAAAAAGGGTCTTGTTTTGGGTGTCAGTAGGCTCATTGAGATTTCAGAGGGCCACCAGCTTCGCAAGGCCAAAGGGTTCCCACAATCGAGTTCATTAATCTAGCATTTCCGCAACCCAGCCATGAGTTGGCGTTATATGAACCTGGCTCTCCGAAAAAAAAAAGATGGAAAGGAGGAAAATAAGCAGCGAGGCAGCTGAAAGCACGCTGACCTAACACCCAGCCCCAACCCCACCAGAGCCAAATCCCAAAGTTCACCCAGACAAAAAGCCGCTCTTTTCTCTCCCCATGTAAAAACACGGATCACCTCGTGAACCCCCACTCTAAAGCACCGGAAGATTCTTGTCGGCATCTCTTAGAGGCCCGTCACATGACACCTGCCGTGGTGCTTGCTACCTTTCTCACCTCACACCCCCCTACCCTCCCCCGCATCATCCCCCAACATCCCCCAACCCCTCCACCCACCTTGCTCCGAGGCCGGCAAAGCTTTTGTGCCGGGGGCTCGGCAACAGCTTCCCTGAGCATGCTGGTTCCCTCGTTTTCTGCTTCAGACGGTATAGAAAGAGAAAGAGAGAGCAAGAGCGAAAGAGAGGTCGCACCGACTCCAAAAACAGAGGGATTAACGTGTGTTGCCAAACCCTTACGTCATGCGCGGGGCTGCTAAAAAGAGAGATCACTGTGACCTGCCAGCATGTGTCAAAGCATTTTTCAGCGTGCATTCAGATGGGGGATTGAATGCGATTCATTGTAACAGAGGAGCACATCCAGTTTGTTTGTTTTTTTCTCTGCTGTGTGTGTGTGGCACATAAAGGGGTACGGGGGGTTATGGCAGGCCTGTACTGTAAGCCACGGGGAACATAATAAGAAACTGAAATGAAAGGTTTACTTTTATGCAACCCCACTCAACAGGAATACACACACACACACACACACACACACACACACACACAAACAGTAGCAAAATGGTAAATAACCTAGTGTGCTAATGCTTTCTATTTTCCCCACAACAAAAACACAAACTCTTAGACACTGTTATAAGACAAGAGAGAGAGAGAAATAACATTGTGTTGAAAAGGACTGGACGAGGACAGGATCTTATCTAGCCGAATGCGGCGCGGAGATTCTTCATAGTTAATGGGCTTTCCTGCGGCCACTGCCTCAGATAAAGTCCCTGTTTAATCATCCCATGGTGCTGGGATTGTATCTCTGGAGAGCTCCGATGTGGAGCGAGCAGGACATGGTGGGAATGCCCATGTCTGCTGCGGGCCTCCAGGGCCAAATATTACTGCATCTCACTGCAGGACACTTATCTCCTGATACATCTCTCTCCTGAGAGGATTTTACACTCCAGCTAACAGCATGATTCAGAGGTAGACCAGGTGCACGACCCCAGGGTTAGTGAAATCTACAACCAAGCAGGATAAGCATTCTCTGTTCAGGAAAAAAAGAGAAAAAAGGAGAAAAAGGAGGAGGAAAAAAAAAACAGACAAAGACTCCCTCTCTCTATTTCACTCACGAACTCTCACACATAGAAACACAGACGTTTGCACACGCACTCACACACACACACACACACACACACACACACACACAGGCACATACTCACCAACAGAATGAGAAAAAGAGAGACACATACAGATGGAGACACACACACACACACACTATATATACACACATATATATATATATATACATCCTCTCTAATCTCAGTCATCTAAAGAGGATGATCTTATTTCAAGGACTGTCTGAAAACTATAGCATTTTAATGCTACTTGTGTGGTCCTCAGTTCTTGAATATCTGCTCTCTACAAATTTGTAACAGAGGATGCGGATGATCAAGTGTCCTCTCAGGTAGGAGCCCACATCAAAATAAACCTGAACCTAGGGGTGTGTCTCCATGGAGATGGCTGACGGATCTCACACCATGACCTTTCATACACTTTGTTCCTTTTCAGGTTTTGAGTTGATGACTTTTTTTTCTTTTTCTTTCTTTCTTTTTTTTAAGTCAAAAAAAGCCCAAAGCCTCTTTTTAAGTCTGGCTGTTCACTCATTTC